>JBAMAV010001500.1:0-695000 GCA_037043315.1 Amiota communis | reverse complement strand
AGTACCATTGACAGGAACATTCGGTGACGGGGAAGCCGTTAGCATTCTCCTACAACGGCACCGGACTCATCTGCTACTAAACAGTTTATTTAATTTTGTTTTCTATTCTCAATCTTGTTTCGGTCTTTACATTTAAACTGTATTTTTTGCAGTCGGGTTTTTAATTTTTTAATTACATATATTTTTATTATTAAACTAAATTATTATAAGCTAGCGTACCCGGCGTGCTTTGCTACGCTCCCGACGTGATGTTAGTGCGTCATGCTCTTCTTTTTTTAATAGTAGTACATTGCGCAGCAATTGCAAATCTTTTGAAAAGTTAGACGAATCATTTATTAATATTGACATAATTACCTGATATATTTGGAAAAGGCGATTTGATTGATTTTAAAACACAATACTGAAACATTATCAAGACTATGTTAGAGATGTCCTTAAAATTTCATCTAAATCGGTTCAGCAGTTTCGGAGTCCATAAGCCACATAAGTATATATGTACATACATCCAATTTTATATATATAGAAGACGAAGATAGAAGATAGAAGATTTGTTGATATTTCTTCATATGAATTTAATGTTTAAGATCTTCAATAACATAAATAACATTAGTAGTAGTGTAATAATGTAAACAAACTCTATGTGAAGGTAAGAAAGAAAGAAGTAAGCCAAAATGCTCACAAGATTCGCTTCATTTCATTATGTGAAAAATGTATAGTTACTAACATTTTAGTGAAACAAGCTGGTAATGACAGTGATGTCCTCATAATTGATTCAGCAATAGAAAAATTCAATGGAACAAATACACATATCGTTGTTGGTGACGATGTTGATTTGTTAATACTACTGACTGCACGAACCCCAGTTGAAAAAATTATTTACTTTTTAAAATCTGGAAAAACTCAAGTATGTACAAACAAAAATTTATTCTTCGGAAAATTTATCTGCAAATCTAAATCTAATTTTAAAAGATAGACTCTTCTCCAGAAGTCATCATCACAAATGGTATTCGCTTCATATATGGAAGAAAAATTCTTAACACCATTTTTTGTAATTGTCAAGAGTTGCAGTAAAAATTGTGGCTGCAAAAAAAAATCGTATTATTTTATTCATTAGTACGCTCCAATTGTCAAAGCCAGTCTTGCTGCAATATTGAATCAAATGCACATCTAGATGAGGATTCTTATGATATAAATGAGGAGGCAACTTATGCATCTTTCTTCTTAGAGCAAACTATTAAGAAGAGGAAGAAGAAAGCGAAGATAATGACATTACATTTGAAGATTATTAGTCCGGCTAAAAATTCCCCCAAAATTAACAATAATCCGTTCCACTTTAATTAATATAAATAGTACCATTTTTCAAGTAATAGAATATTGTTTACTAAATCATAATCACAAAAGATGGTGAAGTATGCCTACTGGGGAATACACGTTCAAAAAAATGCGCCAAATACACTACCTCATTTGGTGGTGCCAAAATGGTTATTCGTAAGAGAAAAATTGTATGAATAGTTCTTGTAAAGAATTGCATGATCTACAATATTGCCCTAAAATTTTTTCGATAACACCGTTGAGAAAAATTAATTTGAAAGAAAACGTACACAACACAAAGTACAAAATGAATTGAGTGGAGACAAACATGTGAAAATAATAGAGCTACCAAGTTTGACAAAGTCATTTGTAATGAAAGTTCTTTTTACGAAACTTCAACTGGTTGTTACTAAATTCAATATTAGCTGCCGTATACAGCTGCCAATGTAGGGGGGCCAACTTTTTTTTTTTTGTTCAATTTTTTAACTTTAATATTTCATAATTCAATGAAAGATGTAGATGCTCTACTTATTAAGTGTAATGTTTCAAAACCATTCTAAGGTGGGTTTTTAATACATTTTCACCAAAAATATATAGGTATTAAGTTAGCAATTACCATGTTTTTATATTTAATTCACCATTTAGGCAATCTTCGCTCATCGTAGTCCTTAGCCATGTTTTTAATTTTCTTAGGGTACTGAGGAACGATCTCTCTACTGATGCCGTAATGCACGGAAGCGCAAGCAATTTTTGGATAAAAATCTGCATTTTCGTAAGCAGAAATTAAATCTGCTGGCTCTTTGTTACTCCAGTCTTTATACCAAATACCTAGCTCATTTTCGATACCTCTAAGTTCATAAAAAGATATTGCATTACAAATTTGAGATTTCAAATCTTTCAAACCAAGGCTTTGGACATGTGCTGGATGTAAAGCAGTTAAATTAAATGCTGTATTGCTTTCCTGTGAAAATCTTTGCTTGAATGCAGATGTCAACGAGTCTAGATAAGGCAGAAAAATTGCTCGCCGGAAGTATTCTTTTGGTTGTAAGATGAGGGTTCGTCCTATTTGTTGCTTTTCTGCAACTCGGAGCACACAAACATCGAAGGAAGCTTCATGTGTTAATTCCAAACACTCTTTAAAATTTAATTGAAAATAATTTCAGGTGCTGATCTGTTCGTTTCAATGACATTCAAAATTTTAAGTATGTGACCTCTGCATTTTAAAATGTCGGTGCTGTTGGACTGCATAGCATTCACAACTTGTTGAAGTCCAAAATTTTGTTGCTATTATGCTCATAAAAATTATAAAAACACTTCGTCCAACAACGCTATGCAACTGGAAAGCAACGTTCCTTTTGGCAACATTACCTTCTGCACTCAGCTTTCTAAACCCATAACTATTTCACAATAGCGTTTTTTTAATACGATTATACTTTGATACTTTTCTGAGTGTACATTTGCTGTCACCAACTTTTAGGGAGGGCCAGCAGCCCCCTGACCCCCCTCTAAATACGCCCTTGTTAGCTGCTGTCATTTTGGGCATCGAATGAGTTACATATAAGTGGTTCTAGCATCTTCCCGGCAAAATGAAGAGTAACGGGGACAATATGACAAGGCACAGCAGGTTTTAGCGGTGTTAGAGAACTGAACAGTCTATGCATTTCATATAATGAAATGTATTTGAATCGAACAAAATGACATTTTTGTATTGAAGTTCAAACATACAAAAGGTAACCGATTGTTTTTTTAGTTTAGTATGGATACACCGGTTACCTTTTAGAACAGAGTTCCAGTAAAAATTTGTATCTCATAGTCTTTGGTCAAAGTACATATGTACATATGTAGGTACATACAACATCGTTGTTTCTGCTTCTGTCGCAAATGCACAGAGTCCTGCTTTTGTTGCTAATAGCAAAACTGCTTTCTGTTTTTGCTCCGTTCAGTTTTTGGTCGCTTATGTACTGGAGTCTGTTTCTGTAGTGTGTGGCACCGCGGCTTAAGTGGCCTTACCCAATAACAATACTAACGTTTTTGTGAATGACAAAATAACTAAAAAGAAGATATCAGTTTAACAAACAAAAACAAAAGTGTTCTAATTGAATTGTTCACTTTGTGAAATTGTTAGTTATTTTTAATGATACTCTAAATGGGAGCTAAATAGTTGATTTGACTTAAGCATTTCATTTAAAACTTATTTGCAATAAAAAACAAGGATGTATCATTGAAATTTTTTAAAGTTAATTGACATTGTTGTGTGTTGTGAATTAAACCGGTAAATAAAGATAAAATAACAAATACTTAATGAAAAAATTAATAATGATTATAAAGTGATTTTATATATTTTCAACGATCTTTTTTTTCTCATTTTCTTGTAACTGCCCCCATTGCACTCGACCATTTATTTTTTATTTTACATACATACATACTTATGTATGTACATATGCATATATGTATACAAACAGCGTTAGTCCCTCTACAAGTACAATCTTTATCTAAGTATGTTGATTTCGGCATGTTTCTTTGTCAATTAATGCACGCCGTAGTATTATACATACTTAGTAAAAACAATAAACTTAATAAAACGTGTGTTCCATTTTATACATATGTCGAGAAAAAATTTAAATAATAGACAAAACAAACTAACCCACGATCCGTCAGCCGGCGAACATTGTGAAAAAATGAAAAAATAAACTGTGTACATACACTTTTTCGCATGGAGAGCAAACTACCCATGGCTATGCTCCGTTTACTTATATTCAATGTTCGCTCAGATATAAAATTTCATTGCACAAACAAACGAGAAACATAGTTCAGTGCCCTCTGGATTTTTGTGTTGTACAATTATTTGTGCTGTATTGACATCCGCATGTGTGTCGGTCGGCCGGCCTACCGACTACAGACTAGTGCGGCGGTGTGCGGTGCGTTTTGCATCTAAAGTTAAAAGTGCATTGATATACCACTAATATACCAATAAGAAGTGCATTACTTATTTGTTTTTCCAAATATTTTCGATACACCACCATGATAAGGTGTGGTAAGTTTTGCAGTACAAACATATATGTATACATATACATATACATAAGTATGTATGTATACATACATAAATAATAATTATATTATATGCAATTTAATTTTAATGTATGTGTGTTAAAGAAGAAGAATACCGGAATTTATGCATAAACTCTTTCTCCGGAATTTGATTTTTTTTTTTATTCAAAAATATCGGTTATACTAGAAGCAAATGGATATTTTTTAGAAATTCCTTCTTCAAAACACTATTATTTTTTCTATAGAGACATTAACATATTTATGTAGTACATAAGTATATACAATATTAAACGACGCTCATTAGTCAACGTCGAGAATATAATGTGCCAGCTAACTATTGCACTTATGTACATACATACATATGAATACAAATGGCCTAAAGGTTACCTTAAAGAATTAAATGTTTTTTATTCCCATTTTAGATATTTACACGTATTTACATAAATATATATATATACATATGTATATGGATATCAGTCTGCATGTTTCGTTTAATATTAATTTTCTCAATTTTAATTATGTTTCCCACGTGTAAATTGTAAATTAAATGGATAAAGAATTGCATTTATGTATATGACCATAATATATATTTTTTTTTAATACATAGAATTTTATACCGAACTATGGCTTTGTACTAATATCCTTTTTCACTTAACAAGAAGGGTATAATTACCTGGGTGTAGCAAAATTTATATATACATACACATGGACCATGGCAGAGTTTGTATTTGCTAAAAGGAGAAGAAAACAAGCGAGAGAGCTATAGAGGGTGAGTAGTGGCGCTCATTTAGGGGTTGGTTGTAATCAAGGGACGCGCGAATTGAGTTAAGGCGACTGTCGCCAGAGCGAAATAACGGAACATCGGAGTGCTATCAAAAACGTATTTCAGTGAAATAAAACGAAAAACGGATGAATCAAACTTAAAATGAATTGAAAAACACTATAATCTCAATACATGTGTCGAGTAATATGAATTAATGAAACTTTAACAACATAATTTAACTTTTATGTGCGTCCGGCTATAGGCTTCATTTTTGTGAGCGGCTTGGGCGTAATGGCATGTGATAATAGTTCAAAGCTCTATGAAAGTATCTAGACTAAAATATACACATACTTGCATACACACATTCACACATATAGAACGGTAGATTAAATGAACATATACTCAGGACTTACAGATAGAGCAAACTAATGAAAACTTGTTTATTAAATTTTTAATAGATTATAGCTGGCTTTGGCTACTCATCTACAATAAATTGGCGTTGTTCACATTATTTAAGTGTAATGTCAGCTGCCACTCTTAACTTAACTGAAACCTCGAGAACGTTTAAAACTAATTCGACAGTACCGAAAAGTTTAAACGCACAAACCATCGTAATGGCTGGAAAGCTCAACGGTCATGGAGCTATAAACTCGACGCAAACTTCCACAGTATCTACGCCGTCGTCGACATCGTCAGGTTCGATTGTTCTGTCTGCTCCTTCGTCTACTGAAAATGGCACATTGCTTTGTGAGACCACCCTAGGCGTAAACATTAATTCGTCAACAACAAGCACAATGATTAAATCACCACCTTACGTGAATAATACACCTAATCTTTCCTTAATAAATGACGCCAGCTCCTCACATCCTTTGCATCCAATAAATCAACTGACTATGTCAAATACACATGATTTGTGCGAACCACCATGCGTTTCTGCAGACATAATAATTAAGGCCAGTCCAAAACCAAATCAACTAATAGAACAACAACAGCTTCACCAAACACCGCTTAATGAGGATGCGCGCACATTGCAACTGGCACTCGAGTTGTCTTTAGTTGGCTTAAACGATGACCCGAGTTGCTATTTCGACCATCAACAGAAACAACAACCGTCTTTCACGATAAGTTCGCAGCAGCATGCGCATCAATCGACAACTTCACAGCTTCAAAAGACTGAATTTGATTTGAATACCATGAATGTCATATCCGCTGTTATGGGAGCAAATCAAAATCCACATAACAACAGTTTGTTTTCCACCTCTACCACAACATCTCTAACTGGGTTGCTCATTCCATCAACCGTCATAGAAGATCGCTCAAAGAAATCACAAAATATGACTGAGTGCGTACCAGTTCCAAGTTCTGAACATGTTGCGGAGATTGTGGGTCGCCAAGGTATGTGTATAAACCAATTTATTCAACAATTTGTCCCATAATAGCTAAATTTTCAAATAAAGTATTGCCCAGCAAATGTTGTGTTATATCTTAACATATCTTCATATACAATGTATGTACATGTGATTTTATATTTTATTAAGTATAAAATTTCATATATACATATATATGTATTTCCTGGCAGAAAATGAAAAATGTGTATATGTATATTTAAAAAAGCAACCAGTCAAGTGTGAGTCCGACTCGCACGTGAAGGGTTCCGTACCATCATGCAAGGTATGTTATGTAATTTCTGTTGTGGATACAATTGTAAATTGAATAAGACACAAAACAAAAAAAAAAACCTACGAAAGTTTATACAAAATATGCCACACAACATTTCACAAACACAAAACCAACATTTGTTCGCCTTCTACTTATGATCATTTCAATTTCTTTTACAAATTTAAACCATTTTTATATTAGAGCTGCTTCACCACATCACACAAAATCTCGTAGAAAACTGAATACAGTTTTTTGAGAGAATTGTCTGAGATATATGTCAGCAATACAGTTTTTTGATTATTGCTGTAAAAACTGCAGTGCCTATTGGAGCACACGTTTCTTGTATGGGGACCCCTTTAATTTTGCAACTTGATATTATTTTTAACCGACTTCACTACTTATCTACGTAAATTAACACTAAAAATAAACAATCATTTTTTAAAAAAAATTCAACCGAAAAAATTCAAAAACCACAAAAATTACACTAAAAACCGAAAAATAATTTTAATAAAATATGTATTGTTATTGGTGTTTGTTATCTACTGATCGGTTTGAAGTCGATGGCAAGCACAAAACAAAATATACTGAAATGAAATACCTAAATATTTTGTTTTTTTATTGAAGATCAACCAATATGTGCAACAGTGAAATTATACACAGCCATCAACTATGTTATAACATAGGCTATCTGCCTATTACCTATTTGGCTTTCCAAACCAACCTCAAACCGTCCTCAAACCGGTCAGTACATAACAAATACCAATAACAATAGTTTCTTAAAATTATTATTAGCTTTGTAGTGTAATAAATTTTTGTAGTTATTGAAGTCGGTTGTATTTTTTTTTTTTTTTTTTTTTAAGTTTGTTTTTTATTATTTGTCATTATAGCGGCAATTGAATTACACACTGTAAATTTTAAACGTCTACCTATTATGGTTCTTGAGATAGAACTCACTTCCGGACCGATGGACGGATTTTGTAAGCTTAGTAATAGGATCCCGTTGGCACTCTTTGGGTACGGAACCCTAAAAATGAGATCAACCGATCTAAAAAAAAAAAAACAACCAAATCAAATCGTGGCAAATAAAATTATACAAAAATACATCCAAAAAGATTGTAGTTAATATTTCTACCATTTAGTTCTTTATTTGTATGGGGATTATTATAACTTTAATACAAGTATCATTTTGTTATAATGTTTGTAACGCATAGAACCGTGAGTTGAAATAAGGCAATAACATTATTGTCGAATGAGCAAAATCAGAATTCACCGATAAGTGGAATAGGTAGTCTCCATAGAAAATTCACTTTAAGGATCTTAGCCCACTACAATTAAAATAATTCTTATTAAATCTTATTAATTTAATAACTCAATAAATACAAACATTGGAATGTGAATAGTATGCTGTAATATTCGGTAATCCCGAAGTTAATGGTTTATCTTGTTAAATGTAATTTTACTTTTTATTATACGCATACCTTATAGGTTGCAAAATCAAAGCATTGCGAGCGAAGACTAATACGTATATAAAAACACCAGTGCGTGGCGAAGAACCTGTATTTGTGGTTACAGGTCGCAAAGAAGATGTAAATAAAGCAAAACGTGAAATTCTTTCGGCAGCTGATCACTTTAGCCTCATACGGGCTACACGCAAGCCATCACTAGATGGAAACACCCACAATGGCACTTCTAATGGTATAGTCTTTGCCAATGGGGGACGTACTGCTTCTGGGCCACCGTCGCTACCAGGACAAGTGACGATACAGGTACGTGTGCCATATAGAGTTGTGGGCCTGGTAGTTGGGCCAAAAGGTGCTACGATTAAGCACATTCAACAGGAGACTCAGACTTACATAGTAACGCCGTCAAGAGAAAAGGAACCGATCTTTGAAGTAACAGGTCTTCCAGAGAACGTGCAAGCTGCTCGTAGACAAATCGAATCACATATTGCTTTACGTACAGGCAACAATTCTCAAATTAACACAAATGGCCCGCTATCGGGACTAGGTATTGCTGGTGAGCAACCTGAGTTGCCTACAGTTCACACCATCAACACATTGAGCCAAATTTTGAATGACGACATAAACCCAGACTTCTTGGCGTCGCTGTACAAGAACGGTATATGCTCAGGACTCGACTACACTGATACAGATGCACTGGGAGTTGGGCTGGCTAGTGTAACGTCGGCTTCGCCGCCGCTTACATTTAATACAACAACAGCGTCCTATCCCAGCATTAACGCTATGGTCAGCAACAACCGTTTTCAAATGCAACCCCAAGGTGTTCAAGCTATAAATTCAATTATTGGTGAGTGCGCTAGCGCTTCAGCGGCATCAGCAGTCAGTATTTTGCAACAACATCAAATCAACGATAACGCAATATTTCATCACAACAGCAACGACGTAAAGTCCCTAAGTGTGTCTGCAACCGTCGGACAGAACAATGGCAACCATGGACTTTCAGCTACGCAGAACAACAATTTCAACAACAAATCAACAATCACCACAAACAATGGTCTCACACGCTCTTGTTCATCAGCATCCTCTACAACCTCAACGAAAAGCACAAACAATAGTGCTGGCAGCAGCAGCAACAGTCCTCCAGAGCTCTTAAACATTTGGAAGACTCTCGGCGATTCACTTGACGTAGACGAGGGAATCGGAGACTCACCTAACATCTGGCAATTACCAAATACACTGACGGCGCTGACAGGCTCCCATTGCTCACCATCTACGTCCATAAGTCCAACTGATTCTTTACTAGGGGAAATAAATGCTGCTTCAAGTCAGCAGCTGCAGCGAACTATTATGTCATCAACTGGCAATACTGCTAATAGTAGTATTATACTACAAGATCAACACCATAGCCAACATCTAATTTCTGCACCAATCACTGAAATTGGAGGACAAGTATCGGCTCTACGACGAGAGTGCTTTGTGTGCAATGAAAAAGAAGTGACTACTGCATTGGTACCATGTGGTCACAATATGTTTTGCATGGACTGTGCTAATCAAATTTGTGTGTCAATTGATGCTATATGTCCCGTTTGTAGTTCTATAGTCTATCATGCCATGCGGATTCTTGCTTAATGTATTTATTTTTTATTTATAAGCCCAAAAAACTCAAAATGACTTAGACACAGACTCAAGCTCAAATACAAATTGTTTGACATTTTATCGTAAGTTATACGTATATCATATGGATAGATGTAAGCATATAAAAGAAGAAAAAAAAAACTAAAAATTGAACATTCAAAGTTTTTTAACTAATTTTTCAATATAACGATCTCAATTACTTACTATTGAACTTTTTAAAAATACTTGTACAAGTTCAATGAATTTTATTTTACAAATAAACATATGTGATGTGTATAAATATAATACACACATACATACGAGTACATACTGTCAACAAGCACTAAAATTTTAGAAAATTCACAGTTTATAAGTCAGCCACCCAACCCACAAGTAAAAAAAAAAAAAACTATTTAAACACTGTAAGAAAGGAGCCGGGTCTGATTTATAGATAAAAAATAATTATTTACAATATTATTGGCCAATCTCTAACCAATTGTGTCACAACTTGAAACTATTTAGATAACTAACTACAACATACATAAAATAGTATGAACATTGAGTTATATTTACTTTAGTCTAAAAGTATTACATACATAAATACATACGTATTACTACATACATACATACATACTGAATATGTAATCATAATTGTAATAATTATATGATAATATAGAGTTATTACATGCATACATACATACAGACTTACATACATACAATCTTAAATACATAAAATAATTATTCACTTGCATGCAAGCATAAATACATAATTACAAAAAAAAATGCTAAATTAATCAGACAGTTTAGATTATTGAAAAATATAGCTATATATTATAATAATATTTAAATCATCATAGTAATATTAATCGAAATCGAAATGACTTTGAGCAATATATAAAAAGTTTGAAATTTATTTGAAATATTATTAGTTCTTAACTACAACAGACAGACAGACAGACAGACGGACAGGCAGACAGACAAACGAATGCGTGTTGCATTTAAATAACTAGTCACCTTAGCAAAATCTAATAGATTACATCATAACTTCTATCTTAAGTATTTGTAACTTATTAATATTACTTCCCAAACAGAAGAAATTTTAGGTCAACGCCGTTTATCACTTTATCACATATAGACTATATGTCTATACAATACAAATCTTTTTTATTTACGTTTGTTTGTTTTTCATTTAAATCTTTTTGATTATAAACAATAATATATAGGTACATATTTTATAAAGACATGCATTGTCTCTTAACTATGTATACATACATACATATATTGTAGTTTTTATTAATGTTATGTGTCAACGTGTTAATACAATATATAGGATATCATTTATTATATGTGTTGATTTTGAATTTGATTTACAATTGTTAAAAGTATTTATACGTTATTTTGTTTAGTTTAAATATGTAATTGTAAGCGACCATAACCATAGAGTAGCATTTAAATTTATCTTAAAAACAAAACCAGAACATTGACCTGCATTGCCAGCGATCAGTTCAATTTTTGGATAAATATGTCAGACTTATGTACTATGTCTGCATACATACATACATACATACATACATACATAGCTAATCAAAAATTTGCATACTAAATTAGAATAATTTCGATCGACCATCCTAAGGTTATTTATTGTCATTTATTTCACATCACAATTAAACATTAAAAAAGTAACAACATTACATACTTAACACAATTGATACTTAATATTAAAATACATACAATATTATGATTATGATAATAATAATAATAATAATATACAAGTATTTTATGTAGTACATACAATTTATACAATATTAATATTAATTAATGAAAAATATAACCCGATATTTTAACCGATGAAGACGATGAGACGAAAAAACACTTTTCATAAATATATCTACACACATGCATTCATACATAAATAAAAATAATAAAATATAATGGTTTGACTGATAAATAAGCAGTATAATTTAAGAAAAATAAGAATATTGCGTATAAAAAAAAAAGAGCTGAACTCTATATATATATATATATAAAGAAAATGTTAAATAAAAATATAAATAAAATAAATTATTTAAATTTTAAATACATTATATTGACATAAAGAGATATCAATGTGAAGAAAAAGACTAAGCGGATTAATAGAAATAAATTTCTTAAAGATTATATTTTGTTATTTGAAATAAGATTTAAATAATCACAAAATATAAATTTACATACACTTCATCAAATCATATTCTTAAATTGAAATTGTTTAATTCAATTTAAAATTACATATGTATACTATTTATGTTATTTATTTTAACAATTCGTTTTTCAATATGTTTAGGTTTTTCGGGTAAAAAATAAAACATTAGTTTCGGTTGGTCGCAACATTTTCAAATCTATTTTATAAATATGTACATTTAAAACAGCATATGAAATTAACAGTCGGGTAATAATTGTTATTTCAAACATAAACTAAAATTCGAATGATCCGTTTACTTGAGAATTAATGATATTGCTCTTGTTAATAGTACGATTTAGCATCCTAAAGGCGGAATAGAAAATGTAATATGTACTTTCAGTTACTTGGTAAATACAAATGGAATATACACATAGGATTTCATACATATCTATTGCTAAATAACTGAGACGGTAATTTCCATAGGAACGGAAAGTCATTCCTTATACCACACACATACATGCATACATACATACATATTATGTAGGTAGGTATATCAAGCAGCCAAATGTATTTGCTTATTCTGATCATTTTCATTTGTTCTTAGTTAACGGGAAGGTTAAATGTAATCTTAAATGCGATATAAACATCATGAAAATGCAAGAATACTTGAAATATTGTACCCGTCATGATCAACCAGCCACCATACAAACCGATTATAAAATATTTTATACTTATGACATTTGATTGATTGATAATAGAATCTATAATTTTAAATTGATTGATTTTCTTAGACTCTTATAATTGATAACATGAATATTCAAAGACAAATAATGCATATGTGAAGTGTATGTATGCTTTGGTCAAACCAAAGTTAGTTTCTTTTCTTTATACTAGTATGTATTTATACTATTACAATATAAACACTTTTGGATGTAGAGAATATGTATATGTAAAACAAAGTGTTTCTTATTTTATTTTGTATCAGTTGTTGCATGAAAAAAGATTCAAAAAATCATTAAAAAACAAAAACTAAAAAAACAGTTAAAGATATTCGTTCATTCATATGAATTTTTGCATTAATTTCGAATTGCTTATTGATCCATGATGCAATTCATCGAATTTTTTAGTGAATGAGCGTCTATTTACGAGCAACTAACTTGGATGGGCGTACTTATAATGAATATTTTTCTACAAAACCAAAAACAAACAAAAAATATGTAAAAGTAGTTGAAATAAAAATAAATATTTACATATTATATACAATTTACAACGAATATTTTATAAACGTTTCTTATTGAATTTGTGTGAATTGTGAGATTTGAGAATCTAATACATATAAAAATATATAGTATTTATTTTTTTAATTAATAAAAATTAAATTACATACATATAATATAAATAATATAATATACAATATATAAAGGAACTAAAGACAAAAAATATCCAAATTGTGTTCGTAAATAACAAATATTAAGGGTAAACAATTTAATGAATTAATTAAATATATATAGTACATATACATACATAACTATAAACATTAAACTATGTATTTATCGATGAAATACATTTTTGAAATATACATACATACATACATACATACATACATGCTACAATATATCAAGTCAACCATATACGTGTATTAAAAATATTTCGTAAATATTCATGAAATACATAAAAGTACATTTTTCTTAAAACAATAATGGGCTATGGTCTTTCTTTTTTATTAAAAAAAAAAAAAAATACATATTTAATTTTATTTTATTTTGTGAGCACTACAGTGAGTGATAAACGAATTACGTACATTGACAAGTATCATGCAAACGAAGTACAATATACCACTAGAATACAAACATAACATGAAGTAATACTATTCAAACAATGACCTATAATAGGTAACAACCAGAAAGAAGCCTATCATTGGCTATGCCAAAGATGTAATACTCTTCACGCTCCTCCGGGTTGCATCCAACCTTCCTTTTTTAGCATCATTCTAAGTATTCTCTCTGTTACAGTTTGAGTGGCAATTTTATTGTACTTTTATTCTTTACAAGTTTGTCATTTAATTTGGGTTTATATGGGAGGTACCCCTCCTGGTAACCCTATGATCATGAAATTAACATGGTCCTAGCATAAGTGTCAAGTCCTAAATAGAAAGTTTGTCAATTTTCGAAACAGAACTTGTGTGAGTTTTCTTGATGTGTTCTGCCCAAGTCAGTTTCCTTAGCAGCTGCATGCCTATGTGATTGTAATGTAGTTTGGTAGTAATGTGATAACCACTGAGATATGCATTGTGTATAGTACAGGAGCGAATACGTTGCATTGGGGCACCCCTGCTATGATATGTCGGATAATAAACTTCTCACCCTTTACTGCCACCACGAAAGTCCTATTCTCAAGAAAGGACTTCAGGGTTACGTAGAATGGAGAATCCCTTAGTGTCATATTAAATTCCTATTGAATATCGAGGAATACAGAAAGCAGATTTCTTTGTTCTCGAAAACAGTATTGTATTTTATGAACGGACCTGATCTGGGGTGGCATGCTTCTTTCTAAAGCCAATTGGAAACTATGGACCCCACTTACTGTCAACATTCTACGCAGAAATATTCCTTATATTGAAACAATTCTTAGTTGGCTGTGAAAATGTAGGCTTATTTAAAAATTTAAATTAAATAAAACGCCGTGCTCCGTGTTGATTTTTTCAACTCAATGAATTATGTCTTACAAGTTCGTCCTTTCAATTTTCATTCTTAATATCATTGAAAATTTTCAAAGCTTCTATTTTCCAAGTTTATTATACTCAAAATGCTATTGTTATGATAAGAATGGACATTTTTTATCTATCTTAGAATACGTCTTTATTCATATATTGTAGTACATATGTAAGTATAAATCTTAGCACATTTTCAAATAAATTATTGCATACACTGAATTCGATTTCCCGCTCTTTAGATCAATCACCAGTTATTAAGAAAGTCAAATCCTTTTCGTATGTCACAATCCGAGTCAAGAAGCTTAACTTTCTCAGTGCACAGAGTTTTATCTTCGTCTTCGTCATCTGTAGTACCAGCTGATGAGGAGGAACCAGCTAGAACACTTCTAGAGCTATAGTGTTGCATTAGATTTAACTTATCTTCAGAATAGTTATTTGTAGAATTTAAATAACTAATACACGGCAGTTTGGGCATAATAGATACAGGGTTTGGAGTTTCTTTTAAATTTTTTGGTGCAGTGTTTATTATACCGCTCGATTCAATATCTTCTTTATTAAAATCATCCTCGTTGATATCGCTAGACTTCTGTTCATTACCGCTAATCTTTAATTTGACATCATGCGAAATCATTTGTGTATGTTTAGCATGTTTGTCTTTGAATTGAAATATTTGGCAAGTGCTTTTGTTGTCCTTTAGCATATTTTTATCAGTTTTAATGATGTTTTTTTGAAAGTCCACAAATATGGAGAGATTCATTTGAGATCTTGTACGATAGCTAAATGGAGCCGAGTGCTCATCACGAAAAACGCAAGTGTCATCCTGAATCACTTTCGAGGCAATTGTTTGCTGTATGTATGTAAGTAAGTTTCGCCGGTCATATAAATAACTTTGCGGTGAAAACTCCATTTGCTTTTCCACAGAATTTAGGACTGCAGGCAACATAGCGGCATTTTGATTTCGAATTACCAACGATGACAGCGAGTCTGTTGAAACTCCATGGTTCGGTGAACGCACCGCAGTTAATGTTGAGTTCGACGAACATGCCATTGATATGTTTTCATAATACTTAATTGCTATTTCTGGTTTAATAAGTGTTTCATTAATAATATCGTCTTGTTCACTTGTAGTCAATGTATTCCACAACTGCCCATATGTAGTTTGAGTATCTTTCACGTCTTGAGCGATCTTCACAGCAATTGGATTTAGATTTGAAAAATAATGTTGTGCTCCACTTACAGAAAATTTACAATGATATGCAGGCATTATAAGAAATCATCAATAATACTACAATAATACTATTTTCACACTTTTTCGCCGACTTTGAATGTGTGTAATTAAAATAATTCTAAACGGTACATCTCACGTATACATCATATAATTTGCCAGTTGTCCACATGAAAATATGAATTTCTTGTTCGTGCATAGCCCCTTAAATAAAAAGGGAAAGGCTTAGGGTGACCGAATTGTGCAAAATGATTGTTGTTACAACATAAGTAGAGGTGGCAAACTATCGATAGTTTTCGATAGTTTGAAAAATACTATCAATACATACTCATTGATAGTCAAAACAAAACAAAACACAACATCTATCGTATCAAAAAAGTTCAAATAAAAAGTGTAAATCAGGGCTTTTTCCATAGAACAAAACTTATTTCTATTAATTATCAAAAGAGTAACAAATTCATATCAAAGCTCAAATAAAAATCAAAGTTAAAAATAACTTCCTTAAAAACAGCTGTTTAATATTCCACATTTTTTTTAACTAACAAATTTTACAAACTTACTTTACGATTTTAATTCACATTGTAAAGTAGTAACGAGCGAGTTTGTAATAGTTCAATGGTTTGAAAAAACTATCAATACTCAAAGGCCTTTTAGACGGTCAATTCAGTCTCAGTCCATGTTAACGCACCGATAACCGAAATGATGACAGAAAAATGGACTAATGGCCCAGCTTATTTATCAGTCCATTTCGATAACATGGACTGAGACTGAACTGATCGTCTAAAAGGCTTTTCATTGATAGTCAAAAAAAAAAAATAAAAAACTAACCATAGACAGTATCGATGGCACTATTGACAGAAGTCTTGCACGAACGCATAACCTTTTCACAGTAATAGCATCTTCACGGTGAGTAAAAGGTTGAGAGTTCTGGTTTTGCATTCACTGTGTTCTCTGAACAGCTGTGTTTTGTTTCGGTTATACACCCACGTTGGCAAAATGAAAACTGAAAATTTGTGGAAAATACATGATGTAGAAAATTTTGCAGTATATGCACATAGTTTTTGTAACTCCTTTTTTTCATTCCTGTTACTTATGTTATTAAAATTATAGAAACAAGTTAACAATTTGAATTTTACTTAAAAATGTTATGTGCCATCATCTGCTGTTTAATGATGGCTACTTCCGAAAATGGCAAAAAGGTATGCATCGCTACTGTAGAGTGACCATCCTTAACAGCGGCTTCAAGTTGGGTTCATCAATAACTCAACCAGATTACATAGTGATGTGACTACTACAACAACTCATTATTTTGCATTTGTTCTAAACAGCTGTTTTTTGTTTCGTTTATACACACACGTGGAGCTTTGTTTCGTCATTATTGGAAGAATCAACGACAATGGAAAGAAGAGACGTAGGTCTTTAAGAACTGATTAAATCTGCATCATTCCCCGGTACAACAAGTCATTACTGCCCCTAAGTATTTAAGCATAGGCAGCGAAACACTGTCGGGTCCTGGAGCCTTGGAAGGCTTTGCGTTGCGAATCACAGCTTGCACATCACAAGAACTAAATTCCTCCAGCACAACTTGAGGTGGAATGTTTTTAAACCTACTTATGGAAGACCGTTCTCTCTACTGTTGGATGAGGGGTGCATACTATATTGATGGCAAAATTGAGCGGCACATTTCTTAGCATTCCCTATTTGTTTACCCTCAAACGAGACGAAAGATTGAGCTTTACGCTGTGAAGCACCATACATGCGTCGATTCAATGAGACTAGCAAAGATTGTAGAAAGCGTTTGGAGGCAAATCGTATAAGATGTCATTGAAACGAAGACAATTACATATTATTTCAGTTCGCCGTTGATATGTATGTCAAGTATTCTTTGCACTTCTCATTTTCCTCATTAGTAAATTACACCTGTGCGAAGCTAGGCCGGATCGCTATAACGAGTATAATTTTTGAGTTTGTTTGCTATAATGAAATAATTGTCAGTGGTGGTATATTGTGGAAATATTTCTGAACTAAAACGAAGCATTATCTAGCCCATGCAGGAGCTTCGATTAAAATCTCTGCAGTGTCTGTATGATAGTGTGTAGCGGAGCCACACAGCAACATCGAATTATTTAATTTGTATTATCGAAGTGTCCAAAAAAGGGGCATTTCCACACATGCATGTATTAGTATAATTACATATCTGTATTCATTAAGTGTATGTAAACATCGTTTTTACTAAAGATTCTAGCGCTTGGAAAATATATTTGACTGTGTGGGTTTCAATCTTTGGGGTATCGTTTATTTTTAACGCTAAAAAAAAAAAAGATATATAGCAGACAAGTGCATGAAAAGAGAGAATTATCAAGTTAAAAAAGCTATGCTATGGATTGCTTTACACAAACACAGCTAAACGTAGGTCTTGGTAGTACTCTTTATCTTGATCGTTTGACCTTGTATCAAGAACTTATGGTGTACCATGCCATTAAAATCAATCAATCATATGTTAATTTTTCGACGTCCGATAGGTCAATAATGTGCAAATATCTGCCGAATCATGCTAGGTATTTCGAGCGAATTCCACCAATACAATCCGCAAAATTGCAAAAAATTTTGTATTGCATGTTGTAAATTAAATTATATTTGTAGTTTTTTATTTAATCGATTCAACTGTGGGACGGACTATACCATAGTTGTCACATTAAAACTCTGGATTTTACGAATTACATTGTCATTGGCTTAGGAACTACTTATATTGCATTAGGAGCAGGAGCATTCGACAACTTGCATTTCACTCCAGGTGGATATCTTTAACTTCTCGCTGTCTTTTTCGTCAACATGCAAAACTTCAAGTTCTAGTAATTTCGACGGAGCACAGCACGGACGTGGAGCTGCTCTATGGTCCTGCTTCCAGATTAGACTTTGCAAAAGAGCATGGTGATGAGCAGGATTATGCCGAGGCGGACATCTGCCTTGACAATATCCTGCGTCAAAAACTTTTGGCTGAATGATAAATTCAAAGCCTTTTATTTCTTTAAAAACGACATCTAAATTATGTCGACAACATCGCTGGTGAGGTTTATAGCAATTCTTGGACTTTCGCTTGTTAATGTGACCCTTGTGTAGATAAGCATTGTGCACGTCACTACGTTCGTTTGTGGTGTGGAGCCGCTGTGATGGTTCACCCCCTCTACCGATAATATTTAGTACCGGTAACAGTTGATATCGATCGTCGTGATGGTTTTGTTTTGCATTTGGAGAAATTGATACATCATTTAATATCCGAGCGCCGACACGCTTGCAATTGTCACATTGCACCTCAAATCCTACAATTTTGGTGGCGGTGTGGACCTTAAAAAAAATTATTTTATTAATATGAACAACATAAAAAAAGGTAGTGATTTGTCTTTTATTGTAATTGTCATCTTATTACTTACCGAACGTTGTTTGTTAAGGGTGAGTTTCACGGCCCTTGTTACATCGAATTCCAGCCATTGACTGCGGGAGGCATCAGCACTCTCACCATCCTTGGCTTCGAGCTCAATACTGCGTCTATCTAATAATTCTCGCTTTCCTCCAGACATCATATAAAAAACTTTGAGATTCAAAATATGATTTTGTGTCACCACTTTTGATACTTTTTTTTTGACATCTCCTTCCGAAGTTGAGCTATTGTAATTGCAAAAGTCTCGGTGAAAGTCATGCTTTTTATTTGTAATTTCTTGTCTTTGCTCTGATCGACTTTGGTTTTTGTTTTTCCGAAGAGCTCCATTTCGACGCTTTGCTGCCAATGCTGGACTATACATCAACATCAATCTAATATTCGCTTCCTCCACGCTATCGGAACTTATATGACCGGCATCAGTATTAAGTGGGAATTGAAGAAGAATATTTATCTTATCATTATCGCTTCGACCATTGCTGTGTCTTTGCTTTCTACTATGAAGAAACATCTGAGGTGACATATCTGTTGATCGCTTTCGACGTTGAAATGTGATATCCACGCTGCTATTCATAGCAATGCTTAACAAATGAAGCTCAGGGTTTGGTAATAGTGACAACGTTGAGCTTCCTGTTTCACGCAAATTGCGCTTTTGGATCCGTTTAAAGTACTCGACATATTTGGTTATATATTCTTCTTGACTAATATTCACCTAAGGAATAAACACACAAAAAAATTGGTATACTTTAGTCGTACTATTCACATAATATTTTCAGCATTAAAGAAAGTTCACGGAATCTTCAAAACTGTGGAAATGATAAGTGTTTTTTTTTTATTGCGAAGCTCAGAGGGGTCAATTATTGACCAAAGCGCTCATATATTTTACATATCCATACAATATATTATTATTATTATAAGTTTGTGAAGAAGTTTGTAACACATCGGAGACCCCATAACGTATATATACTCGTGACAAGCTCGATGAGACGAGTTGATTTAGCCATGCCCGTCTGCCCCTCTGTATGTATGCAAACTAGTCCCTTAGTTATTGTGCTAGAGATCTGAAATATTTTACCATACGCTGCACATTTGTCGGAGAATCGGACAACCAATTTCATTAAAAATAAACCAAAATATTTTCCTTCAGTAATTCATGTTATATTTATTTAATTCAATAAAAAATATTTCTTTCTCAATAACTTAAAATTATAAAACATGACACTTCATTTTTGTTATTCGTATAAATCATACTCTGAGATCACTACTTTACCTACCACACATACTGTGCCACTGTACTCATACTACAGCAGAATCAAATTCGAGTTTGTTTCTCAATTTTGTTTTTAATAAGCTTATAGCAAAAAATTTACGAGCTCTGTGCAGGGACGATATATGTATTTCTTATAAATCCAACTAATTCTGTAAACACTTCTATATTTGCTACATCTTCCCAAAATAAAGATATGTCCACTTCTTTTTTAAACTTAGTGGCAGTTAACTTTAAGACGGCCCATTGTGAAATAATTTCATCCGGATCCGATTCACACAAATAATCAAATTGTTTAATTAAAAGCATTATTTCAGCCTCTTTGCTGGTGTGATCATAATAAGAGACTTAATATCCTCTTTGCCAAAGTCAAAACGCTGAACTATTTACCGAACCAGCTCCAAGTAAAACTCACGCATTGTTTCAATTTACTTGCAAAATTTTGGATTTTTCTAAGCTCTTGGTTACCATGTTTTGGTGGGCTTTAAGTCCAATGAATATTTTAAGAATATCATTTAAAAAGTATAAGTATATTTTGATTTCGGGTTTAATCATTACGTTAGCTACTTCTTTTGGCTATATATTGTTGACTTCTAGGGACTGAGCCAAGAATAATAATAAGAGTCTAAGGACAGTCATCTTTTCATGGCTATTACCATAATTTTATGTGGTTTTACTTAAGCCAATCGTAAGCAAAAAAGAACCAATAAAAAAGAGCCAGTACGCCAACATGAAAAAAACCCCAGTTTTGGCGCAAAAACGCCAATTGTTGCAATCGTATTTCTCATACAAACCCAAATTCAAATTAGTGCTCCTATCAGAAAAACTTTTTGATATTTGTCGTATCGAACTGAAATTTGGACACTATAAGTCCCTGACCATATTCACCAACAATGTAAATATCAAAATCATAGGATTAGTAGATCGTATAGCTCTCGATATGTGTCCTCAATACACCAATGCCATGCGCCATCTACATGTGACTAATAATTCATACTTAGTATGAATACTGACTACCCTGAACGTAAGTCAAATCATTAATATAATATTTATGCATGCTCATTCATATGATCGTGAAGAGTACAACATCTTTGGCATATCAAAAGATAAGAAACATCTTTTATTTTGTCCTATTTACTACTATATAATCGATCACAATTTTTTTTTTTTTTAATATTAATAATTATTTATTATTATTATTATTTATTTATTATCATCAGTTACTAACACACTAACACAGTTAATAGCCGAGAGCAGGGAGCGATTGGTATATTATATCTGCAACCACACATTGTCGAAGAACGTCAATGCACATCCAGAAAATATGGTTTTTTGTAATAGAAGAATTTATTAAAGGTCTCAAGTCCTCTAAAGAAAAACCAGCTGCTTGTGACGAATTTGGGGCTTTGAATTAGGCATATTAAATTTTATTAAGTTATAATTCAGAACTGATCCACACCAAACTTGACAGCAACACTCTCCAGACTATGCTAGAGTCTCCTTTCATGAAAATCAGTTTATCCGTACTCAAGTGATGATTCCAGAAACATGAGGCAAAAGATTTTTATATCTAATATATATAAAAATCTGGTGTCACGGTGTTAATGTATGAACTCCTCCGAAGCGGTTCGACCGACTTTTATGAAATTTGTTTTATATATTTGATAGGTATGAGAATAGGTCGTAAAGAATTTTTCGCAATCCTTACCCCCCACCCACCATTTCAAATCACGATTTTGTATTTTCGTATAAACAAATATCCAAATAATTAGAGACAAATTATAAAATCAATTAAACTGAGAACAGCATCCCGTCGGGAGCGTAGCAAAGCACGCTGGATACCCATTAGTATATATATATTTACATATATATGCATATACATCTATAGAGAAGAGATAAAGAAGATAGATAGAAAATTATATTTTTCTACTGCATTAATACTGTTATTTCCGTAATTAAATTAACATTAATGATTTGTCCTTTTGTATTGATTTTTTTATTTATTTTTTTTTTAATTCCTTTTTTACCTTATTTCCAAATTTAATATTATTGTTTGGTCCACAACTACGAATAGGGTACATTAAATTGCAGTGTCCCTTTATTTGTTTTTTTATTATATTTTCATTCGCAGATGGGTCCCTGCTTGGGTGTCAGTTAAAAAATAAAAGAAATGGAATTATATTCAAGCGACAGACAAGTTATCACTTGGAGTCGATGTTCATGACTGTGCAGTATTTGTCTAAGTGTGATTTTGATGATTATGTATATTTGTTACAAACAAGAAGCAACCTTAAGGAATATACACTGAATATAGTGTACATAATACAAATATCGCTCATTTACTTCAACTCTGTCATAACTCAAAAAACATCATTTTGAGAAAAACGCATTTAAAATTTTCAATTTACATACAAATTATAAAAGAAATATTTTCTTCTCACGCGGAGAGCTATTAACATGAAATTTTAACACAATATAAAACTTAATGTAACGAATATTCCTGTATCAATGACAGTCTTGAAGTAAATGAGCGATATGTATTCTCATTAGCAAATTTATAAACGAAACCAGAAAAAAACGTATCTTTGGCTATGCCAAAGTTGTAATAATCTTAACGTATGAATGAGCATATACAAATTTTATTAGGTGTGTCACAGAAATCGAGAAAAATTGAAATAGAATTGATTTCAATGCCTAAAAATATGCAATTAAAAAATTCATAATTTTAGTATACAAGCATTTATTTATTCAATAATTAAAGTATCAGTATTATGAAAATTTTAATTGCATACTTTTAGAATTTGAAATCAATTCAATTTCAATTTCTCTCGATTTCTGTGACAAACCTGTATATATGGGCATTTCCACGTTCACGAACATTACGTTCGCACGCCTTCAAAGTTATTTAGATAACAATTCAATTTCAATTTCTCTCGATTTCTGTGACACACCTGTATATATGGGCATTTCCACGTTCGCGAACATTACATTCGCACGCCTTTAAAGTTATTTAAAGTTAAAAAAAAATAAATGAAACTTGAAACAAAATTTGTCTTGTTTTTATTTTTCCGTCGATTTAAGGTTTCCAAGATATTAGCAGTATAAATTCAATTTAGAACGTTACAAAAAATGGAACTACTTTTTGACTTCAATTTCTCTCGATTTCTGTGACACACCTGTATATATGGGCATTTCCACGTTCGCGAACATTACATTCACACGCCTTTAAAGTTAAAAAAAATAAATGAAACTTGAAACAAAATTTGTCTTGTTTTTATTTTTCCGTCGATTTAAGGTTTCCAATATATTAGCAGTATAAATTCAATTTAGAACGTTACACAAAATGGAACTACTTTTTGACTTCATCTAGAAAAATGCAAAAACTGCGAACTATAACAATAACTTAAAGCGATTAATTTTAGATCAAAATAGAATAACTCAGCTTTCTAATGGTAGGTGCAGTGGCGTAGCTAGGTAAACAATGGCCCCGGGTCAAAAATTAAATTGGGGCCCTATTTAAACTAAACTCCTTAGCTTACTACTAAGTATACTATATATAATTTTTGTGAGAGTTTGTTTGTTTATTTCGCTTTCACATCAAAACTACAAGACTAAACTAAGTTCAACCTGTGTAAGAGGATCCCGTGGGACCCTTACTAGCGTGCGAATTCGCGGGCGAGGCTAGCAAAAAATAAACAATGAGTAGATTACAGCTAGTATAAGTGACAATAAAATTTTTGTACAATCTTTTTCTGGCTTTAGTTTTTGCAAAATCATCTATAACTACAGTTAAATCTAAATTTGATGCCGCCTTGTTTTCAATTGCTATGAGCGCCAAATTTTTGAGTCCATCTTGAGTCATACTATTTCTTAAATAATTTTGTATTACTTTTAATTTGTTAAATGACCTTTCATCTGTTGCAGAAGTTACTGGTATTGTATAGAACAATAAAATTGCGGTAAACACTTCCGTAATATTGCATCTTAGCATTGCATATTTAGCTACAATTTCATTACATAATTGTTCAACAGTCCATGTTGGGGTCAATTTAGGTAGAACAAGGTGAAAAATTTACTTTGGAATGTACATACATATCTAATTTTTGTCACTTCATCTACCTTGAGTAAAAAGGTAGGTGATAGGAAAAGAAATATTGACAGACTGCACTCAGCTAGTAAAACGTGAATTTAACTGACCTATTATTATGTATAGTACGTTATTGAAAATTGTCATTTTAAATATTTCTTCTCTGTTTCGAAATCAGTGGTCAGAAGCTAGTTCATCAAAATGTTTTTTAATTTTTTTTTATCGTTTTTCGTGAAAATTGGGATCTAGGTCATATTTTTTTAGTTTCCCTGGCTTTGCACTTGAACGATTCGAAGTCATTTCTATAAAATTTAAATTTTGTATTCACATCTGCATAAGCTCAACTTGCTTTGTCTAAATCGATAAAGCGTGTTTGCAAAATTTTGGGTGCATAATTGATATCATTCAATATTTGATGCATGAGCTCACACAGCAATAGGAACTCAAAATTTTGCATTTTTGTTTTTGAGTGGTTTCTGATTCCACAGTGAATTTCGACAAAAGATCCCAACGCTTAATGCTATTCCCGAAAAAATTACATATGCTAACGGTATCATTTACAACTAAATTCAAATTATGACTGGCACAATGTATATACTCCAAATTTGGCTGAATATTCTTAATCTTGTTTTAACGTGAAAACGTTTTTAAAAAGGGGATACATATCACAATCTGACGCTCTTTCAGAAATTTAACGAAATTTGCCGGCTTTGTTTTTAATATATCTCGTGACTCAAGGGTCGTAGCTCCAAGTAATTTATATATTCGAAAATATCGGAAGTGGTGATGCCTGTAAGAGGACTTTTGTCATGGTGCGCTATTGTCAACAAAAAGTGTTCAAAAAAGTGACTAAAATTGAAAATTATCTTTTCTTTTGTAAGCGTATTGCCCTATTTGGCAAATTTTTCTTTTGTTATATGCCAATTAGAAGAATATGAAGGAAAAAGTTTTTGGAAAAACCACCGAAAAAGTGGGAAATTTGTACTTTTAATATTAAAATCTGACCGGGACCTGTCTAGATCAAACCTACGCGACATGCAATTGACATACAAAACTTTTATAACTTATTTCTCCCATCATTACCCTATGATATGATATGTTAATATGCATTAACAATACATAACTGTTATATCATATTAAGGTTAACAGGAAAACGATCGTTGCGTGGTTTAGAAGTTCTTCGTATCCAAATAATTTTGAATTTGGACTTTGCTTTATACTATGTAATAATATTGGTTCATGAGAGACGTTTTCACGCAAAAACAATTACGGAAGTGTAGCGATACTATCTGCCCAGACTTTTTGTTTGTAAACAAAGAAATAAAAACGAAATGTCAACAAAATTCCGTTCGTCCGTCCGTCCTTCCGTCTCCGCTGTATCTCATGAACCGTATTAGCTAGACAGTTGAAATTTTCAGAGAATGTTTTTTTTAGTATACTTTTAGGCTTTATGAATATTTGACTTTTGCTTTTGATAATTTTCACAGTTCCCGATCTCAATGTTGATATGCAGTATAATTACTGATTCTACTCTAAACATAAGTTAAATCAATAATTTATTATTTGGAGCATGAGCTTTTTGTCAATTCCATAATAAATGCATATTCATTGTGTTTGGAATTGCTCGAGTATTGAGTTATTGAATACATAATTAATTTTTGTGGCAAAAAATCTTGTACGATGGTACGGAACTCTCCGTGTGCGAGTCCGACTCACACTTGGCTGATTTTTTTAATTTCTTTATTGTTATACAAGGATTATTAGACGAGTGCAATCATAACATTTATGCATAATGTGGACAAAAATATTAAACATAAAATGCTATTAAAACTAGCCAAGAGCAAGAAAAACGTAATAACAGTTTCAAGGCAAATTATGTCATAACGATAAACTGTAAATTCATTATAAGTATTATAAAAATTCAAACATTTTTATACTCTTCACGGGAGTGAATAGTATTATAAGTTTGTCATGAAGTTTGTAACACACAGAAGGAGACATCGCAGACCACATAAAGTATATATATTTGTGATCAGCTCGATGAGACGAGTTGATTTAGCCATGTCCGTCTGTCTGTTTGTATGTATGCAAACTAGTCCCTCAGTTTTTGAGCTAGAGAGCTGAAATTTTGCACATAGGTTACGCAGCACATTTGTCGGAATCAGGCGAATCGGACCACTAGGGGGGGTACCTCCCATACAAACCCCCCTTTAAATTAATGTTTTTATTAAAAAAAGTTTTTTGTTTTTTAACATATGGATCTGAAATTTGGACCCTACAAGTTTGTAATCTATGGCCATCAATCATGTAAATTTCATGATCCTAGGGCTACCAGGTGGGGTACCTCCCCTACAAACTACCCCTTTAAATTAATGTTCTTGTTAGAAAAAGTTTTTTGTTTTTTAACGTATCGAACTGAAATTTGGACATTTCATTAGAAAAGTTTGCATGTAAATAATTGATTCAATAATAAAAGTAATTATGATTATTATCATTAATTATCCATACACTGAAACATACTACTCTGTAGACAATGCTATTGATCTGAAAGAGGGTGTTCATTTCCCAACAGAATTTCTTAATTCTCTACAGCCTTCTGGTTTGCGCCCACATAAATTAGTTTTAAAAGTAGGGTGTCCCTATTTTATTACGGAACCTTAATCCACCAAAATTGTGCACTGGTACACGTTTACAGATAAAATCATTAAAAAAAACTACATAATAGAGTGTACAATACTGACCGGATGTGGAACTGGAGAAGTCGTTTTAATTCCCCAGATTCCATTAATACTAACGGATCTACCTTTCCAATTTAGAAAATTGCAATTTCCTATAAAATTGTAATTTTTAATGACAATTATCAAATCGCAAGGTCAAACATTCAACGTTGTGGGATTAGACCTAAGCATTCAGTGTTTTTCCCATGGACAGTTATATGTAGCTCTTTCACGCGTCACTTCTGTTCGTATTGTGTAATGACAAAAAAGCTGTAAAAATTGTATACAAAGACATATTGTAAACAAAAATTTGTTAAAAAAATAATTAATAAAATTTTATGCTATCAATACCAAAGCGATATTTTTTAAATTGCACCCGTGCAAAGCAGGGCGATTTGCTAGTTTAAAGAATAATGTGATGCTAAGAAAGGAAGGTTGGATGGAACCCGGAGGAGCGTGAAGAGTATTACATCTTTGGCATAGCCAATGATAGCTTCTTTCTGGTTTTAAAATAATATTAAAAAAAACATGTTTTTTAACTTTTAAATTTTCGGTCCCGGTTGACCTTTCTGTGGAACACATATCGGGAGCTATACGATCCAGTAGTCCTAGGAATCTTGAAATTTAAATGGTTGATGAATATGGATTAGGCACTCATAGCGTCCAAATTTCAGTTTGATAAGACAAAAACTGAGAAACTCT
This sequence comes from Amiota communis, assembly GCA_037043315.1. Taxonomy (NCBI): domain Eukaryota; kingdom Metazoa; phylum Arthropoda; class Insecta; order Diptera; family Drosophilidae; genus Amiota; species Amiota communis. The sequence continues at coordinate 666,840 of JBAMAV010001500.1, read as the reverse complement.
TTTGCATACATACAGAGACATGGCTATTTCAACTCGTCTCATCGAGCTGATCAAGAATATATGTACTTTATGAGGTCTCCGATATGCCAAATGTTCTGGACTAGTCACATACAGGGCCATCTGGGACGCGGACCATCTGTCCCCGCGACAGTCGACTATGTATGTCCCTCACCCTACTTTAACCGGAAGTTCTCCACTCACATCCCCAGTAGGGAGAATGGGCTGGACGGTAAAGTTCTAAAACCTAAATCCATTGACATCTACACAGATGGCTCCAAACTGGAGAAGAAAGTCGGCTGCGGCATCTTCTCGAACAACCCAAGCTTAAAGCTCAGCTTTCGCTTGTCTGACCACTGTAGCGTCTTTCAAGCAGGAATAATGGCCATACTAATGGCTTCCCGGTGGCTTCTAGCTAACTACACTCCGAGGTCGCATATTAATATCCACACAGATAGGCAAGCGGCAATAAAGTCCCTCTCGGGTGCATACACTACATCCAAGCTTGTCGCGGATTGCCACTCTTCCCTAGATACTCTAGCATGTCACGTACACATTCAATTATGCTGGGTGCCCGGAAATAGAGACATTGTGGGTTACTGTGAAGCATAGCCAGGCAAACCTGCTCTAATATGAACAGGAAACGAACCGATCCTCAATAAGCAAAATCATAAACGTACTTACGGGCCATTGCCTCATAGGCAAACATGTTGGTAGACTTGGGCTTCCGCATTACGATTTCCGACGTAGTTGAGACTCTGAAAAAGAGGAGGAGATTGTGATTCACCTTATGTGCCAGTGTCCATCCCTCGCCAGAAGAAGACGGAACCACCTAGGCTCTATGTTTCTCTCCAGCTTAACCGAACTATCATTCCTACCAATCCAAGACATAGCTAGGTTCATCTCGGAATCCAAATGGTTCTCCGCATTGGACTAAGGTGTGCCGTGTCAACTCTTTGTTGGTATCACAATGGGCCATACTCTCTCTTCTTGGTGCCTAAGTGAGCCTCTCGTCTGAGGGCTGCCACCTAATCTAACCTAACCTATGAGGTCTCCGATGTCTCCTTCTGTGCGTTACAAACTTCTTGACAGACTTGCAATACTATTCACTGAGTGAAGAGTAAAAAAACGAATTTGAACACCATTCGCCGATAAAAACGACGAATAATCATCATGTTGTGATGATGATCACAAATTGTCGTATTAATAAAATTGTAAATAAACTGCTATCAATGAATGGGTTTATAAATGAATCATTAATGGGTTTTGTTTTTATACTCGTACTACATATTCTACAATAAGAAATTGTTATTGAATTTATTTACTTTAGAAAACTTACCTTTCGCATATCCGGAAATTTTTTTAAGCCCAAGCCTTCCATAATCAATCTAGCTAGCTTCTTTGTGTCTATGGCATTTTCGTTGTTGTTATTGTTGTTGATGCTGATGGAATTATTATCAATCACCCGGCGATGTGCTCCCCTCGCATTTGGAGTTATTAATGTGGAAATGCTTTGTAACCTGGAATCATCGATTTCAAAAGCACCGTCATCGAAATTCAGATCGACACTTGCGTTCTTTGCTTTACTTAACACTATCAGACTATCTGCGTTGTTATTGGGCTCTTGATAATGTTGACTTCTTGTAATTTTTCTACGTTTGCTATTTTTAGTTTTAATACTCTTATTTTTAATGCTATTTGAAATATTTCGACTAATAAGAAATTGACTATTTTTGTTTATTGCTCTTTTGGTTTTAGTATTTTTTCTCTTCGTCTCTATTTTTGTTAATGTTGTCCCATTTTCAAAATATGAGTTTTTCAACATTTCCTCCTCATAAATATATTGGAATTTGGGCAATCGTGTGGGTATCGTAAACTGTAAAGCATTTTTAAAGGCCATTTCTTGAATAATTTTAATTTTGTTCGTGTTGGAATTGGTTTTGGTTTTGTTATCATCATTATTGTTGTTATCGTTTGAATCACTGAAATCATTAAATTTTTCTGCTGTTATTGGTATTGTTTTTGTTGTTGTAGATTCCAATTGCTTAATAATTTCTTTAGAATTAACTTGATTGACGATTTGTGTTGTTGTTGTTGCCATTGGTATTGTTAAAAAAGACATTAAAAATATTATAATCAAAAATAATTGTTGAAATGTAAAAATGAAACACGTTAAATATGTTTTATTGCGACGACCAACACTAGTGATTCCAATATGTGATTTTTGTTGGATTTTTTCATTACACCTTGTCGTTTTCTTTATCATAACATTACTATCAACTTTTTTTGTTGTCGTTGTTGCTGCTGCTGTTGTTGTTGTTGTTGTTGTTGTGCATAAACAAACAAAATCATGATTATCCAAATTGAATTTTTTATGAAGTCGATTTAAAGAATTAACATTGAATAGAATATTTTTTTTATAGTTTGATAAGAGTTTTCTATCCGACTTAATTTTAGTATATGGATCATCAGATTGTCTCTTATTCGTCTTATAATTAACGGAATTATTATCTCCATTTACTTTCACAGTTGGCAAGTGTTGCATTGCGACGGCGTTGCTCTTCCAATGACCCTCATATGGAATCTGTAGCGTAGCGTAGGCCACTCGAATGGCATGAATTACAGCATGTGGTGATGTAGTGGTTGTCGTCGTTGAGTCATTAGGCAATATCAACAGCAACATTAATTGTGTTTTCCAAATAATGATTCATGCTTATTGCTCTAATAACATATCCTCCTAAGATTTCGAATGTATAATAAAGACTTGTTCGGCCATAATTCGCAAAGACAAGCGCCAACATTGTTCCTTTCTTCTGAGAACATATAAGTACATATATATGTACATACATATGTATGTATGTATTTCCAATCCTAACCTAGCACATTATACTAATTCGTTGAATTCTCATATGTTGTAGCCCCAGAATGAATGTGTTGTTGGTCGCGACTTTAATACACCTGTTCAGGCGATTTTGTTTGTGTGCTCACGTCGTTTTATCTCAGCTTCAGAATAATGTTTATTTATTCATTGTGATCAGCAACGTTAGTTAATTCTATGGAAATAAATTAAGTATTTTTTCAAAAAAAAAATAAATAATAAACAAAGCAAAACAACAATAAATATAAGAAGCGGCAACGAAATTAAACTACCGAAGCGACCAACCGATACGAGATACAATATCAACCGATCACAAACTAGACGACTATACAACTAAACTACACAACACAGGTTATAACGAAATAATTTTGCTTGAGCTACAGCTGATTTTTATAAACAACGCGAGAAAAACTCGTTTGTTATACTGGATTCACACTGAGACTGATGCAAATCAATAATTTGATGATTTGCCTACTGATACGTATCAGATTCGATAACAACCACAAGGAAAATGACGTCATTCTGGGGTTGTTGTTGTAGATTGTGATGGGGATCAATAGTCACATCAAGAATTGGTGTGCCTTGATTTGAAAATTAATAATGGTCACTCTCGTTAGTGATAGGCAATTTCTGCTAGTGTGGGCGAGTTTTTGCCAGTGTTTCCAGGTTTTTTGTGTCTTTCTGTCTGTGGCATCATTAAACAGCTGATAAAATAAATTGTTATTTTATTTTTAAGGATTGTAATAAAATAAGTATCAGGAATGAAAAAGGGAGCTGCAAGAACTATTTGCATATGTTGCAAAATGTTCAAAATCAGGTATGTTTCACAAATTTTTAGTTTTAATTTAGCCAACGTACTCGCAAAGTTCCACGTGTGTGTATAACCAAAACAAAAAATAGCTGTTCGAAAAAATACATCAACGTGATGTAGTTTGGTGTGAATTCAGTATTAAAAGTAATGGGTGTATTAGACTTTCTTAAATTGGAAAGGTCAAAGTACACACGTTACTTTTTCACGGGAGATGCGGAAGAGATGAATAAATTTTGGAAATTGAGAGAGTAATAAGAAGAACATTGCGAGAAGAAATTGAGTAATTATAAACTGAGTAAGAATAAAAACACTCATTCATTTTGAGTGCAAATGTGCATATGGTTTGATGACGTCATGTAAACAATTTCATGAGCAATTTTCTCAGTCCATGATGATTGCATGATTGCATGATTGTGTCTTTGTATCTTTGTATAGTAAATAATGTAGATTCCCTCCTCTTGTTCGAAGAAAGTTGGTGCTTAATACACAACAAATGCATATACTCGTATTCTTTGATATCAAGCAAGTTATATCGAAAACTTCCGAAAAGTGTTTAATATTGACTTCGATGAAAAGTTTGTGACTGTACTATTTAATGTGGTATATGTATATTCCTTGAAATGTGTTTCTTTTTAATACCTGCATATATACTAAATTTAAAGATACTTATGGGGGCGTCCCTAACGAAGTTTCGACGTAGAAACAAAATTCACCCTACCCTAAATACAAGAAGATATCAACATGATATGATTTCCATAACTCCTGAATACAATTTAGGAGTGCAAATTTGTACGCAGCTGGTATTAAAAGAAATTTCGGAAAAACCAAAAAGGAACAGCCGATAAATAGGAAAATCCAAATCAAGGTGTGCAAGTAAGATGGCACAGACATGGTTGTCGGATGAGAAAATTTTGTTCATGTGTTTACTGCTACAGAGTTGCCATATGCATAAAATATAGTGTGCATAAAATATAGTGTCCATCAGAATATGTTATTTTTGAAAATATTGTACTTTGTATTTCTTGATTTTTAAAAACGTACATATTTAATCATTAATATATATGTACATTTTCTGAAAAAAAAAAAAACACGAAACACGAGGAAAGCACGATACCCCGGTTCTTACAGTTTAAATCAATTGTATTCAAATCAATTTAAAACGACTGAATACAATTACAAACATGTATAATATCGTTGTGTGAAAGTGTAAAAGGTATGCAAGCTTCGGTGAACTGTTGCCTATGTTCCTTTTTTTTTTTTTTGGTTCTTTTATTTTGTTTGAATAAACTGTTGTTTACATTAGGTACGAGTTTCTTTTCAGCTTTTTGCTTTGGTTTCTGAAAGTAAACAAGAACACATCACTAACAATATCACTCGACATGTTGTAGGAAGAGTTAATGAGCATGTAAAAATCCGTTGCCTTATCTCTCTTGTATAAAATTAAAATCTTGTCGTTGTTATTCTTTTCAATTTCAATTGTACTTACAATAAATATACAATACATACATACTTATGTACGTATGTATATATAAACATGAAACTTATGTACATAGCCAATGCAAACGCATTATGTTGGAAAAATAGTTAAGCTTTTTAAGATAATTTTCAGAGATAGATAGAGAAATATACTTACTTATATACTTATGATGTATTTCCAGCTATCCAGGCTGCTAGCAGTAGCACAGTAACATCGGAAAACTATAGAGACCACACGCAAATCACGAACAGCAAATATTTTGACATAATTGCGAAATTAACATAAGCGCCAAGAACGAAATTTTTCAGGAGATGGTGTTATCTACCGCTTTTTTACTATGACTGGCACCGTAAATGATAAAATTAAATTTGTAATGTCTCTGTAACTGTAGTGATTATCGCCATTATTACCTACCATATTACCAGGTGATGAGTTAATATTTCTAGAACATATTTACATTAACAATTTTGTTTTCGAAAAAATTGGCGGTTAGGGCTTGTTATAATCTTGTTTTTAAACCAAGCAGTGGTCGGCCCCATAGGCCCAAAATAGAAATTTAAATACCAAATTGTCATGAAATCAGTGAATGTACACTCTCTAATATGAATAATGTCGCCAGCAATAACGTTTTTTTTTAGTTAATTTTAACTACGATTTTTAAAATAGCATCACGGGAGTGAATAGTATTATAATATTGTATATATATATATGTTCGCAAAACTAGCCCCACAGTTTTTGAGCTAGAGAGCTGAAATTTTGTACATAGATTTCTTTTTACCAAACGCTGTCGGAATCGAACCACTAGGGGGTACCTCCCATACAAATCCACTTTTAAATTAATGTTCTCATTAGAAAAAATTTGTTTTTTTGACTTATTGAACTGAAATTTGGACACTATAAGTTTCTGTTCTGTATTCATCAGCCATGTAAATTTGATGATCCTAGGATTACCAGGAGGGTGCATACAAACTCACATTAAATGACAAACTTATAAAGAGTATAAGTACAATAAAAATACAATGCAACTCAAACTGTGTTCTTTGTTGATACTCAAACTGTAACAGAGAGAATATGGTGATGCTAAGAAAGGAAGGTTGGATGCATCCCGGAGGAGCGTGAAGAGTATTACATCTTTGGCACAGCCAATGATAGCCTTCTTTCTGTTTTTTTTTTTCAATTTGAGCAACTGGCCTATGAAGCTAAACTTTTAAAATCGAAACGATTATAAAAACTGTCCAAATAAACAATACAAATGATGCATTTTGAACACAAAGGTATTAACTTTATTTTAAATATATAATACAAGCGTAGCACAGCGCGCTTTGCTGCGGCCCCGTCGTGATAATCAATAGCCACAAACACGAAACACAAACAAAGCAAAGCACAAACAACGAAACACACTGTCTCCTTCTTGTCCTACTCTCAATGAACATCAAATACAGAAACGAAGAGCGCAAAAAGTGCGTACTAAGACAGAAAAAATAGTGGTGCCCCTATCAGCCCCTCTTAATTATTTTACCCCGAAATAGCCATAGCCAATGATAGCCTTCTTTCTGTCAAGTTTGACGGTTTGCTGTGAAACAACAAGCAGCATCATCTAAACATCAAACAGTTATTAAGAATGCCGTAGGAAGTAGAGGTATCTCATCTTATTTTTCGTCCAGAAAAGTAAAGACGAGGACGTATTACTGCTATTAAAGTTATTTCAACTTTCCATGGTATGAAACATCATCATAGTTACAACAGCCAAGATTGTGGACACAAACGCTGCCAAGTTTTCTGACTCGGCGATTGTGAAAAAAATATCATGCGGCAGAGCAAATGCGAGCAGTATTGCTGAAAATGTTTTAGGACCGGCAAGCCAAGAAAGCCTACTTAATACGAGTAATATAAAGTCAATATTTTACAGTATCCATTATTGATCAAGTATTTTTCATTAGAGCGTGTCACTTTTACGAAGATTACCAAGAAAACAGCGAAGCAATTTAAGATCAAATAATAAATATTTTAACCAAAAACGGTCTAGAAGTAAGTCAAATCCCAGCATATTCTGCCGACAATGTGGCTGTTAATTATGGAATAAAAGTTTCCGTTTACCAAAAGCTTAAAACTTTAAACTCGAAAATACATAAAGAGAATTGAAAGTCTTTTATTCTACATAACTGCATTAAAAATTCTTTGAAAGCCCTTTTCAATTGATGTTGAATGAACTATTTTGAAAGTTTGCAGCGAATTTTCATTTTTCTTTTGCTAAAAGGAGATATGAACTGAAAATAAGTTGCTCAGATGCTGAAATTGAGTTCAGAGAAATATTAAGACATGTGCCAACTCGTTGGATATCGTTACTTCCTGCTATAGACTGAATTCAATCACTGTGGCCAGCTTTAATAAGCTATTTCAAAGCGCAAGGTGAAGAGAATTGTTTTTCATTTATATGTAACAACTTTTGTGCCAGTGATTCAGAAGCAAATGCAGTGTTATGTGTTATTTATTTTATGCAAAATATAATGCAAATCTTCCAAAACGCCATTAATTTACTTGAAGCCGACAGGTTAACAAGCACTGAAATTCACGACATTATGATTGCTTTGAAAAGAAACCTACAGAACAGAAACACTGATCAATTTTATGGTAAATCTGCCATGGATTTATTAAAGAATTTTGATGAACCTCAAAAGACAAAATTCAAAAATGATACCAATAAGTTTCCTACGTCTTGTATAAACAATAAATATCAAGCGATGAAAATTTTATCTATTAAAGAACCAATCACATGGGCAGGGATTACTAAACTACAAAAAATATTAAAAATGGACTTAGATCTTGAAATATTGTACGATGAGGTAAGAATTTCAGGCGAAATCCAACCACATCTCATTGAAGAGAATCGAGTCGATTTACGCTGGGTTGACTTCATTGCGAAATCAAAAGACCGAAATCACTTCCCTGAATTCAAAAAGCTTGTTACGTCCTGTCTCTAATGCTTCTTGCGATCGCGTTTTTAGCATGCTGGAACAAATCTGGAGCAAGGAAAGGAACATGATGAACATAGCGTTGGTAAAAGCTGAGTTACAAATACTGCAAAACTTCAATTTTTCATGTAAAACCATTTATGATTATGTGTTAAAAAACCGTGAAAAATTAAATACTTCTCGAAAACAATGTCAATATAAATTTAAAACAAAAATTAACAATTGCATATTCACGACTTTCATTCTACACCTACCTAATCAACCCCAAAGCAAACAGTCATTCTGAAGGATAACTATTAATCAGATCTTGAAAATTATTAAAATCGGTTCACCTAGGAAAAAGTTCTGAGGATCATAAAAAAATCCTTCTTTTTTTGAAGTCGGTTAACAAAATAATACATATATATCAGTTATGCTAGGTAGTTTCTATACCACATTCATAAAAACACAACTTTTTATATTTAACGTTTATAAGATTATAAGATGTTACAATTATAGCTTATTTAAGTTAATCGACAAACAGGCATTTCTTATTTTATAACAATAAATTGTGAGTTACAATACATATGTAAATATAAATTACGAACAATTATTTTCATTTACTTTATAGCTCTTAAAGATATATGAAATATTTTTCTAATCAATTTAAAAATAATGTATATAAATAGGTTAACAAAATCTATGTTAAGAAGATTGGTGAATGATGAATTTGTGGTGATATGCATTGACAGAGAAATGGTATTACCAAAGACGGATTATAAGTATTCTGATATTCCGAATGGTAATAGTAACATACAATTTGATAGAATGTTGCATCAACTGACAAGTAACTTATCATGAGTATATGTAAAAAAATTTATAATGAATTGAAATCGATCTTTTTGGCATGTGTCTCCTGTTGCATTTTCTCTCGCAACCTCTTTATATCTTCGTCTATTCGAACGATTGTGCGCATTTTCTGAAAATGAAAATACACATAGAAAACGTTAATAAGTAAGTAATTACATATGTATATATATAAGAAAAACTTGTCAGTACCAAGGGAAAGTTCAGCGTAGTAAAGCACGCCGTGTTTGCTAGTAAAGAACGCTTGGAGTTGGAGCAAAGTCTTAAATATATAGTATCTATAATAGCTGCCTAGCGGCCAACGTTGTTTTGCTTTCATTTATATAAAAAAGTAAAAATTAAAAAATAAAACACAAAGCAAAGCAATGTCTACTAAGGCCTTCGGCTTTGTTAGCAATCCGAAATTGAAATTACAAAAAAAAAAAAAAAAATAAATTCGTTTTGCGTCACAGTGTCACCTACCGGCTCCAACTGTAGCAAAGAACTACCCACGTGTCCTCATAAGTACAAAAAAAAATTTCATGAAAATCGGTCTAGTCCTTTAGGAGGAGAAGAGTGACCACACACACACACTAGAATTTTATACATAAAGTATATACCTACATATATATTGCACTTAAACTGATTTATCTAAAACTGTTCAAATTACATTATGCGATTTTGTAGGGAGTGACAAAAAGTTTGTATACAAAGCTTATTATAGCGAACTCCTATTATAAGTATGAAAAAGTTTTTTGATATTCCAACTAGGAGTGTTAAATGTTGAATACAAGTTTGCGTATGAAGATAGAGGCAGTTTTAAGAATTAATCGATTCGTCTTTCACAAAAAATTTTGCATTATTGTTTTAAATTTTTTTCCATTAATGATTCTGCGATGTGTTTTGAGAAATATTAAATATTATTACAGCCGTTGAAAGACTGAGTGTAAATGGCGCGTGATACCCGACACAATCGTTCAAATTATTTGGAACGGAGAGTGCATTTACAGGTCAACATCTTTATACTCTTCACGGGAGTGAATAGTATTATAAGTTTGTCATGAAGTTTGCGACACACAGAAGGAGACATCGCAGACCACATAAAGTATATATATTTTTGATCAGCTCTATGAGACGACTTGATTTAGCCATGTCCGTCTGTCCGTCTGTATGTATGCAAACTAGTTCCTTAGTTTTTGAACTAGAAAAATAAAATTTCTCGGAATCAGCCGAATCGGACCACAAGGGGGGTCCCTCCCATACAAACCTCCATTTAAATTAATGTTCTTATTACATAAAACCTTCGATAAAGTCTGGCACGGCAGCCTACTTATTAAAATTAGGACCGTATTTCCAATTGATCTATGCGAAATCATCAAAAGCTACCTTGACTCTCGCTATTTCTACGTAAAATGTAAGGACGAATCTTCGACACTAAGACAGAGAAGAGCAGGAGTCCCGCAAGGAAGTGTGCTTGGTCCTATGTTGTATACTTTATACACATCAGACATCCCAACTCCAGGAGATAACTCGTCAATGGTGGCTACCTTCGCTGACGATACAGTATTAATGTACTCGCACAAAAATTTAGCTGTGGCAACAACTAAGCTGCAGAATATTTTGGATGAAACATGCACTTGGCTTGATAAATGGAAAATAAAAGTCAATGAACTGAAAACGGCGCAAGTGATATCCACGACACAGACAGCTTATTAGCCAAGACAATTAAAAATAAAAGGTACTCAGATTTCATTAAGCAATGTGGCTAAGTACCTGGGCATACACATTGATAGTAAACTGACTTGGAAATATCACATTCAGAAAAAGAGAGATCAACACAATAAAATTTAAGCAACAACACTCACTTCTCAACAGTAGATCTAAGCTGACAACCAATGGGAAATTAGTGCTATACAATAGTGTAATTAAGCCTATATGGACGTACGGCATTCAATTATGGGGTACAGCCAAGAAAACTAATATAAATATTATGCAGAGACAACAATCTAAAATGTTTCGAACAATAGTTAATGAGGACTGGTATATAACTAACTACGATATTCAGACCTCGGCATAACTATGATTCAGGAAGAAATTATTAATGATAGCAGGAGGTACCACAAAACATTAGAGCAACATACTAATGAAGAAATAACAGACCTTCCATCTCACGAATTGTGTAGACGTAGACGATTAAAACGAAGCCGACCAGTCGATCTAACCTAACTCAGGTTACGGGTGGCGCTGAGAGGCACGTTGCGGTTGTTGGGCTGCCGCTAGTTGTTCTTAAAAAAACCATTATTACCACTATTTAACTGACCTTTCGAAAATGTCCGATATTGTCTACTGTCTTCTCACCTCTCATCGTTTAAAAATGTACTGAGTGTTTACTTTTATATTTAAGATATAAGATATAGGAAAACAAATGTACATAACCAATCGGGAAATAAAAAAAAAAAAAAAAAAAATTAAATATTCATCAACCATGTATATTTCTAGATCCTAGGGTGACCAGGGGGTACCTCTCATACAAACCCAAATTAAATGACAAACTTATAAGGACTAAAAGTACAATAATAGTACAGTGCCACTCAAACTCATGCTCATATTTGATAGTCAAACTGTGTTCTTTGTTTATACCCAAACTGTGTTCTTTGTTGATACTCAAACTGTAACAGAGAAGTTTGGATGCAAACCGAAAGAGCGTGTAGAGTATTACATCTTTGGCATAGCCAATGATAGCCTTCTTTCTGGTTTTTAGTTTTTCCAGATGCTGGCTCTTCGTCACCAAATTACGATCATAAACAACGAAAATATTTTTAGTAACCTACCAGGCTACACTCTTTAAGCTCCAATTAAAAAAATGTATGTACTATAAGTGATACGACGCTTAATGAACTTACCTCACCAATGTCGCCTGGCGTTCGTTTCCATAGCCAAAACATATAAGCCGGAATGTACAACATTGAAGATAAAGCTGTAAACCATCCAAAAGCATGCGCCCACCAAGGATAATTGTAGTCCAAATATTTAATAGGAGTCCATTGAACAATGTTAAAGAAGAAAACCCCCTAAAAGTAAACGCAATTATTAAGGTTTGTCAATTTCTACAGCAAACCTCATATCCTAAGCTTTTATACACATATCTAGCTAGATGTATGGTATATTTATTATATAGCAGTAGTACAACAGAATTTTTAATTTTTATCAAATCAATGCTATGGGAAACATTTTCAGAAATGTGAGAATATATTTATTAAAAATGTTGTTTAAACGAGATGGTCTATGTCATTCAATTAATATTACATATTCGTACGTGCTGATCTCGATGATTAGCTAATTAATTTTAGCCTACACTTACCACACAGATAAGCGGCGTTGTCACGCACCAACAAAACTTCCACCAGACCATGGGATAGTAACCGATCATATCTTTGATGCCATCATAAAAGCGGTCAACCCCGTAGCACCACGAAATCGAGACACACTCAAAGAATATGAGCCACAGTAAACAGAATCCACTGACGGCATATGAATCAAGAATTTGAAAAATATACATGCCACCCTAAAACATGTATAGATTGGAATGTATGATTAAGATAGTTAAAATCATTGGTTCAGCCAAAAAGACAATTTACCTGCGAAATACATGTCAGGCCAACCAAATAGCTAAGTGCACAAACAATTGCTATAAAGATTTCCTTGCGCTTGCGAAGTAGTTGTGGCCATTCATCAATTATGGCTGTAATAAAACCCTCCATTGTGCAAAATTGTGAATCTAATCCAATAAGCAGCAACATGAAAAAGAACAAACAAGACCATAACGGTGATCCTGGCAATTGTAAAACAGCTGACGGGTACACTAAGAATGCAAGACCCGGCCCTGATGCTGCGACTTCAGCAACCGGGCGTTGTTGTTCATGAGCCATAAATCCAATTACAGAGAATATTACAAAACCTGCAAACATACTTGTACTCGAGTTAACTGAGCAAACAATGAGTGCGTCTCTGAAAGTAAAATAATATTGTAGATGGATTTATTAAATTTTTATTGTATAGACCACAAAAATCAATCAATCTATGCTTACTTGTAAACATTATTCGTAAATTTGTTATAGCTGCCGAGAGCGACTAATGTGCCCAATCCCAAGCCATACGAGAAGAAAATTTGAGTAACTGCATCAATCCAAACCTTAAATAGCAAATTTAAAAAAAAAATATATGGATATTGTTACTATTAAGAAACGGCGACTACGATACCTCCGACTCTGTGAGTTTCGAGAAATTAGGTATGATATAAAACTTGATACCTTCCATAGCACCGGGAAGTGTAATGCCTCTAATCAACAGGACTGTAAGCAACACATATGGGAATAGAGCAGTAAAGTACACAACTTTACCCGTCCACTTTACGCCCTTCCAAATGCAAAAGTAGCACAAAATCCACACCAGTAGTAAAGTACCTGCCAACTCCCACCTGATATTACCGATCTCTTCAATGCCAGATGATATTTGCAATGCCCGACGCCTACATTGCGATTGTGAGTAATAAAAACCATATATTCTTTTCATGATATATCATTTAAAATTAGACTTACTGCCAGAACTCTTTTACAGGATCTGTAAGCTCTGATGCCGAAACATTAGCTGCCGCAACGGAACAAATTTTATTTGTTGATCCATTAATAGTTTTTTCCCAGCATAGTAAGTTTTTTCTCTCGTATGGATTAACACAATTTATGGTATTCCAGAAGTTATTGCAGGTACGCCACGGCACATCTGGGAAACATTATAGAAAGATTGATAGACAAAAGTGAATAATTGAAAATTGGAATTCCTTACCCGATCTCATCGACATAAAGAAATAGAAAACCGCCCACGCCAAAATCACAATGTAGTATACATTCATCCAACATGACATAACTGCCGCAGCGTAGCCGATACCTGAAATATATAGTTCGTTACCGATCTTCGATACAACTTAACATTGATACGATATTTGAGGACAGCTCCTTACCTTTAAATATAGGTGCAATTTTAAAGACACCTAAACCTCCAATAGTCAACATTTGCCCTAATGCCAGTTCCATGAAGAACATCGGGATTCCAGCAAGAATAAGTGTCAAAAAGTAGGGCAACAAAAAAGCGCCACCGCCATTTTTATAGCATAAGTAGGGAAAACGCCACACATTTCCAAGACCTATAGCTAGTCCAACAACAGACAATATGAAGTCTAATTTGGATGACCAAGAGCCTCGTTCTGGCAAGTTATCTATCGCAGTCAGCTAGGGTTTAGAGCAGAGTTCATTTCGTTAGCGAATTTTACGACAACTTGAGCTGAGTGACCTATATAGAAGCACCTGTTGGCTGCTGTGCCCCACCGCTAATGTGGACTTTATCGAAGACACTGCTGCAACTGGTAATTGCATTGGATCTTTTGGGCTTAGCAGTTTCGTCATTTCGATTGTGTCGTTCTTAGTCGTGATCTGTTTATGTATGTGACTGTCATCTCCGCCTCCATCACTTCCACAGTTGCTTGACATTACTTCACCAAAATAATTTAAATAATCTCTGTAAATACGTTTCAAACAAATAATGTTGTATAAATTAGCCTTCTACAGCATTTAAGAGTATACCTAATGAAATTTTCGAAATGATCTTCAGAAACATATGGTACTTAAATTAAGAATTTCTTATAGTAAACTCAAAGTTAACTCAAAATTAACTTCGATTGCAATAAAATTCATATTTCTCACATTAATAAAAATTCTGAGGCAAGTTACATATATTTTATTATTGTTTCCAGTAATCGGATAATTCTGATTGGTACAACAAGAAAATACAACAATAATAATAAACCTGTTTGCAAAAATTCAGTTGGAAAGTACATGTACAGACTCTAGTAAATAAATTAGGTATACTGGCGATACAGATCGCGACATTACATATTTAATTTACATGTTCTTTCCATGAGTTACAAACATCAGTTAAAATCAATTTGAACTTTCGTCTTTAATAATATTAAACTTATCTCATTTCCATCAAAATCTCATCTCTAAATCATAGTTTCTGTTCTGTATCAAATACATTTTACTCTAACAAAGTACTATAAGATCTAATTAAAACATTCACTTTAACCATTATTAGTACCATATTACATTTAAGTTTATTAGGTTTCATAAAAAAATAAAATTGAAGTCAATAGAATCTACCATACATAACGATCAATGTCATACAATGTCATATTTGACCCTTGCATGAGAAGAAAGGAAAAACTGAAGATTTCGCATTAAAAATAAGTAGAATGTTGTCGAGCGAAGTTATAATAAAATATTCATACATACTACAATATATCAATATATCAAAATATACAGAAGATATAATATTAGATTTAATTTTTTCCCCTTTTGTTATATATATGTAAGTATGTACAATATATAATTGTTCATCTAAAAATTTAAATACAAAAAATAGTGTGAATTTTAGTTTGGATTTTAAATGGTGGTTTTACTTATGTTAATCACAATTTCACAGATTTTGAATAAAACTGAACTTAAGGACACTTTAAGCAATTGACTTATTGTGTTCCATTTGTACAATAGTAATATGTATTAAAATAATTTTAAGGAAGACTACTAAAGTTCCTTATACATATTTAGATGTAAGATTTTTATATTTGAACTTATCGAAACCACGATATGATTGCTAAATCGGACTTAACTGATTGACACACAGACACAAATCATCCGATTGTTTCAACGGTGGTCACAATGATTTCAATTCTCCTCGACTTGGCTGACTGTGATCGACTGGAGAACACTGAATTGATTTCAACCGAGCTGAGCTCTTTAACGATGCTTACCGTAACTGCACGAACTGTACATAATTGTCAATTTTATGGTCGTTTACAATGAGGGTGCTTCGCTTGTTTTATCATGGACCCGGTAAATCTCGTCTCATCATTTGCTATTCAACCAATTCCAAATTTTGATTCGGATAATACTGTAAATATTATATGGGTGAATAGTTGTATGTACAAGTGTATATCTGAGGCTTCGTGATTGTTCGTGTCTGTCAATATAAGTACAATAGCATATAGGGTAAGTAAGCATATTTATTAGTATTTAAAGCAATAGTTATCATATTTGATTGCTTACATAGTAATGTGTGTAAGCTTAGAATCATGATACATATAATGCATGTGTATTAATGCATACATATGAAAGAACTTTAATACACTCATACTTACGTACCTATTTACATATTGTATCAATATGGGTGCAAATAGCTAATCCACATCCATTTTACAATAAGTGGTCTCAATTGCATGAAAATAAATGTGCAATGCGTAAACAAGTCGCTGAAGGTAAGTATTGTGTATTAAAATATGTACCATATATGTATATATAGAACTTGGTGATGTGATTTGAAGATAATTTGCCTTTATAAAAGTTATTCAAAAAAAAAAAAAATAAATACATAAAATTTTTCGAAAAG
Source organism: Amiota communis (assembly GCA_037043315.1). Classification (NCBI taxonomy): domain Eukaryota; kingdom Metazoa; phylum Arthropoda; class Insecta; order Diptera; family Drosophilidae; genus Amiota; species Amiota communis. The sequence continues at coordinate 650,383 of JBAMAV010001500.1, read as the reverse complement.
TCTTTACGTTTTTCCAGATGTTTCAAAAGTCCGTTGATATTGTTTAAGTACACGATGATGGTTCAACCAAGATCTGAAAATAAATGCTATAAATTCTATATTACACGACTCCACATACTTTTCTAAAACTATTTACCCTACATACTACTTACAATTTTCCATACATGATAATGAATTAACTTAATTTAAGAACAATAATTCTTGACTTATTAAAATAAAATTGTCATTCTTATCACTCACTGGCTGACTCACTCACTCGTCAAAAACTTACCTAATTTTAGGTGACTTAGAAACCTAACATTTTGCAAATCTCCAAGAAATGGAAATTGATAATAAGGACCATAAGCGCAAGAAAATCATTGAAGTCACATTGATTATTTGTAAATAAAGCACTGGTTGTTTTGCAATGAAATCTTGAAGAATTGCACTAACTATTAAAAAGAAAGAATATTATATAAGAAATAGTACTCATTTAAATAGATTAATAAGTACTTAGGTGAAATATTGGTCACCCTTTAAATAGAGGATTATTTGAATTTTACGTTAGAAAGCTATATGTACGCGTATGCCTGTATCTATTGTATATGCATGTACACAAATATGTATGTATGAATGTGTTTATATACGAGTATATACATACGTGTATATGTATGTGTCTCGTGCATATTTTTATTTGAAGCTGGGGTAATCGGCAACATCCGGTCTTCATTGACTAAATCAATTTATTTCTCTTGGTCTCTGTCTATTTCGAACAAATGTCATGTTTGTCTCGTTGTATTATTATTTATATAAATTTAAATATAATGTACATTTCTATATACATACGTATGCATATAAGTAAATATATATGTACTTACATTTATGAGAAAACGGAAGCCATTATAATTTATTTATAATTCATTTCATAAAACACACTCATACATACATCTTAGTGAAACGGAAACAGTTTTAATCTATTTAACAATGCGAAATGTATGGTTAAGTTTGTCCGATATCTTGTAACAGGGTTAATACAATAGCACTTGAATAAAATTTACTGCATTATATCAAAATTCAAGGGTTTTTTTTATTCTTAAACAAATCTTCAAGGAATTGAACCACGATCAATTTCGTTTCGACGATTAGGTACATAGGTGGTTTTCAGAATTCAATCATGGTTGATGTTCGTTTCGTAAAGGTTGTTCAAAGTCAGTTGTTTTGTCAGAAATTATCGATGTTTGTGTGGTGACCTGATATTACATGATCATCATATGACTAGTCGTGAGATTATAGTATCAATCAACTATTGATTGAATAATAAATTTGGCCATCAAGAAAATTTGTTCTCGTAGGTCAGATCTAAACGATATACAACCAACTATTTGTCGAAAGTGTTCAATGAAAAAAACGAACAGCCGAAGACGAATTATTCTTTACTATGATAAAGCGTGCTCTCATAAGTCGGCTTACACGAGAGACTTTTTGAATACCCGGTCACATAGTCCTTATTTGACACCCAACGACTAATTTTTGTTCCGACACACCAAATACAAATTGCGAGGGGACTGTTTTTCTACACATGACGCTACAAAGTGTTTCAAAAATTGGTTCGAACGAATGCAAAAGTGTTTTGATCTTCATGGAGAATATTTTGAAAAACAATAAAATCGTTATCAGTCTATTCCTAGTTGTCAATATTAAATCAATTTTATTTTCAAATGCTGCGTAATAGAAGGTGCTTATCAAAATTATAAGACAATTCGAAAATTTTACTGCAAAATCAAGAATAATGGTGCAAAGAATAAGCTACAACAAAAAATAATACTTTTTATGTTTATTTTTAGTACATCACGGAAAAGTACCCATTTTGTACATCAAGATTAAATAATTTCTCATCGGAAAAAATACCTGTCGTAAAGAACTCACATTAAGATCATAAAAAGTTTGTTGCTAAGTTAGGTTGAACAAAAAGGAGTGGAACTGCCTTGTGGTTTTTTTGCAGGCTGGGCACCTTCTTCAATACACCTGACCCTAACAATGTTTTCCGATGAGTTTAATGTGCAACAGTCACTTTCTTCCTGCAAGAAGCAGCAAGTTGGGTACAGAACTGCGAAGTATTCTTAAATTGCCTACATTTTTTAAAAAATTCCCAATAACTATGCAGCTACGAAAATTTTTTTTGATATTTGGCTTACATTTAAGCCTCAACTTGAATAATTGAGTCATTTTTTTCTTCCGTTAAACTCATCAATCTTGGAATTTTAATTAAATCTAATAAAAATACCGTTTTCTGCTATCAAACTTCAAATTTTAATTTCGGAACACTTTTGAATATTTTGTAGCTTATTGCACACCTTCTTTCGTGATATTCGTTTTTGTCATAATATAAAATAATATGTAATTGAATATAAAGTTCGTCTTAGTCAAGACAGGTTTAGAGAGCCAGAGAATTGTTCAATCGCAGAATCATGAGCACTCCAAATTTGTGGTCAAATAAGTTAAATTCTGCCATGAATTATGATTCTTCTATTAAATATAAGAATGATCCTGTCATTTCAGTAAGTACAATGTCGGTGGAATGAATCTAAAGGTCTTTGTTCCTCCACCCTGCACAAATAATTTTTTAAGTTTTTCAATAAGTTTAATTAGTTTGCATTGTAACCTTTACTGAAGCTGGAGAATCAACGAAGACCCCAAAGGCGAGAAAAGCAAGCTGACAAATCAACATATGGTACTGTATCATGTATGTACTACATATTACCTAATAATTTGCTTCGTTTCACAAATAATGTAAAATTAATTGCAAAACAGTATCCTCGTCAAAAACAAATGCAATTTGCTCAGTTGAAAGATGATCATAGATCATAGTGAAAGTATGCTTTCATTCAAATTCTTCTAAATAATTCAAGTTTCACCGTACTGAAAAATCCTTGAAGAAAAGATTTTAGCCAGGATATCATCTTCAAAAAGGACAAAACGAAACAATTAATGTTGTTCAACCGATGGGTAAACTGGAAAGATATTTAGAGATCGATATAAAAAACAAGTATTTACCAGCTGGTCAGAGCTGATCATCTTCTACCATTGTCTACTATACTTATTTTTAAATAACCCTCGTACAAGAAAAAAAAATTCACAAATTAAGTTGGCAGCTCAGTTTTGTACTTATTTCCGCGCATGACCATGACGAAAAGAGCAAAACTTCACCACTCACTATGTACATATGTATTTGGTATAATAAAAAGGAAAACGGAAAACGGAAAACTCCTTGCGAATTAAGTACTTTTTAAAGAAAAATAGTTTGTTATTAATTTCTAAAGTATAAATTGGTATGTAATTTGTAGATTCCAAAAAGTTGATTATTATACAGATTTTGATTCTACATATTTCAAAATTAAAGAAAGAAAGAAGAGTTAAGTTTGCATAGAGGGACAATTCTACAAAAAGTATAGGCGCAGTGGAGGATAAATTTAAATAAAAATAATTTCGTACACCAGAAGCACTGGGGGGGGGGTGTTGTTTGCATAGCTTTCTTTTTAAGATTTTTAGATTGAGCTCTTTGTATAAGTTCAATGCTATTTACGTTTTTTTTTTTTTTCATTACTTGCGAATAATTGCTTTCAACGCTGAGACGACATCAGGAGTTGGGATGGCTAGCCATCTTTTTAGGAATCATTTTGATAGTGACGTTAATAAGTTTTGTGAGAAACGCTGTCACCGAGTTTGGAAATAAAAATATGTTGTTTTTGGTATAGGAAAATTATAAGCTGCAGTTTTTTTTTAGATTCAGCTGCGATTGTACAGCCGTTTTAATTTCACTTGAACAAGTTTTTACGAGTAGCGTTCGAGTATAAGGCACCATTGACAGCTGAGGAGACACAAGATTGTCTATAGGTAAGATAAGTATGATTCTAATTTAAACGTGCCAAGCTTCTCGTTTGATTTCTAATATGTAAATCCTGTTCTAAGAAAGTCTTTAATATTTGCATTACAGTTATCAAACTTTATCATAATATACAATAATAATATCGATGTGAAATTTACTATGTACTTATTTATAAAACTTAAATACTAGTCCGCGGGTTTTTTGGTAGGCACTGTGCTGTTGACAATCTGATTATGGCATATTTTGTTTAACTTCTGATATTGCATATTTATCGCCAAATTATGCAGTTCGATTAAGTGTCGGTTTGATTATGGTAAATATGCATACGATAGTTTCCTCGTTATGCTTACGCTTCAAAGCTAATGAACTGAAATTCCGTACAGACTTTGATAACTGAAAGAGTAACACTCCATACAAAATTTATATAAAGCTGTACAATCAAATTGAAATGCTAATAATAATTCAAGTGTATCTGATATTTTTTTTCGTCATTATGTGTTTGGTGAGTGAGATAATGAGGAAGTTGTTGTGGAAAATGATTTATAATATCATCTACTAGTAGTCTGATTGAATATTCCTTTCATACATACATACATATATGCACATTTTGGAGGATATTTAGAAGACTTACTATTTGTGTTAGCGTCTCCAGCAGTGTCGATTACCTTCACTTGGTTTATTACCGCAAGTCTATTGAACTCCAGTTGTACATTACATTAGGTCTTGTGATTTTGATCCTTGGGTGTAGTTGTGCTAGTAAAGAAAATAGTACACGCTGATCTTTTGGGGTTGCTGTGAAATTTATATTTTGGTGGAGCAACATCTCGAAATTCTCGTTATGTAAACAGCGGTAACAGCAGTTTTTAATTATGATAATTTGCAATGCATGCTGGGAATAAATTAGTTTCTTATATAAAATGTCTTTCTTGAACGATATGCAAATACTTTAAAGCAAATCTATAAATGTAATTTTCTTGTAATGTTTATTTTTTTTACTTATAGATAACGATTTTAAAAATGATCTACCCAAAGATTTCGCAGCGATATTTAGCAGTGGTGGTACTGTGCCTACTTCTTACCTTAGGGGCAGTTGGAGTGTCGTTCCTAATTTACTTCTTCAACAAACCATTCGTACTTAACACAATACATGCAAAGACCGAGCGGTATGAAATTCTTTTGCCGCAACGCATCTCCATGAGCAAAAGCAACATCGAGAGAGATAAAAAGATTCAGAATCACAAAAATGATAGCAATAGTCACAAAATTGCATCTGTTGGCAAGTTTAAACCACTTGACATATCGACACAGTACGACATGGTAAAGCATTCCAAATTACCAACATTATACAGAGTTGTAAACGACTATGAAAATTATGACTTGTCAACAGCAGACAAAAAGTTACATCAAGAGGAAGACACCGATCAGCAAAATATTTATATTGACGAGTTTGATAAGCCAATCGTACAAGTGGAGGATCGCATGAGCTCGCCAATTAAGTACTTTAGTAGCGATGATTTTACAAGTACCGAAACAAATAGAGATTATAACTTGGCCGACATCATAAGCCCATTTAGTAATGGCAGGTCCATTCTGCAGGTCCATAGATTACAGAGTGAACGTCAGAGAAATACAAATAATCTTCCATTACCAAAAATTGATTTTCAAAAAGGGAAACTAAAAAAGCCTAAACAAGCACATCGATTTACGAATTTGGACCAAGTGTATGACAGCCACAAAAAGAAAAATTATGACATTGTGATTGAAAACATTAAAGATGAGAACAATAGCAATGATGATGAAGATAACACAGACAGTGGTAGTGGCAGCGGTGACTTTGACCTTAAAGTAGAATCGCATGGATATAATAGTGGAGTTTATGATGATGGCACTTCAAATTTTATCAGACGTATAAGTTTAAAAATGTTACAAACCTATGGTCATAAGGGAAACGGCAATCGTTACAATTTTTTAAATAAATCCAGTAAGATAAAGCCTGTGAATGTGAGAGATAACAATAAGCAAAAAAGACTGAAGGGGGACATATATAAGAAAGCGCTACAGTTCAGTCATTCAATAGACTCAACAAATATGGAGAATATATCAATGGAGCAACCAAATCAACGTAAATCGTCCTCAAGCGTTCAAAATGGACCGGTTTTAAATTTACACAAAGCATCAAATGGTGCTAATGTACTAGAACAAATTCGTACAACGCCGACTATAGCAATTTGGGAATCAGGAATGTCAACTACGAATTATTTTGGCTATAACAAACGTTTAAAGCAACAACAACAGAGTCCAAAGTCATTATCACCTACTTGGCTAGAAACACGGACCCGCCGTATTATCGGCAATGTAAAGAAAAGTGAAGAACGCTCCCGTCAACTCTTGTTATGCGAAAAGGAAGAAGCCGGGGGAGGGGAACTTTGCCGCATGCTTTTTAAAGGGCATCTTAACGATTAAGCTATAGTACAATAGTAAAAACGTAGATTTATGAATTTCTGCGAAAGCAATTTTAAAACAGCAAAGACTGTTTCATCAATAGGTCAGCTACATACCTAAATTAATTGATAATTTTGAATGCAGATTCACTGACAACAGGGTGACTATAGTTTTGCTCTGAGTTAAAAAGTCTGTTTCGATCTGAAAGCCAACTATTTATTGTTAAGTCGTTAATCGACTTCAAGTATAGTAATATTTATTTTTTACAAATTAAAAGTGCTAGTATCTTAACATATGAATGTATATTGGATTCGTTAACACTAAGCAGAGACCAAGACACAGTAAATATGCTCGAAATACAATATTAATATATAACAAAACACAAAGAAAGTCGTTTATTTGCACGAGCCACGAAATATGTATAACTTATAAATATCATTTGGAATCAACCTGTACAATCTGTGAATTGATTGAGTGAATTAAGCGTTTTCAAGATCTCTGAAATACATTGGAGACATTTAAAACAATGCATCGGTCTAGATATTTTTGGCCACACCTCTGTCAAGAAAACCATTAAATTAAGTGCTAAATCATCTGTCCTATACATTCAACTCACCTGTCAAGAATTCACATCACTAACTGTGAAGGAAAAATCGACATGAAGGAGCTTACATAAGAAGAATTTCGGCACTGTTTTAAAGAATTGAAAATTTGCATGGAAATTAACTCAATATGTATACATTTAGAATAAACCGTTTTAAAGCACTAGACTCGTTATAACTATTACTCTAGCAACCTTACTTAATATATACAAAGTATATACAGAATGTATACATACTCTGTATATATTTAATCCATGAAATCTTCAGTTAAATCGAAAATCAAGTGCCCTTTTTACAAATTCCTTAATATCCTTTTAGATTTTTTTCGAAGTCACATGCACAACATACAAAATTTTAAACATTTACATACGTACGTTTGTCAAAATTAATTATATTTATTAGAATGTATATATGGTTTTATAAGACTTAACTTAAAAGATTCAGACCATTGTCACGTTTCTACATTTCCGAATATCAGATGATGTAATACCATTGACGCCAAAAGGTGGGTCAACATGGTAGTCTACTTCTGGGGGGTGCAAAGAAGATGTTTCTTGCAAGTTCACAGATACTTCATGTAGACTGCTTTGTGAAAGCGACATTTTCAGAGCCGAGAATGGCAAAGGAGGCACTGCCGGAACAGAATTTTTCTCGGACATGCTGATCATTTTATCGCATGATTGAATGGCAGTCCAATTTTCGTCATTGCAGCTATCAAATGTTGAAGATGAGATCATATTTATACCACTAAAGAAATTACTGTTGAGACCAAAATCACTATGATAATAGTGGTTAGTAGGATTGTACTGATATTTCAGCCTATTTTCTCCACGTTCCGAGAATACTGGTATACCAATTGTATGGAGATCCTGCAGCTTCACCTGATGCACTGAATAATTTTCTGTTGTGTTTTCTGTTTCTGTATTTCTTGTAGCATTTATATTATAAACATTATTCTTAGGTTGCGGTTCCAATATGAGTTTTTTGGCATTAGTTCGCTTGTGCCGAAATAGTCTGGCATAACAATACATAAAAATTACCATAAGAATAAATAAAACCACTACACAACTGACAATAAGTAGTAGTTCCAATTGTGTTATACCAATGCCAGATACGGTGTTGTCAGTATTTGTGATTTCTTCAGACTCTACAATCGATGTAGGCACCGCTGTCGTATAGAGAGTAGCGTTTAAATCTGTCGGCCATGTGGGAACTGTATTTACAATTGGAAAATTTATAAAAACTTCTGCGATATTCGAAACCGGTGCATTAAGTACAATTTGTTTGTAGCGTAATTTCAATGCAAAAAAAACAATTTCACCATACATGAAAGGAGTCGTTGTTATGTCATGTTGATACTGTTGGTAACTGTAAGACTCCATATCAGATAAGGACTGGTAATTCTGTGTTAAAAGTTTGGATCCACTGAAGTTATCAATAATGTCCTCCAAACTGAAAGTGTAGCGAATTTCGTAGCCATTAATGTTTGCATCTACGTCCATCGACCAAGTACAATTAATGAATAATTCAGGTTCTGTCTGGCAAAGAAAATTCAAGATTCGTACGGGTTCCATGGACACAGATATTTCGTCTTGCTTTACATAATGTGTAAATATTGGTGAGTATCGTGAGAAAGGCTCATATGGAGCTCCTCCACTAGTAAAGAATTCAAAGCTATAAACTCCAGCTCTGAATGCTCGAATTTTACGACTATAGACACCATCTTGAGCAGTATGATCAATATCGCCAGCTCCATTGTCGAACAGTTTAAGTTGTTGTTGAATTTCTGAATTATTTTGCGTCACAGTCACCACAACCGTGGCGCTGATTCCAATAACAGGCATCATTTCTAAGCTGCGAGAAACTATGGTATAAAGAAAGAAACAGTCCATTTTCCGTATGATCCATGATTTTGTTTTTATTGACGTAAATTTATGTGGGGTGGCTATGACTTGAATGATATGTGGCTGTGGATTTCCTGGGTAACGGTCAATTTGATACTGCCATATACCAGTTTCATTAAGAGACGTCAATAGAGTTATTTGTTTCACTTGCATGCGTTGGTCACTGCGCGCTTTTACGATCAGTCCACTTGGGGACACCAGGCTCATTGATTCAATTAATGGTGAGTCTGATGAGTGTGTATATACAAAAAATCCAGCGGGCATACCGAAGCCGTTCTCTATATAAAATTTGCCATATATCCTTCGTTCATTACTGTCCTTAATTTCAAGTCGATGTAATTCGATTGGAGCTTGGCGTTCGTCTATCTTCTCATAAAAAACAGCGGCTACATGTAAAAGAACATTAGTCAGAGAAACATAACTCGTAAGGATGCTTTTTTCACTATTGTATTTCTTTTCGCTAATACTGAAGAGATCCGCATCCGAAAGGACATCAAGTGGCTGGTTATTTTCGAGCACAGAGGGATAATTTATTGTAACTACCTGGGGTCGACAGTCACAATTACTAATTTTTTTTTTTATTTCAAACGTATTTGTGAGTTTATTCATACCAGGTGCCACTATAAGGATAACATGGGCAGCGGTACCATATATATGGCAGCGTTTTTTAATTATTTCAAGAGCTTTGTCTATCGCACAACTTATACAAATCGCTTGTCGCACATCTGTTGGCGTGTAAGGAAGAAATGAGGCAATCAATTCTCTGTTTGTTCCATTTCCTAATGCCATTATATCAAGTGACTTATTTATATTTTGACCACTAGCGAGTACCATGCCTATCTCAGTGTTATCCATTAGGTCGTACAAGACCCATTTCCGGAATGCACTGCGGAAGAAACCCCATGATTCCCGCACAGAGCTGTCTAGTGAATTGTCAACAATAACAACATATCGTGTCGATTTTCGTTTTCGGTAATAAAACTTTGGTATTAAGTTAACGGGCAGTGACTGTAAGTTTAGAGGGCTGTCTTGATGAAGCTGATTCAAAGCGAAATCTGAATGTTCTAAGATCACGTCTAATGTTGATCGCCGGTCGCATAAAGAATTGTGTTTTGTTGGTGCGTATCGGTTGTGGTTGCTGCTATCACAAAACATGTTTACATTCTTACTCTGGGGTACAAACATCAAACTTGTTCGCGATAACGGGCTGGTAACGTTTTCTAAATTGATATCCTTATCCCAGTGTCTGCAAATACTATAAGAAACACGTTCTTAATTAAAAAAAAAAAAAATTTGATTTACCAATAGTTTACTAACATATTCACTTGATCTAACTTGATATCCTGGTCTGTACATCCTGTGACTCGCTGCTTGTTTATGCTGTGATGGTAACAAGCTGGATTAGCAACGTCCTTATTATTTCCAATTTCATCAAAAATGCCATATCGATACTTTGCCCACTCCTTTACAAAAGACTTGTCACTGTGCGTAGCCTTTAAACTTTCAAACGGTATCAAAATGTTAAGCCCCGGCGAACCGCAAGGTCCGTATTGTTTTGTGTTCATTTGACCTCCGAAATACGCTTTTGCGAAAGTGAAAATAATATCAATATGACCACCAATTAAATTCGATCGTGGAACATCATAGACAGAATGAGTACTGGTTTCGTTAAAGTTCTCAGTTAGATCCCTTTGGTTTTTGGGAATACATTTGGCATCATCCCAGGTTGGGGGTAAAAAAATGTTAAAATCCTCGAAATGGATTCGACCGTCGAGAGCAGTATACAAAATTTTTGATGCTGATGATAATGTAATCTAAAATGAAATAATACATACATATACACGAAAAATTTAATTATGATATGCAAGTGGTATAAAACACAACAAAAATATTACCCAGTATCACTGCAATATGTGAAATATTGGGTCGATCGAAAAGCCATTGACTTTTGAGTTATTTGATTTTCACACATTAACTAACCGAGTAAAAATTTAATGCAATATTGGTTTTTTTTAACAACACTTTTATCTGTATGTGTAAGGTGCTTATAAAAATTATAAGACACTTTGAACATTTTACTGCCAAATCTTCGTTTTTTATTAGGCTTTTTTTGAAAAATGTTGACAATTATAGAGAACTACGCTATTCGAAAAGAAACCCAATACTTTCAGAAAAGCACCACAAGTCAGCTCGTCTTATTTTTGCTCAACCTAATTTGGCACAATTTGGGACCCAGTAAGACATTCTTACTTGGAATTATTTTTATTATCTTAATGTGAGATCTTTACGACAGGTAATTTTTCCCGATCAGAAAACATTTAATCTTGATGGACCAGATGGGTTTCGACATTATTGGCGCGATGTGAGGAAGGAACCCCTTGTTTTCTTTAAGAGAAACTTTGGTGGCGGGGCGGTAATGGTGTGAAGCGTATTTAATAAATCTGGTACGCTCGAATCCGTAGGGAACACACATACATACATGCATACATCCAATTTTATATATATAGCTGTATATTCAAATATATAGTACTAGATACCCAGGCTGACGTTGTCCTGCCTCTCCTTCCAAAACATTTATAGGATACTGATTGGTGATTAAGTATAACATTTTTATAATCAATTCTCGTCAAATATTTTGTGGCCACTTTTTGCTATATCTCGCCATATTATTTTCACCTTTTTCTTCCTCGTCTTCTTCTTTTTGCGAGCAAGTTTTCCCTGCTTTTTATTTTTTTACACTGCACACGAGGGAAATCTCTTCATGGTAATGTTTTTTATGCTTTTCAATCTCACTCGCGCAACTTTGTTATTTCGATTTTTTCGATTTCTCGGGTGTTTCCGAATCTTCTTTTTTCGCTCGAGCCATACTCGCGTTTTTTCCAAACTTAATAAAAAGCAATTGATTTTTATTATATTTTATATTTAAAAGATGTACAATATTTTGTATTTTAGTGTCCTGCGTAATACAATACATTTTAATAAAACAATGTGCAGATTTTTGTATGGTATTACAGAAGATTCTAGCATTTTCAAGCTACATTTTACAATTAAAATGCACTTATATACCAAGTTTCAGCTTGATGTATTCGTAAATTCGTGGCATAAATGATTTGTTGATTCGCTACGCTGATCTTTCCCCTATGTACTATAGTTTATGTGGTCTCCGACCTACCTACATATTTTTGACTTTGTTGTCTAACTTTTAAGAAGTATTTATATATATATATATGAACTACATAAAAAAATTACAACTATGCATACGTTCATGTAATTTTTTTTTCAAAAATATAACCTTTTCTGGATCGATTCATTGATCCATTAAAGGACCAATATTCCTAAAGGAGTTTCATCCAGTCATGCATGTCTCTTTCATACACAAACTAGTGGTCAAAATAGAGAATATGGTTTCATAGGTGATTTTCATAAATGCAGTAAATATCGTATCAAGCAATCATGTAATGGCCATTTGTACAATTTTAATCAGATTTTTTTTCGTATAAAACCGACTTTATCTGCAATGTAACCTATTTGCAGTAATCTGTGTACTAATCTTTGGTGAAATTTAAAATTCATAAGTACTACACAGGTGTCGGCGAACTCCGTTCGAAGCCCGAAGTGTGAACCACTTTGAAGAGTGAATATAATAAAAATGGAAAGTTTTAACTTTTTAAATTAAAGATTGCTGATACCTGATATAAGAAGAATTATGCTATAAAATAATAACGACTGAGACGATCAATATGTATAGAAGCTTGAATCAAAAACTAAGTCAACTCAAAGTTTTTGTTTTCACAGTTTTTGCTTGAACTGCGTAAAATAAAAATCAGTTAAATTTATGAGTCCCATATGCGAGACAAACCTCAAGTAAACTTATTCAAAGTACATCGTCTGATGGGCATACAAACAAGGTAAGAAATATGAGAATACAAAAATGTAGACACGTAAGCATATAAATACACACAGTATAAGTACGTGGCTGATTAAATATTCCAACCACCCTTTCATTCGTTCGTTCGTCCATGTGTCTCCATCGATGTCCTTTACAATTTAGAACATGTATTTATTTTTTTAAACATTCAATGGATTCACTTCCGGTTTAGTTTGTTGAAAGAAAAGCAAATGTGTGCATTATCACAAAAAAAGAAGTTCATTATTAGGGTAGCGTGGGACACCATCGTCTCTTTACGCTGATCAATAAACATACATATGTATACAGAATACATATCTTGAGGTAAATGGTATAAAAATCATTAAATAAAATTTGGTTAAGTTTCCTTTTATTTACGCAATCACAATTAACTCAATAGATTGTATATAAAAATTGGAATGTTTTCAGCTGAATGACAATAAAAAATTATCTCACCCAGAACTATACAGCAAAATATAGATTCTCAACTCAATATCTTAAAAACGGAAAGACAGAACTAGGTAAAGGTCATGTTAATAATGGCAATGCAATCGAATTATCACGGTAAAGTGATTCATACGTAGCATTAAGATTATACATAATTCGCAGTGCCATCATGTTTTTTACTAGAATTAATTTTTGTTTACACAATGCATCTAAGCACGTCTATGCACTGCAATAAATAATCACGAAATTGCTTATTAATTAATAAAATTCATATACCTTGCATTTTTGGGCACAAGCTACGTAAAGTTTTTATAGAATTGAGCATATACATATGTATGTGGCGTATGGTTTACTAACCATATACATATGTATATCTACAATATATAACTGGATACATGAGCAGACGTTGTTCTGCTTCTCCTTCCCAAACATTTATTGGATACTGATTGTAGGTTAAGTGTAACATTTGTTTAATCAATCCTCGTTGTCTCGCCACATTATTTCCACATTCTTCTTCCTCGTCTTCTTTTTTCTTAGAGAGCATAATTGTGTAACTGCAAATTGCCCTGCTTTTTACCCCACTGTTAAGAAGGGTTATGTTTTTGCCCGTATCTTGTATGTTTGTAAATTTCTTTATTACCACGTTTCTTCCAAATTGCTCGATGGATTTCAACAGTTGAGGTATAGTTATATTCGTCTTGATAACCCAAGTGTCCTTAGATAGGTTAAAAAAATAAATAAAAATGGGCAGAAAAACTTTTTTAATTTTTGTCTTATCGAATTGAAATTTGGACATTATGAGTAACTGGTACATATTAACTAGCCATGTAAATTTCAAGATGCCAGGATTACTAGAATGGATACGTCCCATACAAATCCAAATGCAAATAAACTTTTTTTTGTTTTGTTTTATATCTTATCGAGCTGCTTCATGCTTTAGACTGCAAAAATTAAATTTTAAAAGTAATGCACTAAAAAGGCCGGAACAAGGTTGAGAATAGAAAACAAAATTAAATACTCTATAAACAAAATTAACTCTACTTCGGATTAACAGAGTATATTATGAGCTGAAAGCTTAAGATAAATATCTACATTAAGATTAGTAAGATTATCTTTCTCAGTATAGCCGAGTGGACGTTGTTGTTCTTGCGCACAAATTTGTGGAGACTACAGTGGACCAATATTAAGTAAATATTTGCCACTGTTATACGTTTTTTTTTTTGTGTAGAAGGCAAACGGCTGAATAGAAAAATATAAAAACAATACCAGGTATACCTTAGTTCATAAGCAAATGATTCCCAAAATCTTTTGAGTGAAAAATAAAATGGAAGAGATAATCTATATGAATATATAAAAATGGAGGCCATTTCGTGTTTGTGACTTATGTTTGAGAAAACGCGTGATTATTATTTTTTAGTTTAAATTGCATGTCGAACAGGGAATTGAGGGGAATGCCTTTTTTTTTTTTTGTTTGATGTATGTGGGTCATGTGTGAGTATTTTTTTATTATTAAAATGTCAAATTATGCAGTGCTTTAGTGCTTCTCAAACTGTCAGCTGTCAGTTTTTTATTCTGATTCCATGCGCCTGGTACATTTTTATAAGCATAAGTTTAAACATCAGCATTGGCAGTAAAAAATATTTGAATATTTTGTTTGCTCTAAATTGCAAATTGTTGTAGAGGGAGTTGAGAGGAAGATTTTTATGTATGTTTGATGTGTTTGTTCATGTGAGAATGTGTTTTTTTGATTAAACTATCGAATGCTGTAGTGCTTCTCAAACCGTCGGCTATCAACGACGTGGCTCAACTTTAAATTGCATGTGGTAGAGGAATTTGATAGGAAGGTTTTTATCTATGTTTGATGTGTTGATAGAAGAAAAGAATCGATGCAAAATGTCTTCTGTCAAATGATCTTCGATATATCAGATAATTATGTCAATATTAATAATTGATTCGTCTGATTACTTTCAAAAGTAAAAAGAGAACTGCATCACGCACTAACTTCACGTCGGGAGCATAGCAAAACACGCCAGGTACGCTAGTGAAATATAAAAACTACTGAATTTTTACTGACACTACATATAGTATTCGTTTACAGTGACAGACACTACACATAGTATTCAATTACCGTGAGGAACAGTTCGTATAGTATTCGTTTAGAGTGCGTATATGCGTATAATGGGAAGAACATAGTACACTTCTGTATTCTATATTCGTTGCTCATTGTATGATGAATGTATTGAAGAAAAGAAAAAAATATATTGTACTATATGTGTGTAGGATATGCACTGAAGTGAAGTAATGCAAATGAATTCGTGCAGGCTGTTAATACATACGTACATATGCATGTATGTATTTTATGTTTTTGTTCACATTTCCAATTATAGGCTTCCAAATGGTTGGGGACAGAAAATCTGATATTTAGGTGTAACCGCGTATAACGCCCTTTTTGCTTTTGTATGTGGTTACCAAACAATGTTGCCATGAAAACGGATAACAAATCGAGCTTCGGCTGAATTTAAGGTACAAAAGACGACAATTAAAGGAATTTGGAGTGGTGGTGATAGAATAAAGGCAAATGAAAATAGATTGTTGTTTGTATGAGAAGAATGCAATGGTGTAACTCACTTGAAGCGCTTTTAAAATGTCGCAACATTTCTCTCGGGGAATAGCTTCATCCTCAGATATTTCGATGTTGATACCGCTGTAAGCAAGGGACCCTCCGATCAAAGTTGTGGTGAGGCCAACGCTATGGCTAAGGGTAGACAACAAAATTATTGTCACATACTTGAACCGGAACTCGGTTTGTCTATGAGCCATAAATTTAATATTGTTCATGTTTCCAACAATGGAAACAGATACAGTTAATGCACAATACACAATATACTACGTATTTCTGTTCTTTCTTCGGACTGATTTGGTTGACGATAAATTATATTATCTTTTTTGATTCGTTTCGGTTCAATAAATTTCACTTCCGGCAATTTGCATGCATTATCGTGGACGATTTTGTGTTTTGTGGGCTGGCATTGTTCACTTTTTGTTGGTTTTGCGCTTTCTAACTAGAACATTTATTTTAATTACATTTTTTCAGTATTTACTAATTATGATTACTTATCAACAATTTCTTTTTGATTAATTTCTTTTAACTAATTATTCTTATATATAGATTTTAATTCACATTAACAGCTACTTGTGTTTACTTTCATTGTTGTTGTTACTTTCGATCTTTCGATCTTTTATATGAAACATAAGTAGGAGAACAACACCTCACAACCCCACACGCCAAATGCCAATTAATGAATGAAATGAATACTTTCGCTCAACGAAATCGAAGTGTCTCCTTGTGTTTCATTATCTGTTTGGCCCACGTTGTTGCACGTTCATTGGCCAAAACTACTTCGAACACACGAACACAAAGAAATCGGTTGTTTCATTTTCAATTTGGGCCACACTCTCAATTTTTCAAGTTTCCAAAATTTTGATGACTGACTTATTTCCATTCCATTTCATTCCATTCCATTAAGTTGTACAACCAGATCACATAATATGTGGCCTGCTTTATAAGTATATTTATGTGTGTATATGATATATAAAAATCGACGAGAAAAATAGTTCGACGGTGTTTAAATGCGACACCGTTTGACCGGTCACCATGAAAGTTGGCCCATATGTATATTAAAAATAAAGTAGTAATGTGCCACACCTATATAAGCACACCATTGAAGTGAAACTGCTGTACAAAATGTTAGGAATCAAGTTTTAAAATAATTACTAGAGCTGTGCTCTACAATATTATTCTTTTATGTCATTATTCAATCAAATAACATATTGATTTATATGACATAAAACAGCAAAGTCTCAGCGACATGCCCACAAATTAATATGCGAGTTCGGCGTCGTGTAGGGCACACTCACTCAAGTGCACATATGATTGAAGAGAAGAGCGCAAGTTGTTGTTGAAAGTGGTGAACAAAACCAAACAACAGCAACGACCCGCGCACTTCCCTTCTCGACAAACGCAAATTGAGAGAGAGAGAGCTCTGTTGTATGTTCACTCGCAACCATGGTACAATGGTACCGCCAATTTGACCTTTTACTCACTCTCAATTGTTGACGTCATTCGCATATCAGTGTATAGAACGCTGAAATAATGCATTTAGTATTGAATATAATTTGAAAATGCATTACCACCTATAATTCTTACACCATGACTCGCAACAACCACAACGACGAACTTATTTTTGCGAAATTGTTGGTGAAATTTGAGACAGTGGAAAACAAGATGTTGTTGGAATTCGAGAGAGTATGATTTGTACAATAACAAACGATTGCATCCTTTACGACCAATATTGACTTATAATTTTGAATTTTATATGGGAACCAGTGATGCCATTTTAGCCTTTTTCCGGATAGATATTTCCTTCGATCCAAAGGGCAAATTTTGTAAGTACCGCAGATGAAGAGGATTATGACCTGATAGATGAGGCAATAAAACTCTTCTAATTTATAAAAGTAAATTTATAAGATAAAAATTACAAAATAATCTGTCCTGTTTTTGTGATAGGTAGATGGCATCACTGATGCTCTGTACGTTTTTGAGCGTTTAGAAATTTCCGACAAAAGGAAACGTAAGATACCTGTTTTTTACATATATAACATGCACCTCTTACAAAATATGTAATTTTAACAGCCCAGGATGTCACGCTGCTCCTTTCCACATACATATAGTTTATTGTTATATGATCGCAATCGAATGGGTTAATAAAGAAGATGACATTTAAATATTTTTAAAAAATTATTTTAAAGCCAAAAATTATCGAAATCATTTTTGTACTTGCAACAATTGAGTTCAAGTATTACATAAGCAAACTTTCGATGATGCGTGTTATTTATTTCAATACCACTTACCTCGAAAATTTAATACAGTGAGTCCCCAAACTGCGTTAAAATGAGCTCCATTGTATATTTACATAGGTACTTAGTAATTAAGATGCAATCGACAATATCAACTATCCTACGTTTTTATATACAATGTACGTTTTTATATACAAAATATATATATATATATATATTGGCATTGTTTGTATTGTATTATTATCAGTCATTTTGCATTTTCACATGTTCGGAAAACGTCTTTATTATACATTACATTATTACATTGTCATTTGTCATTTAGTAGGAGGTTCCTTCTTTATCCACGATTTGGTTGCGGCTTGCAAGATCTACTCCTCGTCTGTCTGTTTGCTTGTCTGGCGGGTTATTAGTATACCTACACGTATATATGTATACAATATATAAATAAGTATGAGAGTACGTGACTTTTTATTTTATTCATTTACAATCGGTCCTAAAAGTGTAAGATAAAATATTCACCCTTATTGACAACATTGGAATTATAGCCCAGGAGTATGTGACTGAATTTAAAATTTGATGTGTATAGACTCCAACTTTAAAAATATGAATAAATACAGAACCTTTACTTCGGTACACCGATCCTTTTACTACTAATTTTTTGTATATATTGCGTTAATTATCATTGAAAATTTATTTGTGTATTCATTTTTATTTCAGTAGGCTATGATCGGCTTTATGTACACACATAATGTTTCTAATGCTGAAACGCTATTTAGTAGTCGTCGTTGAAGAAGCATTCATTGAATCATAATGACTTTGTTCAGGTATGTGCTTAGATCTATTTGCTTTTATATTGCATTCAGTACAATGACGCTTGAGATGAGGTCGTTGCCTTTCACCCATGCAACGGATTGCATATCGAAATTCATCACACATCTCGACCCAAAGTGAACGTTGTTGAGGATAAGCGATTTGTAAGTTGTTTCTGTAATGAGTCATCACATCCTGTTGATCATGTCTGCTTTGGGTGTCAAAATCAAATTGGTCTTTGGTGTTGTAGTTCTCTTGTGTAATTTGTTTCCGATAATGATGCCAAAATTCTATGCCAGCCACAAATATGGCAACGCCAATTCCAGCAATTAATACTACAAAAACGCCACCTATGATTTTAATAACATATTAATTTCAATCAGTAAAGGATCGAAGAACTGAGGGAACATACCCATACTACGTGACCCGTTTTGGGGGGTTGAGGGGGTCTTAGCCTCTATGTCGCGTTTTTCGAGCTATTGTATATTCAAATATGGCGCAACGTTTAGCGCTTTTTAACTCTTAAACGGTCACTATGGTCAGGTCAAACCTTTTTTGACTCAGAGCTGATTTAAAAAGTAGAAAGAATTAAACTACAGCCATGAAATTCCAGGTTATCTACTAATTTTGAGTTTGTCAGTGAAAAAAAAAATTTTAAAAAAGTAGAAGGGGCAATATGGCTATTTTGGTCTGGACAGACCATTTATAGAATATATAGGATATCGGTGGTAATTATAAAGTGTTAAGTGTCTGTATATGTGCCTGCATGTACTTATAGTATATATATGTGTTAGTGTCATTTTTATTGTGTAAGGTAAATTGGGGTGGAAAAAAGGCAGAAATCCACAGGTACAAAAATAGAAAGTGAGCATTATTTCATCGGAAAAGATGGTACTCGATTAAACAAATTGTAAAAAATGGGTCGCGTAGTTTGGGTACGTTCCCTAACTGGTTTTGCACATATACTACTTACCAATGCTTTCAAGACCTAGAGCACTTGCTTTTGATTGTTTGTTGTTGTTTCTACGTACACATGTTTCACCCGTATTCTTCCACCACTTATCATACAACATTTGAATGTCACCCTTTTCTTGTAGTTCCAAAATTGCAAGTGATACTTTATCCCGCCAAGGAGATCCTTTCGGTGTAGCAATACCGTAGCCTATGATAACAAAGAGTTGTAGAGTGTATTTTTAATCATAACATACTTTTCACCTTTCGTATCCAGCAGTCCACCAATTTGTGTTAGATTGCAGTCCCGCTGTACAATATAATCTAACATACTAGATTCCATTAGAAAGGCATAGTTACCTTGCTTTACACGTCGAACACCATCCTCATACGTTGTGGTAAATGCCGTTGGCTTTTTGTTGTCCATACTGCGCCACATTTTTCTGTACGTTTCGATCATTGAGTCCTAACATCAATACGGGATATCAAATTAGTAATTAAGTGTAAAGCATTCTAATTGTCTTACATACTCTAAAAAATGTCATTGTGGAACCGCTTTCTAGAGTACCATACGATATTTCTGTTTGGCTGGCCAAGTCCTCGGCGTTTTCGATGGGTGTTGTCATGCGTTCAACAGTCAAAAAGGCTGCTAAATTTGCCGTGTACGAAGCAATGATAATCAAAGCGAAAAACCACCATATTGAACTCACAATACGTGTTGATAACGCCTTAGGCTGTATATCAGAGCCCTGCTGCATTAGTGTTCCGATTGTAAACCAAAAACTGTTAGAAAGTGAGAACTGATTGCTGATTGTCGGATTATTGAAGTCGCATGGGTGTGCATAACGCCATTCGAAAGGCGAAAGTTTTGCAACAACGAATATTGTGAATGATACTAAGAAATAAGCCGCTAGAACCGATATCCAAATTTCAATAGCCAATGGGTTCATAAAAGAGAATAAACGAGTTGGCTCCGATGAAGGTACCTGAAAAAGCAAAAAACGGGTCGTTTAACCAATTTATAAAAATATGAGGTACATACCAGAGATGGGCAGTGAAGCATGATAATTAAGTTTGCGAAACTTATTGTAATAATGAGCAAATCTATCTCTATCGTTCTCATGAATAACGTTGTTGTGTTAACTTCAGAGCGATAGAGACAACGCATCTTTCATTCATGAAAGGTTTGCTCATTATTACAATATATATATAATATCGTGCTTCACTACTCATCTCTGGTACATACTATATTTTTTATTGCAGTTACCATTTTGCCAACATTTTTAATCCATTAAAACAAGAGGACTGTGGTCATTTTTATTAGTTTGTACCCTTCTTTCAATGTTGACAATGCCAATATGTATATACTTTATGGGTTTTCGAAATAGCTTTCGTTCAAAGACTATTAAATATGTACGGGTATGTGCCAGAAATCTCTTTCTCCTCAATTGCACCGTTGCACAGTGCGGCCGATTCCCGAAAAGCTGGCCAAAACTCGAAAAATCAATTAATTGATTCAAAATTGATCGGGGGTTTTCGGGGTCGCTGATTACGAATTTGATTTTAAAAATTTGAAAATTCACCCCCTTCCACCCCTATTGGCCACCTCACGTGAAATAGCGTATATTCTAGAACATAATCAAGATGCATGCAAGGTATTGATATGTACTAAAGATTTCTCGTATTTTACTAACCTTCCGAAGATGATTCCATTTGGTTTTGTTCAATTTACTTCATTACAAAATCTTTCACATGTGTACAACTTTCACTATTCATCGACAGTAATACGATGCTCAAACGAAGGCCACGTTGCGACTGAAAATACAGAGGATACTTAGGGTATAGGACGTTGCTATGAACGGTTTTCACTACTCAAGGCATTACTGTAGCCAACCCAAAGACAAAAAAACTCTATCTAAAAACTTTTTTTTTCGACTTTTGGCCAGCTTTTTGTGAATCGGCCGCACTGTGCGTTGGTGTGTCAGCAATTTTTTTGAGATGACTTTGAAATCTCTAATTTTTGTCGTGGCTATTTAGTTAAAATTCACACTTCTTATGTATATTATTCACTATTTTCTTAAATGCTCTCCTTATGCATCACTTTGTCTTGCCTGGTCTTTATTATCATCTTCTGTTGCATTAGTTGTCATCAATTTGATTCGAATATTTGATTTACACATACACATATCCATAACTAATATAAGGCACGTGCACAATAGTGGAATGATTCAATTTTGGATGGTCAGGATAAGGATTGGGATAATAAAACATCATAAGTCTATTAGAGATTACCTTAAACAAAATGCTTATTCCTAGATTCATGAAAGGTTTCGTAAAATCAATAACACTCTCCCTTGCATACGTAATAGTCATTGAACCAACTGCCAAATCAGCTTTCTGAAAAAGAAATTGAATGACGAAAAAATACATTCTTTGTCAATTTTACAAAAGTAGACAAAATGCTTCTAATTTAAGATCCTACTTACATATTTCATAAGTTGTGCCACCATACCATTCCATTCACCAGAAAGTGGGTCTTTAGCACCATATTTACGATCCGGAACTAAGTCTAGAATATAATCAAAACCCACCTCATGTGATATTAACTCTAAAATGTCTACGCAAAAGCCATAAAACCGCTCGTTACCCGTAAAATTTTTTGCATAGTGCATCATTACATAAGGTGTTTCCTAAAATTATATAAAGCTGTTATAGAAGTGCTCGACTATTCTTAAATTTTAGAAATAATCCAACTTTTCTTATATATAAGTAATAATTAGTAGTAATTCTTTGGATTTTTGTGTATCTTTATCCCTCTTTTGCGCCATTAGATACTCAGTGTTCAATTTCTAGACTATTTAAATATGTACTTATAAATATCTAAGTAGCATAAGCAAGCAACCTGATCTCTGTATTATTAGAAGTTAAATCACAATCATGTACATATGAACCAATTTAAAGTAAATAAATGAATGAATGAATATAGTTTTGGGTAAAAGTTTAAATAAGCATTACCAGGATAGTTATTACAACAAGGGTAACATTCATCGAACCAGTGTCAAAAAACTGTGACGCATCAGTAATGTTTAAACGGTTGTGGGGTGTCCATTCTCCAACTTTGACAATAGAATGCTGTTTCAATTTTACCAAATCCAATTTAAATTGTACTCGTCGGCCTTCTTTAAATTGTATGGGACCCGTAATGCCTTTC
Organism: Amiota communis; assembly: GCA_037043315.1. Taxonomy (NCBI): domain Eukaryota; kingdom Metazoa; phylum Arthropoda; class Insecta; order Diptera; family Drosophilidae; genus Amiota; species Amiota communis. The sequence goes on along the minus strand of JBAMAV010001500.1, from coordinate 627,387 downwards.
CATTCAACCTATCAAAGAAACAAACTCCCAGTTTTATGTATTATATATGTATATGAGAATCCTCTACAATACATTACCGAGTTTATGTAATTGATCAAACTGAGACCCCCGTTCCACGGTACTTCATCGAAGCATGTTAAATTAGATAAGCGCAGCGAATAAGATTGCTCCAGTGTTTGAAGGCCAATTGCAAATAGATAGACAGAGTCATAAATAAGAGCCGGCTCCGTCTAAAATAACAAAAATATAATCATTCAGTATTTAACATTCTTGGCATATAGCCAATGTATATCATTACTTCAATAGTGCGCGTTTTTCGATGATACAAAAGGTCGTACGTATCCTTATTCAAACCTGCCTCCAGCTTTTCGAAAGATGCCATATCCTTAAGAATTTCCTTAACGGAAACATCGCCAACATCAACCAAACGAAATGATGTGATATTTACAAAATTGTACTTGAAATCTTCAAGATCAAATGTCTCAATATCAAAACTAGTAAAAAGGTAATGATATTTATATTCATTCATTTGTTGCTGCAAAATCTGAAACACAATTTTTAAAAAATAAAAGAAAAATTGAGTTATACAAATATATGTATGGTAATCTAGGATAATTTCAATATATTAAATACACCATTCATACAAACAGAAATAAAATGTTTACCGCTATATTTGGGTGGGTTTGATTGATTCAATCATTTAAGGATTTAAGGATAAATATACTAAATATTTATTTTTTCTTTGTCGTGTTGAATGTAAGTATAAAACAGTACATTGAAGACCCCTTGAAGTTAATATGGTAACTCCGATCGATACTACTAGTCTCTTTATTTTTCTAAATATGTAGATTGGTAGATAGATAAGTACATGGATATAAAAATGATTAAATAGACAATACGACAGGTTCAATATGATTTCCCCATTGTATTGATAATTATTGTAGTTTATTAAACGTTTACATGTTATGTGCTTATGTTAATTTAAATTTATCCATTACATAAACTGGTAAATATTCACATAGATATATATGTCAAAACAACGTTGCCAATTCATTAGTGTTACTTACGCCTTTGAGCAATACTGCAATATGTGCAGAATTTGTATCCACAATAATGTTGTGAATTTCCTTGTTTTTGAATTCACTCAAGACACTTATATACGACTTAGGTTCAACTTGGCGAATGTGAACTTCAGACGGTATTGAACGGGCTAGCAAGCGGAGTTCAATAATTTCTGGAATACAATGTATATTTCAATAGGAGAAATAGCCACATGCGATTATACAGTATTATGTATGTAATACTTACGAAAATCTTTTTCACACAGTATACCAATTTTGGTCCAGTTTAGGTATCGAATCACATCAAAGAAAGCTTGGTTGATGTACTTGTGGGTAGGATGCACATTTATAGAAAACTCTTTCGCTGCCAAGTCAATGTTTCTTCTTGCCTCGATGTGTGGAATGTCGAGGGTGTCACAGATTGAGTGCACGTGGCTGCCTAGTATTGCGTCGGTCGGACCAAAAATCGCTTGGACTCCGTTCTCAATTTGCTGACATACTAAAATTCAAACCTATGACAGAAAGCCTTTGCTTCACATTGTATAATGGACTGAATTACCCTTTTGTGCTGCATCAAATGAGTCATGTTTGTCAACATATTGAATGTCGTACACAAGTGTGGTCTCCGGAAGCAGACTTTTATCATGATTTATGCAGTGACATGCGTACCTAAACGCCAGTTCCGCTTGGCTATTCACCGATTCCTTTGGAAATAAGGCACCTACAAAGCGAAATGCAGTAATTTAAATGGTTGTCTGTTCCCATTCGAAATGGTGGAACTTGTGGTTTATCTAAGTACATACCCACTTTGATCACAGGTGGTACGGCGTTTGCCAATCCAATTATGCCAAGAACAAAAAGGCAACAAAACCAATTATTATCTTTATCACTGAACGCAAAAGGAGGAATTCCTAAAACTTCTTTTATTAACATACTTTTTTGAAATAATAATACTACTCAACTACAGTTCTCATCTAACTATCATAGAGAGTACAAAAATAGTCCATACATACTAGTTAATTGGAAGAAGCCAAAGGAATGCGCAAACAAATATGTACCACCAAAATTGGAATTGACGTACACACATACATATGTATTTTGTCTGAACCACATGGTTGCCATTGCGCAAGTCCCACAATTTTTAAGCTCAATAAATTGACTGATAATATAATTTTATTTATTTACTATTTTTCACTTAAAAATGTTCCATTTCAATTGTAATACGAGTATTCATAAAAGCATATAATGTCCGTTATATTTATTGAAGCAGAAATCAACCGTTTTTAAGTTTTACTATGTTTACATATTCTTTTATATCATATTGCCATCAGAAGATTTAAAACAAGTTTTATAATTTTACGGGTTATCTGTAGCCAGTAACGTTGGGGGGAGCAATTAAATCGCTTACATACTGCGCTGACTGATCCGTCATTGAAAGTAAGCGTGCAAGCTTAACAAAGCCCAATCGTATGTTGTTTTCGAACACCATATAATAAACTTTTTAAAGCAGTTGTACTGTTAGTTTATAGAAATAGCCAATATTTTTGTTTGAACAACCTTTTTTTATTATACCATATAATTGGAAATCACTCTATTGAACATTTGTTAAATTTATTAAATTTGATGATTAATTGCTTGGGTGCATAAATGCAAATTGGGCATAGACTTAATACTTATGAATTATTATTCTCTTAATTGTGTATCTTTTATACTCTGAACGATTATATCGTTTGAGTTTTCTCATATTACTGCTGTTATGTATCTGAAAGATTGATAGCTTATACGTTATAATGCGTATCCATATAATAGGGTCCACGATACCACGAATTCTCGTTTCACTGTTGGTATGCAAAGATCTCGGTGCAAAACTAAATTTTTGACATAATATGGTCTTCGGATAACAATGGATTGAAATCTTAATAGGATTTCATTATAGAATGCGGTTGCTTTACCTTAATATAGGAAATGTTAAACCAAACATGAAAAATCTCGATTTCGAAAGCTAGAGCCTTTTATTGTTAAAAGTGATTTTTCTCAAGGTGATATAAAGATTCATAAAATTATACAGATGTTCGACTACGCAAAAAGGTACATGGGTCATTCAATAAGTCATTAGATAAACAATTTTTTTCCGTAATTTTCTTTATAGTTTTCAATATAATCTCCTTCTAGCTCTATACACTTTGCTAACCATTTTTCCAAATTTTTAATCCCTTCCAAATAATCAGTTTTTTCATGGTTTTTAAAATAAGGGCTTGCTTCGACCGAAATCTCTTGTTGCCGAGCCATTTCTTTAGTTTTGGAAACAGGAAATAGTTACAGGAATTAAATCTGGGGAATTAAATCGATGTGAAAAACACCGCGAACATCTCAAAAAACTGTCGCCATAACCTTGTTGGCCGACAGACCCACCCTGGTGTTCTATGGTGCAGGTTCACACGGATAACTCCACTGTTTTCACTGTTCCTTAATCTCTGGTGTGTTGTAATGGTTCCATGTTTCGTCCACGGTGTAAAAACTCGTTTGGATTGCGATTAAACATCGCCAAACACTCCTATCAAGTGGCCACACTGTTGCAATCGAGTGTGAGCAATCGCAGTAGCCATCGCGCATCATGTCCATATATTCATGTAAAATGTGAGAATCCCGCTCAGTTGAGATGCCTACAGCCTCAGACCCCTCATGCACTTTCAATTTCCGATCGTCCAATACAATTCCATGGATTTCTGACGTGACCATCTCTTTTATGCGAACTGAACGTCAGGCGTCACTTGTTCTGGTACGACCAGAAGGAATTCTATAAACCCCTTCTTAATCATTGAAACTGGTGCTGCAGAGTACCCATAGTATTTATCAAACCTTACCTTGGTTTCGGTGATGGTTTTTTTACACTAAATATAATGCTTAATGAGCACACGACATTCACCTTTTGCCATTTTTTTAAATACACAAAAGTTTATGCTTTAATTGACACTAAAAATGAAACCATGTGGGCGATATTATTGAGACTTCCACAGCATCATTTTCGATGCTATGTGCGCCCACTATCGGATTTTCTAGGGAATTATTGAACAATTCACGTAAGATGCCCTGTGGCGGACTAAGCCTATGGGCTTGTAGGGCTGATATTTTTGTGCCGCTTGGGATGTCCCCTCCTCCTCCCCTTAGCCCACCAAAGGACTAATATTCTAACAACCATTGCATGTACGTACGATAATACTAGTCTTTGTTATGATCCCTTATTTTGAGAAACTTAGCATGCACCTACTAAGTGATTATCATGTCAATGTTGTTATTAAATTTATTTAATATTTATTATATATGTAGGTATTAGGTATTTGATAAATTTCTCTCTTTTTATTATTCTTTTAGAATTTTTTCTTCTTGTTTTTGTTCATATATCATTTATGTTAATATTGTATATAGTTATTTATGCTTTTTTTGTGACTTTCTTTGCTTTTAATATAATAATCTCGAGAATAGAATTGCTTTTTTATTATTCGTTTTTGTCATACTTTTTTAATTCTTTTAAATTTATCTTTTGTTATTATTATTTATATGTTTATTGCATTTAAATAGTTACTGCTAACAAAATACAATATATTTATTGTTGATTTTCGATTTGCATTTGTAGTTTACGGTTCGGTTTTGTTATTTCGAGTCGCTGCTAATTGAAATGCCCACTAAAATTGTGATTGGATCCATATATGTACTAATTAAAACGAAGAATAAACGTATTTCACAATCCAAAAATAACTTGATAACGCGATTAAAAAGGTTAGAGTAAAAAAGGATAACAACAAAAATGCAAATTGTTGATCAACAACAGCAAATTTTATTTATACATACCATACATAGAAGTATTGTAGTATACAATATATGGATAAAGATGATAATTACATTATCAATTTGGAACATTTATGAGACTCTATTTTGCTGGGACCAATCACAATCACCGTGTAATACACTCCGATACGAGGTTAGAAATATGAAAACTTATCTATTGAAATATCTATCCATGGTAGATATTAGTGATTTTGGGAATATTCGCATCCAAATTTGCATTCGAAAAAATTCATGACATTCGTTACATTACTAGTAGATATGGTATTATATGTGTACATATGTATGTATAAGTATCAATTTTGTTATAAATTATAAAACTTTATAAATTTTTTCATAAATTTGATATTATAATATGTATTTGTGTAAAAAAAAGCAATCATAAATCAATTGAAAATGTATTAATTTAAACAGAATGAATGAAAAGTAGAGTATGTACATAAGTATCAGAGGTGTGCATGAACACGAAAAAGAACATTTTAAAAAATTTTTGGGCACCTTTCATGAAAAAAAACAACAACATATATAAGGTCACGATCTATATGTATGTATGGATTGTCCATCTATTTGAAATAAGAGTTACAATTTAAACAACTAGCATTTAATGGACAGTATTTTCAAGCGCAAATACAAAACAATTCATAAAAAGTTGTTGTAAAGAGCAGCGTTTTTTTATTTTTTTCTACATATTGTATGCCAAGTAAAAAATTTCATTTCATAAACTTCACTTAGATTATTCATAGCCACAAAATAATAAATTTGAAGAAATGATTTTAAACGAACTACCCGTTTATAAGTTGGATGGATATGGATATCTTCGAATGTTTAAATTATCACGAATCAAACATATATGTATGTATATGATTTCGGCATATCAACAATAATGATCTGTTCAAATTTTCAATAAGCTACTTTCAAATTATACAACTACAATTGCTCGATTTTCATGGTCGGTTCAAGATGTCTGCGTCAAATGAGCTAGATACTCGTACTTACAGAGGAAAGATTAAATGTTAATTTAAATCCTCGCCAATAGGTAAAATATAAAGTCAGTTTCCTATTCATTGTGCTCTGCGGTATTATCATTATATTATAGTGATTATAGATCATTGTTGGCATTAATCAATTAATTAAATTAATCATCATTGTAATACACATATTTCACACGGATAATGTGTTGTGTTATATACATATGTATGTATGTATATGTTATTAAAACTCTTCGGGTAACACGCTAGATATATTTAATGGAACGTGAATGACAATGATAATCTCATATTTCAAATATTCGGAGATATGAATATTTAAATGACTACAAAGGATCGTTGATACAGGCTTATCGATAAATCTATCGCAGGGTACGTAGATCTCCTCGACGCATCAATTAAAATATTGACGGCAACAACTACAGTAATTTGTAAAATTCGTAAGTACTTAAACATGTATACGTGGTGAGGTGTATGAAAAATTTCAATGAGGATGTATTATATCATATTATATCATGTATGTGTTTGCTGCTGTTGAAAAACCAAACTGCTGAAATTCTTGAATACATGGTTTTGATAGCTTTTTTTATACGTTTATGTATACAAGTATCTATTATACATAAGTACACAGGTACGTATATAAAAAGGAATGCGGCTAGTAACGCAGTCTACAATTGTTCTTATACATACATTTATTGTAAATCCTTTTTTTGTGAAGAAAAAATAATAAATATTTCCATTAGTTTGTTAATAAATTTCAAGTTAGCTTAAAATACAAATAATTTTAAGGATGAAACACATCATAGCGACAACAATCATAATTTGGAAATTGTCGTAAACTGGAAATCTCTCGTGTAATCACAAATTTATAAATAAACGTACAAGTTTTTAAATTATTTTTAATTATTAATTTGTTTTTTTTTTTTTTTTTTATCAAATTAAGCTTATGCCTGCCCATAACAATAATAATTTTAATATCTTTTTATGTATGTATGTACTTTCTTTCTACACTTACTTAAATCGAACTATTGATGCACTTTAAAATTTATTCCTTAGTGTCTTTGCTTGCTTGCATATTTTACCAAACATTTTAAATAATAGAAACAAATCTCAGCATTATATTATATACAATACATGAATTATCATCATTTTCATTATAATAATTCTTTTAATATAATATAGTGTGTATGGGTGTGTTTCTATGTATGGTTTATATGTATACGTATCTTAATGAAATGCGATTTAATGTTACTTATTAAAAAAAAATGGTGGTAAAAGGTAAGGTAATCCTTATCAGGGTACAGTCATATGTCGAACAAAAAAACATTTAGTACTCCACTAGATCAGATCAATCATTTAGTTCGCACGCATTAATAAATTTTCTTTTAACTACAGATCATAGTAAAACTGTAACCTGCAACGATGCTGACATATATTATTTGATATCCGACATCAATGGTAAAAATATCTTATTGTGATATATAGCGACAATTATATAGGTATCAACAAACAAACAAACAAACAAACAAAGAAAAAAAAAAACCAAATGGCTATAAATAGTGTTGTGTAGATTGAACGACAATTATTCATGTGTATGTTTGTTTTTCGTATGCACTCAATTAATTTGAAATCACATCGTCGTAGTTATTGTAATAATGAAGCGGCAGCAGAACAATTTCTTTTATGGATGGAAAATAATAAAAATAGCCATTATTATTTTAGCATACAATTCAAATATTAATTTCAAGTATAAATTGGTTGATTTTATGCTGTAACATATCTCATATACGATAAGAAAAATAAAACTAAAGGCATACAAAACTCTAAGTCCGTTCTTCTATCAGTCAAGTCAATTCATTTCACATACCTGTGAACGTTATAATTTATTCTTGGGTTCAACAATATATTCTGTTCTCTAGTCGTTCTCTTGCAAATTTTATAATTATATAAACTTTTTTCTTTTCTTAAATTTCGTTATTTTTTTTTTTTTTTTTTTTTTTTTTTTTTTGTTCTATATATGTATGTCTATATCGTAGAGTGTGTATTCACAGAATAGTTGATTGGCTTTTTAAGGTTTTTGTTTTTTGTTTGATCTTTTTCCTTTGTTTTTTGCATTTTCATTATAATTATTATTGTTATGGTTTGATTAATCGTCAACAATAGAACAAACGTATTGAGAAAAATCGAACTCGGTTTCTCTACCGGTTGGTCTAGTTTGATTTTGTTGTGTTTGGTTTTGAGTAGTTTGGCGCCATGTCGTATTGTTGCCAACATTTGCCCCACTAGATATACTAGGGGGTTGAACAGCGCTGCCCCCAGTTGAGTTGTTACCACATATTGAGGTGTTTTTCCCATTGGTGGCTGCGTTGGATGAACTGGCACCATTTACAGATGTGCTGGCCGTGCTTGTACTGGTATTATTGTTGCCAACATTGCTATTACCGGCACTGGTACCGCCGCTTACTCCTGAGTTACCATTTCCGCCAGGATTGACAACAATGTTTGCGTTTGATCCACTGGAACTCCCAGTGTTACTTCCGTTGTTTCCATTGTTGCCGGCAATATTTCCGCTAGCACCTCCAACGCCACCGTTTCCATTGCCACCCCCACCACCACTGATTGGTGTACCTGATGGATTATTTGAAGTTGGCGTTTGTGGCAAATGTTGCAAAATATTTTGAACTTCACTCTCATTTGGCGATTCGGCAAATATAGTTGTATTGCCAAGAACACAATTGTTAAGAGTCATTTGTGCTTTGCTGGCCTCCTCGCGGGTGGCGTATTTACATAAGGCAATTCCTTGGTTCAAATATAAATGGAAACTAACAAGTGGGCCATGCTGCATACACAAGGTACGTAAAGTAGATCCGTCAATCTTAAAATATAACTTGGATTAGTATACGTTGCTTGGTATATTAAAGTTATTACTTGTAAACCCAACCCACCTGAGCTGAAAGATTTTTAAGCAAGAGCCAATTCGAACTCCAGGATGAATTTCCACCTGTCCATGTATTCGGTGCACCGCGACCAGTCAGCCATCCGTTAGCATTTCCTGCTACAGCGGATGGATTAGAAACTGATACACCACTACTGGTTTTATTGGCACTTAAACCAGGCGGTGGCCCACGTGATGTCTTGTTTAAAGATGATGCCCATAATTCAGATGTTGCGACTTGTTGTGGATTATCGGACCAACTAAATTGAATTCATAATTTAACTCGTTTCATATGGCCAAGTCTAGACAATATTTACCTTGGAAAGTTTTGATTAGGATTAAAGCTCCATGTTGATGATGATAAACTTAGAGGCGGTAAATCAGTCGGAGAGTTTTTGCCCGTGTTGACAAAAATATCAGCGTCTTTTGGCGTCGGATTTATTGACAATGGAGATCTTGCTACACTGCCGGGTGTTATACTTGGGTCGTCTTCGATGTTCTTAATTTGGGAACCCTTTAACAAGAAAATATATTAATTTAAGAGGTTTTTTGATCACATCAAACTTTAAATATGCGTTACAAGGAAATTGTTGCTCTAAAAATATATTTTCTTTAACTTTTCTGTAGTAATGTTGCTATTGAAATACTTAAACCATACATCTTTCCTATAACAAGTTACTTTTGCTATAATAACTTGATAATTCTGATTTATTGTTTCTTTTTACTCTATTTTTAATTATACTATAGCATGTGGCATTCCTTATTGTTCTATTTATATATATTTTCTAAAAAAGAATTATTGAATTCGAAGAGGTCCTCTGGAAGATTAAATATTTTTAAAAAACTGTGCTGTACACTGCACTTAAACTGGATATATTAATCCATAAGTTCATAAAATTCACAATCAGAATGCCACAGTTACAACAACTTGCGTATATTATTCTACTAAATCTTTTGGTATGGTACTTTTGAAAATTGTCATTTGTTAAATTAAAAATACCTTCCAAGGCTTGCCAGGCTCGAATTCCTGGACTAAATCGGTATACGCAGCTGCTGACGTAGGCTGTGCAACTGACCAGTCTTTATTCTCATTTTCATTCGATGGATCCGGCCAACCGTCGCCAAGATTTCGACCAGCTGACCATGTGCTATAATAAAAATCAAGGACCAATGGTTAATTGTATTTATGTCGTGACACTTTTATAAAAACCATGAACTCCCAAATAAATAACATAATCTTTAAAAACTCACCCATCGTTTTGTAGACCCAAAGGACCAATATTATTTGAATTAGTTGCCGATAAGTTTTGTTTTGTTGCACCAGGTGCACGCGAAAAGTCGGTACTATCAGTTGTCATATCTTTTTCTAATACTGGAAGCTTCCATTGATTTAATCTAGATTGCTGATTTGGTGCTCCTTGATATCCAGCAGACTGCTACATATATTTTACAAATCGATACATTTAAGAAACAATAAACAAAAAAATTATTAATTATTGTTTTGATTACCCAACCCACCTTGTTAAGATTTAATTCGGAAAAATTTCCTTGCAAAGCGCTAATCGCGTCATGACCCCTCATGTACTCATTGCTTGTATTGTTAAGATGCGCAGCAGGATGTGGCTGCTGTTGAGGATTTTGTTGCAGATTTTGTTGTTGCTGTTGTTGCTGCTGCTGTTGTTGTTGTTGTTTGATGTATATTGCTTGTTGTGCATTTATTTGGTTTTGAAGATTTTGTATTTGTTGCTTGTATTTGGCAATGGCGACATTAACTGCTAAAGGATTAGCATTGCCGCCGCGTGACAATGATTGCTGTGCTGCTTGTAGGTGCTGCCATAAAAAATAAAGGAAATATTGAAACCAGATTATTTAAATACATATACCATATGTATGTACTTACCTTAATATTGCTAAGTAACTGATTTAATAATATCAGCGTAGCGGGCGCCAGTGGCTGATTCAATATTTGACTGGATAAGAAACCACTATGTACAGCTAACTGAATTTGTTGTACCAACATACGTAGTTGCTGAGCAGATGGCTGATTATTAGTATTCGAGGCTACGTTTACACCTGCTGTTGAATTTGCAGCACCTTGGCCGAAAGCAGAGTTAACAGTTTGGGGCCCAACGGGATGGGGTCCTTGATTTAAATATTTTTGCACTTGTATAGCGGCCATGTTAGGATTATTGCTGCCTCCGGTCACAGCGCTACCGCCTATATTATTTAAGAGATTATTCTGAAAAAAAAAAAAAAAAAAAATATCTACTTTATATTTGTTTTAAATATGTTATTTAGTCACAATTTACCGGAGGGAATGACATTGAAGGTTGTGCGCTAGTAGCTGTATAGCGCCCGGGAAAACCGCCACCACCTGCTGAATTTGCATGATCGTAGGAACCGAGTGTTTCTTCGTGACGACGCCAACCATCCATATTTAGAGATGAATTGGCGCGAAGTATTTCTGCAGCCTCTTCAATATTCATATTGGCACTAATCAAAGCACGTTCGACATCATCCTTCTTAAAACCGGATTCAACAAGAATCCGGTACTGTTTGCTTTGTTTGACTATATCCAAGTTCAAACCACCAACGTTAATACCACCCAGTTTTTGTTGTTGCGGTTTACCAACAATACCACTGTGCGTACCCCAATCAACATTAATGTCATTTGTATCATTATTTCCACCACTGCTACCTGTAGCAGAGCTCCATCCAGGTGCTGTGTTAGAGACAGGTAATTTATTTTGCTTGCTGCTCCATCCTCCAGAGGGTGAATCATTCCACGAATTTGCGCTAGTACCGATTTGTGTAAGTCCCGTATTAGTTTTATCGTCTACCCATCCGGTGCCTGGCGCAACAGCACCGCTAACACTATGCCCTTCATCGGACCATGTAGTAACTGGATTTCGACCACTACCGCCAGAATGCACCCACATGCCACCATCCGGTTTATGTTGAGTTCCTACACTGTTTGGTCCTACAGATGTCGCTAGTCGTGCTTGTGGTCCAACAACGCCAGTCATTGGATTATTAGGATTACCGCCGACCTGTACAGTGCCGTTACCAGCTACTCCACTTCCAACAATACTAGTAGCCGGATTTTGGCCACGCATTAAATGACCACGATTTATTGGATCCATTTCCTTCCAATGCGAACCTCCACCAGGTACGCGAGTTTGTTGACCCCATAGTGAAGTCCCATCATCATAATTTTGAATATTTCGCCGCTGTGGAGGTGGAGATGGCTCTTCCCATCCGGTCACCTGCTTATTTATGTCTTTCGGTCCAACTACGGTTGGTGCAGCACCCCACTGAGAGCCAACATTTCCAGCTACATTTCCTGCCACTCCACCGGGTCCAAGGACAGCGACACCACCAGCTGGGACTGCGACGTTGGTACCACCAGTCCCTACAACTTGGCTTACCATTTTGTTCATTACTGGCATTTGATTATGTGCGATTTGTTGATGATGTCCCCACATTTCAGATGTTCCATTAAGCCTACCGGATATACCACGGGGATCACCCCGAATTGGATCACGTGGGTCTAATAAACGTAAATCTCGGGGATCACCACCAGACGTGGATCGCATCGGATCTCTTGGGTCAACGCTACGCATATCTAGTTGACCACCACCCATAGGACCACTACTACGCATCTCTCGAGGATCGCCCCAGCCATTACCAGCATTTGCCTGGCCACCTGCCGCGCTACCTGGAGTATTTACATTAGACGAGTTTGAAGAGCCTATTAAGAAATGTAAAAGGCTATTAAAAAAGTCTTCAAAATACAAAACATTTCTATTACCTCCCGACGCAACTCCAGGAATACCACTTGCTACAGCTCCTCCAGAGTTTCCTGCTGCGCCCATGCCAACACCTTGGCCCCACTGAGGTCCAGAAGCTGGACCCACACCAGCGCCACCAACAGTTGCGCCTACGCCAACCCCACTGGCTGAAGTCGGATTATTCACAGTTCCAGTCCATACACTGCTGCTGTCAGCACCATCATCGTCTTCACCCCAGGTACCACCTAAATTTGATGTTGGAGTGTGACCCCATGAGGGTTTTTGAACTTGTTGTGTTGGTGGTTGCCCTCCATTCCGTAAATTTGACTCCCACAAATCAGTGCCGTTGTTAACGGTCGGTTTCCACATTGGTGGTCCCGAAGGATCCTTATTTGTTGGTTCAGGAGAGCTAGGAACCTCCCAGTTAGTGTCTTGATTAACATGTTGGCATCCCCAGCCATCCTGAGAAAAAAGCGCCTCGCGCATTGTATTCAATTGTTCCAATTGATTTTTGGCTGCACCAGCTGACGTTCCACTACTAACTAATCCAGTAACATTGCCTCCGCCATCATTATTATTCGAAGAATTATTGCCGTTACTGGTTATGTTGTGTGACCCACTGCCCCCTAAAACGTTGTTGGTGGCGATGTTGTTCGCAGTAATATTATTACCAGACACAGTCAAACTGTTGTGACTGTTACTTTGTAAAGGCTTTTAAACAAAACGAAATAAAAGTTTTATATCAATACACACATAACGCAATTGCAGAAATCATATTTAAATGTTCCTTATGAGAGCACCAAATGTTTGTTATTTTAATTTAAAGTTATTTAAGATATGTATAAAGAAAAATGCCGGTATGCAGCACATTTTACGCGCTTTGGATCTCGTGAAAACAAAACAATAATTATGACATTTACATCATTCCTGGTGGTAACTCTGTTTTGCACCTCATTGACGCAATCACCAAAATTGTACACTTCTGGCGTACATACTAATACATACTAAAACATACACATTTACAGCACACACTCAAGCCAGTTCACAAAATGGACTGCGGTCTCACTTGCTCATACAGCAATTATTGTAGCAACGTAGCTTTTCTGTATACACACATACCGTACTTAATAGCAATAGAAATCATTGCTATGTCAACTTAGTGCGTACAACAGTGTTCGTGAGTGTACAATATATGTACACATGCATATATAAATGTATATACATATAACCAGAAAAAAAGCGAGCAATACATACACAAGAAAAATATTTTTGCACAAAATGAAAAAATAAGAAGTTAAGAAAATACCAAAAAAAAAAAAAAAAAAACATTTAAAATTAAATTAATTCATTCAATACTTAATAAAGATATTCAAAACATTTAGAAGGAAACTATTAAAATTGTTTAAATGCCATAGATTATAAAAGTCTGATTCTTTGAAAATTTTATTACAATAGTTTAGTTTGAACAATACAAATCACATAATGTGGCTCAAATTAAATAAACTATGATTAGCACTTTTAATTTCATTTTTCTTAATCATGAACTTTTACGATTGCACTTAATAATAACTTTTTTTATTAACATAAAATTTAAATTAATTACTTTTGTATTATTATTATTTCCTTCAACTGCAAGAAAATTTAACCACGACGACGACACACGTTAAACGGGGACGACGGTACGAATTACTTACGGATCGAAAGAAACGAAAAAATAAACGAACGAAGGCTGTCGACTTAAAGTTGCCACATTATTCGCATTCTGCAAAGAAATCTGGATTGTGGTGGCCACAAGGTTGTCACAGAAAAAAACAATAGAACACCCAGACTGTCAGTCAATTAAAAAATATTACCATGAAATCGTATATAAACTTGTACTAGAGATATAACAAATTAGGGGTCCTTATACGAGCGGTGTTCTTTGAAACATGAACAAAGTAGAAAAACGCAAATAATTTTCACTGTACTATGTAACAAATACTATGTGACATAAAGGGGATATAAATATGTGTTCATAGTTTTGAGTACGTTGTTGAAAGAAATATTTCATTTGACATCTGGCAACGCCCTGTCCAGCCTATTTGACTCTCATTTTACCATACATATGACAATTATTCATTTATATCATTGTTACGTTTTATGTACAGTTTTAATGCACGCATATAAGACAAAAACTTACTAAATGAGCATAAAACCATATTCTCCTTTCGAGACAAAACATCTCAAGGACTAAGACACTATCCTTTTCTTAAATATTCCGATATTTTGTATGTATAGATATGGATCATATCTAAGGTATCTTGATAGTTTATCATATTCATATTCATATTATTCGATACATACTAGATATGTATGTAGATTTGAATAAGAGTTATCCATCCGTAGAGCCGATAATTAACACGTACAAGTTTTGACTTACTCTCTCGTGCTAGACTTGGAAAAAAAAATTGCAACAAGTACCTAAAAACACTATCAAATTGTTTTAAATTATCCATTTAACTGAATACCATTGAAACCATAATTTTGTAATGAATTCAGAATATTTAAGCAAACGGAGTACTTCAATATTTTTGGATTTAATATTTAAAAAAATAAAAAATACACACTACACACACTTGTATTGGCAGCACGGCAGGCAGCATCCCACGTAGTTTTGTCTCTCTCTAGCTTACAATCTTAGCCTTATACATTACTCTTTCTATGAAACGTTTATAGTATTTATATTTCGTTGGATTACAATCAATTTTCATAAAAGCTTTTGTACAAAATCACTTCGCGATGTTAACAAACGTTTATTTATTCTTGAACACACTTTAACACGTCTTTCAATTCGATTTGTTTTACAGCATGATAGTCTGTCCGGTCCCCAAAATTTTCTTTAATATCGCAACGAACGATTATCACAGAGCTGCCAACTCGATAGACACCCCTTGAATAAAGGGTCAACCAAAATTGGTTATTTCGGCTATAAATTAATTTTAATGAATAAGAATATATTTATCTTTCAACCTAAACAGACCTATTATTAAAAGTGATGGCTATCATATAAGCCGATCTTACATTACATCGACATTATGTACATTAAATACATTTGTATTTCTGTGTATTTTAAATGTTGACAGTAATTGTCGCGAACGATGGGATGGTTAATGCAATTCCGTAATTCTATTGTTGCGCCTTTGTCGAGATGTGTGTGCTAAGATGGAACAACTCCACTGTTTGTACGAAAGTTTGTGAGCATCTGAGATCGGTAACGTCATTTTGATTTCCTTCTCAATGGAAGAAAACACGGATATTCTTATTTATGTCGTTTCTATAGTGAGATAAGTAATCATAAGCTAAGGTTTTATCCACATTATAGTTTAGTACAATGGGTGACAAGGCAATTTCATCTCGTCTTTAAGAGCTAAACAATATAAATTTGTTAGATCCAACGGAGTTTTAGAGAAGCTGGGGTAGCCGCTGTAGGTATACTATTTCCTCAGATCCACTTTCACGTGGAACACACTGCTAGTCTGAGTAACAGTAGCTAACTATTAGGCATACAGCCTACATGGGCTAATGAAAGACATGCTTCTACTTTACCATTTTGAAGAAATAGGAAGAAACGAAGGATACACAACATGAAGCCTTAACGGTGTTTCGATGCACTTGTGCCCAGTACCGATGTCCAGGCTAAATTAAGCTATTTAATTTATCCATCAACTTATTGTCTCCGGCTCTTTTTTCGTTGATTCCCCAAGTGCCCGGAATCACACGATATCAGTCTGCCCAGGCTGCAGCCCACCTGCCATTACAACATCATTAAACGCTTCTTGACTTAGTCATTTTCTAAAGTTGCAACCTAAAAATCTCACCTATTCTCCGGTTAATCGCGCTCAATTGTCTCCTGTGAACTTGTGACTTTGTCCTATAATGGGGGCTTCTCATCTGGTTTTCAATTTTATATTATTTTGGATTATTATAAATTTGAACCGAAGTTAATGTATTAATTTATTTTATTTTTGCTAGGTAGAAATTCATTTAATACAATTAAAATTCATTATGCAATGATCGAATTGTGTAAAAAACAAAACAATTAAGAAGACAATGTCAATCACATAATAATGGGTTAATATTACATAGGTTTTTTTTAGCCCCCTTTTTTCGTTTGTAATTAAATATTGTTTTTCCCCATTAACCTTAGGTATAATATAATCTATTATTTTTCAGCTGAAAGCTATTGTTACACTAAACTCTGTAATAAGAACCTTTAGATTAGTTTTAAATCAATTTGTAATTTATAGGGATTAAATAAATAATAATAATAATATTACATATATACATACACAATCTCGTTTTGTTACCCATTCATTTTAAGAAAAACATTTTTATTATTTTCACGCAATAATTTATTTATCATCCATTCTTATTTTTGATTTCTTATTGAAACAAGCAACTTCTTATGTAATGTGTGTATGTAATTTACATTAAAATTACTAACATAAATATTGTTTGTTAACTACATACCTATGTATAAACATGCAATGAAATCTGTTTGCAAAAGAAATCAAAGTTGGAAGTCCTGAACTTGGTATTCTAAGAGACTTTTGATTTGCAATAATTCTGTACAATTAATATATGAGTCTAATTCTGATTTGAAGCAACAATTCGACTGTCGAAACAAGCTGCGCGCCGCACACAAGTTATCGATTAGCCAGAATTTATTAAATATATATTTATTCAAGATACTAACATATCATGTTACATATTCAAATTTTTCTGATCCAAAGCCAGAAATTCATTTTGCCGTTAAGTGGCACTTAGTAAAGATTAAAATATTATTACCTTGAAAAATCAGCGATTTGATTTCCCCTATCTATATTAATACATCTTATTTTCTTTTGATTTACTCAAGTAGGACGTACGGCAAAACGGTTAATAGTTCATTATTATAGGATCGTAGCTGAAGAACTTGATGCCATTCTTTAAATTGTTGAACGCGAGTATGCATACCGACAGATTCATTAGTTACGTTAATATCAACATTACGAATGCCCGTTCGAAACTCGTTATGTTCAGCCTGGTTATGAAACGTTGATTCTTTAGCTGTCAGAGATGTTGTAACACTGTCGCTATCAGTTATATTTTCTTTACTGACGCTGTCTTTACAGTTTCTATTATTAACTAAATTATATTTAATTATATTTAAGTTATTGTTATTTGTATATTTATTATAATCATCACAATTCTTGTATGGAAGTGCATTCAACAGTGGCAGCTCAACCACGTTGCCTTCTTTAGAAACAACAGGCTGATGCATACTATCAACGCCATTAAAAGAAGTCAAAAGGCCATTGTTTTCTAATTCCAATTCATTTTTGTTTTCCACTAAGTCAGGCTGCGTTTTACATTCCGATTTTCTTCCGTCATTAAAATCGTTACTGCTTTTAGCTATTTTATTATTTTCATCTGAACTGTTGTTCTCATCCGAAGACATTGTGCTTGTTGAAGAGCTGCTGTTCTCCCTAGTTAGTACATTTCTGGCACATTTTTCGTCATGAATAAATTTTAGGTGGGACCGAGATTGAACAGTAGCAGATAACACTGACGACGATGAAAAATAATCATAATCACTTTCATCAGCGCAACTTGAATCGCAACTACTGAAATTCAATATGCGACTTTGTTTGCCTTTTTTATTCCGCATATAAAGTTCGTTGGGAAAAAAGAGCTTATGATGTGTTTTCCGTTGATCAAAATGGTCTTGACTTTGAGCGCTCAAAGTGGAAACGCGATCTCGAAAAATGTGTTTTAATTCAATGTCCAATTGAGGTTCATAAGTTTTTTGACGTCTTCTTTGACGACATGTACGTCCTGTAGTTTTAATTTTTTTGTTTCTTTGCTGCATTAATCTATCAGACAAATTACTAGCTTTGGTTCTAATTTTGGATAAAGAAAATTCTGAAATTCTTGGTGCTGAACTAATTCTGGACGATTTTGAATGGGAAGCTGACGAATCCGTACTTAAAATGCCGTTAACCGATGAAATGAATGGTGGTATTGCGGACAATGAGTTTGCTGGAGAATTCATTTTGTTTGGCGTTTTCTTTATAGTTAAAACAATATGGTTACTACTGCCACCCATTGGCCTTTGAACTATTGCATATTCGTCATTATTACTTTTTTCGGTTATGGGTGCATCGTCATTAATATTCCCATAATCGACATTAGGAGCACCTGCTTCCTCAGTAGCAAAACTATCTACTGTGGCAAAACTCAACAACGACTCTTTTTCAAAGTAGTCACTGTCATTTAATTTGTCGCTTTGCTTAAAATTTTCATCATTTTCATCATTACTTTTATCACTATTATTACTAAATTGAAGACTATCATCATCGCTGCTATTGTTGTTGCTATTGCCTATGAATGATATTTGTCTCTGCGTTGCAATATCACCATTAATTGCAATTTTTATTCTTTTAATTCGCTGCCGCGATGTTTCTGTTCTTGGAGGATCGTTAAGTCTGTTCTGAAGATCCGGTCTTATTTTTTTTCGCTTCTTTTTTCTTCTTTTAACCGATTTGCCGTCGCCTGCATTATAATCACATTCTTCCTGCTCTAAGGTTTGCTGAGTGTAGAGATATCGTTGATTTCGCAACCTTTCATTAATAGAGTTTTGCGTTCTTTTCAGACTTGAACTACTACAACTGCTGCTGCGACGGCTACATGACTTTATCATAGCCATGTTGGCATTGTACGTATTTAACTCGTTTTCACCACTTGATGAATGTGTGTCTGGTAATTTTACTATTGCTAATAAATCGTGACTAGTGAAGCCATCTTTTTGCATGTGTGCATTTTCATTTTTTGAACCGTGATCTGCAAACTTCGGTTTCATGGTATTACTAACATTTGTCACGTTAACCTTAAGAGCGTTGGAATTACCGTTTAGGTCATTGACATCATATTCCATTTCGTCCGAACGATTGTCGGTTGGCAAATTCTCATTAGTGAGCGACATATTATTTTTAAATATGTTTAATTTTGTATCAATAACGTCCGATTTCTCTCTTTTAAAATCCTTGTTTACTTTCTTCAGGTTTTTTCTTTGTTTACGGCATGTTGGCAGGCATTTAGCCACACCCAAAAATGGAACGTTCTTGAATTGCATTTTTGAAACACGTAAGTCGCTTCTAAATAAAAGTTTACTTAAATCTTTTGGTATGCGCTCATTTATAAGGGAGCCATACTGGGGCACTACATCAGATCCATCTGTGACTTCATAGTTTAAATGTTTATCATTCTTTCTCTCACAATTTGCATCATCCCAATTTCCGTTTATATTTGGAATGAAGCAGTTGTGTAAGGCATCGATGTGAAACTTTGTTATTTTATTTGTTTGTATATTATAGCGCTGCTTGGCCTCGCAATTTTCATCCTCGACAATGTGGTACATACGAAAAGGTACCATATTGTCAGTATTCTTTTCGTCTTGCTGGACAATTTGTCCATGAGTGATGGTTTTATCTTCACAAGCTTCTGTATTAACAGTCTCTCCATTGCTACCATCATTTGCTTCATTCGTTAAATCTGCACCCTTTTGTGAACCCGCACCTAAAGTTTCAGCAATCAATGTTTGCAGTGGATCATCTTCCTCATCAAAATCTAGATCAAAAATTGATTTTTTAGGCTTCTGCAATGAAGAAAGATCTGCTTTATCTGTTATTACAGACTTTGTTGATTCCGTATGATGACTGTTTTTTTCTCTTTCATTGTCAATGTGCACCGAAATTACAATGTCACTTGATCCGCTGATAATCAAATTTTCATTTTCTGGATCACCACCATCTACACTTGAAATTTCATTACCCACTAGCTCCGCTTTAGGTACCTCTTCAACCAGAATACACGTACACGGTACAAGTTGAGCTAAATATTTTTCTTCAATTATGTTTGGAGCTTCTGGTACTGGTAGATGTTCTACTAGTTGTTTCAGCTGAATGTCGACATCGTTAGCCTTAGGGGCTAAGAAAATATTTGATAAATTAAGCTTGCCACTTGCGGAAACAAATTCCGAAATGCTATTGCTGTCTGTAGATGTTGCATGACTGAGTAATCTCATTTTCAATCCATCGTGAGAAAGTTCCGAGGTCATTGTATCACTATCAGTATCAGGTCCTTCTGTAATAATAAATTAATTTTAATAACCATTTTCTCAATTGTTTATAAGAGCCAACATCATATACAATTTTTAACATTTTTTACACAATTTATGCATGCATGTATGTACTTTAGATAGATTTTTAAAATTTTAATAAACAATAATAGTTAAATAAATTATGTGATGTGTATTTGCATGCTGGCATGCATAATTTTGACGTTTGCCTTGATTTTTCTTTGTCTTACCTTCAGCTGGATTTGAGATGTTATCAGGTGAGGAACGAGTTGCGCCGGTTGACACTGTTGCATTGGTAAGATAGGCGTCCATAGTGTGCGGCGAATGTAATGATGGCTCTAAAGTTGAACAAAGCATTTATGTATTCATTTTCAGGTCATATTCAAAGGAGCATACGGCTTATTTTATTACCTGAACATGATGACGGTGGTCTCGATGTTACGGAAAGTAGATTTTGGTTTTGCGGCTTTGACGTTATGTATGTGCATTTTTGCGATGAGCTCATTGTGTAGCCACTGCTGCTGGAGGGTGCAATACAAAGTTTTTTGTTTTGAATTTCATTGAAAAGCTCCTTGGTAGTTTTGACTTTTTTACCCCCACTTCCAAAGATTTGTTGGGATAAACTAGTTTCATGTGCTATAATTGCATCGACACCTTTTGAACCTTTTTTCCGACCTCGTTTTTTCTGAACTTTTGAAAGTGGAGCATTCACGGTAATATTCATCAAATCAGTACTTCCTCTTTGAGTTTCTACTGCAGTGTGATCTTCAACCATATCACTTGCTGAAGCATTATGCGGCACTGATATATTGTTGTTCTGAAGTAACTCTTCTATCATATTTGATTGATTGTTGTCTTGGGTAACAACATCGATCATATCAAAGGGAAATGCTCTACTGCTTGAAGAACTATTTTCATTAACAATCACGGATTTGCTTAGCAATTTTGTTTGCTTGCTTTCAATATTTGATGAATCGCTGATATACGTTAGTTCATCACGACCGTTGACTGATGCCGGACCTCCGACTGTTGATGTTGAACCTGAATTAATTCCAGCAACATTGTTGGATTTAAATTTACCAGCAAATGATAAATCGACTGCTGTATTTCGATTTCTTGCAGACAAACTAATAGTGTTTTCACCAGGAAATATGGAACTCATTGAACTGTTTGAGAGTGACAAGATTTCTGAAACATGAATTTTTGTTTAAACATTTATATTTGCCGCTCAACATAATATTAAATTGCTTACCTGACATATTAGACATGGTAGGATGCAGCTTAATTTCTTTAACACTGGAGAAAATGTCATTCTCGGCAGTTTTAACCGTCGAAGCTCTTTTATTCTGAGAAATTGACGTAATAGATCGATCATCTAAAGTAATCACAGAGTTCTTTGTTATCCCATCAATTTTGTTATGATTGTCTCTTTCCCTACGCTTCTTCTCCTTTTTCGATTTTTTCACTTTCACATTGAAAACAGTAAAATTAGGTTCAGTGGACTTTGTAAACGAGGCCTTGGAATTATATGGAATCAATTTTGCGTCACTCTCCCCCGAATCGGAATCAATGACAATTGGCACTTCCTCAACTTTTGATTGAATGTTTGATTTTGAATTAGAATTAGACGAATGGTCAATCACAAGAGTTTCAGTTCTCATGTTATGGTTGTTTGTTTTGGGATCTTGATTGAAGCTTTTGTAATCTGTATCTGGGTGGGCACGATTGGCACAACTGCTATTTTCCATATTTTTGATAAGATTTGAAAAGCTTATGGGTTGGTTCTGTATCCGACCGCAATTATCTAATGTTGCTCTAGATCCAGTTATTTTTTGATTTTCGGAAGTATCAAGTCTTTTGTTATATGCATCTAAGCTGGCACCTCTGGTTAAACTAGAAACTGACGATGCAACATTGAGAGCCACGCCTCGAGCATAATCAGCTCTTAAACTAACACTTTCTGAGTTGTTGCGGTTCGCTGGTGAAGTAGACTGGGAGGACTGAAGGTTACTTGATATTAAAAGGCTCTCTATATTGCTGGGTACGATGACGGAATTCATTCCTGGTGACGTTGACTGCATCTGCTGTTGTGAGTCGCCGCTTGCATGTTGCATACCAACCATTTCTCGCCACTTTTTAAGCAATGACTTTGCACGACGTGCTAAGTTCTCATTGTTAGTACGCCGCCTTAGGTGATTAATGTACTTTGCTAATCGGGTGGCTTCCAGTTGTTCTTTGGTGATCGTGGTACCCTCAAGAGAAGAAATAACTGAGATGACAACGTCCATATTGACAACCTTAATTGAAATTACAATATATTTGTTACATCTCATTTTTAATCTCATATTGGGAGTCTACTTACATTGTAATTTTGATCAAGGGCCTGCGACAAATTGTTAGTTAAGTCTAAAATTTCTCTATTGCTCATTTAGACCAAGAAGCGAATTGCCTAGTAGCCTATTGAACGCCTATTACGAAACTCAACTCAACATATGTGTATTACAACCAAAATTTAGGCCTTTCTTCGCTTAATGTAGCAGCGTCAATTGTCTCAAATATATGCAAATATACAAAAGTATACAAGTTTATTACCAAATGGAATGTCTTTTCTTAGTATTTGTATATAATTCGCTTCGACAAACGATTCTGTGCTAAGCCATTGAACAGTCCTTAATAGTTTGAAGAACACCAGTTAATCTACAAGAAAAACAAAAGTAATTGATTAAAAAGTTGTAATGTCTTATCGATTACAAGTTGCTTTATTATTAAGGTGTATATAGAATATATACTTCATCGATCATGGATAGAAAAGTTATTACTATGTATATTATTTTATTTACACGGTGTGTTTTAACCAAATAGGTGGCAACTAAATATGTCAGCATTGTGATTGGTGAATACAATCATTAAAAAAACAAAAATATTAATTTAAAAACTAGTTAAATTACAATAACATTTTTTGAGTAACCTGCTCATTATCTCAAATCGTAACTGACTTTCAATATATGTATGTGATAGAGGCTAATTATGGTACCTGTAGATGCTGGGAAATTTTTGTATTCTTGAAAATTTTCAGTAGGGCATGAACTTTCATCAGCAGCTTTAGTCACGATTTTGTGTTTTCATTTTTATATTGATAAGCAAAAAGACACATCACATTTTAAAATAACTGTATTAGCGTAAAAATTTTTATTAATACGGACACGAATTTATCATACAAATTGAATAATAGTTGCTAGCAGGATTTATCATGCTATTGCTCAGCAACGGCAAAGGCGAACAGTTTGCGAGTTTACGTATGCTTCAGTCTACGTCCAGTGATTGAATAAGGGTAGGCAAAGGCAACCAGGTGGGAAGAGCAGAATTGCATGCAACTATCACTTCACTGCTACGTATGTTGCCATATTTTTTAATAACAAATGACATTGTCCAAAATGTTCGTAATATTAATACTTTATGTATTAGAATAACAAAATATTTTATTTGCTTTCTTTAATATTATTTGGTATATTGTGTTTGTAGTTTCATAAGCAACCGATAACAAATACATTTAAATAAAATTCACGAATTTCGCAGTTTGACAACCCTGTTCTATTAATTTTTGGCTTCGCACTAGCCTTTCTCATATGTACTACATTGAGTAGCTGTATTCTTTATTCATATTATATTGATATACATATGTTGAATGTTGTTTTATGATTTTACTTTCTCCCTTCAGAACTTATTTTATAGTACACAATGGCAGACGATGCTTATCTTCCCAGTGAGATAAATTTTGCACTAATTAAAATACCTTAACTGTTTATTATCTGAATGAAAGTCTCAGATCGTTTATTTGCGCACCCGTGTAAAACAATTTGTCTCGTAATGGCGGAAATAAATGCTGCCAGACTGTTTGTTGCATTATGGTATGCCCATTATTTTCAAGATTTTTTAAGATATTTCAGTGCTAAATTAAGTTGGCATGTACGGTTTAGACAACGTGGTTGAATGTAAAGCATTTTAATTGCATTGCATACGGTTTACTCCTACAACTCATACAACTCGTGTAACTCGTGTAACTCCTGTAATTGAATAACAATACAACATTTGCATTGATAAAAAATGTCTTTTGGTCGTGGACGTGGTGGTAAGTTTCCTTTTCAATTGTTTAAAGTGATAATTTATCAGGAATATAAAATTATAGGTAATGGTGGAAGTAACCGAAGTGGTGGGTCACGCGGTGGATTCGGAAGAGGCGGTGGAGGCGGAGGGTTTAATAGAGGTGGTCGCGGAGGACGCAACCAATTTGACCAAGGGCCGCCTGATCGTGTTATTCCTCTAGGACACTTTGGTTATACCTGTGAGAATGATTTGGTTTGCAAGGTGGATATTGATGATGTGCCATATTTCAACGCTCCAATATTTTTGGAAAACAAAGAACAGATTGGTAAAATTGATGAAATTTTTGGAACAGTTCGAGATTACTCCGTATCCGTTAAGCTATCTGAAAACATTAACGCCAATAGTTTCAAAATCAGTCAAAAACTTTTTATTGATCCAAGTAAACTGTTACCCATTTCAAGATTTTTGCCTAAACCTCCTCAACCAAAAGGTGCAAAGAAAAAAGGGCCGAGTGGTGGTGTCGGTGGAGGACGGGGTCGTGGAGGAGGCGGTAAGTTGATTTTTAAAGAATTAGAGGATTATGTATTGAAACAAATCTCATTTTATTTTAAAGGATTCCGCGGTGGACGTGGCTCAAATCGTGGTGGAGGATTTGGGCGTAAGGCCAGTGGATCTGGTCGAGGTGGCGGTGGATTTGGTCGTGGTGGCGGAGGCGGTGGTGGTGGTGGTTTCAATAGGGGTCGTGGTGCTGGTCGCGGACGTTGGTAGTAAAGATCTATTGCTGCATCTTATGAATATATTAAAAAAAGTAGCTGTAAGTAGTTTATCAAGTATTCATTTACAAGCATTTTGTATAAAGAATCACTAATGTAAATGTGACAAAGAAAAAATTGGGATTAAATACATAAATAAATGTTAATCACAAGTCTCTAAGTGTGGTGAAATAAATTTCAGAGATTCACTGATGCCTTTTTTTCATATGCGGTCTGGCATTAACAAATCACTTTTACTCTAATCACTGCCACGGATTTCAAGAGCACATGTTGCAAGCATATCGAATTGATTTATTTATAATTTTAAAAATTTTGTTAATGAAGCCCGTTCATCTAAAAGAGACAAGAAACATCAGAAATGTGGTGCGTGCTTGGAATATTGGCATTCCCAGGATTACATTTATCCGAACCGCTAGCTAAAATGCCATTAAATTATAATTTTTTTAAGCATCGAAATGATTAGGGTACTATAGTACCCGAACTGGTTTTACACTTACAAAGTTTCTGTAAAAGAAGAAAATGTTTTTCATGTAGATTCATTTAGAAAACCAAAAAAATGTCTATGTATTTTATTTAATGGAATAATATTGCCAAACACAAAAAATACATGATCATTAACTTTTTTGCTTAGGGTTAATCGAAGAATTAATATCGCTTTCGTTTTGTATCGTAATCTAACAATTTAGATAATTATTTTGGTGTAGCAAAAATCGACATCCCGATCTTCTGATCAATTGGGAAAAATTACATATATGTATTTATATATTATTGACGTCCAGTGAAGTGGTGTTTATATGGTGTTATTGTTTATTAAAAACATTAAATGCTGTTGGCAGTTTTTATGACAAATGAAGTAGAAGATTTTAATTTTAAAATTATGCTATTCAACTTGTTTTGGATTATCGATCTTCCGGCTTCAATGCGTCAACAGAGATGCGTGTGAATATCTTGTTATTGACTGCTGCTTATGTTCTATTGTGGATTCAGTTGGTTTGCCATTGGTAATATTGCCAATTTGGGGAGGGTATAGAATTTTAGGCTTCTGATCCTCCTTGCCAATGATATTGCTTTGTTCCTCATTTAATTTCTTAGATGTGCCAAAAGTGGGTTTGTAGATGTTGAAAACTCCCACGCCACCTCGTGGCTCATTTGTGCTGTATCCCAATTTTTCATTGATGATTTTTGGTCGTTGAAACTTAATGCTCAAACTACTTTTTTTTTCAAAGTTATTTAAGCTATTATTATTGATTAAATTGTATACATGAGGATGACTGAAGTATAATGTTTGATCGTTGTGCTTCATCTTCTGTTGAAGTTTTACTTTTTCACTTTGTAGTAAATGCTACAATAATAATAAGCTTAATAATTATAAATTATTACAAAAATTCAATGTTATGGGTACATACTGCAATTTTGGTATCAATGGTAAGTGCAGCACTATTCCTTATGATATCATCAGAAAGATGATGATAATAATATTGCGGCTTTTGTGTTTGAGAAAACGATTGACGACCACTGCTGCTAATGGTAGATACTATTCTGCCATTACTTCCGCTTAGAATATCGTTATTCGCACTTAGTCCAGGAGTGTTAGTAAATATAGGATTAAAACTGTTGGACATGCCCTCCCCGAAATTCAAGTTAGTGAACTCCATTGGAAAAATGTAAAACACAATAGTCATTGTTGAGAACAGCAGCAAATGGAAAAGAACGCAAGACCATATCAAGTTGATCTATAAAAAAAAGTTCGTTTACTTTAAAAAACTCCATTTTATAAGAAACACTCGTTAGTGAAAGTTAAGTTTACCTTTCCCTTGCGACCGTACTTGTTAACACTAACGAATGGAATAAGAGCGATTGTTAAAAATATACCGCAGAATGCTCCAACTAGTAGACCAGCAAAATTCAATTGATACGGCAGTGTACCAATTCCAAAAAACATGGCACAGAGCATTATAAGTTTAAACAGGGCAACATGCGGTTTGTGCAGTTTTTTCCAGTGCATCAGCAAAATGAGAGACACTAATGAAGCTGTGACGCCACATAGTGATGCCGAGGGTCCAACCTGTAAGAATAAGTACATATACTTTTATACAATTCACAGTATATGTATTATCACATTGTTGTGAATTTTGTTAGAAATACATACTTATGTAAAATAAAGTCTGATCTAACCATAAAAATTTCAAGATTATATTTTCTGAATTGTATCGCTCGCAATATGTGTGCTCAATACACGACTAGTCATATGTAGATGGCGGCAAATATTGGTGTATTGAAATTAGTATGAATACTGCCTCTACCCTAAATGTAAGTGGCATCAATAAATATGCTCATTCACAGGAGCGTGAAGACTATTACAACTTTGGCATGGCCAAAGATAACCTTCTTTCAATTTTTTTTTTTTTTTTTGTTAAAGAGCCTTTAAACGTAATATTTGATTTAGAATTTCTGTATGAGGAGCAGTTGGGTTTCCATGTAAGGTCCCATTTACAAGTTGCGTTGTCGCTATACAAGAGTATTTTGTCTGAAAAAAAGGGTTATATGCAAAGAGTAAAATGTTCTTGGTAACATTAATAAAGACGAAATTCTTGGGAATCTTTTAGGTTGACTATAGAGAAGACTTGGGAACAAGTACAGATTTAAATAGATTCAATGGTGTTGTTAATATGAATATCGACACATGGTAAATAAATATTTTTAATATTTTATAAAGAGAATCTTAGTCAATGCCACATTTTTTAAAACTATCGAACGGAAGTCAAGCGAGAGTTACGTACCCTCATCTTCCCCTCAGCAGCATATACACAACATGATAAATAAGTACTTAAGTAATAATTTGGAAAAAAAAAAAGATAAACAAAAATATGTTATTCACAGGTTTCTCCTAATGAACGAAAATCCCAAAATTAGACAAAACTCATTAGGGTTTCCAAATAAAGGACAACGCCGAATTCAAAGAACAGGTATAATTACGGGATCGTAATCGATCAAACCTCGAAAATATTTCTGTGGAGTTCCACAAAATTTTATGTTAAGTGTTCCGCGAAGTCACTTGCTGAATACATACATACAATCGGTTTGATTTAGTTGTAAGTGCCTGTATTTGTTGGAGGAGATCTAAATAAAACATACTTTACTTTACTTGGGGTCAAATAACACAGGCTGCAAAATTTTACTTTTTTTCTTCTAAATGTTTTTATATAGAATCTATAGATTAGAACCTCATGATTCAAAATATGACCTTCGCTTCGCTGTATCACGTCACATTTTGCCACTTGATGAATACAAACAATAGGTTCGATTGGGGAAACCATCAAAAATTATTTTTAATTTTTATTTCAAGAAACAAAAATTAAAATTATTTTCATCTTTGTTAATTTTCCATTTCAAATTTGTCAATACAGACTATTTTGGGTCTTTCATGTACGCCACACATCTGTAAAGACACGTAAAAATTGTAACAGAAAACTGAATTTATCGTACGTGCGTGCGGATGCATGGGAGCCATGGCTTAAGTATTTTTTTAACTTTTTGCTCGAATGAGTTGAAACTGAAGCTGGAACTCATAAACAAATAGTGAAGTTTAGAATATTTTCCGCTAAAGAATATAAATTAAAATAAACTAGTAACTGGGAACAATTCTTTTGTTTCACTACTCAACCCAAGATGAATAAATAAAAAATATAGTTCGCGCGATAAAAAAGAAGAAGATACAACATACATACGAGGTTTGTTAAAAAAATATAGTGACTTTTTATTATTCTCGAACTACGTACGAGGTCTGTTGAAATAATAAAGTGACTTTTTATTTTTTTTTCGGGTTACGTGTTATCGATTTTCGTTATTTTGTAAACATGTCCCTAATATATGGGAAACGTTTAACAATAGTGTCATACTTATAAAAACAGATTTTCGAAAAAATCGCATATAAAGTTTTCAATTTACTCACAAATTGGCTAATTATAGAAGAAATATTCTCTTCTCGCGAGGAGATTATGTAAGTTATGATTACATGAAATTTGTACACAATATTAAACATGAAGAAATCTGCATCATTAATTCAAAAATCGCGTTTTTGGGATTGTGCTATGTTGTCATTATCAGCCATTTTGCATTTTTAGTTTCTTTTTGACAGAAGGTTACACGTGTTTTTGTATTTTATCGACACATTTTTTATTTTTTGTATATTTTGGGCATGAAACCTGAGGTTACAGCGACCATGATTTGTCAAAAGTGTCATAACTAATGACGAAACATGAGTACATGGTTATGACGTCGACATCACAGTCCAATCATCCCAATGGTAGCGGCCAAAAGAGCCAAGAACGAAAAAAGCACGTCAAGATCGGTCAAATATGAAGGTTTGAAACTGTTTTCTTCCACTACAATGGCGTGGTGCATCGGAGTTCTCATCAGAAGGTCGAACGGTTAATACAGAATATTACCTTCAAGTTATTCACCATTTGCGTGAAGTAAAACAAAAAAACCAGAAAGAAGGCTATCATTGGCTATGCCAAAGATGTAATACTCTTCACGCTTTGAGTGGCAATTTTATTGCACTTTTATTCTTTATAAGTTTCTCAATTAATTTGGGTTTGTATGGGAGGTAACCCTCCTGGTAACCCTAGGATCATAAAATTTACACGGTTGATGGACATGGATCAGAAACTTATATTGTTCAAATCTCAGATATGTTAAAAAACAAAAAAACTTGTTCTATAAAGAACATTAATTTAAAGGCGGGACCCCCTAGTGGTCCGATTCGGCTGTTTCCGACAAATGTGCAGCGTATGGTAAAAATAAACCTAAGTGCATTTCAGCTCTCTAGCTCAAAAACTGAGGGACTAGTTTGCATACATACAGACGGATATGGCTAAATCAACTCGTAACATCGAGCTGATCACAAATATATATACTTTATGTGGTCTGCGATGTCTCCTTCTGTGTGTTACAAACTCATTGACAAACTTATAATACTATTCACTCCCGTGAAGTATATGAATAGCTAAATTTGATAGCCTCAACATGAACATAGTGATTAACTTTAGATTAGAGAAGCTTCTCTCGAAACTGGCATTACTGATGGCAGATGTTTAAAAAAATTCTCAACAGTATGACAATGTTTGTTAAGCCATCTTCAAGTTTGGACTCAATAATGTATTTTAATAAACCCAGAGAGCCGGACTTAATTAACTCTTTTTTAGAGTCTGGGACTGTTGCTGTGAACAAAACCAAGTTTGGAGTTTGAAATAGGATTTTTTGATTTGTGATTTAAAAAATCGAGGTGCTTTCGACTTTGCTTTATACTATGTAATAATAATGGTTCAAAAACGTTTTCACGCAAAAACAATTATGGTAGTGTAACGATACTTTTTAGGGTTCCGTACCCAAAGGGTGCTAACGGGACCCTATTACCAAGCTTCCGCCGTCCGTCCGTCCGTCCGTACGACTCCGCTCTATCTCATGAACCGCAGTAGCTATGCAGTTGAAATTTTCACAGAATGTGTATTTCTATTTTCATGATAGCAATAAATACTAAAACTAAAATAAAGTTAAAAAATTAAAGGGGTCCCCAGACAAGAAACGTGTGCTCCAATATTCACTGCGCACAGTTTTAGAAGCTTTGTGATTTATTTTGTTTAATATTTTGGTCATGTTTTTCTTTTTATATTAATTATACTTTTAGGCTTTATGAATATTTCGCAAAAGCTTTTTGTCAATTTCATAACAAATGCATTTTCATTGGAATTTGGAATTGCTCGAGCATTAAGTTATGGAATACATAATTCATTTTTGCGGCAAAAAATCTTTTACGATGGAACCCTCCTTGTGCGAGTCCGACTCACACTTGGCTGATATTTTTGATATTATATTATGTTTTATAAACATTGTATGATAGAAAAAAAAAAGAATCTTTGAAGCGCAAATTGAATGTGGATTTATTGTTTTGCTAAACCTTTAGTCAAAGTTGTATCATATCTTTATGAAGAACTTCTTTTAATTCAAAAAATCATTATCTTTTCTACTATCAAATATCTTAGGCAAATATTTTTTTAGCAAATAGTGTCCTTACAACTTTTAAGGCGTAGAATACAAAGAGACAATTAAAGAACAAAGGAAATCATTAGTAAATAGTATAAAAATTATTTCATATAGTCAAAATTGGTTTAGGTTAAATCAATGTATCAGCAAAAAAATAATACCTACCTCAGGCTTATATGGTACTAAAACAGCACTAGTAAGATTTCCAGCCAAACCTGATCCAATATAAACAACTGCAGTTCTAATAGGACCAATCAAGCGTTCTAAATCGGAAAGAAAAATGTGTTGGAACACTACTGTGATAGCCAAGTGTAAAATACCCGCGTGCATGCAAAGAGACGTGAGTAGTCTGTAGAACTGATCGGGAACCTCGATGGAAAGAAATGGAAACATTCCGCACACGTTGTTTAAACACGAAATCTAAAATTAGATTAACAATAATAAAAATGAATTACGAAACTTATAGAAAGCAAAGTGTTACAGCTATAAACTGACTTGGGAGCAGAGCGATGCCTCTTCATGGAAATATCCATTTACAAAATCACAGTATTCACGAGTAGTGATACGGCATTCTCCATACACACCAGTGCAACATGGATGACCGATAACTTCGCATATCATGTGTTCTGCAGTATGATCCTTGTAGCGAAAGCGCTGAGAAAATGAATTCGTTTTCCGACAAATTGGCCATTTTGTAATGTCATCTGGCCATTCATAAGGAGCTATGGATGCAGGCGCATCACAAAACTTTGGGTCGAGTCCACAAACTGATCCAGATATACGTCCACCTGGGCCAGATTCACCCGGCGACCATTTTTTCCATGTTGATATAGATTTCTATAGATTTTAGATTTTAAAATTTATTTTTTTATAATGGAAATACCATATTGGTGGCAACTCACAGTCGGAAATAGTCCCCTTACAGAGCAATCAGCCTGTGAACTTTGCACACAGCCAGAATCATCGTTTCGTATACAACAAGCTGTCTCTCGTTCATGCCGTCGGGTTTTCACTAACACATCTATAACCTTAACATCTCGCCGCATACATGCCGCAAACTTTGCTCCCATATGCACCAAATCATTATTACGAGGACCAATCCAGAAGTTACGTTGTTCCATGTGTTGTACTGTTTGTAAACTTAGGCTGGTTACTAATACTTGCCCAGTTTTTTGTTCATTTCCGAAACCAATCGGAGCTATCCCATAACACAATATCGAAAGAAATAACACAACAATTTGAACTGTGTTTATCCAGTATGTAAAGAACGGTCGATGATCAGTACGATCGTCTAAATCATTTGTAGAAAAAAATTTTACACGTCGTGCTTGAGGCCGCCTAGAATTCTCCAAAACGCCATCAAGCAATTGAGCAGAAATACGATTGCAACGAGAACCATTTGTTACGCGAGCAGATGGACTGTGTCCAGAGGAGGATGCAGCCATTTGATTCGTTGTTGTATCTTGAGATGCATTTGTTGACCTTACATCTTGATGGTTCGTAATATTATCACATTTCACACTGTTTATTGCCGAAGTGCGCCAGCCATGATGGCGTTCGCTCATATATACAGCAACACCATTAGCAGCCACTGTAGTGCGGTTGAATTGTGGTTGATTATCATTATTATTAAAACGCAGCACATTGGTTCCACTAGCGCTTCCAATCGCCGCTTCCCCTGGTGAATCGAAGAACATCTCTTCTTCCACTAGCATCTCCGCACCATCATCTATTTCACCAGCACCGTCCAGAGACATATCCGGATCACTGCCGTTTGTGTTGTGAACATGGATTGGAGCAAAACTGCGTGACCACTGGCGATGTCGAAAAAGGTTAGACTGCCTATGATTTATTGCATTGAAAATATATATCATGCCTGACATTAGCATATGTGCAACGGACGCTTTGCGTTCCACAAAATTGCCAGACTGAATGTCTGAATTAGGAAAATTCCTGCTGCGATCTAAGTGCCCTGGTTCGACATTCTGTGTATCATGTGCTGGCAAAATATCTGGGCGATCAGAGTGCGGATGGTGTGACTGCCCACTTGGGATTGTCTCCTGGTGGTGATGGTTCCGTAAGTCAGAGTCCACATGTAATGTCTCTCTCTCATTTTTAAACGATCCGAAACGTCGAAGTGCCAGTCGCCTATGTCGACCAAGCCAGATTACGAAATCGTCAGTTTCAGAACTTGGCTCAACTCCAAAAAATCGTGCTATTTTCTTTTTCACATATTGACTAAATCGTTTTTTTCGTGAATATCTTCTTTGTTGTTGTGTTTGCGACGCCAGCTGTTGCTGTTGCGTATGGTGCATTTGCTGGTTTGCATTTGCATTCTGAATACGAGTTGATGTAGCTGATACAATTACATTACCATTTTTGTGTTGCTGTTGGGCAGAGTACAATTGTTGCTGTTGAGGGTGATGATGGTGAAAAGCTGAATTGTTTTCTCCCACTTGTTTTGGCTGTTGTATGTATAACGTTGGTGATAGTGGTGAAATGTGCGATTCAGTTGTCGAGGGCGTGAGAGTAGCTAATGAATGTTCATGACCTGTATTCGCGGCACAATAAATTCCGCCATTATTGCTGCTTGGATACTGCTGAGTCATTGGCACGGGACTGATAGGGCCAGTTGTCTGTGTGGTCTGGTGCACGCCTGTTGTGCGTCGCGTTGTATTGCAGTGCAGACAAGTCCCGGCTGATGATATAGCTGTTTGAAAACCTATCGTATTTTGGTTGTCAGTTTCATCTGCACCGTTAACTGGTGTGCTTATTCTAGACACCGAATTAACAATGTTAGTGGTGGGCGTGTTTGGGTATTCTGTACTAGCTATAGGATTTTGCTGAGACAATGACAGTATCGTATTTGTTTGCGAAGCACCTATACTTGGGCGCCCTTTGCAAATTACGTTGCCCATAGGAGAACAATTTGATGCTGAAGAACCTGAGGAAACACTCTGTGACTGTGTGGATTTGTTTATTGTATTTATAGCTTCTAAGCCATCTACGTTATGGGACTCGTTCTTACAGCACTTTAAGCGATAACCATATGGCAGTGTATTTACGTACTGTGTTGAAACCACACAGCTACTATTTGCTCCTGAGGCACTAGTTATAGCCGGCGATTGCGCCAAGTCAGTAAATGGATCACCAACGGGTGGAGGTGTTGGAACGTATCGCTTCACTGGTGTGTGAACCGTGGAAGAAAGGTATGTGTACGTTTCGCTCGATACTAACGGCAGTGGAGCACTTGGTGGCAAAAAGAAACGAGGTGTTGAAGTGTTTAATGGAGTCGTTGTATTTGCCTTTACATTTTCCTGGTGCTTTATTTTATTTGGAAATTCGCGATATCGTTCAAGTCTATAGCGGGAATTCGGAGACAATGACCTCTGAGCTGGACCTGTAGGGGTGTATTTACTTGGAATCATCATATTTACGTTGGACCCGAAATCGACCGAATTAGTTCCAATGCAAGATTGATTACTTCCCGAGTTCGTTGATAACGAGGAGGTTGAATTCGATGACGAAAGGGTGTGTGTTTGTTGTGGTAGGAATTGATGTTGATGATGATGGTCTTGTGAAGTGTTTATGATAGTCTGTTGCGTTGGTGTCGTTACACCTACAACGTAACGGTCACTGTTAGGAGCTGGTGATGGTGGTGGTAGGCAGCACGTAGCTGTATCCTCGTAACGTTCTATGGGAGGAATAGAAAGTTTTCCCGTTTGATGTAAGTATATCTCGTTTGGGTGTGGGCTAAACCGTCCCGCCGAAGAAGCACAATTCGACCCGTTGTCGCCACAAGCCGCACTTACAAACTGCAGCTGGTGCTGATAACTTATTGAAGATTTTCGTCTATTCATATTTACTGATGTAATGCCAGTAGTACATTGGCCTCCATTATTATTAAGGTTAATTCGACGTTGGTTACCAATGCAACTATTCGTTCCGGCTTGAGTTTGGTGTAACTGGCTCTCACTACCGACACTAGTATCATTTATCGAATGTGCGGGTAAATGCATTTTAACAAACTCTGAAATAGTTCATTTATTAGGAAAAATAATCATTATTTTAAATCTTGCTGTAACCCAAATGTGTTAATTTTATTTATTTATTCCGATATTCTCACAAGTAATCTTTTTAAAAGCGTGTATATTTTTTTTTTTTTAATTTCTTAATCACAAGTATCCTTATAAATTTATTCCTTGTCATAATATTTTTTTTCGTATGTACTTTTGTATTTGGTTCTTTTTTATTTAATATCTGACATTCAGAACAACTATTGCAAAAGTAATATTGAAATG
Organism: Amiota communis; assembly: GCA_037043315.1. Taxonomy (NCBI): domain Eukaryota; kingdom Metazoa; phylum Arthropoda; class Insecta; order Diptera; family Drosophilidae; genus Amiota; species Amiota communis. The sequence goes on along the minus strand of JBAMAV010001500.1, from coordinate 591,390 downwards.
AATAGTTTTGGACTTTTAGGAATCTAACAGAACAAAGCCATGTATCAAAATTAAATAATGAAAATTGTTACCATGCGAATTTTGTTACTAACCTGCAACTTTTTATCGATTTTTCGTTTCTGCGACAGCGCATTCACTAACAGTCCTAACCCCCAAGAATAGCAAAAATTCCTCATATTAATAAATACATCATTGACATTTTAGACTCTAATACCATAATTGAGTTTATGGCAAACAAATATTATGTACCATTTGTTTTACGATAGCAACTTTACTATATTATTATATTTCTATCGAAAGCACGAATAACGATAGTCTTTTTAAAAGTAACATTTACTGTAACACCCCCATCTAAAGCTACCCCATCTACATACTTATATTTCTATAGATTAGTATGTCTGTATGTACATACACGTATGTAGATATCCATATGAACTTTTTCACTTCACATGCAGTGTTGGAAGGTATATTAAAATTTTCGTTATATTTAATGTACCGGAATGAAACTTTTTTTATCATTATAAAAATTAAAACTTAACATTATTCGATACTGGTTTCTTCAAGCGACTTCGCTTCCGGCAATTTTCTTAGTGAATGTACTATAGTCTTCGCAATTACACTGCAAAACAAAATTTAATATAATCATTAAAATATATTATGTACTCGAGAATCCGGACAGTTGAAAACCAGGTATAGTACAAATTCTTGACTCAGTAAATTTCGAGAATCCTGGTTGGGAGGATTTTCGTTGATATTCTCTTGAAATGAGTTAGAGTCAACCATTTTTACACATTTACACGCAAAAGTGTTTAAATTTTTGAAAGCGCTTTCAACACATGAATTTTTTTAAGTCGGTTTGAAAACTTTGACAGCGCAAAGTTACCATGAAGGGCCAACGACACAGCAAGCTTTGGACGCTTCGGCTTTATATGCTTTTCAAGGGCTTTCGATGCTTCCGACACTTCAAGTTACAGAGCAAGCTTCTCACGCTTGAAATAAAAAAAATAATAAGAGAAACAAAAATAAATACCGCATGCACATCGATTTAAATTTTTTTTATCTCTTCAATAAGTTTTTCCTCTATGGTAAAAAGTTTTGCACTCCACTTAAAAAAAAACGGAAATAAATGACATGATATTGCTGTTTGCCATTCACAAAAACAAGTATTTGTAATTCACCACAACACCAAACCGTTATTTTTTGGTTCGAAAACAGCTGTTTTCGGTTCACGAACCAGTCTTTCACCCATTCTCAACACTGGAAAGCCTCAAAAGTTCAAAGTTGACCAACTTTCGACCTCTAACGCTTTCTAAGAAAATCTATGTTGTTTGCTTCATACGATTTCATACATTTCAACTATTGAAGCCCATGCGTGCAAAGCTTGCGAAGCCACAGAGCGTGCTGTGTCGTCGGCCCTTGAGGTATATATGTTTTGCTTTATTTTCCTTTCCTTAATTTTCTTAATGATTTTCATAAATCTATGGTATTTCAGATTTTTCCGCTGTTCCTTTTGAGTAAAGTAATAAGTAATAAGGTAAAAACGGTAGAGCCGTTTCCGTAAAACATAATTTATTTATATACTAGCCTACCCGATGCGCTTTGCTACGCCCCTGACATAAGAGTCACACAATTCTGGTCAAGGTTGCAGATGGCGGTTGAGAAGCTCGTTGTAATGCGTTCTGTGCCCTGAAATATTGTGTACCATATATGATATTTTCTTTTCAATACTTTTTGGTACACGACATTTTTTGTTTTTGATTACGTGGCGCGTAAAAAAATAAATTTGAAGGTTTTCTAATACGGGAACAGGCAACATACACTACCACTCACTTGAATTGCAACCCAAATTTTTTTCAAGTATTTTCCACATTATTTAATAATGCTTATTTTCTCCATTATTGAGGATAATTTCAAATATCAATTATCATACAATTTCTTAATGTAGTCAAAGGAAATGCGCGACCAGGCATGTTTAATGGCATATACCTTGCGTACAAGCCATCGGACGTTCAATCCACGATTTGACGACTCTAGCAGTGTGGATTGGAGCGTTATCATGCTGGAATCTCCACTCCAAGTTTCCGAATAGTTCATTTATTTCCAAATAAGCAGTCTCACAATGCTGCTTTGTATGACATTGCGTTCATTCTTGGAGACAGAAACTGTAGTTCTAAGGTACCCTAGTAAGAAATCGCTCCCCATGCCATGACATCTCCCTCCCAGTTATGCAAACGATTTAGTAGGTGTTCAACCTTCATTTCATCGTGAAAATAGTAATTATAGCCATTATTGGATCTTTTAAAAAGGTCGGTATGACTTCTCGTCTTCTATTGTTTTTTATCGCTATCTGGTTAATTGCCAGACCACATTCCTTATAAGTCTTGATTTTTGTCCTCTCCTCAAGATGTAATGATTTTCCTATACCCAAATTGATTGAAATGAATAAATTATAGTTTAAACACCTCCAATCAACCAATCAAGTCTGGCTTTGAATTCCACACAAAAAGTATAATCACGAAGTGGTGCTATTCAAATGAACCGAAAAAAATTATCCTATTTCATTAATTTGAAAACAAATAGTAAATAAAAATAACGGGACCTTTCCAAATCTACAAATAACTCTGTTATGTTCACTCCCGTGAAGAGTATAAAAAGAAGACCCTAAGTAATTTATTTACGGGAAGATACCGTTTGAAGCCGGAGCGAGTTGCTAGCGGAATATAAGTACTACATACATAGTAAGCAACAGTCAAACTAGTAGAATCGTATCCATTTAAAATGTGTATAATTTCAGTTTCTTCTAAAAATAGTTTTCTTAAATATGTATATCTGAACTTTTTTAAAATCGGACATTTCCCTTGCTCTTTTAAGTTACAAAGTGAGCATATTTTTTTTGTTCCTATATGGTTTCTACTTATAAGTGTTGGCATTTAAGTTATTGTGATTAAGTCGCATCTTGATTTAAAAATCAATGTTATCTCATTTAAAGTAAACCCATCTGCAAAATATGATTGCTCAAAATTAAAATTTATAGAAACCACTTGACTGAATAGCTTGATCTAGTTATACGCTTTACGTGTTTCATAATTAAAAGATTCCAACAATAAAGCTTTAGCTTTACTTCTTTTATCCACGCGATTTCTAGTAGTTTTGACGAGCTGGATATGTAGTAATCTTTGGTTAGAGTAACTAAATAATGTATACCAGGGAGGTGGTGGGCTGGTTACTAAGATTCGTCGAATGTTAAGACACTTGGCACCTACATACTAAATCAATCTCCAGAACGCACCGACGAAGGTATTTCCTGGCGGGACTGACATTTAAGACATTTCTTATACGTATCTCTTAATGTGTGTATAAGTACATTGTACATATCAATGCATGTATATGACACACATTATGTATGTTTGTGTTGGTCAGATATAACCAGTTTTAAGGTGGTTTACCTGTGCTACTGTAAAAGAGTAAACTACATATGAATATTGAAAGCTTCAGTAATGGACGAATGTGGCGAGATCAATTCTCTCTTTGCCATGTTGGTCATGCCGACGATATGTATTGCACTGGTGATAATACGAGGGTAGAATTAAAAGATTCCGGCTATGTGCCGTAAAAGTAATATTTTCCATTGATTATACCTTCCATAACAGAACCGTCATATTGTTGTCGCTAAGTGATTAAATTTGTAACAGATGCTATTTTAATACATATACAAAACTACTTTAGTGATTTGTCCACAATAGAACAAAAATTTTATATGGTGTAATGAAAAAAATATTGTATTGTATTTTCAAAAAGAAAATAGTAATGAATAGCTAAATTGAAATGCATTTATTAAAATATTTTTGATGAATATCGTCCCGAAGTGTTTAATATTACAATATAATAAACGGTGCAATATAGTATATTAAAATAAACGAACCGGTTTCAAACAAACCGAAGTTTATAAAATCGACCTTCCTTTAAAGGAAAGTAGCATGAAGAAAAATTGTTTATCTTTTAAGGCAATGCGTGGTTTGATAGCCGAAATCAACGTATTTCGCTATAAATTGTTTCCTCATCCGCCATTTTTGCACGATGTAGTTCCAGTGACTATGTACTCACTATTTACTCACATTATTCCAAAGACAAGTACGTAAGGCAGTAATATTTTAACTCCACCGTCACACCAGTATGAAATTAAAAAAAGAAAAATTTTTTAAAATTCTACATTGACTTATTGTAAATGTTACCAAACAGCTACATGTATGTATATACATACGCACCGAATTGATGGACGGATACAATTGGCCTTCTTTCAATATTTTAAAATCTAGTTTAATGTATGAAAGCACATCCATATACACACACATTTGTTTATGTATATTTATATTCAATACAGACGGCATTGTACTCATTCGAGATTGGAGCTACAATAATTAAAGTAAAATGGTTTTAAAGAAACGAGCTCAGTCGCTCCTCAGCTGCTGTAATATAAGGTTGTTTTGAATGAGTATAGACGCAAAAGAGATGTACTTTTTTTTTTTGCTTGCGGCAGTTTGGCTCCGGAGTAGTTACGCAACGCTCAGTCATCCGTTAAGGGAGAGCTTTAGCAAATATAATTTCGGCCACTTCGAAATAGTCAATGAATGGAAATATTTGGATTTTGAATACCCAACTTTTGTTAAAAGACAACAAGCAATAGCAAAACGGTAAGTATCAATGTAGTCCGGCTGTTCTACAATTATAGAGTCTTAGTATCTCAGTAAATCGATTTAATTTTAGCGAATTTGTACCAGAAAACAATTTACCACTTGGTATAGATATATATGGCGGTCGAATTTTTTTAAGCACTCCACGTTGGAAAGATGGCGTGCCAGCAAGTTTTGGAACCATACCTTATCCTCCAAGCGAAAGGAGCCCTGCAATCGTACCATATCCAAGCTGGGATGCACATGGCGATCCCTACAACCCTGACTGCGGTAAACTAATTTCGGTCTATAGAACCTCAATTGACAAGTGTGGACGTCTGTGGCTGATCGACTCGGGTATTGTAAATGCCACAGTGAACCTGAATCAGATATGCCCACCTAAAATCATTGCCTTCGACTTAGCCAATGACCAAATGATAGTTAACTATGAAATACCAGCGGAACAAGTTAAGCAGGATTCTTTACACTCGAACATCCTTGCAGATGTGGGTGAGGATTGCTTGGATACACACGTTTATGTAACTGATGTGTGGAGATTTGGAATTGTTGTATTCAGTTTGAAAAAACAACGCAGTTGGAGGGTGACAAACTATAATTTTTCACCGAATCCGGTTGCATCAGATTTTAACGTCTATGGCCTTAATTTTCAATGGTTGGATGGCGTTTTTGGAATGAGTTTATCACATGATCAAAATAATCAACGCGTCCTCTACTTTCATCCGATGGCTAGCTTTAAGGTAAATTTTACTTAAGTCGTATACATAGTATAACTAAGCACGTTGGATTGCATTTATCTTATCATAAGCAGGAATTTTTAGTTTCTACTGACTTGCTACAAGACGAATCGCTCTGGCCAGCAAAATCGCAAGAAGTGGCAAAGTATTTCATCGAGATTGGCGACCGTGGCCAAAATGCTCAATCATCTACTTCTGGTATTAACAGGAAGGGCGTTATGTTTTACACTCAGGTTCACCGGGACAATATAGCTTGTTGGGACACTGCGAAACCACACATTTTCGAGAATACGCATTTATTGATTGACAATGCCACAGGCTTAATACAGTTTCCCAACGATTTGAAGGTCGACCACGAGCCAAATCAGAGCGTTTGGGTTATAAGCAATAAACTACCAATATATTTGTATAGTCAGCTGGACTACTCTGATATCAATTTTCGAATTTTAAAAGGTGACATCGGAGATCTGACAAGAGGCACAGTGTGCGATCCTCAGCAAGCAGCCGATACTAAACAAAAGGTTTCTTTTAAATCGGAGCACTTGGAACAATGCGTTTAGTACAGAAAACTATTAAATGGATTTTTGATTGAGTATAAAAAGGTCAATAATTCATTATGTCGGTAAATAAAATGACTTTCGACCACGAATGCAAATCAACTCTTTGTGTTTAAATACGAAATTATAACGAGATATGAAAGTTTGGCACATTTATAATTATTTTCAAGGCGGAATACATAACATAATAATTGTTGTTACAATAAAAAAATTCAAAGAGTTTTACCAATAGTACGAAACTTTATGCAACTCATTATCAATGAGAAACATTCACCGCTTCATCATTACACGTTATACGAAAATATTTTATTATCGATTGGACTATGTGAGTTTGCCTATTTCTATGCAAACTAGTCAAACAGATTTTAAGCTAGCTGAATTTTGGTACAGACACGTCTTATCGTCGTTCACGGATAATATGCTATAAATAAAAATTTTTTTTATAAGCAAAATCACAGATAGGGTGCGAAAGGTACCTATTATTATTAAGTTACACCTTTAGTTATGTAGTTTTTCTGACCCTCATATTCGCATGAAATTTCGCATGCGAATATTCAGTACATCACTAGTAGATATGTACTTATATATTTTGATATGTTTATGACTGAGAACTACTTACATATTTAGTTAATTTGTTCGACGGCAATAATATATGACTACGGAGAGCGTTGATCATTGGGGAATATCATTATGTCAACTTTTGTGGTGGTTCTTAACTCGAACCGAAAGCCGAGTCATAAAAGCCAGTTGGAATATTTTTTAACCCAAGTACATGTATAAATATTAAATTATGACTAACTTGAGGAATAAAAATGCTCCAATCAAAAATAAATGTCGCATACCATATTTTTTAAGTACTTGCTGACACAATCTTGTAATTAAGTTTTCTGTTCCGTACTCGTACATATTCTTCTATAAGTCATTGTACAAATTTATTAATATTGTGTAATGTAATTAAGCCGATAGATAACAAAACCCAATGACACTTTAATACTTATTTTGGAATAGCTAAACATTGCCATCCTTAATATTTATACATAGGTATTTATATAGTACTAAGATTGCTTTGAGAATGTAGTCTTTACCACCCAAATAAATGTATGTATGTATAAGAATAATTTATAGAACTTGTCCAAATTGATCAGATGATTTTATGTTATCCCCACGTCCAACAATCAACATGCAATATTATTACGTCCAAAACCATCGCATCACAATTAAATCCTTCGTTCCGTAATGAGAACTACGCCTCCATCCGCCACAATATATTAGAAAGATAGTGTGTGGTGAAAGAAAGAAATACATATAGATACAGACTTATGTATCTTATCTTGAGACTTTGTATTTCTAATATCCTTTCATTATTTTATTATGTATTCCAAATTCTCACTTTATACTTACATGTGTGTGTACAAATACTCGTACTTAAATATACTCTACATAAGTATATGCACATACATTAACTACTTAAATAGTTTTATTTTCAATGGCAACACCTTAGATAAATAGAAATAAATGAATGATTAAAGTAAGTACATGAATTTAGTTAGCAGGTGTGCAATTTACTTTATTCAAAAACGCTCAGTTATTTGTAATTACGATATCTTTTCAAACAACCACATATGTACTTATACAATATATTAATTAAATATGTATTCGTATAACTTTGTTTAAATACCATGCATAGTATATATATGAATGTAAGTATAATATAACATAGCGGAAACATTACATATGGATTTAATTGTAGTAGGCGACAAATTATTCGGTGTACCCCAAAGACAGTCGGGAATAGTTTTTTTCTTTTCTTCCATATTTCTTGTGCTTTGTTTGTCTTTCTGGGGCTTTATCTTAATTCATTCATTTGCCATGCGGTTTCTGTTTTTATTTATGTATATATCTATGTATTTGTATATGTACAAACATATATATACTTATGAATATCTTTTTAGGCTGCGTTATCAATATCAGAACCGTAATATCTTTGTTCGCGCTATCGGAAGCGAATCGCGTCTCATCACACAACGTTCGCTGTCGGATGACTCAAATAAATTATTAAGTTGTAACTTCAGTTGTCTGTAGCTTGTGTCTATAAGCGTATGAAAGTTTCGTTCTTAAAGTATTTATTTACATAATAGTTGCGACATGTGGAACTTGTATGAAAGTCGAAGGCATCTCTCGCTTGTCTTATTACTAACAGTGTATTTTAATATGTGCTGCAGAGTCTATAGCGAAGCTGAAATATCCGATTTTATTCGAAAATGTTGCATAGGTGGCTTGCGGCATGCACGGTTACGACAAGCATGCGATAAATTTGATAGAGAAGTGGTAAGCATTCCACCACTATGGATTGGACTCTGCCACTCAACATTTGGCGTGTGCTGTTCACGCGAAGTAGAGAAGCAGAATTGCGAGACAGGTCGATTGGCGGCCTTAGCCGGGTCACGTTGCGATGAAGTGCAAAACTCAACTGCATATGCAGATTGTTGCCGCGCTTGTCAAGTGGGTCTAGCTGTTAAAGCTGGCGCGAAGAATTGTAGGGATCCGCTTTTCTCTTACTTTGCGGGTATTGAATCCTATCGAAATTGCTGCCAAGATGGTGACAAAATTGGCATTAATCAAGATGAGAATGGCCTGTTTAGCGAACAGTCATTTAATATCCCATTAAGCGGTTCTAAGTCAACCGGTAATGGCAGCAGCGACGAAGATGTTGATGGCACGATTGTGTTACATGATGATGGTAAACAGATTTTTTCATTAATGTTTTTATTTGATTTGTTCTTTATGAAACTGATAAGATAACATTGTTGGCTCTACAAACAGATGATATCTGCAGTAAAATACCAAATCTATGTGCGCAGATATGTGAAAACACTTACAGTGCCTACCAATGTAAGTGCCATCCGGGTTTTAAATTGGACGAAAATAACGTTACCTGCACAGTCATAAATGTTAACGAGACTACTACCGAAAATAAGCTGCTTAAAGATGAGGATGAAGAGAATATTTCTGAAGATGTGGATGACGATGAGTTTGAGGAAAGCTTTGGTGCCTATAACAAACATGGAAATGTGATAAGAAACGTTCCCAATATGTGCCCAAGAGGTTACGAATTTAATACCACCCGACGGAAATGTATTGATGTCGATGAGTGCCAAAGGAAAATACATGATTGCAAAGAAAAAGAGTTTTGCCATAATATTGATGGGCATTACCACTGTCTGGGTGTGGAAGACAAAATCTGCGAAAGCGGTTACCGCTATAGCATGGGTGCCAACAAATGTGAAGGTAGGTTCTAGGCAAAAAGAAGCTATTCCATTCAATTCAGCTAAGAACATTTTTTATTCATTAATTTTAGATTACAATGAATGCGATAATATGCCCTGTGAAGCTGGGTACCAATGCTTCAATTACCCAGGCGGTTACGAGTGTCAAAAAATTAACAAAAAAAACACGAACATAACAAACATAAGCAACAAGTGCGAGGCAGGGTTTGAGTTAAAAAATGAACTGTGTGTAGATATAGATGAATGCTTAGACCAAAATGGGCATGTCTGTGATATAAACCAAGTATGCAGCAATGATATTGGTGGTTATCATTGTGACTGTAAGATCGGCTTCAACCTAGATGGAACCACAAATGCTTGCGTCGGTATGAACTTGCTTTTATAAACACAAATTTTTACTACTTCTAATTGTTACATAGATATTAACGAATGTTCAATTAACAATCATAATTGCTTGCCAACGCAGCGGTGTGACAATACGGTTGGCTCTTATGTATGTACGCGCCTACAGAGTTGCGGCACTGGGTACACACTAAATGCCGAAACAGGCAGTTGTGATGGTGAGTAAAAATAGAATTATCAGTAAACTCATAACCTGCTAATATGCATTAGCATCGAAAGGGCAGTTAATCTAAGCATGCATATTTTTATGCCAACCATACCTAGGATTCTAAAGTCCTTTGCCAATCGCGGACAACAGAGAAGAAATACATATTTCTTTCGCCCACTGCTCTGAGACCTGTTTTTCCTTTGTTCTCCATTGAGGCACACTGGGACAAGCCCTTTTTTTAAAATGATTTAAATATTTTTTCTTTGCACCTGCGGCCCAACTCACTGCGGATTCTTCCAATGCGGCCCACTGAACCAAAAAGGTTGGACTGGTGTAAAGGAGACGCCATTCAGAGAAGTGAATTCATTTCGTTTTGTCTGTCCATCTGACTGTTAGATGCTATGTATTGTAGTTTAGGATTGAAATTTTATATTAATCTAACGTTCTATGCTGTGAACTAAAAACAGTCCTACCCAGGAAACATTTAATGATCGATTTATTTGGTGGCCTTCGTATGATTCGAAACAAATTGCTTAAATTATTGAAAAACCAGTCTCTGCATAATCATGCTATACTAGGAACCAATAATTTGAGTAAAGCTACCTATTATCCATCAGTTTTCGTTCACAGATAATGTTTCAAAATTCCACTCATACAGGATTACTTCAATATTTTTATTAATTTACTTTTTAATTTAACATTATTTGAAGATGACGATGAATGTGCACTCACCACACACAATTGTCCAACAGACTACGAATGTTTTAACACAAAGGGGTCATTTCGGTGCTATCGTAGACCACCATCAACAACACCGACACCGACGACAACAGTTACTCCAAAAGCTCCTGCGATGCCAAAGCTATTACACTCGATGTCTCCTGGAGCTCATGAAACCCAAAGCCGTTCGGAATATACTCCAAACTACAAAACTAGCAGTAGAGATGACTGGGCGGAAGTCAGCAGATTGCCGTGTACACTTGGGTTTACGCGTAATCGTTTGGGTGCTTGTGTTGGTTGGTAGTAGGAAATTATTTCTATTAAGATTCCAAGAAAATTGTATATCATTTTCAGATGTAAACGAATGCAAAACTATGCCATGTGGGTCACATCAGCGCTGTATAAATACTAATGGTTCCTATCGTTGTGAAAACTTATTGCAGTGCACAGCTGGTTTCAAATCTACGCCGGAAGGTTCCTCCTGTACTGGTAAAATAAATAGTTTTGAGTATAGTACAATATTTACTAATATGATATTGTAGATGTAGACGAGTGTGAAACAGGAGAACACAATTGTGCTGACAACCAAATTTGCCGTAATCGCATTGGCGGTTATATTTGTGTTTGTCCACCAGGTCATCAGCTAACACGACTGTCGAATACCGTTAACCGTTGTACCGACATTAACGAATGCATTCATGAACATGGCAGTCCACCAGTCTGTCCATCAAACGCACAATGTCTAAACACGATCGGTTCGTTTTATTGTGAGTGTAAGTCCGGTTTCCAAAAAAAAAGGGAAGATGTTAATTCTAGACAATATGCACAATGCTATGATGTCGATGAATGTCAGGAAATCCCAGGACTTTGCCAACAAAAATGTGTGAATTTCTGGGGTGGGTATAGATGCACGTGTAATACAGGCTATGAACTCAGTGCCGACAACAGAACCTGCAACGACATCGATGAATGTGAGATTCACACAAATTACAAACTTTGCATGGGTTACTGCAACAACGTTCCGGGATCATACGAATGCTCTTGTCCTAGAGGTTACACACTGGGCGCGGACAAAAATACTTGTCGCGACATTGACGAGTGTGAAACTAGTGAAGTGTGCACGGGAAGGTACGACATTTGTACCAATATACGTGGAAGTTTTAAATGTACGACCATTAACTGTCCCAGTGGTTATATAAATGATCCGGATCAAAAAAAGTAGGAATGTACGTCAGTATATTACAGAAAATGATAATTTCTGATTTCTGTTTACAGCCGATGTCGACAGGTAAGTAACTATTGCGATGGCGAAGAATGCTATAACAAGCCATCCGCCTACACCTACAATTTTATAACACTGGTTTCAAAATTAATGATGCCACCCGAGGGCCGTACGATATTTACCCTTCGTGGCCCGTTGTGGTACGATGACATAGATTTTGACTTGAAAATCCTTAGAATTCAAGCCGCACCTAACATTGAGAAGGCATCGGAGTCACATTTTAAGTAAGTATGTGCAGAATAAGATGGAGTATAGAACTCGAAAGAAACTTTAATAATACTGTTTGGTTAAGCATTGTCCTGTTTCTCGAAAACTATAGAAACTGATTTTAAGAAATTTTGTTATAGTTACGTCAAAATATGCAAAATGTTATCATATTGTATTTGTTTGTTAAGGAAAGTTTACAAGCATTGTACATATATCAAAACTTATATGCATACAAATTTAAGTTATCTTCAAAATTGTGTAAGTAGTAAATGGATATTTCTTTTGGAGCTTAGAAGAAAGGGAAAGTTCGATGATCATTAATGGGTTACAAATAAAACTAATACATTTCGGCTTTCTAGTTCTTATAGATATCGAGAGACAGGCGACCGAACTATAACGCATAGATCGATTCATCTCTTTACCCTGATCAACAATCATATGTGTATTTATAAGGTCTTTCTCGCTTTCTTTATTCGATTAAACTTATTATGTATACAATTTCTTTGCAGCACATTTAAAGGCCATAATCAAGTCAACCTAATTTTAAAGCGGCCTTTAGAAGGTCCACAAGATGTAGAATTGGAACTAAGCATGACAGTCTTCACAAATGGTATGCCTCGTGGAAAAAGCGTTGGAAAGATATTTATATACGTTTCCCAGTACACATTTTAAAAGCTAATAAATCAGCATTGTTTGATTTATTTAATGAAATCTGAAATATGATTTACACTGCAAATACATTTTAACATAAATTGTGAACAATGTTTGTACAATATATTTGGTTAGCAAATACAGATAACAATTATCTTATTCAAAATTAAACTTACAACTACTTATACAATACTAAACTCCTAGTTTATACTTTATATTTTGCAACTAACATCAGCCTTTCATTAACATCATCCATTGAAGAACACAGTGAACCTGGATACAAATAATGACATCATTTTTAGTTGTCTATGTTCTGGTGATATCGTAACTATCTAAACGAAATAATTAAGAGTTACTAAGCATACACACAAGATTGACCAAACCAGCACAACTAAAAGCCAATAATTATTGCTGAAAGGGCTTTGAAATTGATTGACAAAGCCACTACCGAGTAAATCTTTGCAAGTCCTTCGAGCAAAGTAAACTAATGCCACAGGTATAATATATTGTATCCCAGTACCAGCGTAACTGCCAGTAAAAGCCACAAGGCTTGTCAGGCTCTCGGTAAAGTAAGTAATTATAAATGGTGGGCATACGGCACAAAGAGGGAAAAGAATGCGACGTTCGAATATATTGTACGTTTCGAAGCGTGTCATATCAAGAAAAAGACTTTGAAGATTGTTTCGCAGAGTGATGGCAATTATTGGATAACTAGTGGATAATGTAAAGATGGGAAAGAGAGCCAGAAAGTATTCAATGGCAATGAATAGGTTAGCGGGAAACCCGTGGTGGCTTGCAGAATTTGTAGGTATGAAATTTAGCGTGTACAGGTCCTCTAAGTGTTCAAATGCAAAAATTCCTGTCATTGTTAATATTATATAAAATGCACAAATAACAAAATAATCATATGATAGTATTTTTCGAATATTCTCCTTATCACGGATGGGCGCTAGTAAACTTGGAAGCGAATGATGGCACATAAACGAGTAAACACAGGCTCCAAACAGCGATGGGATGCCGTAGTAATTAAATGGTGCTGGATGGCCCTTGGCTCCTTCGTAGGCAAGAATTTTGACAGATATACAAATCATAAATATAAAAGCTAAAAAAATATAGTTGTATATGAATATCAAACAAAACAGTTATGTTTATAAAACTCTGTAAACAATTACCCAGCCAACGAAAAAGAACAGTGAGCACCTGCAAATATTTCGTCTTGTTTATACTAAATGCTGCAAATGGACCAAAAATTATCGTGAAACCTATCAAAAACAATCTGTACACGTCAAACCGCGTGACTGAGTGGCTCTGCCAGCACGTTACGTTCATATCTAATTCTGTATTCGTAATCCATAAAAGGCTTGTTGACACTGTCACAGTATTATTATTTTCGTCCCGATCACAGACAATATCACGCAAACTTTTTGCAATCGCAGCCGAGTAAATGCTTAGGTCACCAAATAGGTAAGTAGTAAAGCAAATGTAGAATAATATTCGACCAAAATCATTAAAAAACATAGAAGCCATTTCGCCTAGTTCAAATTTTTGATTAAGACAATAATAATAAATGGTTGCGTGATCCGCCGGCAGGGTCAGTCGGTCTAACTCTTGATTCATATCTCTACGAATAAGAGCTTCGGTCTCAACATGTCCGGAGTCATCACTATCATTAACCTGCAAAATTGTCTGTTAGTCAAATTGGAAGATATAGAGAATTGTAATATTTATTACATCTTGTCTCCTACACAAGATCTGTAGATTCTGCCAGGTTTTTAAAGCGTTAGCGCAAGCCATAGCTTCTATTACAAATGTCACAGTAATGAAACTTATCAGAGCCAACAAGATTATGACAGTCAAACTAAGAAGCCATCCAGCGTTTGCAAAAGCAGCAGGCAAAGTAAGCGCGCCAGTGCCGACGATTAAGTTAAAGATGAAAATAAAACCTATCTGGAGTAATCAATACAATTTTTGAAATGAAACCAAATTCGTTTATTAAAGATGAAGTACCCATTTTGGATATGTCGCGGATGTCGAGTTTTGCAAGTCCGGCATTGTTGTTCTATTCTTTTAAGACTTCTATATTTAGCTAAAAAGTACATAGATTAGCTTCATCTGAAAATCTCATTCTTTGTGACGGCTTTATAAAAAGTTTTAATATATTCCGATACACACACAACAAAACAAATAAAGAATTTAATCACAAATTATATAATGTACACATTATTATGTACATAAAACCCCGGACAATAAAAAATAGCAAACTTATCTTTAAAATTGTTCCTATCTATTATTTTAGCTGTAAGTCCACAGCCAATATTCGATTAATCGATAACTCCTTAAAGTACAGCACAATCGATATAAGTGTATATGAATCTATGTAAAATACATATTCATTATTGTGCCTACACACTGGGCAGCTGATGATTTGCGGAAATTACATGATTCACGGCTTGCTGCACGAATAAGAAAATTAGTTTGATATTTTGCATGCAGCGCACAGTCTCACTGACATTTTGTGAAACAGATGGTTGTGATGTCTTTTGAAGTTCTGAGCACTGAACTATTAAATTAATTATATTGTATAATGCTAACAAAACGTTAAAGTGCCACGACCTTAAGCCAGTGTATGTTAGTTAAAATACATATTTTGATACATGTTGAAATTAAGAATAATTATGCTTATTATTATTATGCATCTTATTGCTTAAATTTTACTGTCACTAAGTATATTAAGCCTGAGATGGGATAAGGAAAGCAAAATGTCAAAATGTGAGGAATGTCGAATATAACGAATTATTTTTAAGTAATATGGCGCATTTTCCTAAGAAATGAATAATGTTGTCAGTTTTATTAAGGTTGCAAAGGGTACAATTTAAATGTCTGTGCCCATTCAGATAAATAAGGTCGCTTCTAGCTTTAAACATCCACATTATATCAAATATTTTGTAATTGTCATTCACCCAATATTATGGTATAATGTACTTTGACAAGCACTTTCCCACATTTTGTATCTATTTTTCATTCATCAATTTTATAAAAATGCACAATTTATACTCCATGTCTTCCTACTTATACCGATTTCACACCGGACTAAATCAAGATGATGCACTTTTTCATTCAGACCGGATATTTTGCATCATGAACAGCTGTTTTTCTTTTGGTTATACACACACGTGAAACTTTACGAGTACGTTGGCTAAAGTCAAAACTAAAAATTTGTGAAAAATACATGATTTAGAAAATTTTGCAATACATACAAATAGTTCTTGCTGCTCCGTTTTTCATACCTGACAATCATTTTATTAAAATCTTTAAAAAAAAATTAACAACTTATGGTTTACTTAAAAATGTTGTGTGCCATCATCAGCTGTTTTGTGTGGCTCGCAAAAATAAGAGGAAGACAGTGCCCAACACTAACGAGAGTGACCATTATTATTTGTTAAATGAAGGCAAATCCGGATAACATTCTACAATAAAAACTCTTGAATGACGTCGTTTTCCTTGTGGTTCTAGAATCTGATCCGGATCAATAGGCAAATCAAAATGATTCGGTCCGGTTCATGCTAAAAATGCAATTCTTACAAGAATTCTACTTAAATGTATTTTATTTGACTTAAGGGCAAATGTAGACGAAGACATTCTTTTATGTAATTTGAATACTGAATCAACAAATGTTTCTTGAAATAAAAATGTTCGTAAAAAAACAGTTTTGATACACTTATTGCAAAAATATTGAACCATTTGAACCGAACCGAACCGCGGTGTAGAGGTACCCATGAACCGGTTCTAGCACCGGTACAAGTTTCCTCTAAGTGGTTAGAACCACTGAACCGAACCACACTTTTTCGACACACGCAAACAACACCTTCAATCGAAGAGGTGAAGAGGAATAAAGTGCTTTAGGCCGTAGCAGGAACTTCCTGGGGTAAGGAGAAGGAGGTTCTGAACACCACATATAAAGCTATAGGACGTTGTGTCTTAAATTATGCTGCTCCTGTTTGGACTCCTTTCCTCAGTGATACTCAATGGGGACACCTGTGAGTCAGTCAATATAACGCCCTGAGAACAGTGACCGGTTGCTTCCAGATAGCAAGACCATCTCCACTAGGAAGCAAAAGTATTATCGGTTCGTCAACATAGTGAACTGATTTCTATGCTGTGTTGTTGGCTTGACATATGAGTGCTCATCCCAACTATAAAACTATTATGGGCGATATTTCCCCTAGACATATCCGAAGACACATCAGGACTTACGAAGGAGACATAGCCTTTTTATTAGGCGATACTTTTGATAGTTGTCGTTAAAAGTCTGGTCGTGATGAATTGAAAATCCTATTGAGTCACACCAGGAGGCCGTCCTCCATCTGTTGATGATAGCGAGAGGTTACTTCTTCGTAGCACTCGGACTACCTTAGCTCAGTTAAGGTCGGATTGGTCTCTTATCCTCCAGTGCTATATGAAACGTATTGGCCTTTCAGATAATGATCGCTGTCCACACTGTGGTGGTTCTCCTCATAACACAGTTCACATTTTTAACTGTCCTATAAAACCGATTCAGCCGACTCCAATTGACTTATGGCTTCAACCGATAGAGGTGGCTCCCTTTTTAAGACTTGACACTTGGGATAGAACTCTACCCATATTTACTCTTATTTGACTAATATAATTTTAACGTAATTTTAATTTAATTTATTTGTTCTCGACTTTCCATTTTTATCTTTTTTAACTTTTGCTGCACACTAATTCTCCGTTTCCTTTTACCTTTCCTTATCCTTTTGCATGCGTACCTCTATTTGCAGCCCCTTGCTGTAACAACAACAACAACAACACAGATTTTTGAAGTGGTTTGCAACCCTGCCTAGTATACCCGTGATGTTAGTGCGTGATGCTGTTCTCTGTTTAATTGTAGTACATTGCGCAGCAATTGAAATAATTTGCAAAATCACACGAATCAAATAAGTATTAATATTGACATAATTATCTGATATAAATTTTTTCAAAGGCGACTTGATTGATTTTAAAATTTGTCTCTAATTATTTGGATATTGTTCATACGAAAATACAAAAATCGTGATTTAACCAGAAAGAAAGTTATCATTGGCTGTGTCAAAGATATAATACTTTTCACGCACCTCCGGGTGGCATCCAACCGAACGGCGACAAATGCCAGATATCAAATATACTTCCTTTCTTATCATCACTATATTCTTTCTGTCACAGTTTGAGTATTAACAAAGAACTCAGTTTGAGTATCAAATGTTAGCTCAGTTTGAGGGACACAATTCAGTTTTGTATGTACTTTTTAAATTTGGGTTTGTATGGGTGGTACCCCACCCTGTAACCCTTGAAATTTACACGGTTGATGAATATGTGTCAGAAACTTGTAGTGTCCAAATTTCAGTTCGATACGTCAAAAAACTTTTTCAAAATAGAATATTTATTTGAATGGGAGGTCACCCCCCTAGTAGTCCGATTCAGCTGAATGTGCAGCGTATGGTAAAAAGAAACATATGTGCAAAATTTCAGCTCTCTAGCTCAAAAACAGAGGGACTAGTTTGCATACATACAGACAGACAGACGGACATGGCTAAATCAACTCGCTGATCACAAATATATATACTTTATGTGGTCTGCGATGTCTCCTTCTGTGTGTTACAAACTTCATGACAAACTTATAATACTATTCACTCCCGTGAAGAGTATAAAAAATCATAAAAATCGGTCGAGCCGTTTCGGAAAAGTTCATACAAAACACCGTGGCACGAGATTTTTAAATATTAGAAGAGAAGATGATAAGAACAAATCAAAGGTCCTAATAGACCGACCTATTTAGATGCACCATTCACCGGGCAAACATTCATATACGGTGCCTGCGGACTAAAACCACCCCAGATTACACTGGTTCTTTTTTGAACCCCTGCGGGACTAACAAATGAGGTAATACTTCGCCAGGGATAGCAGGTTAGACATACTTCAATTTAGTTCTTCATCTCTGCGGACCTGTTGCATCATTACGACGATAATGCCTCCTTTCATTTATGTAATTAGTTGCACTGGACCATACGGGTGTAGCATATCGGCTGAATGATTTGCTGACAGCCGCAATTAGCTCACGCACAGGTTGTCTAAGCCCGCCCATATTCGGCATTAACTGACCCAAGGCTGCCTGAGTCTTGAATGTTTTCTCGCTTGCGATTTTTATGTGGTCCATAAAGATGAGCCGGCAGTCCAGAATGACCCCAAGATATTTGATGCGTGGTGTGGACGTTACGTCTTGTGACCCGACTCGTCTAGTGATTCTATCTTCTTCCTGCTGCTTATTGGCACCACCTCTGTCCGCCAGTTCTAGAACAGTCTGGTGTAACCAACTCCTTATGTTAGCAGTGAAGCAGTTGCATTTTTCCAGTGGGTCAGGCAGTGTATTGGCGACCACCACTCAGTGGCGTAGCTACGTTGGTGCAAGCCGGGCAGTGCCCCGGGGCCCCTGAGCTCTAGGGCCCTTGGCCGCCATGTCGAAAAAAACAACAATATTTCATTAAAAATAATAGTCATAGTTTGCAAAGTTTTGTATTAAAGTGTTAAGGTAATCTACTGATAAAGTAAAATAAGGTTAAATTAAAGTAAGTCATGGACAAAAAAAGGAAACCCAGTGGTGCTTTTAAACTAAAGCAATGCCAGGAAAAAGAAGAGAGTGAACAGAAATTGGCCAAAATAGACAAATTTTTTACTCAACCTGCTACAATGACTATAATTTGAATTTAGTGATAAATGATGCCGTTAGCAGTTATGTGGAGATACAGACTTTTTTCGCAACGATTTAAGACATATAGTTTTTTCGGGAATAGCATTAACCGTTGGGATCTACTGTCAAAATTCACTGGCGAATCAGATATAACTCTAAAAAAATTAAATCCGACTAGATGGTCTAGTAGAGTTAATACGATGTGTGCAGTAAAGCTTCGTTTTTTTGATGTAATCAAGGCATTATCAGAAATAGTACTGAAAAGTTCCAATAAGGATGAGTGTAGCGAAGCATAATGCATTAAAACAAAAATGCTTAATTTCGAGTTCGTATTGCTGTGTGAGTTCATGCATCAAATTTTGAATGATATCAATTATGCATCCAAATTTTGCAAACACGAAAAATCGATTTAGACAAGGCAAGTAGAGCTATAGCAGATGTGAAAACAAAACTTCAATTTTACAGAAATGACTTTGAATCGTTCAAATGCAAAGCCAGTGAAACTGCAAAAAAATATGACATAGATCCCAATTTTCACGAAAAACGACAAAAAAAAGTTAAAAAACATTTTGATAATCACTGATTTCGAAATAGAGAAGAAATATTTAAAATTACAATTTTCATTAACATACTAGTCCTAATAATAGGCCAGTTAAATTCGCGTTTCATTGGCACGAGTGCAGTCTGTCAAATAATTCATTTCCTATCAGCATCCTTTTTACTCATGGTAGATGAAGCGACTTTGTTACAAAAATTAGATGCTTTCCAAAGTAAATATTCTGATATAATAGGCTCCAATTTTTCAATTCAATTTATTAATATTTATCATCATGTTCTACCTAAATTGACCCCAACATGGACTCTTGAACAATTATTACGGACAAATTTATTTGAACAAATTTACCGCAATTTTATAGTTCTATACAATACAAGTAACTTCTGCAACAGCCGAAAGATCATTTAGCAAATTAAAAATAATAAAAAATTAGTTAAGAAATAGTATGACTCAAGATGGACTCAAAAATTTGGCGCTCATAGCAATTGAAAACAAGGCGGCATCAAATTTAGATTTAACTGTAGTTATAGATGATTTTGCAAAATCTAAAGCCAGAAAATTTTTGTAAAATAAATTGTAAAAAAAAAAATTGTTGACTACGTTTTATTCTCTTCTTATACTACCTGTAATCTACTCATTGTTTATTTTTTACTAGCTTTGCCTGCGATTTCGCACGGGATCCTTTAGCCAGGTCGAACTCTATTCGGTAGTTTTTATGTGAAAGCTAAATAAACAAAGAAACTCTCACAATAATTATAATATATTAAGAAATACCACTAAATACTATCTGCTGTGTTACACGTAACAATTAGTAGTGAGCTAAGTAGTTTAGTTTAAATAGGGCCCCAATTTCATTTTTGCCCCGGGGCCCTTGCTGACCTAGCTACGCTACTGCCACCACTACGGCTTTATCATTCGCATAGCCAACCACATGCACTCGATTCGGCATAAGCACTCTGAAAACCTTGTCGTACATAATGTTCGAAAGGATCGAACCGAGCAGTGATCCCTGAGGTACTCCAGCAATGATGTTGTACCTTTCGGGCACGACTTCTGTGTCATACAAGAGCAAGCAATCACTCAGATATGACATTAGAATTCTAACCAGATGTCTTGGTACCAGATTGTCGAAAATCCGTTTTTGATGAGGAGCGACCAGAACGCCCGGCACACGTGGTTACCGAGGAAATCATTGAAAAAGTCCACGACATGATTCTCGCTGATCGACGAACGAAAGTGCGTTAAGTAGCAAAGGCCGTAGGTGTGTCGACCGGAACGGCAATTAATATTTTACATGATAAGTTGGCGATGAAAAAATTGTCGGCCCGATAGGTGCCACGATAGCTCACGCTGGACAACAAACGGATGCGGCTGTTAACTTCGAAGCAGTGTTTAGGGCAATTTAAGCGAGCTCCGAAGGACTTTTTGCGTCGAGTTGTCACCGTTGATGAAACCACCACACCAGAAACTTAGCAACAATCAAAAGTATGCATTTCTCCCAGGGAATCTGCACCAAAGAAGGCGAAGACGGTCCCACCGGCCGGTAAGGTCTTGGCGACAATTTTTTGGGATGCGAAGAGCGTCATCCTCATGGATTTTTTAGAAAAAGGAAGAACGATCACTGGACAATACTACAGTGAGTTATTGGACCGCTTTGATAAAAAATTAAAGGAGAAACGGCTGCATTTGGCGAAAAGAAAGGTGTTGTTTCATCACGATAACGCACCAGCGCATTAATTTGGTTTTGTCTCCGCCAAACTGCATGAATCGCTGCCGCACCCCCCCGTATTCACCCGATATAGCTCCCTGCGACTTTTTCTTGTTCCCTAACATGAAGAAATGGCTCGCGGAAATAAAATTTAGCTCAAAAGAGAAAGTCATCGCCGAAACAGAGGCGTATTTTGGAGAGTTCGACAAATCCTATTTTTGGAGGGTTTGAAAAAATGGCCGGAACGTTGGGAGAAGTGTATCTTTCTAAAAGGGGACAATGTTGAAAAATAAAAAACATTTTTTTGAAATAAATGGTGTCGTCATTTCTAACACAGGTACTTAATGAACCGTCCTCGTATATAAGTTACTTTTTAAACTTATTAAATCAATAACAAAACACAATGGGTATTAAAATTTTGTCCACGAAATGTGTAACGCATATAAGGAGACAACTCCGACAGCATAAATTATATATTGTATATTCTTGATCAGTATCATTAGTCGAGTCGATATAGTCATGTCCGTCTGTCCGTTTCTATGCAAACTAGTCTTTCAGTTTTATAGCTATCGTCAGGAAACTTAGCATAAGGCCGGCCTCCTATTGCAGGCAGTACATATGTATGCCTTATCAGCGCAGGAGTCTGACACAACAACAATTAGACACGTCTCCCTAGCTGGTCAAAAAAGAAAAAAAAAATTACACGATGAAGTCGATTCAACGGTTGGCTAGACCCTATCCACCAAAGGAGTGGTATTCTCGGTGTTGCTTTTCAATGCCATGCTCACGAAATATGCCGCCATAATAATGATCCCGAAACCGGGCAAACCAGAGAATATTGTCACATCGTATATACCCATAAGCCTTTTTTTATTTATTTATTTATTTATGACAAAATACTGTCAACAAAGTACATTAAAAATACTTAAAATAAAGCCTTTCTATTTGCTAAATAGCTAGCTATGCCCCTACTCACAACATGTGTGGTCAGAGATAGACATTAGACACCCCATCCAAAATTGTGCGTCCAGATTCAGTCACGGTGAATGGAGAATCGTAGGTGTTGCAAGACCAGAGCGTTGATAGCGGTGGGCGAAATGTCAGGAGAAAGGATGTGGTAAATTTTGTCATAATTATCACATAATACACGAAATGGATCATGTGAGGCAAAGTTAGTTGTGCACCTACCTAGAGCAAGAGGAACAAAATTCCTAGCAGTACGACTAGGGACACAGAAACTAAGTTGACTCAAAAGACCCGGCGAATCAACAATACCAGTTATAAGTTTATGAAGAAAGCTTATTCCTAAAGAAAGATCTATAAGAAGAAGCCTGCTTGAGTAAGAAGGCAAACGTACACTAGGGTTCCAATTTAAGCCCCGAAGTGCAAAAAGAAGGAATTTCTTCTGTACCGACTCAATACGGTCTTGATATATTGAGGTCTCCAGACGCACGAACAGTGCTCGAGTACTGGGCGGACTAGAGAGATAAAAAGAAGCTTTGTAACGTAAGGATCGTTAAATTCTTTAGACCATCTTTTAATAAAACCACAAATACTTTTAGCTTTATTAAAAGTTGAAGAAATGTGATGGTTAAAGCTCAGTTTAGTGTCAAAAATGACTCCGAGGTCACTGAAGGTAGAGACGCGGTAATGAATTGTTGTCGATCGTGTAAGAAAGAAGTTGAGGTTTCCAACATTCTCCAAAATATTTGAGAGAATATTTTTGAGTAGAATGTTGGAAGTGCGAAAGGTCCAATGTGTCATACCAAATCATCAATTCGGCTTCAGAGCATAGCACGGTACTCCTGAACATCGGATGTTTATTTCATTATAAAGAGGAAGGTATGCCGTTAATAATGGAAAACAACATCAGCCAAATGGCCACAAGGACCACGCTTACAGGACCATGTTCTTTTCATGAAATTTTTATAACCAAATCGCCCCATCAGCTTGTTATGTTGCTTTTCGAAAATATTTGAAAAAATCTTGAATTATACCTGCATCTCAATTTGGCTTTCGGTCGCATTTAAGTTGCATAAACCCTCTTCTAAAGCTCAAAAAATTTATAAAACAAAATTTGCAAGATAAAAAATCAGTCGGATTGGTTGCCTTAGATATACAAGCAGCTTTTGATACAGTATGGCATGATGGTTTAATACATAAACTAATGGTTACGAATACACCTATCTACTTAACAAAAATTGTTCAAAGCTTCGTCACAAACAGCCACTTTTTTTATTGAATTAAATGGCATTCAATCGGATACTAAAACCATTAGTGCTGGGGTACCGCAAGGATCGGTCTTAGGACCGATTTTATATAACTTATATATCCATGATGTACCTGTACTTAACAACTGCACTGTTTCTATCTTTGCAGACGATACTGCGCTTTATTGTGCAGGTATAAATTACATAGGAATACACAACACCCTCCAAAGCTCGTTGACTGAACTAAATTGATACTATAAAAAATGGAAAATAATGCTAAATGTCAATAAGACTAATGCTATTTTCTTCACAAGAAAAAGGAAAAGTGAATATTTGCCAAATGGTAATCTAAACTGCAACAATACTGACATCCCTTGGGGTGATTGTGCTATAACACATATAAAAAAACTTCAAATCGCACAGAATAAACTACTCAAATTGTTACTGAATTTACCCTACTATTCGACTAGTCAATTACATGTAAAATCAAATATTAAAAAAATTGAAGAAAAAATCTCTATTTATAACTCAATCTTTAATAATCGCAATTCACTTATATAGGGTCTACACTATGTATATAAGTTTGCGCATAACTGGTACTTGCATCTCTAGTCTATGATTAGAGCTTACAAGTACCAGTTAACTAGTCAAAGTTAGTTAAGTCAGTGTTAAGTGTTCGTTATATAAGGTTTTTTCCCATTTTTCCTTAGCATAAAATGTGTACAAATATATATATAACTTATTTAATAATTGAAACAATTTTTCAGTAGCTAAGTAGATTAAAAACTTAAAAACTAAACTCTGTAAAATAGGAAATAAGAATTTGTATTAATTATGGGTTAAATAAATAATAATAAAAAAAAAAATCGCAAAGTGGCTGCCCTATGTCCTCGATAGCCTCACGAATTCCATCTTTGAGGTCTTGAATCGACGCTGGGCTGTTGGCGCAGACCTTATCCTTTACGTGGCCCCAAAGGAAGAAGTCGCAAGGTGTTAAATCACAAGATCTCGGTGGCCAATTGTGATCACCTCTTCGAGAGATAACACGGTCCAGAAACTTTTCCCGTAAAAGATCAATGGTTTCGTTCCTTGTGTGACTCGTAGCGCCATCTTGTTGAAAGTAAACGTTGTCCAGACCAATACCATTCAATTCCGGCCATAAAAAATCATTAATCATCTCTCGATAGCGCAATTCACCGTAACTGTTGCTCCAGCCTCATTTTCGAAAAAGTAAGGTCCAATGACCCCGACGGACCATAAACCGCACCAAACAGTCACACGTTGAGGATGGAGAGGCTTTTCAACAATAACACTTGGGTTTTCCGAGCCCCAGATGAGACAATTTTGCTTGTTCACGTAGCCACCGAGATGGAAATGGGCCTCATCAGTCAAGATGATTTTTCGATGGAATTCCGGATCATTTCTATGCATTTCAAGGACCCAATCAGCAAAGACACGACGTTGTTGATGATCGGCCGGCTTGAGTTCTTGTGTTAACTGAACTTTATAAGCCTTAAGGCTCAAGTCTTTTTGCAAAATACGGAGTAATGACGTTTGTGGAATGCCCAATTCCAAAGAACGATGTGAAATGGACAAACCCGGGTTTTCTTCAACACTTTGGGCTACAGCAGCAATATTCTCAGTTGTTCTTGAGCGACGTGCACGGGTTTAATTCTTCACATTACTAACTTGTCCCAACAGCTCGAATTTTTCCACCAATTTCTGTATTGCTGTCCGACAAAGTGCTTCACGACGACCCAAAAATGTTTTAGTTTTACGAACCGTCTCTGCAAATTACTAAATTTCTTCAGCAGCCGTTAAAAAGATCGACTGCTCCAACACCCCAACCCATAGCAAGGGCCCTAGTACACAACAGAACTCCACGACGGTTAAACGTCACGTTAAAAAATATAAGAAAAAAAAAATGTTTTTCAAGATATCTTCACCAAACTCAGCAATTAGAATTTTCCTCAAATATCTTTTAAACCGTAAGCCATATGTCTACAAGGATATTTAATCTTTGACATGATGTAGATAGCTGTTATTTCTTGTTAATAAATTATTTTTATACCTAGGTTTAAGTCTGCTGAGCGATCACAGCAAAAAAATGGTAAAGGAGCATCAGAAGAAAATACATGCCGATGTTTTAAGTCATTTTAAAAACCAGAAAGAAGGCTATCATTGGCTATGCCAAAGATGTAATACTCTTCACGCTTCTCCGGGTTTCATCAACCATGTAAATTTCATGATCCTAGAGTTACCAGGAGGGGTACCTCCCATACAAACCCAAATTAAATGACAAACTTATAATGAGTAAAAGTACAATAAAAATACAGTGCCACACAAACTGTGCTCATATTTGATACTCAAACTGTGTTCTTTGTTGATATTTTAACTGTAACAGAGATAATTTAGTGATGCTAAGAAAGGAAGGTTGGATGCAACCCGGAGAAGCGTGAAGAGTATTACATCTTTGGCACTGCCAATTATAGCCTTCTTTCTGGTTTTATTATAACTACAGTAGTAATTCGATAAACCGACTACTCTGATCCGAAAAATCTTGTAATCCGAAGGGTTACTTTCAAATCATTGGCTATTTTGTAATTTAATATTACTTCGGAGTCTCACTTTGTTACATGATAAAGATGTATTCCAGAAAGAATAAATGTCCAAAGATCGATTGCGAATTGTGGTTGTGATTTTTCATTGCAATTTGTGTTTTGTTTAGGAAACTGATGTACAAGAGTCGATCAATAAGTACCCGTGTTTGACAACATCAAGTGGATTAGGGTTTAAAGAAATGACAGAAACGTTGGGAAAAATGTAATTTACTAAAAAAAGAAAATTTATGAAAAACTTGCCTATTTATTCCTACAGTTACTTATTAATCCACCCTAGTATGTTAAAATGGTTCGATAATATCAATAGGGCCGAATTACTACTTCATTATTATTGCGAAGTCGAAATTTCAAGAAGTTTGGACTCTGATTATTTCCAATCCACGCAGCGGATTTCGATACAGTTTTCACTGCCATTTAAAGAATTTTCTTAGAAAGTTTTTCATGTACATAAAGAATTGATTCAACAATAAAAATATTTTATTCATTTTCAGTCATCATGCATATAAGTCTTTGCAAAACCACTCACAAAAAAATGTTTACGTTAAAAATAAAAAAAAAAATTACAATTTCTTTTCTAAAATTTTTAAATAAAATTGTAAATTGCACCTGTGCAAAGCATGGCAGGTTTCTAGTTATTTATATTCATTTAAGTTAACGCAGGATCGCACCTAGCTCAAGTTGAATGAATTTTTTTTCGCAATTATTGAATTTACCCTTTCCTTGTTATGTTTTTAAAACAATATACATTCCTGAAGCGGAGATTTTACTGAATACTCTATGTCGTCTCCAACACACGTATCTACTTCCTTGTAAATGTGAATATTATAAAATTAAAATAAGTCAAAATAGGTGAAGTAAATTAAAATAATGGAGATATAAAGAGCCTAGGCAGAGAGTCCCAGAAAGGAAGGTCATACGCCTACACCAACCAACTAAATGCGATAGTAAGTTGTTTTCAGCACGACCAGAAAGGATTCTTAAATTTCATATCGACAACAACAAATTCAGTTAACATTCTCACTTAGTTAAATAAAAATTCAAAATTATAATAAGTTTTTCAGCACATTTTTGGACACTTAGTCCAACAGGTCCAAAAGAGCCCTGAGCAAATATTAAATCACAGGATTGGGCTAGGGAGCACTTTGTGCGTATTACTGTTGATATTACTAGTTAAACAATTGATTTGTGTTAATTTTTGTTTTCAGTATATTATTTAAATGTTTGTTTTTTTATCCTCACTTTATGTTTTTACATGTAACTCTCAAAGAATAATGCTAATTAAAATTGTAGTTAATTTTAAATCTTAGGTGCTAATATTAATGATCAATCATACAAATTTTGTTTACTATATGATCATGTTATGCACTAAACTTGTACGCGTTAGCAGATACAAATATTAATTGTTTATATATATATTTCAGGCCTTAGAAGCAAATTACAAATATTCTTTCAATTCTTATATACTATTATATATTAAAAAATAATTATTTATATAATTAATTATACTGTATATAAATACATAGACAATAATTAATTACATAATTAATGTTTATATGCATTGTATTACTAATCTTATTTCATTTTTATTTAAGTTTAAATTTAATGAATATATTACATACGTGTACAATAATAAAATGCTGAAGCCTTATCTAATCAGTTCAATTGCTGCTTCTTTTTTTCTTTAACCTTGTTCCATTTTTTATGGTAATTTTTGTAATTAACTAACGCTCGTTAATGTAGGTAGGCCTTTTGGATAACTCATATGACATACATATGTATATAATATGTATATATTCTAAATTGATGTGGTTTCCTCAGCACTCTGCACAAAATAAAATCTGATCAATTTTCAATAATCGACCAACAAGCACATAATACAGCAGTAAACACTGAAGAACCGGATTTTTAACAATGTCAAACAGGTCAATCATTTGCCTTTTGTTATAACTTCATTACAAAGGGACCGGACATACTACTCTCAGTTCATTCAAGCTAAATATTTTATTTTAAGTATTTTAAATACTTACATACTTTGAAGTATTTGAGACACTAGAGGGAAATAAAATTATCGCCTTCTTACTTTTTTTTTTGAATAGAAATAAAATGAGAATTTATAAAGTGTAATATATACTATTTAAAAAAAATGTATTAAAAATTTGTAAAACAGAAACAGTTTCAGTCAAGAATCTCATTACCGAATACATTAAAAAATAGGTTATTTAAGGATTTGATATTGCAAGTTTTCTACAAAAGAAATCCAATAAAGAATGGTAAATTTAATTAGGAAAGAGGAAGAAATAATTGTACAAATATACTGTACATAGCAAAAGGACCTAAAAGAATTGTTATGTTTTTGGTAAAACCAAGTACATTTTCTACTTAGCTGTCGTCTAGCCCATTAATAAACTGAGATTTGATGTAGGAAGATATTGTAAATTTCATTTTAGTAGAATTAATGAAATGAGGGAATTCCTTATGAATGCAATAGAGTAATTAAGAACTACAATATACATATCCTATGGTTATATGTAAGGCTCCCTATAAATAAAGTATATGTAAAATGAAGTATGGTAAATACTCTGTCATTAACCAATTAAGTTTCAAAATTTTCTTCTTAATATATCACAAGTGTAGAGAGTATATAGTGGCAAATTGGCTCAAGTGAATTTATTTTTACATCATCTTTCTCAAAAACAATAAAAGCAGTCAGTTATTCGATCTGCTAAGTCGAAATGATGAAATAACTTAACAGTTAATGCTACTTGTGGGGGTGTTAGCGGGGGTCACCCCACGACTTTGTTTCCGTATTGATGCATTGTGTATGCCGACACCCTGGGCATTGTTGATGTCATCTAGTGCTCGAAACCGAAGAAAACCCTGTTCAGTTACCAACATGCTATCTGATGCACTTGAACTTGTTGCCGAATTAGAGGAAACAGGTGAACAAGTGGTGTGTTCAGAATTCTGTAACTTCGGTTTGTTATGGGTATGATGTATTGTTATAGGGTTGCTTTGTACATGGGTCGCATGGGAATGTTTATTCTGAGCTAAACTAATAGACTTTTGTTGCTTGGCAGCATTTAGTGCATGTGGCGGTAAGCGCTCAGAATTAATTGAGTTTAAGCAAACGCCCTGCTCGCCATTATTTCCATGTGTAACAGTGCCAGCACCAGGCACATTTGAACTATTACTGCTATTAGTGTTGCATGAACTGTCTTCATTGTTTATCAAATTCGTACACTCTACATTACTGCCTGATATCATGTCGTCTTCCTCGTCTTCGGAGTTGTGAAGATGGCGTTTCGGCTGAATTTGCTTGGTCGAAACAATCTCACCAATAGGCTTTTCAAATGTTGGATCATATTGCGTACTTGTATTACGACCACTTAATCTTCCACCACCACCACGCTGGTGATGATGCTGACGTTCAGATATCACCAAAGTTTGCACTCCAGAAGCTTGCTGCGAGGCCAATGGCATGTTGCTTGTAGCTGATGAACGCCCGTGAGTTAAATTATTATTAACAATGTTGTTAAGTGTGCCACTCTTGCGCACGCCATTATAGTAGCCACGATCGAATGAATTATAGCTTCCATACTTGCCACCGGTGCCACCATTTGATGTACAAGAGTTTGTTGAGTTTGAGCTGCGGCGTTCGGGATTTTCGTAACCTCCTCGTTCCAAGTTCATATGAGTTTTTCTCTCATGAGGTTTAGTTATGACACGAGTTGGCCAGCAATCGCCACCATTTGTGGGTTGTTGGATTGTTCCGTTTTCGTCGAATATAGGCCTTTCAAAATTATTGAATTCGTAACTTGAGTTCTCTTGTAATGGTTCGGAATAGCAGCTATCGCTTTGTAATAATAACATTTGCTGCTGAGAAACCGCAGAAGAGCCAGAGCCGCCACTACTCAATGCGGTTGCAGAACTGGTTGAGTTTTTTCCAATTTTCTGTATAGCAATGTTAGGACCTTCAGTAGCCGATTTGGCTGAACCGGCACCAGACGAGCTGCCACGTAAATCAAAATTTGGATTTTCGTAGTGATCTGTGGTCGCATCAGTCATATAGTCTTGATAATGGTGTTGATCATAAGACAACTGATGGTAGCGATGGTTGATTAAAGTGCCCTGCCCACTGTACTCAGACAAGTTGTGATTAACGGCACTGTGCATGGAACCAGTGTCGTATGGCCGTTGATAAGTTGGATGTTGCAATTGGTATTCTGAACAATTGCGACCAGTCATCTGTCCAGTACCGGTGGATTGGGCTGTTGGGCCAAGTGAGTTAAGCGCATAACTATCATCATAAATTAATTTCCCTGTTCGCATTGTATATGTATGCAAATTAGTGTTTGCATTACAAATTGCAGGATAGTCAGTATCAAACTGTTCCTGACTTGAACTAGACGTGCACGGGAGAAAAAAGTTAGCTACGTTGGAGTGATGTCCACCACTATGTTTTTCGCGATTAACCATACTATTGTTTAATCCACCGGTACCGCTACCGAAAACCCCGCTAACTTGACCGCCCGATCCAGCGCGCATATCTCCATTTACAACTACACCCGTACCACCGCCGCTGCTAACCTTTAAGCCAGTAACCCAGGAAATAAGTGTGATAATTGCTATTTCAATAAGTCGTAGAGAGAATTGGTATCCCCATTGCAACCAGTCTATTTCAGCTGTGCCGTTAACTATTAGTGGACGAGCTGTTGATATGCTAATTGCACCAAATATTTGTAACGCTGCCAATAGAACAAAGAGTAACGCGGTTGCTATTGTTATATGTATAGCATATGATAAGTTCTGATAACCGTGAATGTAGTTTTGTGATTTACTACGTAAAATTCGCTTTAATATCCTGTATAAATATAAGTATAATAGGCCCAAGCTTAAACATATGAATATGTAAATGATTTGGCATATAAGTGTTAGAACTCTTGGTGGTGGCGGTGGTGTAGCAAGATTCGTTGACGGCATCAGTGTTGCTTGGAAGTTTTTGCCAGATCCTGAAGTCGTGTATTGTTGTTGCATTATTTGCTGTTGCCGGCGATAGTATTGTTGCTGTTGTTGTTGGTGATAAAAAAGATATTGATTTTGTAGCGTATACGATTCGACATAATGCAGTGTAATGCAGAGCACCACATGAACTCCGCAACCTACCACAACAGTTAGTGGTCGTATCAAAGCAGAGTAGCGATTATTTTTGTGGTTTAACGACTTGAGAAACAAAAACAGTATTAGCACCGAAAATGAAACTGTTAAAAATGTTGCTGGTAAATTGAGCAATAGTTCGGCAACAAAAATATGAAAACTAGCATGGATATTGTACGCATCATAGCACAAATAGAAAATTCGACTAATGCAAATGACGATTAAAATAAGATGAATACAGAGGAAATATGACTGTGAAAACAAATGAGTTAGTTTGTTATAAGTCAGCATTTTGTAAAAGGAGTAAACTGCCAAAATGGTAAATAGAATTACTGAGAGGTATACGTGTATATTCCATGCGATTGTCCAGGTGGAGTGAACTACGGCTGCAGCAACCGACCTTGTCGAAGAACTGCCAGACGAAATTGTTGGTATGTTTTTGTCGCCACCGGACGAACTTGTTGTCGCATACGAAGAAGTTGCTGTTGCTTCACCAATTGCTGCAGCTGCCGACGGTGTGGAACTGACTGACGTTGACGAACCACTGTTTAAAGTGTCAGCGGTGTTATCTACTGAAGTAGATTTGGTTGACATTTTGGTCTTAATTTTTATATCTTCATCAGAATTGCCTATTTCTTTTATTTGTTTACTTTTATTAATGTTGGGACTGGAAGCTCCGATGTCTTCATTTTCATTTCCATGTGCCGTGTTCTCTATCAGAACAATTGGGGAGGACGGCGGTTGATGAAAGCCAGAAATAGGTCTAGTTGTTACCTGTTTCAATAAAACCTCTGGTATGTCTCCTTTTTTCCCATTTGATCCACTAAGTATTCGCCTAATGCTTGGCAGTACCTCTTGGCGCTTATTATTTGGATCTTCACTATTGTTAGATCCAGAGACATCTTGCATATTAGAATTTACGTTAGTATCATGAAATTTATTGTTTAACTCTGAAGCATCATTAATACGGGAAGGTGTATTGAGTGCCTTTTTCCTATCAGCTTCTGTGATTGCACTTGCAATAGTGGTCACTTGTCTTTTTGTGTCTGCAATTGAACTTACGGCACTAATATTACCTCCATTTCCAATTGAAGCTGCCAAGTCAGGCGGTCGGAATGGAATCCTTTCATGCCCCGGCATAAGACTCGGTGGTGGAATAGGTCGCCTGTTTATATAAGTTCCTGTATTGGCTATAATACCTTCATTATTAGTGCCTCGCAAGGTTGGCTTGTCCGCAAATGGATTCTGATACTCAGGCGGTAACGGTGGTGTAAAGAAGGAACGCGATGGAGGCGAATATGAGGGTAGTTCACCAGGATACATAGGTACTGTCGGAAATTGCCCGTTAGTCTTCTTTAACAAATTTGGCACTATTTTTAGGCATAAATTGCAATGTTACTCATATTAAAAAAAAAATTATTTATTTTTGACTTACGTGATGGCATTGGCGTTGAATTGTAAGAGTGACGATGTCGTTCGCGATCATGACCGTGATGTCTGTTCGGATTTGGGTATGTCGGATTACTATTACTTTTGAGAATATCAGCATTTGGAGCCGACGTTGGGAGCGCATGATCCCTTTCCAAATCCAGTTCATAATTTCGATGTTGTAAGTTATGTTGTTGTTGTTGATGTGACGATTTGTCCAAATACCTATAGTTTATTAGTTATATATCAAAATATATTTTAAATTTTATTTTCTACAAGTGATTACCGCAATGTTGTTAATAAGGGCGTAGCAACAGTAGTCAAACTTGGCACATAGCTATTGTCCGGGATGCTTCTTTTGGTCGTCGAGGTTGTTCCATACGCAACTTTTATTAAAACAGCTGCCACACTTCGTTCTAAATTATCTAATTTATCTAAGTATCCATTTGAAGAAGCCGGGGAAACAATATTGCCAGAACTGACACCATCACCTCCAGCGATATTTTTGGCATTGCCCCGATTGTTACTGCTATTGTACATGACATTATCGTTATTAGCAGCTTCGCTCTTTAAGCCAATAATTGTGGGCTCGTCCGACAGTAGTGAACAACTTGATTGACATAACAACGTCAGTAATATAGAAAGTGTAAAAAAGCATTGCCCAAAGTGTATAAGTGTCATTTGATTGGATAACACAAAGCGACTATTTGTGACTCCGTGATTTTTACGGCTGTACAAGTAGCAATTCTGATTTTCAAATTTCATACTATATATATTGTTGGTACAATTTAGTAGAGACTTGTCACAAGTGCTTCTCATTGAGAGATTCTTTTTCGTTCTTCCAATTATTACTGAAGTCTCAGTAGTTGGGGTTGAGTTATCTTTGCTGTTTGATTGTTGCAAATCTTTACAATAACTTTTACCACCACCTCTTCTACCATTTTCAATATCATATACTGGAACACTTATATTTTTCTCTAAAAAAAGATAACAAATAAACGCATTTATGATTAGTAAAAAAAAAAAATTTATTGAAAATACATAAGACATTGGGCAAAATATGTAAATGAAAGTACGGTTCAAAACTTCAAGATAAAATATGTCAAAGGGGCATTAGGTAATCCAAAAACATCTTAGTTGCCATAAGGGCAAAAAATGAATTACGTTATTTGTGTATTTTTATAATCTTCACGGGATTGAATAGTATTATAAGTTTGTCATAAAGTTTGTAAGACACAGAAGGAAAAATCGCAAACCACATAAAGTACAGGGTGGCTGATGAAAGCCGCTATCAAAAAAATGGTCACACCGTTACGGTTACTGGAGACCGTTATTTGAAAATGCTGAAAGAATTTTTCTATCCAGAACTACGCCTAAAGAAAATTCCTTTCAACTCTGTGTGGTTTCAACAGGATGGAGCAACGCCTCACATAGCCCAGCCTGTTATGACAGAGTTGTAAACGAAAATTTCCTGGTAAACTTATTTCAAAAAACTGCCAATTCCGTTGGCCCCCCCAGGTCGCCTGACCTTACTGCTCCTGACTTTTTCTTGTGGAATTTATGCAAACAAGAAGTCTACAAAACAAAGTCGAGAAATTTGGATGAACTAAAGCAAGCCATTCGGGCAACAATTGCGGGTATTCCTGTCGCAAATGTCCAAGCGGCAATGAACAACTTTTTACTAAGATGCCGCACATGTGTCAACGAGCAGGGGGGCATTTAAATTCAATTCTTTTTAAAACTAATTAAGCCATATTTAATAAAATTTAATGACCTGAAAAAAATAAAAATGAATTCCATACACTAAAAAAAAAGTTATTTGAGTTTCTTAATGTAGAAAAATTCATCAGCCACCCTATATATATATATTTTTGATCAGCTCGATGAGGTGAGTTGATTTAGCCATGTATGTATGCAAACTAGTCCCTCAGTTTTTGAGCTAAAGAGCTGAAATTTTGCATACGCTGCATATTTGTCGGAATCAGACGAAACGGACCACAAGACAACGGACCCATACAAACACCCATTTAAATTAAAGTTCTTATAAGAAAGTTTTTTGTTTTTTGACGTATTAAACTTACCAGGTTACCAGGAAGGGTACCTCACATACAAAGCCCATTTAAATCAAAGTTCTTATTAGAAAAAGTTTTTTGTTATTTTGACTTATCGAACTGAAATTTAGACACTAAGTTTCTGATCCATATGCATCAAACATGTATATTTCAGGATCCTAGGGTGAGCAGGAGGGGTACCTCCCATACAAACCCAAATTTAATGACAAACTTATAAAAAGTAAAAGTACAATAAAAGTGCAGTGCTCATATTTGATATTCAAGCTGTGTTCTTTGGTGATCAAAACTCTAACAGAGAGAATATAGTGATGCTAAGAAAGGAATATCCAACCTGCAACCCGGAGAAGCGTGAAGAGTCTTACATCTTTGGCATAACCATATTTCTGGTTTATTGCAATTTTTTATTAGTTGATATATTGATGGTTTTGTTCGATAAACTGTCATCATTAACGCAAGTTTCTGCAATTGAATTCGGTGAAAACACGTCTCTTTCAAGCAACAAAAATTTTGGAAATGTGACCTAACTGGCATATAGTCGTGCATTATCATGATGGAGCAAAACCCCATTAAGATTAACTTCATATTTGTAAATGGTTGAAAAAAAAAAGCGAAATCCCGACATACTGTAAGCAACTCCTTTTTTAATAAATGTTATCTCTTATTTGGTTCATTTAGGCAGCACATTATTATTATTATTTTATTTATATTTTATTAGTCAGTATTCATTCACTAATTTCAATACACCAATAGTACGAAACATGTCATATGTAGATATATAGTGGTGAATTAAGAATACATATCGGGAACTATACGAACCAATAATCCTAGGATCTTAAATTTACATGCTTGGTGAATATGGGTCAGACACTTATTGTGTCCAAATTTCAATTTGATGAGAGAAAAATCAAAAAAGCTTTTCTAATAAGAACATTAATTTGAATTTGGGTTTTTATGGGACTAGTGCTCCGATTCGGCTAATTCCGACAGAGAAAGGTAAAAAAGAAAACTTCGTGCAAAATTTCAAGAGTCTAGCTCAAAAACTCAGGGACTAGTTTGAATACATACTGAACAGGGAAGCCATTTTAGCCATTTTCCGAACAGATCTGTTCTTTTTTTAACTGACCTATCCGGAAGAAAATGTCAAACATCCACTATCCGGAAATCTATCCTGTTTTAGTTTTAATGTATGAATTTAGACCAATATTTGAAAACACGGATCAAGCTACACCGAGTTGGAAAGGCATAAAAAATAAATATACACATACTTATATACATACCATTAATGGAATTGCTATGCATAAAATTTTCAAGTGCACTTCTGTTATCCTTACAATAACATTTAGTTTTAATCATGCTGTTTAGTTTTTAATTGAACACACATATATGAATATCTTGTGATTCATGAATATGAGCCAATTATTCGTTGACCACCTGATGACGATTATGTGGTTGGCTTGCGCTAAGTTGTGGGTGCTTAGGAGTCATCATAACTTATCAGACCTAAAAAGATTTTTAGAGAATATAAGTTACAAATATATATAAGAATATAATATTAACTTCGGTTTACCGCACCACCAATGCATATTCTTTATCCCTAATTCTTGTTTCATTCTGCTATGATTTCAAATCGATTGGTTTGTTTAAATTGTAAATACTGGTTATTCAACGTCTTAACAAATGCTAATTGACCTCAATTGTAGTTTGATATTGTACAATAAAACAACAAGAACATAAATGTGGAATATTCGACGAACAAATTAACAATTTTTTAAACAACAAAAAAATATTATAAAAATTATAATCCTTCACACTAGTTCTTTAAATCATACCTATAAGAATGTATAACTTTATTTACTTGGTTCAAAATTTATTATAGAAATAAAAATTGTTGAGATATATCTATATCAAATGTACCAAATTTCTTTAAATGTACATACATATATACCCATAACTTTTATTGAAGGAACTGTTATGAAACTAACTTGGCATCCATTCAGATCTTAACTCTTTTTAGGTCGCAAGTTGCTGAAATGTTTCGAACTTGGCTGACACCCTGCGTGTGTTTTTTTTTTGGATATGTCGGCTCAAAACTTTCAGAATATATTGCTTCCATAACCGTCTATATAAAAAAACCGCTCAAAAATATCTTAAATTTGTGATTATTTAAGATTAAAAATATGATAGCTTAAATGCAGATATTTGCTTCCGATTAACTTTATTTCAACAAATATGTT
The DNA here is from genome assembly GCA_037043315.1 of Amiota communis. Classification (NCBI taxonomy): domain Eukaryota; kingdom Metazoa; phylum Arthropoda; class Insecta; order Diptera; family Drosophilidae; genus Amiota; species Amiota communis. The sequence continues at coordinate 553,986 of JBAMAV010001500.1, read as the reverse complement.
TCGAAATGATTTTGGGAGTGTAGAGCATTCCATAATTCAGCTCAATTTCAAACTTCATAGCTCTTACACCTACTGAGCCCCCTTTTATGACATGAAGGTTATGCGTCAAGGGGGTTAATTGCTCTACAGCAAACATATTTTTAAAGTTAGAACTTATAAATATCGGAAAAGTTGGTAGCCTAGTAGACACTGTGAGCTTGTACAAAAAGGTGGTTACATTTTTATACCTCACAAGAACACAAGATTCCACATAAAGATTTAGATTATAGGAGGCTTATGAAAAATTAAATATTATAGCGTTTAGTATAGAATACTATAAAATTAAGAAAAAATAACTTGTGTCATATAGATAAGTATAAGCATTGGTAGGATCAAAGTTAGCGGTTTAAGAATGCATAAATGGGAAATCAATTAATTTTCTTCCTCAGAAACACACACATACACACATATAAAATCTGTCTTATGTGTTTAAATACTCCCAGGTTAACAATGCCCTGGAAGTGTAAGTGAGATAGAACTGTTACGCATTTAACACATATATATCTGCGCTTTCACGTACATAAAGGCATCATATACATACCATGCAGAGAAAACCGTACAATAAAATTACATATTTATTCGAACAGCAACTAAATTTAAATTTTCAAAATATCAATTTTAAATATCACAGCACTTGCAGTCCACGGCCTGCTGTCGACAATTAGTGCTTAGTTGAATATATTTAAAATGTAATTCACTCTTTTCTCATTTTTTTCACATGCCAATGTATATGTCGACAAACAAGTTTATAAAACACAATACACAAAAAAATGAAGAAGCAGCATATCGCAGCCAAATAGGGTGTGTACGTTGTTGCCCTATTTTCCAGACAGAAAGGTTAGCACATAATCAAAGTCTTGTTGCTATATATAACAACTATACTTGCACTTCAATTCATCAGTTTTTAATTATTTTAAATAAAATCACTTTTCATCTCTTTTTCTATTTTTTTATACAATACTACCACAAAATGGCTGACACCCTGCACAATATTTGCTTTTTCTCATGGACCTTGCCACTAATTTAAAGTGCTGCCAGAGCGCTGATCATAAGCAATCGATACAATTTCGTAAGTCATAATTTAAGGATATTTCATTAAAATTCGTTAAAAATCTGAAGCAATTTTTATATGTATGTGGTTTTTTTTAAATTATTTCTATTTGATTTCACTTTCCTTTTATAAATGTTCGTATAGTAATATTATAGGCAATTTACAGTGCGAGCATTTCGCATTTCGATGAGATGCCTAATCGAAACGCAAAGGTGTTGCCATTTGTTTTGTAGTGTTGGTAAATTTTTGGTAACTTCTAGGTGATTTTCGACTCTTTCGTTCTTTCTTTTTGTAGCGCGACAATAATATATTTAAGTAAAATTTAAATTGTACATTTTTTTTGTAAATATATTAACAAAATACGTAGCAGGAATGAGAAACGAAGCTGCCAGAACTACGTGCATATACTGCAAAATGTTCTAAATCATTTATTTTTCACAAAATTTCAATTTGAATTTCTCACTGTTTGCGTTAAAGATGTGAAAATTGTACTGTAAACACTACTCTGCATTTTCATATGCATCTATGATGCAGCGTCACTGTAAATACACGATTAGATATTCAATTCAATGTAGGTATCAGGTCAACTCATTGCACGGTAAGAAATAAATGGCAATGTTATATTTACTAACCGAAACTAAATAAATCATCATTATTTTCTTGGTCGATTTACTGCGGACCGTGTGTGTGTGTTACAAAATTGCAAAATCAGTAAATTGCGCGTCTGGTAACACTGCAAACGTACAGAAAAGTGTGCCCAAGTTTATTAATTCACAAACAATAAATCATCAATGAACATAATAAAGATTATTTAATAAATTTAAAGATATCAAGAGCACATTTTTCAGTTCATTGTATAAATATAACCCAAATACACTTAGTCTATTAATTTAATGCCGAATGCTTATTGCTAAGAAAAGGGTATAATTGTAAAGGTGACCCTGCTTCAGATATTGTAATTGTTTTGTAGTGTAATGTTCGCCCTAACTAATCGCATTTGAGGGTATTATAAAAAATAAAATATTGTACTACATAAGGAAGATTGAAAATCATCTTCAGAAATTATTATTCATTGCGTGAAAAAGTAGCGATATCAATTTTGTGAGTAAAGCAATTTATGTTGGAAATAATTTGTCCCTTACAAAATAATTAAAGTTAATATTGAATTGTTAAAATGTATATGAACGTTTCTCAACATACACACTTGTACGGCGAGTTATAAGAGTAACTCTACTTAAAATTACTGTAAGATTAAAGAATATGTACATATAAAAATTCTGTGCAGGTGTGATAGATGTTCATATTTTTGATATGAAATCTTTAAATCGTTTGCTCACCACACCCATGGAAATATCAGCTACCGATCATAACACTTACTTTTGATTTAATAAGCTTATTTTCATAATATATGTACGTTTAATTTTACTCCTCTGTGCACTCACCTTTAGTTTGCCGCTAAAAGATAATTTAGAATTTCCGAATCATTGATATGAGCTACAAAGCTTGTATTTAAATCAATCCACACTCGAAATATTCAATATATATTTAAACAAAACAAACTTGGAACATAATACGAAATGGACACATTTGATGTATCAGATCGAAACAGGTGAGATCAGTTACCAAATAAATACAAGCTATATACATATGATAAAATTGATATCATTAATTATTTCAAGTTGGTATTTTGGGCCGATGTCTAGACAAGAAGCTACTGATGTTCTAATGAATGAACGAGAGCGAGGTGTATTTCTGGTACGTGATAGTAACTCAATAGTGGGAGACTATGTTCTATGTGTCAGGTAGAATATCTCAGTTTTAATCATAATACTGATATTTATACACTTAAATGTAATTTCAGAGAAGATACAAAAGTCAGCAACTATATAATCAATAAAATACAGCAACAGGACCAAATCGTTTATCGGATCGGCGATCAGTCTTTTGAAAACCTGTCGAAACTCTTAACTTTTTATATGTTGCACTACCTGGATACAACACCATTAAAACGGCCGGCGCCAAAGCGGGTTGAAAGAGTGATTGGAAAATTTGATTTTGACGGCAGTGTAAATAATTTGATTACACACAATATTTTAATCAATAACAATTAATTTTTTGCTCCAAATAGGACCAAGATGATCTACCTTTTCGCAGGGGTGAAGTGCTTACAATCATTCGCAAAGATGAAGACCAGTGGTGGACAGCTCGGAATTCTTTGGGACAAAATGGTCAAATACCAGTACCTTACGTGCAGAAAGTAAGTTATTGTAGATGCAAAATTGTAGAATTTTTGTCATATGTCTGTGGATATATTCTCTTTAAGTGATATTCTGATTGCATGATTTTATTAAACAGTATGAGGAACACTTGGAAGATAACAGTTTCGAGCGGCCATCATCCGGAAGCAGTAGTTGCGGTAACAATGTACGATCTCCACGTTCGTCCAGTGGCAACTCAGATTCACCCGCTGTATCAACAAACAGCCAACAACTAAGTAGCAATTTAAAGCGAACAGACTTAAATGTATGCAGAAATAATGTTAAGCCATTTGGATTTACTTAATAAAATACATTCATTATTGCACCTTTGCAGCGGAGACTACCTGCCTATGCGCGAGTGAAGCAATCTCGTGTTCCAAACGCATATGACAAAACGGCTTTGAAGTTGGAAGTCGGAGACGTTATTAAAGTTACTAAAACCAATATTAATGGTCAATGGGAAGGTGAGCTCAAGGGACGTAAGGGACATTTCCCTTTCACTCATGTTGAATTTATCGACGATGATTGTGATTTAGTGAACAACTTTGGAGATGCAGATCAATCCAACGTCACATCTAGCGCAAGCGGAAACAAAGACTGGGGCGAATAATTAACATTGTGTTATCTTCAAAGTTTTCAAAACATGATCACGTAAATAACACACTCTTTCCAACTGAAATCGTATATAAAGTGGTGCATGCCTATCTCTGTTAAAATAAAAATAAAAAAAAAACAATACATTCATATATATATAACGACTTGTAGGTGGTTGTTTTTTGGGAAGGGGGAAAAAAGTTATACGTTTTTGTGGGAAATAAATCGAGTCGTTAGATATAAATTTATTTAAGAATCATAAAATTTGTTACACTCACAAAATGTATACAGAAGTTATAAAATAACAACTGGAAATTTTGCGATCCCTTTGAGTTCATAGTGTTTTCAATTCCATTAGCGCAGCATGAATACGGAAGTGTAAACGAGACTCCAAAGAAAATCCCGTATATTTTTTTCTAAAATAAACCATAAATCCATAATATTTATATTAATTTGTTAATTGTTGGGTTCAAATGTACGAATATCTACTTTGTGTAATCCAATAAGGAGATCGCTTGCTCTATTCGTTTTTCGTCGGCATGAACAAGTGCAGCCTCTACACTGGCATACGGGGTTAGATAAAAATCCTCTGTCAAGTCTTTGTGCATCGCGATACATTCAAGAAGATCCCTAAAAAAATATTGAATTTAACTTTATTTATTAAAACTTATACAGTTATCATACTCCATTGCCAAAGCTGGTTTTTTCATTTGACGATAACAAGATCCGCGTAAAAGTAAGCAAAGGGCTCGGTTGTCTTTAGCAAATGGCTGTTGAATTTCAGTTAATTTAAATCTTTTCATGTGTCGCTCGATTAGCTGAAGCATTCTGTCAGCCATATTGTAGTTTTTTTTAAATACTTTGAATACGTTCCATAAGTACATTAGCTCGATTGCTGGTAGACATAATGATCGATCTTGGGCAAAATAGCGCCCTACTTTTTTTAATACAAACTTTTCCATTGGCAGTGATTTTCCGGCGATGCGTTGCTTATAAAGGGGAGCATTGCGCATTAATGTATCGACCATGTTTCTATCAGAAGTGGTTGCATTTTCAATCATCAGCATGACAGCTGCCTTTTGATAAGAGTAGATTGTGCGGGACCACTTACTCTTCTCGACAAGATACGTTGCATATAAATTGGCTTCGTGCCAATTTTGCCTCAGACTGAAATGATTCTTAATTAAATCCGCTATCATCTAGTTACATTACAGAATTCAATTGAGATTTATCTAGTTAAAACTAGGTAAAAAATTAAAATGAATACTGCAGTTCATTTCTGCAAAATAATACTCAAGATTAGAAGCATAATAGGGCTTACCACTCCACCCATAGCAGTTCCCAGAAACTGAGGTGATGAAATTGAGGCCACACATCCTGAGATTTCCATGATTTTATGTACCAACGTGAAGCTTCGTCCAAGTTGCCTTGCATAAATTCCAAGCGGCCCTTAAAGAAAAGAAACCATACGCCATCTGGATATCGTTCCAAATGTTTCGACAATATATCATTACACAACTTAAGGTCCCCTTCCTCATGGCCAAGGACATAGCACACTATCAAATGGTAACCGAGAAGCGTCATGGCGCAGAGTATTTGTCGTAATCCATCGAGTTGGCACCCTACGCCTAAATCAGCTAATCCGGTTGCCTATAAATTCAAAAATACAATTTTAGAAAAAGCTACTTTATACAATATTTAAATATCAGTTAACCTTGTTTCCCGAAAACCCGATAAATTCAAGCACTTTAATGATACCAGTTGGCAGTTGTGAAACCATAAGGTTAAATGTTCCTATGCCCATGAGAACTCCACTTTCAAAGTGCACCTTCGAAGTTCTAGATTGCCACTGGCGATGTTTTAAAATTTCTGCACATTCCCTTTAGTAATTATAATAATTTCATAACTGGAAATAAATTTATGGTTTCGTTTACACGCTAGGTGAAACTTACTTATAACTACTGTAACATTGACGTATTCTTAGGCTGGCACGTAGCAGACTGCTTAGAGTTTCATCCTCAATAAAAGTCAGCAAAGCTTTTAACAGCAAGGCCTCGGCCACGCAAAGTTCGGCGTGTGCTTCTGTATCTGTCATATGATCGTAGTTACTCTGTTCATTGAATTTAAATTACAATCATGTTTATTTACAAATTTCTGCAAATAAGCCTTACCCTTTTAAATTTTTTGCCAATGGTCGCTGTTAAAGTATCCCTCTTCCTATGTTGCTGACATAACGCCAAGCACTTTTTGAGCTCTTCGGCTGCTTGATTGATGTGATGTTGTTCAAAAGTCAGAACAGCTTCTAGAAACGAAAACACCCCCATGCCCATGGAGTGATACATGCTTGTTTCCGCAAATGGCTTAAGAAGAGTTCGAGCCTCGTCGAATTTGTTGTTAAAAAAGTAATGAATTGCCAACTTTGCCTCATCCAATGCCGTATACAAGTCCATTTTAAAAGGACTATTAATATTTGTAATTCTTTTAAATTTTAAGAATAAAAAAGAAAAGCAAAAACATACTTAAAATCATTCGGTTCGCAGTTTGCATCGAAGAACTATAAAAAATGCCATTATTTCTTGTTGATATAATGAGAGAAGTCAAATTTTACCATGTTTCCTTCATCCTCATCATCATCACTGCTGTCGTTGGACTCAACATTGCGTATGCTGTTTGGTTCGCATATACGATTTAATGGAACCATTATTGTTTTAGACTAAGGAAAACCCAGGAGTCCCTTGTGCCTTGTGTGTTAAAGAGCTTTTAATTGATTTTTTCACTTGAATATTCACACAACAATAACAATAAGTAGTATAGTACTTATTCACTTATTTCAGCTTAAGTTAGTTAATTATGACTAATGATATGTATAAATGATATTTAAAGTGGAAAAATAGTCGTTGTACCTGTTTGTACATAAGTATATAATACTTGGCAAATGCAAATTTATACATTTATACATATACTACCAAGTGGGCAACAAATGACTGTAGACTATAGACTGTATCAAAGACTATGAAAATATTGTACTCGAAATCAATTATTTTTAAGCACAATTAATTCTCTTAATTATTCTCGTCAATTTTATCTGATTTATTTTTGTACTTTTCACAAAACTTAAACTGTTTTTAAATAGCGCACGATACTTTGTACTGTGGATCGTGAAGTTATTACCAGATGTTACAATGTTCAGAATACAGAAGTTCTTAATGTATGTTGATTTTTCACAAATGATACATTAATTTTTAACATTTTCCCTATTCAATTCACAATTTTTTTATTTTTTTTTTTGGCAAATATACAAAAAGTGGAATTGACCGTTAAAATGTAATATACTTATATAATGGAAAACGGAGTTCAATTTGTTGTTTCTTGCACATTCGATTCGATTCGATTCGATTTATTCCATGCATTTTTTTCCAGCAAATTTATCGTACTCGTTATGGCTTGCGGTTAGCATGCTTGACAGTGTGTGGGCCCCCTATAACACCAAAAAAGAAGTTAATAATTTCCCCACATGAGTTACTATAGTGAAGAAAATATGAGGGTATGCTTATTTTCAAGAAAAAAATCAATATGAGGGTATGCCTATTCATAGTACATAAATACTTTAATCAAAGACCATTAATATATTAAACAATTGAGAGAATTCAGAACATGTTTACAAGTTCGAATTGTCTAGTCTCTCTTTGTTTATAGTCTTTGCTTTTATCAAAGAGCATTAATATATTTTGATAGTCTTTGTACGTACGTACTTTTATCATCTCTAAATTGCTAGCACTGTTACTTGATTTAGCAGAATTCCATTTAACAGAACTAAATGCAAAGATAAAAAAATAATAAGGTGAATGGCAAATGTTTTTGTTTTATGTGTTTGTCAAGCTATAACGAGTGAAAAACAAATCTTGCGAAAGCAAATGGGAAAACAACGTAATTAAAAATTTACAAAGAAATGGAATAATATTTTGAATGCTGAGTATATTACAAAGGTATTCATTCCTCCTGTAGAAGTAATTTAAAAGTAAAACCAAAAGGGCAGACAACAATGCAAGTGCACGCAAAATAAGAAGGAATAATGATGGGAGGCGAGAAAACAGCTGTGAGTTAAACACATTGGCGTACAAATAGGATTTAAAATTCTGTATGTGAAAGCATAAATATACTTTTATGCGGATCGCTCTGAATACGCGAGTGTAATGATTGTAACACAAAATATCAAGCACATTCCGTTGGATTGTCAATATTGGTCTGTGACTATATACCTACATATGTGTGTATGTATATACATACTATATACATTATATGTACTATATAAATTATAATTGCATGGAGTTAGATTGTTAGAACTGTCTATAAAAAAAAGGACAAGAACCCATTCTCACTTATAACTGAAAAAATAAGAAATTCATAATATACATATTTATTAAATTTACAATCAAAGGCCAAAAGAAACAAGTTGGTACGCAAAATGTTATCATATTGGTAATGTGTGATCAGTGATGGCAAGAAATATTTTTATTGAGATGTATGTTATAAACGGGGACGGGATGTTTGGACAAGAAAAATGGATAAGGGGCCTTTTAATGAATATACATACATACATACTCAGTTTAAACATGCAGTGAAAACTTGAATTTTGGAATCGAAATGGATAGTTCGATTGGTACCTTTTTTTTTAGAGGTGTAGGGTATGAAAATAAATTATGTGAAGTGTATATGTAAGCTTCGGTGAGACCTAAATAAGGTGATTACCCTTTAATAAGGTACAATATTTTGTTCACTTAGCCTCATGTGAGTGAATAATTAATCTAACTATTCATGGAGAACAGAACCACTACCAATATACTTTTAAAGATAAACAAAATTGACGACAGCAAAACAAAAATGGAAAAGATAAAGTTTATACATAGTTTCTCTCTAACTTAAGACAAAATACTGAATTAAATTGCTAATAATCATAGTAATGAAACATATATTTTTTTTTCCTAAATTTCTACCATGTAACTTTAAAAATCTACCTTTTTGTCGTAATCCATTGTACGTAATATTAACTAGAAATATGTGTATATTTAATTATGACATGGTCTCTTACGTGAAGTTTGTTAGCAATCTTTAAGAAGTGTCAAAATTTTCTACACAAAAACAAATTTTTTCCACGAGTACAAATAAGTTTCCGCCGTTTAAAATCCACTTTTCGTCCCCCAACATGATTCCATGCAAAAAAACCTTTCCAATTTAGCCTTTGCAGTAGTTTTTCGCAAGTGTAAAAGCGGCGTACATTGTCTCTTGGCTTGAGTTCATACGGAACCAAATTTCCTTGCTTGTGCGCATTAACCATGGTTATGAGACGGTTGAAATCAATATTTGAGTCACTCCCAAGGTTTCAGCTAGGTCCTCATGAGTTTGACATGAATCTTGTTCCAGTTCTTTAAACTATATTGGCCCCCTTTGCGTTCTTTGTCGCTGGTGTCAAAATCGCCTCTTTCAAAACGCCAAAACCAGTACTCACATATTTTTATTGATGGAGCGTGCTTCCCACCTACTTCACACAGCAATAAATTTCTATCAGCTGCTCTTTTATTCAAATTATAGAACTAAATCAAAAGTTCCCACAAATTACGCATGTTCTACTCAAAACTCTACATTCTCGTACAAAAAAGTATGAATCTGATACAAAATCGATAATTCTTCAAGGTTATGGTATTGCCACATGTCCAACCAACCCATGATACAACCACCCGATATGAGGTTTTACATTACAAAATCAAAAATCATTCCCATTCCAAAGACATGTAAACCGCCTGTTTCTAGAGATAACTATCAACAGATCAGCCTGCTGTGTGGATTCTCAAATAATTTTGAACGGCTAATTAAAACAACATCCTGCCACAATTATTATTATTATTAATAAGTAGGATAAAAAATAAATTCTTAAACTACTTAGTATTAAGAGCACTAGCTGCCATGGATTTCACAATTTAACTTCATCCTTCTATTAGAGTAATTAATCAATTTTGCGAAAGAAAAGCTCAATCAGTAAAAATCAGTTGGAATGGTAACTTTTGATGTCCAAGCCGCTTTTGATATAACATGGCACAATGGTCTGATTCATGAACTATGAACTATCGAGAACAAACACACTTTCGTTCCTCACTAAAATAATTCAAAGCTTCCTATCTGACAGATTATTTCACGTATCCATGGATGTCTTTTAATTCATTAAAAAATTGATATATGCTGGTGTCCCTCAGGGATCTGTTCTATGGCCTGTACTATATAATGTCTACACTCATGACATTCCAACTTTTGAAGACTACATAAAGTCAGTATTCGCCGATGACACGGCTTTGTACTGCACAGGAGAATCTTGCAATGTAATCGTTAACATACATCAGAGGGTACTTACATTAGGGATGTCAATCCCTTTCCTTTTTCAGTCCCAAAATTCCGGGATCAGACGATGTGAATCCCGGGATGTATTTCATGAAATTTTACCACACAAAAAAATTACAATTCTATCTGACATAAAAATATTTCCTAACTACATTGTACTTCTATTTGCAATATAAACAATAAAGTACGTCATCCAGTTTTAATTTCATGCTCAATCTGAAGAATCACTATATGAAATTAAGTGAAATGCATTAAAAAAGAAAATAATTTTTGTCCATTTAATGACCAAACCCAAATCGGACCACCCTTAAAGATGCTATTGAATTTTTGAAATGGAAAAGAAAATATATATGTTTTGTGTGAGTAAATTAGTAAAAATTAACTTCCGGGACTAATCCCGGGATTGTCATTTTCAAATCCCGCGATTGACAAAAGTCCAGAAAATTGGCATCCCTAATCCCTATGTAGTTATATTAAACGATGGAAAATAAAATTAAAAGCTTATAATACAAAAGCAATTTACTTCACTAAGCAAAAGCATTGTATCTTTCTTGACAAGAAGATTATCAACAATGAGCACATAAAACCATCAATAAATTCAATAATATTAATCAAATTCTATATCCGTTTATAAACCGCAGATCCCAGCTATCACTACAAAATACTCTTATCATACAATATATTTGCTCGGAGGTTAGAGCTGACATCATAGAGGCACGGGTTCGATTCCAGTTCAAGCTTCGTTCACTTTTTCTTCCCTCTGTTCTTCTTAACTCTCTGTCACTATTGGTCATATTAAAAAAATGACTAGGTTATCTATATATATAAAATTGAATGTATGTAAGTCTCGTATAGATTCTGAAATTGCTGAACCGATTTTGATGAAATTAAGGGCATCTCTAGCATAGTCTTGAGAGTGTTTCAGTAAAGTTTGGTGCAAATCGGACTTGCTATTGTCGAGAAATTGGTGGATAATAGTTTGCATAAAAATCTTAGAGACATATTTTAGAATCAATCAAGTCACCCTTATCAAATATATCAGGAAATTATGTCAATATTTGATTCGTCTGATTTTTCAAAAGTACTTTAAAAAAAAAATAGCATGACCCACTTACATCACGTCAGGAGTGTAGCAAAGCACGCCGGGAAAGCTAGTAATTATGATTTTTGCACCCATAATATTGTGTGGGTAAGAAATTTGGGGCTCCTTATTAAGTACCAGACAAATACTACTTGAAATTTCTGTTGTAAAGATAGTCAATAAGATCTATTCATTCTTTGCATCAATCGATAATATAGTACTAGTTTAATGCGAAATTTGTATATTTGAACAATAAAGCAAACACAAATTTGTCATTAAATAACAATATTTGGGAGGGGTAAAACATTGGAGAAAATTTAGGAAGAGTGCGTAGACGTAAAAGGAGATTGGATTTCACTTCATATACATATTCCAGAAGTGATAATAATTATTCAAACTCTGTGGGTTGCATCAAGATGGGATTATAGGGTTGATATTAAATTTTGTAATGTAATGAAATATGTAAAAGTTCAGATTATTATTTAGTTGAAGTGATCTGGATCAGAATATTTGGACAAAGATTGCGATGTAGTGAATGCATTTTTGTAATAAAAAGATCTGTTGTTCACTGGTGTGCATGATTCGCGTTATTTCAATAAGGTGCTCAAGATAAGGCCGTTTTTACCTTGGTTATCTACGGTAAAAACTAAATATAACATTTCTATTCTTGTTCCGGTTTTTTGTTTGTTTATATTTTGAATTCTACGAATATTTTGCTAAAAAACAAAGTGCTAAGTCCGTTTTTTTATAATCTGTTGTAGTTTTAGCTTAGCTAATCTTAAAGATAAGGTGCTTGCTCCGAACAATGGCTATGCTATTTCTGTTTTTTGTAAACGAACATATTTTTCAAACATTGAGTCTTATAGGAGCTACATACGTGTAATATATAGTATGGCTTTGAGAAGTTAGTTATTTGTATTTGCTAGAGAAATTATCAAATGATACAGCCAGCAGTAATTAATAGACTCTAAGTTGAATGGAAACGCGACATCATCATCAACTGCGGTAACAAAATTAACATTAACCTTTGCTTTTGATTATAAGTACGTTGTTTTATAATTCATCATTATCTTTGAACTTACAATACTTTTGCTGCAAGGGTTAATGTTGGTATTAGTACATAGACTGGTTTCACAGCAACTGATATATAGCGCTATCTTTGTCAACCTCTAAACTTAAAATATACAAATGAATTAATGTACTATAGTTATCTGTGGCGGAAGTTGTTGTGTTTAGTGAATCTAAAAAAGTTCTTCGTTTTACTTAAATCGAGGTACTCAATAGATTACCTTAAATTAATAACTGGACGATCTATATATTTATTTGAGAACCACCGTCATTTGTACAAAATTTACCTCCGATTAGCAATAATGTTTTTGAAATGCTTATCTAAATTTTTATAGACTATATATGGAAGTTAACAAGTAAACTATTCTAACAATACAATAATAACTATTGAGGGTTCTTCGTTAAAGGAGCTCAATCGTACGTTTGATTTTGAAAATGTTAAATGGGGTGTTTTGTGTTTCAAACGAAAATGTCGAAGCTACAATACTTTGGTTTACCGAAGTATATTTTAAAGAAAATTTTGTACGGGGACTGCTACTTCCAGTGAACGATAATAAATCGTCTCTGTATTAAATATTGATAGCTCAAAATCTGAGGAAGTATGCATAGAAGGGGACGGACATAGCTTAATCGATTATGCTCTGATAATTCATGTTGACACTTATAGGGTATGATTTGCAAAAGAAGTACATAAGTATATGTATATCAAGAAACTGGTGTGATCGGAACGTTTTTAATTAGTTTATAAAAGGTCGGTGAAAATAAAATTTCATGTTTTTTTTTATCATTTCCAGTGACATGTTTTATGAATTGAGTGCCAAACAAACTTCATCTTGTGCAACAAAACAGAACAGAACAGAACAGAAATTTTTAATTGAATCATTTTAAACTTAATTTTGTTTCTTCTAACTAAGAAACAAGTAGACAAAATGGCTGTTCTGTCGAAGTATATTGAACGTTTTTTGGATAAATATGAAGAGGCAGGCCTGCCCAAAAGTGTATTTAGTCATGCCATTGTGGGCGCTGCATTGCTTGCAGTTACACTAAAAGTGACGGTGCCTTTAGTGCGACGATCGCAAAGTAATTCACATCGATCGAGTGTTTCCCATGAGGGCGGAACAGACGAAGATTCCAAATTGGCAGAAGCTGAAAAATTATTGGTGGCGCAGCAGCTGAAAAACAATAAAAATAATAAGAACCTTTTGGAGCCTGGTCTCAACAGGGAATTTCTTCATCAACTAGGAGTCCTTGCCAAGATCATGATACCTCGAGTATGCTGCTATGAAACCGGACTATTAAGCGTACACTCTTTGTGTCTGATATCGCGTACATTTCTTAGCATCTATGTAGCAGCATTAGAGGGAGCCCTTGTTAAGTTTATAGTACGCAAAGATGTAAAACAATTTGCCTATGTTTTAATGAAGTGGTTTGGTATTGCAATTCCGGCAACATTTATCAACTCAATGATACGATTTTTGGAAAGCAAACTAGCCTTAGCATTTAGGTAAGTTTTTTTTTTATAACCTACTTTTCATATAAGATTAAATTTCTCTTTTTTTTTTTTTGTTTGAAATGATGTGTTTTTTAAATTAATTCAATTCTTGATTTAGTACCGGGCGACCAAGCTTTGCTTGTTGTTCGACACTTTTAGTGGCCACACATTCTTCTTAAGTTATAATCCTAGATAAATTTCCTATATTTTATTTCCTATACTTTTGAAGCACATGCAGGTCGAATTGAAGTCAACTTTTCTCGGTAAAATTCGAGAATCCTGGTTAGGACGATTTTCTTCGATATTTTCTTGAAATCAGTTAAAGTTAATGATCTTTACACATTTACTTTTTGAAAGCGCTTTGTTTTAAAGTCAGTTTAGTGTTGTGAACAAGAAACAACACTGAACTCGCTAAAGCTTACAAACATTTCCCACCATTTTTTTTTTAGTCTGGTTTACTACCTTTAGTGAAATATAAAAAGAAATACCCTATTTTTAATCAAACTAAAGCTTAAATACACTGCCATGCAATATTTCAATGCATTGAACTTAAACTGGTCTACCAATTCCAGCAATAATTCAGAGTATGTCTGTGAGTAAATTTTCAGCTCTCAACTTCGACATACAGACGTGGGCAAATCGATGATCATAATGCCAGTATAAACTTTATAAAGTCCCTTTGTTGTAAATTGTATGGACTAAAAATAAAAACATTTGTAAAAGGCATACAAATAATTCTTTTTGATTTTAGAACACGTCTGGTGCGGCATTCTTATCGTTTGTATTTCAAAAATCAAAACTACTACAGAGTATCAAATTTAGACGGTCGAATTGAGAATGCCGATCATAGGTAAGTTTCAGATTGCCCCATTTGCATTAATTTTCTGTAATTTTTAACAATTAAATCCTATATAGACTTACGGAAGACATTTCGGTATTTGCCAGTTCAGTGGCCCATTTATATGGCAGTTTGACCAAGCCGTGCTTCGACTTAATGTTAATCGGCTTAGCATTAATGCGCTCTTCTCGGAAAATGAGAGCCAATGTCGTATCCGGTATTGTAATTTCTCGATCTCAGTTCATATTGAAGTTCTTATAATTTTTCTCACAGGGCCGCTTTTATCTGTGGTTGTGATATCCCTCACCGCACACATACTACGAGTTGTTTCGCCGAAGTTTGGGCAATTGGTATCTGAGGAAGCCAACCGATATGGTTATCTAAGACATATTCACTCTCGAATTATTACTAATGCTGAAGAAATAGCTTTTTATGGCGGCCACAAGGTGAGTTACGAAATACAGCTAAAATTTGTAAATTTTACATTTATTAAAAATATTTTAGGTTGAGCTACAGCAACTACGTCAGGCTTACAATCGCCTTGTGAACCAAATGAATAATATATTTACACAGAAACTCTGGTTCGTCATGTTGGAGCAGTTCTTTATGAAGTATGTTTGGTCCGGTACTGGAATGATTTCAATTTCACTGCCCATTTTGTTGAGCGGTGGTGAAGCTGTCGATTCATCATCAGGGGCACCCACCACAGCATCTAGCGTCAGCGAGCGAACTCAATACCTTACGACTGCAAGGAATCTTCTTATTTCTGCTGCCGATGCTATCGAGCGTTTAATGTCCTCATACAAAGAGATTGTAGCATTGGCCGGTTACACGTACCGTGTCGCTGGTATGATGGAGGTTTTTGAGGAAACTGCTCAAGGTGTTTATAGCAAGGCAACCGTTGCAGAAAATAATGAAGACCGAATTGGAGCTATTGAATTTCTGGATGGCAAGCCAATAGCGAAGGGACGTATTATTTACACTGATGATCCCAACAACATGTCAATCGCACTGGTAGCAGTGCCCGTTGTGACACCCAATTGTGATATCGTTGTGCCAAGTCTGACATTGTGTATTGAGCCTGGTATGCACTTACTAATAACAGGTCCTAACGGTTGTGGCAAATCTAGCATGTTCCGAATATTAAGTGGACTATGGCCCATATATACCGGCGAACTTCATATACCCCGCCCGGTGGAGGGCAAGCCTTGCATGTTTTACATTCCTCAGCGACCTTACATGTCTATTGGCAGTCTTTGCGATCAAATTATATATCCCGACACACAAGAGGATATGAAACGAAAGGGTATTACGGAAGATGAGCTTCGTGATATACTAAAAATGGTTTGCTTAGAACACATTGCCCTCCGGTAAGTATATCGTAAAAAATAAAAGAACTCAGAATATTGGGTACCACCGAAAGTTACATAAAAACTTTTTATAAAAAAAAAAAAATTAAAAAGAGTTACAAATAACAACAACGAACTATAGAAAATATAGTAATCGGTCGGTCCGATTTCAACGAAAACTATAATAAGTCAGTTGAGATATAAAGTTTCGATTTCCTAAAATTGGTTTGCTCCAATATGGGCGGAAAGAGGGTCGTAGTACACATTTTACAAAACTTTGTCTGCCTTTGAGATAACCGAATTTCAGTGTCCCAACGGTTACTCTTTTGGAGAAACAGGCGCCTGGGAGGTCTAAATAAAGGACGAAATAACGTCTGATTGTGACGTTCACTTGATCATTTCCATCTACGACATATAATACTTATTGGGACAAAGTATGTAAAAGTAAAAAGCCTCTGTGTAGGTGCAAGTGTGTATAGCCACTGATAGTTTAGAAGGCTATGCTTTCATTTTCACATAATTTTGATTTAATGCGTTATACACAATGATGTATATTAAATTTATGAAAAGTGTACAAACTAATTTATTTAACGATCTGTTTGATCAACAGTGACAGTTTTGACATTGTCCGCGACTGGAAGGATATTCTGTCTGGTGGTGAGAAACAGCGAATGGCGGTTGCTCGTTTATTTTATCATAAGTAAGTTTTCAGAACTAAAGGTGCTGCCCCACGATCATAGAAATATGATGTATATGATATTATATGAAAAAAAAAGATGAACCGTGTGCCAGGCAAAACTAAGTCATAGAAATATGATGTTTGTCAAAAAATTATGAAAAAATATTTCATATTACATAATTGTGTGGCAGTTCATCATATAATATGATGACTCTCGATTATATCCGCGAGTTGACAAGTCTTTATCATAGTTTCTCTTTGCATTTTCATCATATTTTTCTATGATCGTGTGGCAGCAAAAAAGGCTACATCATCATAGTTTTTAAAGGTGCTGCCACGATCATAGAAAAATTTGATGAAATTTAAAAAAATATGACGTATATCATATTATATGACAAGTTTTCTATGATCGTGGGGCAGCACCTTTATATAAAGTCGATTCAGTTAATAATATGAAATACCGTTTTTTCAGACCTCAATACGCACTTCTTGACGAATGCACAAGTGCCGTTTCTATCGATGTCGAAAGCTCCATTTATGAAGTAGCCAAGAGCATGGGCATTACACTTCTGACAATCACGCACAGACCAACATTATGGTATGCTAACATTTTATTGATTCTACCTTAAACCGTCATGGTGAATTATAATCGTTTTAGGAAATTTCATACGCACATACTGGAATTCGATGGTCAGGGCGGCTGGAGATTCCGTAAAATGGAACTCAACGAGCAACAAAAACAGTTCCTACAGTGATTTACGTTATTCTATGTCTGTCCGAGCTCTAACTAAAAGAACATTTGAGGTTACACAATACATACATATTAATTGTATCTATAGTGATACGACCCGTATCGTTAATATTAAATCGACATTAGGTTAGCTTAATATATATTTTTATATATAGTGTGTATGCGTACGTGGTCAGTAAGTCATATAGAAATCAGAGCGTTGCAGTCGGAAAAATCTTATTGTGGGACAGTCACTCTTTAAAAAGGTTAAGAACATTTTGTTGAAAAAAAAATTAAACAAGTTTTGGTTTCACCGAAGTTTGGATACATTTATCATTATTACAATATTATATTTTTCTTTATTATGTTATATGTAATTATACAAATTTAACCACTTCTCTGTGTGCGCTCATGGTGGTTTGATTAATTCAATATTTAAGGACAACGAATGAGCTATTAGTCCAGTAACTTAATTTGAAAAATGTAAAAAACCTTAAGTATGAATGGTTGGCTTATATGGTGGTTTTGTCTTCCAGTGGTGGTATCAACTACGATTTAAACAATGAATTGTTTATTTGGGATTTTGTGAACCATTTTAACTTTAAGATTTTTTTAACGTTGTGAGTAAGTAACGAAAAAAAGATAAAAACAATGATGTACATATGTATGTATCTTACAAAGTGTAATGCATTGGGTTTTGAAATAAAATAAATTCGGTGCTACATGTATTTAAAGATTAAATTGTGAATAATAAATGTATATTTAAATCAGACAAAGATTATTATTTTGTAGAAAATGTATATAACATATATATAAAATCAGTCTTCGACTATCACTTGTTGCGTGCAGTCAGCCTGCTAATCAATAGTCTTCATAACTCTCTATTGTTTTTTTTTGATTGCTTTCGGCTACATAACAGTTTTTTTTCGTTTGTTTTTCTCTTTCTTTTATTTCTTGCATTTGTGTTCTTAAGCCGCGTGTGTTTGTGAATACTGTGATCCTCATCCTCAGTCTTCAAATTCACCAAATTAGTGGAAGGCAAACCCAAGAATACCGGGGTGACACTAGTCTCCTTCAATCTTTACCACCTACCAGATACTCTGGATGTCTCCTGGTACGAGGTTAAAGTGCGCCAATATTACCCTAATCCCATGCGCTGTAAGAATTGCCAACTTTTGGGACATACAGCTAAACGCTGCAAAAACACCTCTGTTTGCGTTCAGTGTAATCTGCCAACCCATGCTCCAATAGACTGTACCCGTACTCAATGTGCTAACTGCTCTGAAGATCACCCCTCTTCCTTAAACAAATGCAAGAAATTTATCCAACAAAAAGATATCATAAAGATACAGACACAAAAAAAATGCACAATAAAAGAAGCTAGACAAATCTACAGAAGTGCTCAAACGGCATCACAAAACTCTTCTCTGATCAGCAATGCTGACTCTTCCTCTCCACAAACAAACGTAATAAAAACTTCAAACACTGTTACTGTTAATAGCGATAACAAAAACAACAAAACTTCTGTTAAATTAGAATACTCTAAGCATAATAATAATCCAACAACATTTTTACAAAACGAAACTGTATTAGCACAATCTGTGCTTGAAAAAAATAGAACAATCAATAAACCAACAAAAGCTTTACAAAATAAAACTGTATCAGCCAGCACCTGTGCTTAATAATTCCCTTTCTAAATTCGCAATATCGAAATCAAATAACACTACAAACAATAAACCAACAACTACGTTACAAAACAAAACAGTATCAGCACCTGTGCCTGATAATTCTCTTTCTATCCCCTCACCTTTACCATCCCGTCAAATTCTAATTGCCTCTTCCTCTCTCTATGATATCGACGTCAGCAGTGATGATGACACCTAATTGTCTTTTTCGCTTCTCCCTCCCCTCTCCCTCTTGGTTCCACACTGTTGTCAAGTACGTAATGACTGGTCTCATCGTAACTTTGATCATCTAGTGGAACCAAGGGGAATTATATAACTTCCCTCTCTTGTAGATCTATTACTCTCCCTACTACACTTACTTAATTCTTTTTTTTTTTAAATGTATTCTATATTACAATGGAACATCAATGGTCTACTCAACAACCTCACTGATCTACAAGTGTTAGTAAAAGAGCACAATCCTACGATTATCTGCCTCCAAGAAACACATATTAAACACAATTTCTCCCCCACAATCATGGTCAACTACATAAACTATTTTTTTTATTTTTCACACAACCTTAGAAGCAAACAAGGCATTGCTATCTTAATCAATAAAGGTATAGATCATGAAGTTATACCAATTCAATCTAACATAGCTACTTTGGCCATTGTGATCAACATTGGGCTTAAGATAACAATTTTGAATACATATATTCCACCCACTCAAACATTTTCTAGCTCTGATATCAATAATATTCTTACTCAATTACCTTCTCCCATTTTTATTTCAGGCGACTTTAACGCCTGGAGCCCTTTCTGGGGCTCTACAAGTACAAATGCACGTAGGAAAATTTTAGAAAATGTGATTATATCTGAAAATCTCGTCATTCTGAATGATGGAAGCCCCACCCACTTCTCAACTCACCAAACTTTCACAAACATAGATCTCACCATTTGTTCATCCTCCATTTATCCGCTTATGTCCACTTTCACACTGGATAATCTCTACAGCAGTGATCACTTTCCAATAAAGACTTCAATAGCCATAGGCTACACTAATCATAAAGTCTCAATTAGCAGGTTTGTTACTGATAAAGCCAATTGGCCAAAATTTCAAACTCTTCTCGATAAAATGTGCTTGAATCCTTCTCCGCACGATAACATTAACAAAGAATGTTCCAATCTACAGAAAATGATACGTTCAGCTGCTCACCTGAGCATTCCTCAAAATTCCCCTCGTAGGGCAAAGAAGATGGTCCCGTGGTGGAAACGCAACTTAGCTGAACTCCGTTCCATTAAACAAAAAGCGTGGCACGTATATAAACATACACAAAATTTAGAAAACCTGATAGTATATAAAAAGTCGAAGGCATAATTTAGAAAGCATTGTAGGGAAGAGAAGAAAAAGTCGTTTATAAAACTAACTGAATCCATAAACCCCCTCACCCAGCCCAAAAAAATATGGGCTGATATAAAGAAAATACCAATATAACTTTATTAAACTCCAGTATCGGTACCTTATACGAACCTAAAGAAATAGCAAATGAATTCGCATCTACTTGGTCTAAGTACTCAGATGACTCAAACTTTTACTCTTTTTTTGCCGACCTTAAAACATATATTAAATAACCCCTACGTTAACAACAACCCATCAACCCATAACTAAACAAATTGAATCATGTGTCTCTCTCCTTGAGCTAGAGTCTACTATAACTTCAATGAAAGGTAGCACCCCGGGCGTAGATAGAATTACCTATCCTATTATTAAAAACACACCCCTCAGCTTCAAAAATCGCATTATCCACCTCTACAACATGATACTCATTAAGGGTATTTTTCCACAAAATTGGAAGCTCGCAATCGTCATTCCAATACCTAAGCCAAACAAACCAAATTATCAAGTCTCAAGTTACAGACCAATTTCACATCTGTCATGTCTAGGTAAACTCCATGTTTCGATACTAAGTTTAGACTTTGCAAAGGCTTTCGATAGAGTAGGAGCCCATGTGGTTCTTCGACAGTTAGCGCTATGGAAAATCGGACCCAAAATTTATTATTTCGTTAAAGCATTTTTGAGTAACAGAAAGTTTTCTGTAAAGGTAAACCACGTCTTTTCTAACACTGCTAACTTGTTTAATGGCATTCCCCAGGGCTCGCGCCTATCGGTTACTCTATTCATCATAGCATTTAATGAGATGAGTAATATATTGCTTAAGTATAATCATATGGAACACATCATTTATGCAGACGACGTACTAGTTTATACCAAAATCAAAGACCTTGTTTAGGTCTGTAAAATCAAACTTTAATTCTATCCTCTCCGACATATCCACATGGTCACTGGACTCTGGTGCTGCGTTATCTCTAGATAAGTGTAAATTATTTCATATTTGTAAGAAGATAAATTGTAATTACTTAAACTTAACTTATAATAATGTAAATATCCCTAAATCACCTACTTTAAAAATCCTAGGTTTAATTTTTGATAGTAAATTGAATTTTAAAGAACACTGTAAATATATAAGACAAGCCCTAGCTGTCAGACTTAACATTATAAAATACCTTACTTCTAAAAAATTTTTTGTTCATTGTAATACTTTAATCTCTGTAATGAGATCAATTATGTTGTCTAAGATTGACTACTTACTTACTTACTTAGCTGGCCATAACAACCCGTTTACCGGGTTACGGCCTGCTTCAGCACATCTCTCCAGGCGCCTCTGCTTTGCGCGCGCCTCCTCCAGTTGGTCACACCAAGCATCGACAGGGCTCCTTCAACTTGGTCCTTCCAACGTAAATTGGGTCTTCCTCTCCGTCGACGTCCGCTGACTTTCGCATCAAACACACGTTTTGCTGGAGCATCTTCATTCATCCGAACGACATGACCGAGCCAGCGTAGCCGCTGGCTATCGATGCGCTGGGCAACGTCAATGTCGTTGAAGCGCTCATACAGCTCCTGATTGGTACGAATGCGAAAGTCATCGCCAACCCGAACAGGACCGAAGATCTTGCGTAGTACTTTTCTCTCGAACACTCCCAGGGCATCTACATCATTGCGTGTAAGTGACCATGCTTCCGCGCCATATAGAAGCACAGGTCGGATGAGTGCCTTGTAGAGTGTTAGTTTTGTCGCTCGAGAGAGGTCTCTACTACTCAATTGCCTATTGAGACCAAAATAGCACCTGTTGGCAAGAGTGATTCTGCGCTTGATCTCCAGGCTGACGTCGTTATCGGTGTTAATGGCGGTGCCAAGGTACACGAACTCCTTGACAACATCGAAAGTATAGTCGCCGGCTGTAACTTGGGATCCAACACGCCGCGCGTCCCTACTAGTCGACAACATATACTTCGTCTTGCCCTCATTCACCGCCAGACCCATTTTGGCAGACTCCCGTTCAATAGCACTGAAAGCTGCGGTGACATCTCGCTTGGTACGCCCAATGATGTCGATGTCGTCGGCATACGCAAGGAGCTGGACACTTTTGTAGAAAATAGTGCCAGTGCGATGTACACCCGCCTTCCGCAGAACGCTCTCCATGACGAAATTGAAGAGGTCGCATGATAAGGGGTCGCCTTGTCTGAAACCTCGCACGGTATCAAAAGGTTCGGAGAGGTCTTTTCCTACCTTGACGGAGCTGCATGAATTACTCAACGTCATCCTGCAAAGCCTTATCAGCTTCGCAGGGATACCGAGCTCAGACATTACGGCATACACGCGATCCCTTATTGGGCTATCGAAAGCTGCCTTATAGTCGACAAAGAGATGGTGAGTGTCGATTTGGTACTCATGGGTCTTCTCCAGGATTTGGCGCAATGTGAATACCTGGTCGATGGTGGACTTACCAGGTCTGAAGCCGCACTGATAAGGTCCAATCAGTGCGTTGGCGTGTGGCTTCAATTGTTCACATAGTACACTCGTAAGAACCTTATATGCGATAGGGAGTAGGCTTATACCCCGATAGTTGGCGCATATCGTGGGGTCTCCCTTTTTCAGGACAGGACATAGTGCGCTGAGGTTCCAATCGCTGGGCATGCATTCTTCCAGCCATATACTGCAGATGAGCTGGTGCATGCACCCTACCAGCTCATCACCTCCGGCCTTAAACAACTCAGCAGGGAGGCCATCGGGGCCTGCAGCTTTGTTGTTTTTGAGTCGCTGAATCGCGACCCTGACCTCTCCATGGCTGGGCGGCGGAATCTCCACGCCGTCATCGGCAATTGGTACGCTATCTTCTCTAGTGGCGGAATTGGTTCCGTCGTCGCCACACAAAAGCGTAGAGAAGTGCTGTCTCCATAACCTCAGCACACCTTGCGCATCTGTAACCAGGTTACCGTTTTCATCCCTGCAGGAGGATGCTCCGGGCTTCAAACCTTCCGTCAGACGCTTGACGTACTTAAAGAATTTTTGAGCATCATTCCTGCTTCTGCACATCTCGACTTCCTCACGCTCACGCCTTTCCTGCTCTCTTTTCTTGCGTCTGAAAAGGCGTCTCTCTTCCCCTCTCTTCAGACGGTAGTCCTCGACAATGGCTCGCGTAGCGGCAGACTGCAGCGTTCTTTTGTAGGCGGCGTTTTTCGCTGCAGTGGCCTCGCGACACTCCTCATCGTACCATTGGTTTCGTTTTAAGGGCCGCTCGAAACCAAGGACCGTTTCCGCAGTCGTGCGTAAGGAGTGGGAGATGCTGGCCCACAGCCCACCAATGTCGTCGGAGGGGGATTGATGGAGCCTATTGGAGAGTTGAGCGGAGAAAGCCTCAGCTGTCCGTTGTGATCGCAGCTTTTTGACATCCAGCTTTCTCTGCGTACTAGTGCGCGCTACCCGCGATGCGTTAATGCGCAACCGCACCTTGGCTGCGACAAGGTAGTGGTCCGAGTCCATGTTTGGGCCTCGGAAAGAGCGCACATCTAGTACGCTGGAAGCATGCCTTCCGTCGATCACAATGTGGTCGATCTGGTTGCGTGTTGATCGATCGGGGGACAGCCAAGTGGCTTTATGGATGTCGAGGTGCTGGAACCTGGTGCTACCGACTACCATGTTTCGCGCCGCGGCGAAATCGATCAGCCTTAGACCGTTGGGCGAGGTGGTCGTATGAAGGCTGAACTGCCCGACAGTGGGGCCAAAGATACCTTCGCGCCCGACCTTTGCGTTAAAATCGCCGAGGACGACCTTGATGTCATGTGCTGGACATTTATCAAACACGTCCTCGAGCTTCGCATAGAAGGCATCCTTGACCGCATCGTCCTTCTCTTCCGTCGGGGCGTGTGCGCAAATCAGGCTAAGATTTTGGAACTTAGCCTTGATGCGGATCATGGCCAGCCTCTCATTCACCGGGGTGAATCCCAAGACTTGGTGGCATAGTCTTTTGCTGACCACAAACCCGCACCCGAACTCGCGCCTCTCCGCATGGCAGCTGTAGTAGATGTCACAGAGTGCTTGCCTTTTGCACCCTTGTCCTATCCATCGCATTTCCTGGATGGCGGTGATATCAGCCCTACATTTCATGAGGGCATCCGCCAGTTGGGTAGCGGCACCATCCCTGTTGAGGGTCCGGATGTTCTAGGTGCATACCCTTAAATCGTAGTCCTTTATCCGTTTGCCGTGGTCGTCATCGTTATGAGGGGTTCCATCCGAGGCATGTGCTTTGGCCTTCACTGGATAATTTTTTTACGTGGCGGGTTCCAAGCCCTGCGCACAACCCAGATTTTATGTCCAGGGGATTGGACAGCGCTGCACACATTGGTTCACAGACTAGCGGGTGCTAGTCCGCTATCCAGGAGGGGCCACGAGGAGGCTGTGTATCAACTTGGATAAAGCAAGGAAACAAGGATCGTTCTGGCGGTCGCCATGTTGACCACGATCAGAGACTTTGCCTTGTATGCGATAACCCATCCCATCCCATTGACTACTGCCTATCTATATATGGTAATGCAGCCAAAACTAACATCAAGCATATAGAACCTCCATACCATAACGCCATCAGAAGAAGCCTTCGCGCCTACCCTACATCGCCAATCAAATATATGCTCATAGAAGCCGGTCTTCCAACAGTGCATCACCAGATTGAAGTTACGAAATTCAGTTTAATCCCAAAACTGTTTTTGAATCACAACAAAAAACTATACGATACAGTCAAAACAGCTTATAACTATGTGCGTTGTTTTCGGCGCATATCAACAATTATGCAATGTATCGATTTAGTTGGATTTACTCAGTGCCCCACGTACATTCAACCTGCACGATATCCTCCATGGACACTGTAGCGAACTGCGTTCATTGATAAACTTGAACCATTCACAAAAAACGACACTTCCTCAGAAGAATATAGAGCTCGTTTCAATGAAGTTTATGGCGACCCAAGTCATAACACAACATTGTTCTTATTCACTGATGGATCAAAAACTTCAGATGCAACTTCGTTTGCTGTTGTCGACGGAACAAATACAACAAGATCGGTTGGTTCTATTTTAAATTTCTGCTCTATCTTCACTGCAGAAGCATGTGCTATTCTCCAAGCTGTACGATTTGCTGCTAATATTCCATCAAACGTCATTATTTGCACAGACAGCAAATCAACTATTAACTCCGTACGAAACCCCAACAGCAACAGTATAATAACTACTACAATCCGCGACCAGCTTATTCAACATAAGCATATTAAACTTATGTGGGTCCCTGGCCATGCCACAATACTTGGCAATGAACTAGCCGACTCCCGTGCAAAGCTCGCTTTAAAAGAACCATTACACATAGCTAACTTACTTGAAAAGGCCGACATCCTCCGCTTAGCTAAAGCTCATATACGGGAGAAAGACCGGATTTCATGGGTTAACGCAAGTCACCACTACAAGCGTTTAAACCCGAGTGCTATCACTCCAATTTATCCTGCCGAATGCCACCGTAATGCAATAAAATTATTCGTCCGCCTCTGACTCGGCCACACCTCCCTCACTCATCAACACCTATTGTGCGGCCGCAACAATGATACATGTCCTCTCTGCAATGACGTTGCAACTGTGGAACACCTGCTCTCAGAATGCAATGCAACAAATCACCTTTGAGTCCAAACCAAAATTTACATGATAGAGCTCCTGGGCAATCCAAATCTTAGCAACATAAACTCGATCTATATTTTTTTTTAATTCCACTAATTTGATAAATCTTATATAACCAATATTAATTAATCTTTTACTTCAATTTTATTTATCTAAGAGCTGAAAGCCATGGCAGCTAGCGCTCTTAATTTTAAGTAGTATAAGAATTTATTTTTTTTTATTCTACTTCTTAATAATAATAATAATAATAATATATATAAAATCGTAAACGTCATTCTGTCTGTGCAGGCTAATCTCAGAAACGGCTTAACCAATTTGTATGCGGTTTTCACTGCTGCACTCGACCTACAAAATCAAAATATATTCATTTTAATTAATTTTTCGTCCAAAGACAAATAAACTAAAGAATATTTTTTTCATTGATTATGCTTCGAATTTCGTGTTGTTTTTGCTATTGTTGTATTTATTCCTACCATTTATTGATAACTGAGTACGCACAAGAATATTGCGCTCTTCGTTGCCTTCTTTTCGTTGTTAGTAACTCCAGGGAACTCTAAGCTTTAATCCCTGTTAGCTCTACATGTAATATCGTGTACAGATAAGCATTACTGTAAAATTCTAACTGTTACACTAATAAAATGACATAAGCATTTCGAATACCACGCGAACGAAGTCACAGGTACAGCTAGTTGTTAAATATAGATGATACAAATTTCTTTGTAATCTACAGATTAAAATATTTTTCATTTTATATTTATTTGAAAAGAAATGAATTTATTTGAAGTTATGGAAAATAATACAACAACAATCATACCAACTGCGTACGACAGTGAAACGTGTCTGTATCAAATTTTGGCTATATAGTATAAAGCTCAAAAACATGCCTAGACGGACGGACGGATCATTTCCATATATACAGTCAAATTTACTTTATAGCTCACACACTTGGCAGATCATTTCGTTTACGTTATTATTAATATTCTATAGACTGAAAAGTTTTTAGATCCGTGAGTGAGTTGTTCAGTACATGGTTTTCATAGTCTTTGATAAAACATACATCATATTAAAGTAAATTACAGATGTTCTGGCTATTTATGAACTATGTATTTGTGCATTTCTCATAGCGCAACCCTTTGTTTAAGAAAAGTAACAGATTGGTCAAATACACTTCACCATCTTAATTTGGTTAGTTCCATATTTCACATAACTGCTCTCGAATTTTGGTTGTTGTTAAGCGGATTCAACTGTACTTATACTCCGCCCTATGCTTTTATGTGTTACGAACAT
This sequence comes from Amiota communis, assembly GCA_037043315.1. NCBI lineage: Eukaryota > Metazoa > Arthropoda > Insecta > Diptera > Drosophilidae > Amiota > Amiota communis. The sequence continues at coordinate 526,410 of JBAMAV010001500.1, read as the reverse complement.
AATGCCAAAGTGTAAAAGCAATAAATATTGGAATAAAGTATTTTTTAATTTCAATTTAATCTTGCTTTATTCCCTTTAACATTTACAATTTTACTTAAGCTGCTGATTTACATTTTATTTACAGAGTTTAGTATTCAATATGTTACTTTTCTACTGTACATTTAGTTATATTTGTATATATGTTTTGTTTCAAGTTTAGTTTATGATAGATTTAAATAATAAGGAAAAATTGGGAAAACCTTAAACAATTTTGACTAGAATGATGTCAGTACTTAATAATACTAGGAATGTATTTAGTATGTAAAGTACTGAATAGCACAATCATTGTGTATTTTGATATTTTCTTATGTTGAAATTTGTTTTTGCGCGTGATGTTTGATCTTGGATCATTTGGACATTTGTTTCAAAGTGCAGCCTAGAAGAAGAATAGTAAAATGTAACGTTGAGCATCATTTTTACACTCTTCTCGGGAGTGAATGGTGGGTGATTTTTTAAGAGCTTGCTAATTTGATTCTAAAAAAAAAACACATAAAATTCAGAAAAATGTATGAAATCTTTATTTGAGTCGATAGAACGATCGATATAATTTAATGTTTACAGATAATTTGATGTAAATGTTGGCCGCGGCTGCGCTGCAAATAGTCCATACGCTGGGTCCAATTTTGGCATACTCTCTCCAACATATCGGCCGGTATCTCACGAATAAATTGTTCAATATTGGCTTCCAGTGCGTCAATCGTTGCGGGCTTGTCGCTATAGACATGAGCCTTAACATAGCCCCACAAAAAATAGTCTAGATGCGTTAAATCACATGATCTAGGCTGCCAATTGACCGGCCCCAAACGTGAAATAAACTGCTCACCGAACTTGCCTCTCAGTCGGGCCATTGTTTCGCGTGTTGTGTTAGCCAAGTCAAGCTCTTCCATTTTGGGCAAAAAATAGTTTGTAAACATCGTACGGTAGCGCTCGCCATTCACAATACCGTTCCGGCGAACAGACATTTGTCGGAATCAGCTTAATCGAACCACTAGGGGGGTACCTCCCATACAAGCCCCCTTTTAAATTAATGTTTTTATTAGATAGTTTTTTGTTTTTTGACTTATTGAACTAAAATTTGGACACTATAAGTTTCTGTCCGTAACTGCGGGACTAGTTTTGCGAACAGACGGACATGGCTAATCAACTCGTCTCATCAAGCTGATCACAAATATATATACTTTATGCGTGTTACAAACTTCATGACAAACTTATAATACTATTCACTCCCGTGAAAAGTATAATGAATTGTTGCTATATGCCGATCACCATACTCTTTGATTTGTTAAGCAACATAAAAGAATGCAACTGTATATTTCCTCTACTAACCTTTAATACAATTGTAATAAAATAATAGTATGTAATAATTATCTAAAGATTCTTGGCGTTACTAGTCGTCTTGAAATCATCAAATTTATAAGTCCCAAACGCACACATCATTCATTATCCACGTTACCGGAGCACTGATGCTCTCCCTTATAGACTATGCCCTACCAATGTTAGTGTTCACCGTCTACTTTAAAACCCATTTCACCCTTCTAACGAAGTTATGCATCTTGGACGAAACATGTGTTCATTGCTATGCATTTAAGATCAAGGGAACCAGGAGTGTGGAAATCGATGAAATGGTGCCGATAGTCTTTTGGGATCTGGAAGGGATCAACTTTCGATGTTACGAGTTAAAAGATGACCACATTTAAAATAAACTAGCATTCTCGGCGCACCTTGTTTTGCCTCCGACTTGATGTTAGTAAGTGATTTTATTAGTAATTCACGTGAATGAACACCATGTTTTAATATTCCACACGCCATATAATCGGAACACAATTTTTTGAGCGATTTGTGCAGTCACTCAATTAATAATACAGGCTTGCAAAATTTTGTTTTTTTTTTTCAATTGAATGTGTTTATATAGGTTAGATATATAATATGACCTTCGTTTTCCTGTATCACGTCACAATTTTTTACTCACGTTTAAACATTGAAAATTGGTCAAAATTGACATATGTATGTACATGTTATATGTAGTACATAGTACTAGTGGAGCCCCCGGCCGACACAATCGACCGCATTCTAGAAAAAGTGTTTCTTTCTATAAACAGTGTTCTTTGCGAAAACTCTAAAAAACGGCTTCACAAACCAATGAGCGTACATAAAAGAGAGGCACACAAAAAAGCGGTTATTTTTAACACCTTTTTATGCCTAAACCTCTGGACTATTTTGATAAAAATTTACAGTATACGAGGGGTACTATTTATATTTTGGGAATAGCAAATAATAACAAACATTTTTAAATGAAAACGGCTTTATTGTTTTTCAAAATATTCATTTTCTTAACTCACTGTAAACGAAACAAATAGCACTTGTACATCAAAACGTTGTGAGCACGTTTATGCTAAAAAATGTCAAACTTTATTATGGTGTTGCCAGATTTTAGCTATTGACATTAGTGTTGCCAAATCCTGAAATATATATAGTACCTCTCGTACAGCTAGCGAAAAATAACTTTCAATTGGTAGTTTTTTTGTCAAAATATGTTCAGTGCTTTAAGCAGGAATGGAATCACAAATTCAATGTTTGCCGTTTTGTTATATAGATAGAAGATGTACTTGCACGATGTTTGCATTTCACTATTAAGTTTTTATACTCTTCACGCGGAAGGAGACATCGGAGACCCCATAAAGTATATACAGTGGAAACTAAAATGATGAAATGATCGTGACTGTTACAAATTTTGGTTTGTCGAAGGCAAATTTATTTTGAAGTAAGTCATTTTGTTTTTTAAGGGTTTGTGCTTTAACATGGTTAAAAATATTGATGCCAAATTTCTTGATGATTGACTGGAATTTGTTACCCAACAACATCAACATATTGATAGCAGATTTTTTTTAAAATGAAAGATACCGTTAATTTGTAAGCAATGTTATCATTAATTTAAATTTTTTGGAAAAGTGGTTTAGCGAAAAATGAGTTGGAAGAGGTAATAAAAATTAAAAACCAGGGCTTCCTGCATTTACTCAATTATGCACGTCATTCAACATGAACAAAATTTTTATTTTTTTTTTTTGGTCCTAGATCCCTTGTTTTTTTGTATCAGTACACATATTAGCAATTTGTGAACATGGACACTAGAAATATTATACCATTTATACTGCATTCTCCCTCAAAGTTAATCTTCTTTTTGATTTTGGAAGCCTCCCCTTCTTCTACTGTTACTCTGACAGCTAAATCTGGATTTTTGGCGCAGTATGCTTTGGCCATCATCTGACTGGATAATCTCTTCAAACTTTGGATTCGGAATGAGTCGACAACGTCGTTAAAAAATGCGTTTCTCGCCTTATTTTGTTATGGGACCCTATATTCTTACCAAGAGAACAATTTTTTTGGCGGTTTTGCCACGTTACACATTTGTCGGAATCAGCCGAATCGGACCACTAAGAGGGGTATCGAATTGAAATTTGGACATTAAAAGTGACTGATCCATATTCACCAACTATGTAAATTTCAAGATCCTAGGATTATTTGAAGGGGTGCCTCCCGCACAAATTCAAATTTATGTTCTTATTAAAAGAAAAGTTTTGTTTTTTGTCTTATCGAATTGAAATAGGATTACTGCATCGTATAGCTTCCGATATGTGTGCTCAATACATCATGGCCAAGCGCAGTTTGATAAAGTACGTGTATTTATTGTAATGTTAATCAATGAATGTATAATCAATGTTTATTTGAGAATTTACTTTTATTGGTTTGTATATGCATAATATTGAAATAATTGCCTCTACATTGTTTTTTATTTGCCTTACATACATATAAATAATAATCATAATAATAATATGTAATTATAAAATTAATAATTATTATTATAATAATATAGGAGGTCTAACTTGAGTATGTTCAATTTATGATATATTGTATGTAGTATAAAGTTTAAGACCAAACAATAAAAATTTTTTAGATTGTAGATTGTTTGAGTAAATTTTTTGTTTTTTTTACAATTGGGCTAGGCTACATACATATAAATAAAATTCCAAAAAAGTCCTTGTGTCTCAACTTCGAACCATATTCCTTTTTTTTCCATAACGGAGATTCCACGAATAAATTTTGAATTTATGTGTTGTAAAGAATAAACCACAAAATCTTTGTTATAATTTAAATTTATGTAGTTTGCTGTTGTTATATGTGTATATAGTACGCCATAACATTTACAATGTAGTGTGTTGTTATTATATGCATTGAAACGTGCATCGGAGCCCCCAAAAAATATTGGATATGGTATATGGTATATGGCATATTCAACATCGCAAGAGGAATCGAATGGTCCATGTCCGACCGTCTCTGTCACGGGTATAAAGTAGAATAATTAGAATTTTTAAAATGAAAATTTAAACATGTTGTTTATGTACAATATATTCACATTTATGTACAAATAAACGCGGACGAAATGTAGAATATCTTTTGGAAAAAGCGACTTCTCTTTCATATCTTATATAATTATATTTGGTGATGAAGATTTGTTTTGATTTTTTTTTTAAACGTATTTAAAAAATTAAATCAAAAAATTGAGACATGAAGAACTGGAATTTTATTAATTGTTTACAAAACCCAATGTAATACAATAAATAAATATACAATATACTTACATACATATACTCGTATGCTAAGATGTACATAATTACGTGTACATCGTATGAATATAAATACAATATTATTTTTTTATTTAAGTATACTATTAACAAATAAGTATTGTCATGGAACATTATTATTGTCGGATTTACCAAAGACTTTTTATTGTTTTCGATTTTTAAATCGATTGATAATTTGTTTTCTTTACTCTCTCCTACATTTTTATTCTTTGTTTAGTTTATCTTTAAGTTTTACATAAATAAAGATTTCTTTATGTTTGTCGATATGTTAAATTGACGAAATTACATTTGTTATCTAAGATTGATAATTGCATGCATTTTGATATTTGATATTGATATAGTTATTTGGTATTAAATATTTAATATGATATTCTTATTTTCATGAATATTCTTATAATTCATGCTTTTTTGATTGTTTTCCGTTTACCCATAGATACATACATACAAACATTTCCATATGCAATTATTAAGTTTTCTATATAGTATTTATATGAATTAATTTATCCTTTCAATTCTATTAATGTTTTGATATCTTCTCGTTTTCTAGTTTATTAGTTGAGTATTTTAGATTTAAAAGCGAAACTGTTAAGTCTTCCTATTGTTTTTTTTTTGTTTACTCTTAATTGTGTAAATTTTGATTAAGATATTATATTGTAGTATTGGCTATGCAAATATTTGCGTTAAAATTCAATAGAAAACGTAACGTCTCAATTTTATAAGTGTGTTCCGTTCTGAAAGCTTAATGTATCACTTATGTGTTTACTTAAGTTGAAATTGTATAATGTATTTAGAAAGTGGTATGTTTTGGGTTGGGTAGCCCATAAGTGTTTAAATTTTTTTTTTTTTTAAAACACAACAATGCTACATTTTAACATTAGTAAGTTATTGTGATTATGTGAGTAGTAAGTAGTATTACAATTTATTTTAAATTATTCGAAATTGTAGATCATCATCAAATACATATATTTAAAATTATGACAATAAAGTACGGACAAGAATGGAATATACAAACAAAATAATTCTCAATTTTCTTTAAGAACTAGTTAGTTAGTTCAATAATAACAAAATAACAGTCCGTAAAATAGAATGACTGTGATATTTGTAAATGGTTAATATGGGTCTAAAATCATAACGGCTTTTTGCAGAACTCTGTTTCATGGTAAGAAAAAAAAAACAAAATGATAGAACCGAAAGCTAACGCGTTAACAAACATTTTAGACAGAATATTTTTAATACATACGAGTACATTAATTTAAATATCCGACATTTATATAAAAGAAAGGAATTGTAATTTTCTTTTAATTTAAGTCATAATCATATACATCATGGTCAGATCGGATTTTTTCTTGATTTTCTTGGAGTTGATAATTTTCGTTTTGGGCGTTATCACTGTCATCTGTAAAACGTCCTCTGTAAATCCATTCGCCATCACCAGTTATCTCACCGCTGTGAAAAGCATCACTGAGTACATTTACATTTTCTGAAGGTTCATTTTCAACGTTGTGTTGTTCTAATAAATGTTGATACCAATTAGGCAACACTTGGTTCCAATACGGGGATGGATCTGTGGATTTCTTGTTAAGCCAACCTCTTATGTCTCGCTGAAAATTGTGGGAGGGAGTGTACTTAAATGTTATAAGAATTCATATAATACATTAATTTATATATTCACTTTACGATTTTATAATGTCAAGTACCTGTTTAAATAGTGAGCGATTACGTTCTCGAAAATGTGACTGACGTAATGGATAGGACCGCGGAATGCCAACAATGGCAGCGTTACCTTTATCAAAATCTCTCGCATCTGTAGTAGGAGATCCTTTAGGTGGATTTCTCAATCGTGAAGAACGTCCAGTTTGTGCAGAAGGTTTATTTTCGGAGAATATAGACCCTTTTTGACCGGCATTATTTCGTGCAAGATGTCCTTGTTGGGCAAAGCGATTAAAAAAACTGCGCGTAGATGCTCTGTTGAGTGAATTAGAATGCGAGTTTTTGTTTTCAGCGACATGCATTTGTCCTTTAGCGATTGACATGCGTTCATCATTAATATACTGGTTGCCTTCATTATCCGGACTGCGATTCTCCTCCATTAACGGAGAGTCAGATTTTAGATTTGTTGGCTTATAAGACGACTTTACACTGGAAAATATGAAAGTCAGCAAGGATCTGCTTGTATACAAGAGTAATTACGATTTTCCTTACATTTGTCCGTTAGCAATTTCCTTTAAAACTGCAGCGCGTGCAGCTATTTCTTCAGCTCTTCTTTGTTGTGTCAGTTCCTTGGCACGTTCCGTCCATATAAGCTCCTTCAGTTTCTCAAAGCTGCCTTGAACAGGTACAGAATTTTGTTTGGCACCTCCTATAAGGTTTGAAGAAGAACCATTTGTGCCACCTATGTATCGGCTTAGATAGGGTCGACGAAGAGAACCTACTGGGCTTAAAGGTCTTGTCTCTCCACCAAAAAGAAAACCAGAAGGGTTTTCTCCGCCAGATAAGATAGAAGGGCCAAAGTGGCGCTGACGCTGCCCTTGCAAACCAAAGGGCCGATGCGGTTCACGACTAATAACGCGACCGAAAACTGGAGATCTTGATCTTTCTCTGGGACTCATTCGTACACTTTAAAAAATGTAAATAATTCAAAATTCTTTTTATGGATTACAAATACTTACGATCCAAGACTACGCGTACTGGAATACAGTGGCTCCCAAACATTGTAGGTAAAAGGGTCTCTATACGTTGGTATTTCGTTGGTAATTTCAGCTGCTCTTGATTGTCGTTTTGAGAAGCTGTGAATAAAAAATATATAGATTGAATGCATTAGTACATTGGTGGTTTGGCAAGGAGCAATCTGTTTTTTAAGAAAAATAATGTGATAGCAAAACTTACATCCACATGGCACGTAGCTGTTCGCATGACGGTTCTTCGGAGCTATGCTGGAATGTTTTTGGGACAAACACCTCTCCAACGCCATTCAATGATGCATCATGTAAACCTTTAGATGTTATATCAGCATCTCTTCCAGTCACACGTTTAACTCCGTTAACGCCAACTCCGACTCGTGCATTTATATTTAAAGCTGGTGACTTATAGTCATGAATCCGCCCATTTAAAGCCGACGGTAACGGAACACTGCCATATGTGTATTTCAGAGCGCCGATACCATCTCCATTCAAAAGAGTACCACTTGCAGATCCAAACACAACAACAAATAATAAAACAAATGAACCAAGCAGTATGTGCTTCACCTGTAATGTCAATTTTTGGTCAAAAATTACGTAAAATTATTTCATCAACAAAGTCAACACAAACATTTACATGGCAAAAAAATTTTTAGAAATAAAACTAAATCATTATCTTTATGTTGGTGTACATATGTATATTTTAATATTATGTATAGCGTAGGGGAAGCTTTTAGTATAGAAAAGCCCCCGAAAGAAATTTTTTTTTTTTTTAATTACCGTAGTTCTGGAGTGATACATGATTTATTATAATTCTTTTATTCTTGGAGTTTGGCCCTTTTTTGGAGTTGAGTTTAGTCCCCAAGGAATTCACAACGCCTTCAATCTTATATGCAAGATGATATGACTTATTATGGATATGTACGAGTATTTCACCGTATTGTACTGTTGATAAAGAAGAGTTTTGCTTTTATTTTAAAGTAATGTAATTACAAATAACACCATTTTATTAAATACAACATACTTATATCATATGAAATTTAAGAAAAAACCTTTCATTGGTATTACTTTAGGTGTCCCAATCAAATCGATAATAATGTGCATAGAAATTAATGTGAAAAATGTTGCCAGAATACTACATATACATACGTACGTATATACTATATGTTTTTTATACTTTGCGCTTTTAAAAATGGTAAAGGGGTATTTTATACCTACATATTAAGGTAGTTTGAATAATAATAATAAATATAATGAAGTGAGATCATACAAAGTGTAGTGCAGCTTATAGAGACGAATTAATTTGTTCCGGCGCCGGTTTCACGGAGCTAGCTAAAAAGCAAAGTTTCTGCATGTCAAGGATATGGAGCAGATATATTTTTTTTTGCAGTAACCGCTATATTTGTCTAACAATTTGAAATTGACCAAAAGAAAAATGAAAAAATTGAGAAAGTCGGTGTAAGCTAAAATGCTGAAATTTACTAAGCACATACTGCTCATATTGGGCAGATCAAGTTTTTTTTTTAGATTATTACCACATCCCTTCATGGAATGTCGAGTAGAACGTCTTTAACACAACAAACAAGATAAAATATGAATTTCAGTTCGTTTTAGCTTACATAGAGATAGAAATAATTAAGAAAAAATTACTATATTAAAAAAAATATATATAATAATTTAATTTTTTCTTTTTAAATCTAGTGTCCAGACTCTTGCAATTAAGACCGTTCCCGAATATACACAATTTCAATTGTAGGAAGGTATGAAAAATATTGATATTTAAAAGAATTTTTTTGTGGGGACTATTTCAATATGCGGTAATCTCTGGTTTTCCAAACAATATTTTCTGTATCGATTTTCAGTTCGAAAGCTTAATAGAAACCAGAAAGAAGGCTATCATTGGCTATGCCAAAGATGAAATTCTCTTCACGCTCCTCCGGGTTATATCCAACCTTCCTTTCTTAGCACCACTATATTCTCTTTGTTACTGTTTGAGTATCAACAAAGAAAACATTTTGAGTATCAACAAAGAACACAGTTTGAGTTGCATTGTATTTTTATTGTACTTATACTCTTTATATAATGTGAGTTTGTATGGGAGGTACCCCTGCTGGTAAGCCTAGGATCATAAAATTTACATGGCTGATGGATATGGAACAGAAACTTATAGTGTCCAAATTTCAGTTCAATAAGTCAAAAAACAAAAAACTTTTTCTAATAAGAACATTAATTTAAAAGGGGGTTTGTATGGGAGATACCCCCCTAGTGTTCCGATTCGGCTGATTCCGACAAATGTTCAGCGTTTGGTAAAAAGAAACCTATGTACAAAATGTCTGCTCTCTAGCTCAAAAACTGTAGGACTAGTTTTGCGAACATAACTTAAGGTAAGGAAAAATGTGGTCAAAACTATTTTATTTAGGTTAATACAAAAATACAATAGTTTTGAAAATTGGTGAGTTTTAAAGTGCAATGATCGCATCAATAAGCTTTCATTTGAAATTGTTTTATTTGTAAAGTATTATAAGTACATACATACATACATACATATACTATACATTTTAAATATCAAACTGATATCGAAATGTTTCATGTGCAAGGAATTGAAAAATAAATAATCTAAGGATGTATTTCGTGTTGTGCTGTTAATTAAGGAAGTGCAATGGTGTTCTAGAAAAATAGATAACAATAAATAGTGCAGTGAATGCGGTGCGGTGCGATAAAATGCGGGTCAAACTTGGCATTATTTACTTTCCAATTTTCCTCTTTTTTATACGTGTTTTTGTTGCCATTTTCGTCCATACAGCATTTACTTGGTTGGTAAGTAAAAAAGCAATGTGTTGCTTTTCATCCATAATAGAATCTATGTTAAGTTCTGCTTCTTGTTGATGACGCATTCTACTATAAGTATATATGTGCATATATATTTTTAAGTACATATACATATGTATATGTTCCACACGTTCCTGATTGTTAATCCGACCACCTGGTTCGCTCCTGTAATTTGAATGAAATCTTCCAGGCTCTTTTGCCTGGAGCTCAAGTAAATTCCATGTGATAACATGGAATAATTTTCTCATTACGTTTTAGAGTTTTATAAATGATATTAAAATACACAATACATACATATGCGCATGCATTTATTAATATATATACATAAGTACATATATTTATGCACGTATGTAAATGATATGTGTAAGTATGCTTTTACATTTTATATAGGTAAGATGTATAGGTAAATCTTTCTTATTATTATTTTGATTTTTTTTTTTATTTAATCTGCAGTGGTGAAAAGGCACAGTAGCAAATTTAAATTTTTATTTGGAACAATGATGGAGGTTCAAATCTTTTCTTATTTTTTGAAGACCTTGGCAGCGCTCTAGTTTTTTGTGTGTATATAATTACTGAGATTTTAAAGAAGTTGCGATGTCTACGAATCAGTCTATCCTGACATCTGAATACATGCATGTTGTGGATATTCATGTGTACTATATAAGAATATAAGAATCACTTAAATATGCTTCTGAAACCATAGCAGTGTGAAAAGTATATCATAAAAAGTGTAATAACATAGACCGAATAAAAAATTACGGCGCACATCAAGACTTCGTGATTCGTTTTGTACCACAGTAGCTAAACGACGGAATGGAAGTATTAAAATGTTATCGGTTTTCGCCCGCTCGCTTGCGACCCGACCCGAGTCAAGTCGAACCTAACCATCGTATAATTATTCCCCAGTCCCTTTAAAAACAATAACTCGAACTTGTGAACAAGTGAGCAAGATATTTGATGCCTGCGTCGTGTTCTTAGTTTTACGCCAGCGCTTTTATGACGAAATGTGCGGGCGTTAAAGGTGAAAAGGTTGCAATAGTTAATTGTAATTCACATGGAGGGCAGGAAGTTTACCTTTAACTTACAGACGATGATTGACTAGGTTGAAGTAAATTTGATTTTACTTGAGTCAATTTTAATTTTCTTTTTCTATTTTTTTCGATGACCTCTATGTTAGCAAATTATCATAGCTTTAGTAGATTTTTGCAATATAAAATTATATATGTTGTATAAATAAATTTAGGTCTGCTCCTTAGAACAGTTTCACTTTTGAACTAGTATATTACACACAGAATTTTTTTTTTTTTTATATTTAACATTAGTGACTCCAATGATATTTATTTGTTGTGAAAAATCTTTTTGTTGCTGTTGATATTGCTTTGTGCTGCGCTGAAAAGCGCCGACGACTTGCGCGCTCTAGTGCTCCACTTGAACTGAATTGCTTTCCTATTCTGTACTGAATGTCTAAGGCGAACATATAGTGCCGAACAGTCTGCAGACCTACCACCTGGTCGCCCGCTTTAAAAATTTCATGTGTAGGCGGTTGTCGTGAAGGTTGCATATGAGTCTCCTTCTTACAGCTTCCTTTCGGTTCTGTTCGATTCGTTTACATCTGCATATTTTTCTGTGCGTTCTCTATACACATTTACGTTCTACAAGTCGACAGTCGTTCTATGAATGAATTTCAAGAAGGAAACTGTTGCTGTTGCTTTTACTTTTACTGGGGTGGGGCTGAGTTTGTTGTCGTGGGACGTCTCGCTCCGTTAGAAACCACTGAATTTATTTGTTGACTTAGCCGAAGTTAGTTTGGGCTGGGCTGCGTGCTCTCGTTAATGTTACGTATTCCAAATAGTTCATGGACGTAATATTATGCTTGGCTGTCCAGCTAAAACAAATTTAAAAAAAAAATAAAACATGAAAAATCGTTATCTTTGGAAGTTGTAAAAAATAAACTTTCAGATTACAATTGTCCTTTAACAAGTTTTCAGCGGCCTTATAATTTTATTTTGTATGGTAACTATAGGTATAGTGTTTATCAGAAAACTGGTTTTTACCATACCAGCTCTACTTGACAAAAAAATAACGTACCTGTACCAAAAATTCATTGGAGGACAGACGGTCGGACGTAGTTTAATCGATTCTCTTTGCCACGCGCCGACTTACGAATCTATGCGCTACAAACACAAAAAATACCACCATATTACTTTTTTTTTCTTTTAGGGGCAATAGATAATGTTTTGGATTTCATGTTCAAGTCAATCCAATAATTTGTGAGCGAAAATTGAAAACGAAATGGTTTTATCCTAAGGCAAACGGAGTATATGTACTACATATGTACATAAGTATATTGAAAATTTAAATATAATTTAATATTCCCAAGGTTGAAAGAAGGTCGGTCATATGAGTAAAATTTAGTAATGATTGTATCATTTTGAAGAAAAGCATATATGTTAGAACTATCGTTTGAATTATTAGAACTAAATGAATTAGGAAAATATATTGAATTCCAATGTCTTTTTCTTCATCTCGGAAGAATAGTAGAATAATGTAGATTAATATTTAATCGACAATAATTCTATTACGTTGATAGTTCGTTTTCTCGAAATTGAATTTCCTGAAATATAAGTATCATTGTGCCGATGTTATTACTAGTGGCTCGCGACTTTCTTTTCTTTCATGCCGACCAACTTTAAAAAGCCTTAAACGGTGGTGCAGATGCGGTATGAATAGTGTCAATCTTTGCATTTATTATGTTTTGACTTTAAACCATATACATACGTACTTATGTATGTTTTATTCTGCATAGAATTTACAGTACTCTGTTGGATTTTCAAAAGACTTTTTTACCCACTCTCGTTCAAACATACTATATACATACGAAATGATATAAACTTAATTAGTGTATCATAAGAACTGAATCTATAGCTAAGAGTGAATATGTTGGGTTCCCATAAATTGTATGAATGAATTCTGAATAAGATGAATGAATTTTTGAGAAGCTTGCCATCAGCCACTGGGTTTGAAATCACATTTAGCATGAATGGTTTCTTTGGTGCTCTCATTGCGATTGCGCTCAGACGCGTCTGACATATTGAAAATAAATCAATATAACAAACATGAAAGAATGTTAGTTGCGACTTTGCGTTTTCTTTTATACTCTTCACTCACAAAGTAATTGCAACAGTTTCTATTTCTGCATATGTATTGTGATATTTTTGTATTATTGACAGAGTAAATTGTAAGCGTAATATCTTTTTATACTCTTCACGGGAGTGAATAGTATGATAAGTTTGTCATGAAGTTTGTAACACACAGAAGGAGACATCGCAGACCACATAAAGTATATATATTTGTGATCAGCTCGATGAGACGAGTTGATTTAGCCATGTCCGTCTGTCCGTCTGTCTGTACGTATGCAAACTAGTCTCTTAGTTTATGAGCTAGAGAGCTGAAATTTTGCACATAGGTTTCTTTTTACCATACCCAGCACATTTGTCGGAATCAGCCGAATCGGACCACTAGGGGGTAACTCCCATACAAACCCCACTTTAAATTAATGTTCTTATTAAAAAAAGGTTTTTGTTGTTTAACATAACGAACTGAAATTTGGACACTATAAGTTTGTAATCTATGGCCATCCATCGTGTAAATTTCATGATCCTAGGGCTACTAAGTGGGGTACCTCCCATACAAACCCCCCCTTTAAATTAATGTTCTTGTTAGATAAACTTTCTTGTTTTTTAACGTATCGAACTGAATTTTGGACACTATAAGTTTGTAATTTATAGCCATCAATCATGTAAATTTCATGAACCTAGGGCTACCAGGTAGGGTACCTCCCATACAAACCCCCCTTTAAATTAATGTTCTTGTTAGAAAAAGTTTTTTGATTTTAACGTATCGAACTGAAATTTCTGATCTATATTCATCAACCATATAAATGATCCTAGGGTTACCAGGAGTGGTACTTCCCATACAAACCCAAATTAAATGGCAAACTTTTAAAGAATAAATGTACAATAAAATTGCCACTCAAACTGATGTGATGCTAAGAAAGGAAGGTTGGATGCAACTCGGAGGAGCGTGAAGAGTATTACATCTTTGGCATAGCCAATGATAGCCTTCTTTCTGGTTTTAACTTACTATTCCACGGCTCTTTCCACCCAAAACCCGCGCGAGCTGGGGTCCATTAAAACCTAACAAGACTGAGTATCGACCACAAGTCTCTTCGGTACTGAACTATTGGGGTTAGTGACTACTTTGCACTCAGAATGCACATTTAAGTTAAATTTAAGTCTTAAGACAATTAAGATACATTAATTCCGACTTATTACTAATATTATAAATTAAAATTATCAAAAAAAAAAAAAAACTGAGGTTAAATTTATCGGTTAATAGACTGCTAAGTGTCTAGATGAGTTAAAATATTAGATTTTAGCTGATCGGAAGAAATAGAGTCAGATACCAGGCCGTTGTATAGGTTGTATGATTGACATAAAACGCGAAATGGGTCATGCTGCAAATAAGTGGTCGTACAGGTCCCAACAAATATGGGGGAAAAATTCATTGTAACCCAAGAAGGAACATTAAAATTTATGCTACCAAGCAAAGACTTAGAAGAGATACTGCCCATAATTAGATTGTCCAAAAAATTGGCACCGAGATTCGTTCTACGATTGGATAATTTCGGGAGGTGGATTAACTTAAGATGGTTTTGATAAGATGTAAGGTTGATGTTAGGATCCCAGTGTAAACTACGCAGTGCAAAAAGCAACAATTGTTTTTGAACAGATTCAATACTACCACTATACTTTTTAAACTGTGGGTCCCATACACTAGATGTGTATTCAAGAATTGGTCTAACCAAATATATGTTAATGATTTAGTAGTGTAAGGATCATTATACTCTTTAGACCAACGTATAATATATCCCAATACGCCTCTAACTTTATTGATGATAGAAGAGAAATTCATGGCACAGTGCAGCTTTGGATCCATCAAAACACCCAGATTACTAAATTGTACTAGAGTGTGATTATTAATGAGGTAACTGCTTACAATTCAATTATTACGATAAAAGGACATGGTTGGTTGGTTGGTAGTGTGAGGTAGTTTATGGCACACCATTGACGGACGACACGATAGTCTTAGATATAGCTATTTTAGAGATAACTCTTTTGGTTCTGGAAGTTAGATAGGATGTCATCTAGCCATCTATTTGATGTTGTTTTGAAAAACTAAAATTGACGTATTGGAAATTATAGCAGGATATATTGTTGACATTTTTAATTTTTTACATAAACTATTTAAACTTCAAATTTTTACATAACATAACATTCACACTAGTGTTAGCAAATATTATCACTTTGCTTTAATCGCTGTAATGCATAGAACTGTAAATCAGAGACCACATAAAAAACAGAATCGGTTAAGCCATGTCCATTTAAATAGATTTGAATTGACAAATAACTGAAAATATATGTATAACTATGTAAGCTTTTATGAATCAGTCAATGTTCTAACTTGTTTGTATTGCTATACTTGTATGGCAGTAGAAGAGTATAAACGGGAAAGTGACAGATATTTCGTAATGTGTTACTAGCTCATATTAGATTTCCTTTTATTTACAAGCTTCTTGTATAATTATCGAATTTTCGAAACGGAATTTTGGAGGTGGTTCTGTTATGGTATGGGGTGCTTTCACCTTGAATTCCGCTTTGTGACTTCAAGAATGACAAGCGTAGAGTATGTGGGTGTATTGGACAATACTCTCCTACCGTTCCTACAGGATAACAGGGAAAGTCCTTACATTTTCATGCAAGATAATGCGAGAATTCACACCAGTCGTCACACGATGGCCATCCTCTGTTAACACTTTGGACTGTCCTGCGTGCTCACCTGATCTGAACCCTATCTAAAACCTCTGGGGAATTCTTGTACGTCGTGTTTACGCCGAAAATAAGAAATTTGATAGTGTTAGTGAACTAAAACATGCCATTTTAAGAGAATGGGGAAAATAGGACCAAATCCTTTTGGCAAATTTAATAAACTCAATGAAAAGGAGGTTATTCAATGTGGCAAAGGAACAGGGTGGCCCTATTTAGTATTCGAACTTGTTTTTAAGCCATTATCTCAAAGATTAATGTTATTATAAGCTAAAAAAATAAGTTTTCGTATAATATCGTTACACTCAAAAAGTGCCATTTTATTATTGTTTTTAAATATATCAAAAATTTAAAAAAAAAAAGTATTACTATATTTCTAAGATTATTCAAATAAAAAGTTTCGTATGCACCTTAGTGAAGTAAAGGCTCTCGGCCTAAGTGATTGTGCTTAGAGCTGTATGAGAGTGTACAAGTACCCGTGTTTGAAGACAGGTGGCATTGTTGAGGGAAGTTGGCATTATAGATCGACATTGGTTACTTTTTATTCGGCAGCCAGTTGTATCACAAGTACATCGGGTGTCTCGATAAAATGGGGGAAAAATATCGATCCGTAATTACCTTTTCTTTTTGGATGCAAAAACATGCGTAAAAATTAAAGTGAAGTTGGATGCCGTCTATGGAGACTCTACACCCTATATGACACCCGTAAGATATTGGTTCAACGAATTCAAACGTGATCATACATTTGAGGAAGAACGATCGTGGGGCATTGCTACGGTGGATTATTGGACTGATTCGATACAAAATTGAAAGAAACACGTCCCCATTTGAAAGAAAATAGTGATGTTTCACCACAATACCGCACCAGCACAATAATCAAAAATTGTCGTGACCAAATTGAATGAACTGCACTACGAATTGCTGCCACACCCACCATATTCGACTGACTTTGCTCTCCGCGACTTGTTGAAAAACTTTCCTTTTCATTCCTAACACGGGTACTTTTGATCCAGCTTTATGTATTAAAATTACGTATGGATCCTGAAAAATATTTTTTTTTGTTTTTTAATCATCATTTGTCGTGCAGGTAGTGCGAGAAAGTTGTTTTTCACTGAAATATGTATATCACAAAAGTAAAGGAAATCAACGTTGCTACAAACGTTGTTTGGTGGTGTCGGTGTTGTCTATAACTAAGCGAGTGCCATAATTCTCAAATCATAAATACAGGAATGAATATCATTAATATCTTTCACACTACTATTATCACTTCCCCGTGATATTTGTAACGCATAGAACTGTGCGTCCAATAACTAAAGTATATATGAAAATAATCAGCGTGACGATGATTTATGCAAGCTATACTCAGCACAGTTTTCCTTCTATTGTAGTTACCTACACAAAAATCCCTTTAAAGTCGTGAAGAATTTTTCTTTAATTTCCCCATAACTTACTACAATTACAATCAACGAAATATGAAAAAAAAAAGGTTTAAAAGGTTAATGGTAAGTTAATCTATTTACTAATTTAAAAATTTAAGTCACAATACAATTCATAAAATTTGTGATTCTATCAGTTCCTATTTTTTACCCTTCAGAATGTTTGATCAAAACTCATTGTAGAAATATATTGTACAATTGTACAATGTTAATAAAACTCTCATACCAAGAAAGGGAGAGTAACTTCAGGTGGCTAAACCAAAAAAATAACGTTATAAAAAAACTTGCTTTTACATATACACTCAAACACATATTTACAAAAGCAAGACTGTCGACTGTCGTTTACGAAACGCTCCAGTATTCGTGAATTTTACGCTACACGATAGCCACGGCTTGATCATAACATCCAGCGCAGCGCAATCAGTTTACTCCCACTACGTTGTAGGTAAAGAAGCATTGACTATATTTTTTCTTTCGTCATAAGATTCAATTCGTTAGTAATATACTATACAAATGTGCTAACAAAAATTTTTACTTAAATTAAACTATTTAATGTGCCAACCACCATGTGATATTGTGATATGATCAACAAAGGGCTTTTTTGTGTCAGCAAAGGCAATATCGTGTTTACAAAATGTGTATAATAAATGACAAAAGATTAGAAGAAATATTGTAATATGTTGTTGTTTAAAGAAATTACATATTTCAAAATCATTTCGAAAAGTAAATTTGGATAGCACTTCCAATGTTTCGCTCGAACATATTGTATTTTCTGAATCATTCTCATTTGCTGTGTACATTTAATGTGACATATGGGTAAAAACTCCGAATGTGGATGATAAAATATTCATTTAATCGATACAAAATAATGAAAGTGTAAATAAAAATATTGTATTTGCGGTTCACCCCAATGGTGAATGCTCTCCATGCCAACTCAATTAGTTAAATATAAACATCGGATTTCACTAGTCAAATAAAAGGATGGTAAGCACTTAATTTGGATATTGTTATCTTTATTTGGGAATATTAATCCGTTGCTTCTATTAAATTTAATTTAAATTATTTCGCAGCAAATCCTTATATTATACAATGTTAAATTGTAGTACTTTGTAAAGACACTCATTACTTCATTGATTTTTTGTTTTTGTAAAGATACTTAACCTGTAGTGTGTTAATAGCACATTGATTACATTACAATGGCCAAATTTTTTAATGCATTGTGTGTTGCTTTTCCAATCTCTAAATTCAAAAATTAATACGTTCTACTACATTGCAAAAGATAATTTCCAGCACTATGTAGGTGCTAAATTTTTCAGAAATCCGGATCAAATACTAGTAGACTTGATGACATACAATCTGGGGGACATTTATATATCTTAATAAATAGATCTTGAAATGTTGTTTACATATGGGTTGGTACGTTTACGCACCGCTCGTAGTTCGTATACTTGAAAACAACAGAAAGTACATACATTTTTGCTTATAGTACCTACAATTAAAATGTGCAACACGCACCTAATCGTTTCGAAAGAGTACATATAAAAAATTTAAATTTATTACTATAATATATTATACTGCAGACGCGAAATACGATTAATTACTTTTAATCATTTTAAATAAGTACGCATTTCAAAGTAGATAATTAAAATGTACATTTTTTTATATCATTGCACACCTCTAGTTCATAAGAAACTTGGTTGCCTATCTTACAAGTAAGTTACGTCAATTACATATTCAAAATTACACGAATTTGTAAGAAATATGAAATTATGATTTATTTTTCAATTGTACTTTAATTTTTTGGTTTCCTTATGCATTTTGAAAAAGGTATATATTTAAGATATATTATAATAAATTGCCGCGTTAAACGGCTAAATAATTTCTTCAATTTTTCTGGCTAACATTACGGCAAAATGAAAATACCATTTTAAACGCGTAATTGTATGAAATAGTGGCCTGTACCACTAATAAAAAACTATATACACATATTGTACATACAATGTCGATTTTCGGTATATGTACAGATTTCAATACTATTTGCATACTTCATTAGAGCTTTCATGCTAATTTAATTTATATTTACAACCAACGAATTTTAGGCGAATATTGTATGGTTAGGTAGTTAATGTGGAAATATATATTTCATTTCTCTCTAAAGTGGAATCATTATATGGGAGAAATAAAATAAAACAAGAAAACCTCTTGGTGAACATGGTCATCTCGTGTCGAACGATCTGTCGAACCTGGTATATGAAATTTGTATTTTGTTGTTAGTATAATAATTTTTTAAAGCATACAAAAAATTACACTAAAAATTGTTTATAATTTTTTAATCATTTATTTATGTATTAGCCTGAAAATTTAATTTATTAAAACATCTAAAATGTTTGGAACTATTTCCATCAGATTTTTTTTTCGCAAATTCTTTTCAGAGTTATATTGCAAAATATTTGTGGAGCTATCACATGCTGTATTTGTATTTGTTTTAAATATTAATTTTTGTTATAAACAAAATAACATAATAACATACTATATGTATATATCGTATACATTCATATACATATTCTGGTTATGATAAGTTCAAAGATATCTTTATCTTATTTACAATTAGTTTCTATTACTGAATTGCTGATTATGCAAGTACTACTACTTGTGTTTGTAAATTTATTGTGAGGCTTCAACTGATAATATAATGTATGAAAATAAATGGAAAAAAATCCATAATTTTCGTTTGCGCCTTACTACAATATAAAGGCCGAATGTAATTCTATAAACTCTACTACAATATTAAATAAGATCTTCTGATTATATTCTTCACGCAGTTTGTCAAGAAGTTTGTAACAGTTATTCTTGTTCAGCTCGACGAGTCCGTCTCTATGTATGACACTAGTCCCTCAGTTTTTGAGGTTTTAAGGAGTACCTTCCATACAAACCCAACTATGTTAATTTCAAGTTGAATTATATTCACCAACTATGTTAATTTCAAGATCCTAGGATTACTGGATCGTATAGCATCCGAAGTCAAAAACTAATCTATACTAATATTATAAAGAGGAAATGTTTGTATTTTTATTTGTAATGAATAGTCTCAAAAAGTACTTAACCAATTTTAAAAATTCTTTCACCTATAGAAAGCTTCATTTTAAGCGATTCATATAGGCTCTGTTTTATTTTAAAAAATATTAAGGGATCCCTATGAAAATTACAAAAAATTGGTGGATAATAGTTTGCATACAAATCTTAGAGACATATTTTAAAATCAATCAAGTCACCTTTGTCAAATATAGCAGGAAATTATCTCAATATTAATATTTGATTCGTCTGATTTTTCAAAAGTCTTTCAATTAATGCGCAATGTACTACATTAAAAAAAAAAATAACATGACGCACTTACATCACGTCGGGAGCGTAGCAAAGCACGCCGGGAAAGTTAGTATTATAATATTTCTGTATGTTCATTCACTGGAACGTGAAGAGTATTAAAATTTTGACACAGTCAAAGGAAACCTTCTTTCGGATCCTAGTTAAGAGTTTTAAGTTAGCTTAAAAGTGAAACGTTTTTCTAATAATTTTCACGATGGCAACGATTGTAAGTTCAACGTTAGTCGTCTAGGAGATTTATAAAATAAGATGTAATTACTTGGAAAACCCCTTTTACATTATTGTCAATAAAATGGTATATGCTAGGAAAGATGTTTACAAATGTCTTAATCAATGAAGATACTTGCAATAAATAATGGAAAGTAAAGGCGCCTATGTTTAGGGTTTTGTGTACTCTCCAAGAATCGATGACGAATAAGTGAGCACTGTATACAAAAATAAAATAACGTCTTGTGAAGTATTTTGTAGATTTTTTGCTTATTTACTTTATAAAATATATAATTGATAAGTAGTATAAGTTTATAGGTTAAAGAAATAATTTTGAACATATACATTTGTATATTTAAAATCTATATAATGAACAGATTATATCAAAATAACTATGATATATATTTGCTTATATTTATGTTTCTACTTTAAGCAAAACGTTTGAGAACTTGCGTCGAATAATGTCAAAACATAGAAGGTCTTTAAAGTGTTCCACCGATATGGATTACGGAAAATATCCTGGAATGACAGATTCTGGTTCAGCAATTTGTTCGGTAGAGGGGGTTGAGCTACGAAAGAGTCACATTTGTGGCAGTTTTTTTGCAAAATGCAACTGTGGCCAGAAGTTACATGACGTTCCTTCTGAAGATTTCGACATTGATCTTAACAAATTCTTTACTACAGATTGCAATGTGACGGTTAAGGACAGTGTATCCAAACAAGCAAAAAATCCTATCAAATTTGATTGTGAGCAAAAAGGTGTTGGTAGAAGTTTATCGTACCATCTTATCCCACAATGCAGTGCAAGCGAAAACCCGTCTCATCGTAGTTGCTTACTGCTGTCGTACTCACAACCGGATATTGATCATTTATTTACTGAAAAGAGCCAAAGTTTCTCGAAAAATAAAAGTTCTGAAAAAAAATTTAAAGAGTTGGAAGAAATATTGGTCGGACCATCCGCTCTTATTCCTGTTACTGAAATAGTTAACAACATTCAGGATCAAAATTCCCGAGCGGTACAATCAGCCACTATTGATAAGAATAAAGATTTCGAAGCAGCGGAAAAATTCTTTGCAGAAAGTGGAATTCTAGGGACAAATAGATCTAACGATTTGATAAGAAAAACATCAAAAGTACTTCAAAATCCACATGTAATCGAAAAGGTATGATAACTGACTGATTTTCGAATAGAACTAATACTGGTAAAAACTTACTTATCTTTACTTTTAGATTCGAAAAACATCGTTAGTGCTACAAAATTTGAACAGCGGCCAAGTTAAGATACATGAAAAAAACGTAGCTGGCAGTGATTACTATAATCAGAACTACAAACTAGCACCGCTTGAAGATATTATTAAAATGAAGGATAGTGAAATCTTTGAGCTGTGCTTAGAAGTGCACAGATTGAAAGTATGTTGAACTGTTTAGGTATAATAGTTTAGAAAGTAAAAGTTTACTTCCAAATTTTGATTCAGGGTTTATTAAGACAGTCATGCCGACCAGGAAATGAATCGACGCCAATAAATAACTTTAATATTCGGAACATGGAACGATGGAACTTTTCTTCCGAGCGAAAGTTCAATACCGCTCCAAACAATGAGATTAGCTGTCCTCATTTTTCACCCATTTCAGAAAAAAATACTGCTAATAAAAATAAAAATTACAATTTACGAATCAATGCACAAGCTTCCAATCCACCTATGCTTAAGAAACAGGGTGTATCCGCAGAAAGCTGCGAATTATATAGCATGAATACCGCCTTTTATACACCCATACCTAAGTTTCATAAGAACTTTAAGTAAGTTATTTCGTTGATCTGAAAATTTCAAATCATTGTACGAGTATATTATATATCTATAGTGCAAAACAATTAATTAAAGATGCAATTATGGATAATGATTTCCTGAAAAACATTGATGTAAGCCAGGTTCGTGAGCTAGTTGACTCAATGTGGCATCAATACATTCCAAAAGGAGAGTTTTTAATTAGGGAAGGAGAAGTGGGAGCACATTTATACGTTGCAGCTAATGGACAGTTTGAGGTAATTCAAAATGATAAGATAATTGGTATTTTTGGTGCAGGAAAAGCCTTTGGGGAGCTAGCTATACTTTATAATTGCACACGAACAGCCTCTATACGCGTAGTAAGTGACGATGCTTATGTGTGGGTCTTGGATAGGCGAATTTTCCAGAAAGTTATGATGCGCACTGGTATGCAACGGATTGAGAATAGTATACATTTTTTAAAGTCCGTGCCGCTCCTCAAACATTTGTCAGAAGAAGTGTTGGCTAAAATCGCGGATGTGTTAGAGGTCGAATTCTATGAGAGCGGCACCTATATTATACGTCAGGCTGCTACTGGCGACACATTCTTCATAATATCGCAAGGCACTGTTAAAGTAACACAAAAACAAATGCCGTCGAACAAGGAAGTAGAACTTCGTCGTCTTTGCCGCGGCGACTATTTTGGGGAACAGGCACTAATAAATGAAGATAAACGTACAGCTAATATCATTGCATTGCCTCCGGGGGTAGAGTGCCTTACATTAGATCGAGAGTCGTTCTTGCATTTGATTGGTGATCTTTGTGAGTTAAAGGAAAAAAGTTACGATGATAAGCAAACGATGCTTGCTAAGAAAAACGCCGATATGTCCAAAGAGATTTTTAACTCTAAAGTTAAGCAAGGTATGTGTTATGTTATATTTTATTATTTATTAAACCTTAACTCATTCCTTTTTATAACAGAGTTTTCTAGCCTAAAAATCGAAGATTTGGAAACTATCGCTACTTTAGGACTTGGCGGCTTCGGTCGAGTGGAGCTGGTTAAGGCTTATCAAAAAAATAGCATAAATATTTTTGCCCTGAAGTGCCTAAAGAAACAACATATTGTTGACACAAATCAAGAAGAGCACGTATTTAGCGAAAGAACCATAATGCTAGCGTGCGACTCCCCTTTTATTTGCCGTCTTTACCGGACCTTTCGC
Organism: Amiota communis; assembly: GCA_037043315.1. Classification (NCBI taxonomy): domain Eukaryota; kingdom Metazoa; phylum Arthropoda; class Insecta; order Diptera; family Drosophilidae; genus Amiota; species Amiota communis. The sequence continues at coordinate 502,332 of JBAMAV010001500.1, read as the reverse complement.
GACAGTAAGTATGTGTATATGCTGCTCGAAGCTTGCATGGGTGGTGAGATTTGGACAATGCTGCGGGATCGAGGAACTTTTACAGAGAATGCAGCTCAGTTTATAGTCGGCTGCGTTTTGCAAGCTTTCGACTTTTTGCACAAGCGCGGTATTATTTATAGAGATCTAAAGCCGGAAAACCTAATGTTAGATCAACGTGGTTATGTCAAATTAGTATGTTCTATTTTACCAAGTAAAGCTTCACTTTTCCTTAGTGTAATATGTCTTTAAAAGGTGGACTTCGGTTTTGCAAAATACATTGGGTTCAGCAACAAAACCTGGACATTTTGCGGTACACCGGAGTATGTAGCTCCTGAAATAATACTTAATAAAGGTCACGACCGGGCGACTGATTATTGGGCGCTAGGAATACTTATTCACGAATTACTCAACGGAGCGTAAATATTTTAATTAACCCAGTAATATCAAATGAGATTTCGTTTTATTCTATTATAGACCACCGTTTACGGCGAATGACCCCATGAATACTTACAACAAAATATTAAAGGGTATCGATATGATATTGTTGCCAAAGTCAATGTCTCGTTCTGCGATCCAACTAATCAAGAAGCTATGCCGCCAGGTCCCAGCCGAACGCCTTGGTTATCAAAAAGCCGGTATGCAGGACATAAAAAAACATAAGTGAGTGCTATTAACAGAATCAAATCAAATATTAAACATCTTTTATTTTAAGATGGTTTCTTGGTTTTGACTGGGATGGCTTGGAGAGTCAAACCTTATGCTCCCCTTTCGCACGACCACTTACTCATGCCACGGATACCTGCTACTTTGATAAATTTCCTAGTGACACTAATGAGCCACCTGACGAAAATTCCGGTTGGGATCTTGAATTTTAGTGATTCATTTCAGTTCAACAAAAAATATTTATTATTATCTTCTAATAATATATCAATATCCAAATAATTAGATACAAATTTTAAAATCAATCCAGTCGCCCTTGTCAAATTCGTCTGATGTATTTCAATTGCTGCGCAATGTACTACAATTAAACAGAGAACAGCATCACGCACTAACATCACGTCGGGAGCGTAGCAAAACACGCCGGGTAAACTTTGACTTGTTGCCACAGAAATATAAAAATAAATATAAAAATTATGTATCTCGGAAACGGCTTTCCGATTTGGAATTTTTTTTTTTTATCGCCTTATTACTGGGGTTGTAGTAAGAGAAAAGAAAATTCGGAAAATACAAATCAATGTGTGCAAGAGAGAGAGAGAGAGAGAGAGAGTGTTACCATATACTTAAAATATGTTTAAAAAATTAACGAAGATACAGTTGCCAAGTTTCCCGGGGATAAAATCTATCACAGTCATGATACTGTGAAAGGCCAACCTGAAGGAGCACTTGAATTTACAACAGAATTTCGTAACAGTGCCAACATTTCAGACTAACCGATTTGTAATTAAAAAAATTAGTAATGACGTTACATAATTTGGATTTACCAGAAGACCTGTGTAACGGTATAAGACTTTTTGTGACAAATCTGTGTAATAATACAATATAATAAGGGCAAAAATCATCACTGGTGAAGAATCAGGCAAAGAGCTACATATACCAAGAATAACTCTTGACTGATCAAAAGGTCAACTAGGATGTACCATGCAGCGACATCAATTTCCAGTAAAACCTGCATTTGCCATAACAGTACACAAATCTCAAGGCCAAACATTAGAATTTGTCGTCGTGAACGTAAGAAAATATTTTCCAAGAAGCACAAGCAAAGCGCGGTCGTCCGATACTTCAGTTAATTGGTGCTAACATTTGAACAACGAGTAATAAAAACAATTTAAATAAATAGCGAATTTCAACTGCTACTATTTTTATGATTTTTGTGGGTTGTGGGTAGTGTATCCAAATGAAATTTGCTGAGAAACTGGCATCGGACAAGCAGATAGGACTAGTTAAGAAACTCATTACAATTTAATATAAGTGTTTGAATCTAATAAATGAAAGACATTTTGACATGATCAGTTTAAGCGATTTGGATCCTAATCTTAATGAACTAATTCTGTCATTAAGAGTATTAGTTTGTCGGTTCGGAATTGGAATAATCAAAAAAAAGCTCAGTAAGTGTCGATGGTAAAGCCAAAACTCTTCAGTATAGAATTCGAATACCTGTGTTTCACTGTGGCCGCAAACGATAATAATAACTTAACTCGTGGCGTTTTATTTGCAATTTTGCTATTAAGCTAAAGAAATTAAGAAGTTGCCCATACAGAAAAAATATGCTTGACCAATCATTATAATTTATGGATCATGAACATTATGACAAATATTAGATCTATTTCATATTTCCAAAACCGTTTTGGCAAAACGACTTAATTATAGTTAATAAAATATAATAAAAACAGAAGAACGAAACAGCCATTGCTAGAAAATGAAAACATTATTAATTAAAATTAAGTTTTTTGAGTAAATATTGTTTTTCTTTAATTCGCGCTAATATTATTTTACTGTTTGCTTTCACATTTGTCATATTTATGTATGTACAGAAGAATAAATAGTCAATTCGCTTACAATGAGTCTAATAAAATCTTTGGCCTATAAATATGAATAAAATTAAGAGTTTATAACCAAGGAAACACATATTTTCATTTGCATTTGATTTTCTATACTGCCTACGACTAATAAATACAATAACAGTTAATTCATAATTCACTTCATTGCACAACTTTCTTAAGTAAGACAAGAATATATGCATATGTGTCTATGAATGTATTATGTGTGTGTGTGTTTGTGTGCATGAATATGTATGAATGTTCGTAAGAGTAAGAGTATGGTAAAGGGCTGATCCTTAAAATACTCAGTATTAACAAGAGCTTCATATGTTGGTCTTCATTAATCTATCTATCTAGTTATTCAAATTAACATGTCCTTTATGTCCATTATTTTTTCTATGAAAAGAATATGGTATTGAAAACAAAAACTAAATAAATATGACATACCCTTTATATATGTATGTATATTCTGTGTAGATTTATTCAACTAGTATAGTATTTTGTTTTCAAGTTTATTATTATTATTTTTATATGCATAATCGCTTGAAGGCATAAGTATTAATTAGAAGCACCGATCATACCACTATTCGGATAGACATAGTTATGAACATAATATTGTAACAATATTTTTATTTTTTTTGTATTTTTATTTTTTTTTTTTTTTGTATCGGCAATTGGTTGTCCTTTCGGTCTGAGATCTTTGAAAAGTCTATCCATGTATAAACATAATAATTATTGTGAAGTACGTATAAAAGTATTTCCGTTAGCAACTACACATTAATTATTTGTAAGTAATTTTTTATGTATGAATATTGGAAAGCTTTCTTTAAATTGCATTGCATTTTATGTTAAACTGTAGAAATATAGGCAAATCAATGTACAATAAACAGCTATAATGTGTAACATTATATTACAATAACATCATATGTCATCACTGATTTCTTTTAAAAAAAATTGAAAAGAAACGAATCGTTTTGCTATAGTTTAATCAAGGTTGTGCCTATAACGACGTAACCGTGCACTGTTTTCTATTTTTGGGTCGCCAGGTGGTGGAGTGATGTCGCTGCGTATTGAATCCATTGTGTTGCGATTAACGGCTATGTTACTAAGGATTTCTTCTTCGTTGTACTTGGAAACTGAGGAGTGTGATGAATCCATACGAATAGAAGTGTTTTTATTGGCAACTTCATCTTTTAAAACAGCGCCGTTTAGAACTTGATCATCACTATTGTCTGTTGAGTGATCGTCAAACTGACCTAACATCATTGTTGGTATGCCACGAGTGCTAAAGTTAATATATAATCAAAAACACAATTAGGAACAGATATGCAATACATAATATAATTATCTTACCGACTGGAAGTCCTAGAACGCGGACGCTGAAATCTTAAATTTAACTGAGTTGGATCGGTCACATATTTTCCTTCGGATGATTCTCTACGACGCCGTAAACCTTAATTACACAAAAAAAAAAAAAATGAAATTTTGGATTTAAAGACAAATACTAAGTTACGATAGACGTGCATTACTATACATTTTACAGTATAGATCGATTTCACAAAACTTTTGTGTATTCAATTAAGATAAAATTTATTTTTATATATTGCCATTTGGGAACTGCCGGTGCCGATTATAAGAACAAAACGAACATCGAAATACATATATATGTACATGTTTAGTATGGACAAACCTGGTGTTAAATCCGTTATATCTGGAGAATTTTCGAATGCACCAGAAATTAGTCCATTGCGACTAATAATGCTATCAACATAGTTTTGATGTTGTTGTTGCGTACTGTTGCTTGCTGCGGTCGTTGTAGACGCCGATACATCGACCCCGGACCATGAGGCGCATTTCGACTGACGCAAATTGGAACTCAATACTGGAATCCTACTTGCTGTGGCTACAATTGCTCCGCCATCACCTCCACCGCTAAAACTACTTATTCGACCACTACCGCTTGGAAATGGTGCAATTGAATCACCTGTTTTGCCGTGGTTTAAAACCACACCGCTTCCAAGTCCTGTTCCATTGCCATTGTCTTTATTTTTGGTGCCGTCATCCACAACCTCCTCGCCATCAACAGAGATAGGTACCGCTTGGTTATGCAAGTTATTGTTGACTGTCGATGAAGAAAGCTCTACAGTTCCAAAGTCATCACAGTTTTTTGGCACTTTATTAGTTTGATCTACGTCACTCTTAGAATTAGCTGAACAGTTTTGACAGTTTCGCTGGTTAATGCTCGATGCGTCCAAGTAAGCAGTATTACTTGGAATAATGGCTTTAGATACCGTAGTTATCGCATCATAGTATACAGTCTCCTCGGGATTGGAGTTTTCTATGTCAAATGAGAAATACAATTATATAAACGTAACGAAAAACTGGCTTACCGGTCTATTCTCGTTAATAGGCAAATTCTGTCAATACTTTTAAGGAAAAAGAAGTTTTTTTGATTCTCGTAGTAAGCTATGCTGTTAAAAAAGCTTTTTTAACGTTAGGGTTTCAAGGGTCTGTAAACGTTATTTTATTCAGGGTTGCCAACTTAGAAGAAAACGAAATTATATGTGAAATATTAAATATTTTAAAAATAATGCATTTTACAAAAAATGAAATGTTTCTTAGGGGGTTCACCGTGTAATTCTGACTATAATTTTTGTTCTGAATCTAACTTTTTCCGCTAAGTTGACAGCCCTGAATTTAATCATATGGTATTTGCAAATGCTTCTTTACTATGCAAAAATGGAAATCAAAATCACGATGAAGTATTTCTAATTATTATTATTTATAAATATTGTCCGGCTTGGAAAATGGATCACTATGATCACGCAATGATTATAACTCATTTCATTTTTTTCCACAATTAACGCGACCAAACAAGAAAACACATTTACATCCATTGTACAGAGCGATAACAGTGAACGCAAATATTTAACATTTCATGTCTGTCTATTAGACAGGCGAATAGACAGCATAAGAGCTTTTCTTGACAGAGAATAATTTAACAGCCATTAGACAGTTTGTTAGGCCTTTGACAAAATTTGCCTATTAACGAAAATAAGCTCAGAATATAAGGGATCAGAATACATGGCCTATGTCGGTTCCCTTGTCTAATACATTTTTTTAACTTTAATACAAACTTTCGCATTTAATACACGTATATGTATTATACATTAGACTTTTCGAGAAATGGATAAAAACCGAAATTTAAATTACAATATATGACAAATTATTGGGGATAACATAAAATGTTATGTTATTTATATACATATACATATATATATAATATAAAATTAGTACCTTTCGGAATGACTCTAATTTCCAGGCGACCACTTATACACCCCTCATTAATTTGTGTTCCATCTTCGACATCACATCCACTTGCTGCAACATGTATACAGTCTTTCCGTTGCTGATTGTGTTGAATCGTCTGGCTGATGTCCGTCGGATCAAGTATTCCTTTTGTTGTTGCCGACTCCACGCGACATGGTATCATTTTTGAAGATGGTTCCTTTTGTATTACTTTTACTTTTTTGCATGCATTGTATGGCTCCTCATCATTTAAAATATCAGGTAATGAAACGTTCGGCAAGCTGTTTCTGTGTTTTGTAAATGCAACTATATTGCACTGACTATGTGTACTTATATTTTGCGTTTGAGTGTCGCAAGTTCCTGTTTCTCCACCACCAAAATAAGCAGTTGATAGAGGCATTACCGCAACAGGTTGCATTGCTGCCGTTTCTGAATAATATTCGCGAACACATACATTTCTTGTGATGTCCATTCGATAAATCTTAAACAATTAGTAAAGAAATACATACATATCTATATATGTCGTTATACTATTGTTATACTTATAAATAAATTGGTTGTTGTTGGTTTATTTAAATGCTTAAAATGTCTTAAATCCTGTGACTAACACAAAAAACAAACAATGGGATTATGAAGAGGTACTATGAGTACATGCAGACGGTTAAATAAACCTGAATTGATACAACAAATGACTATGTTGTTTGTGGATTAACTCTAGTCTAAACAGCGAATTATATAGCCAATTGAAAGAAATATTAATAATGCTTACGATATCGTCAAAGGCCGCCTGTTGTACCGCTGGAGGCTCTAAATCTCTACGTAATACATTACCCATGGCAGGTTCCGACCAGCAGTGAGGAATAGAGTTCTGTAAGGTTTCATAATTTTCTATGCCAGCAATGTTGAGTGTATATCTATTAAGGTTGAACGACAATGAAAGTGAAGGTACAATTTTAAAAATACATATGCATAAAGGCTTAAATGAATATGAAACTTACTTTTTAACTTTTGTGTGCACAATATACATTGGATTGTCATTTTTACCGGAATAAGTGTTGGAAATAACGCCATCGACGTCGGCTTTATTATTGGAGTTTTTAACTTTTTTGGTATTTATTTCAAATTCTCTAGCAGATTGTATTTTGCTATGTTGGTCCAGATTAGGTTGTGACTGTGAGACGAGAGGTAGATTTATCTTATGATCAGGGGTCTGTGAACAAAGTATACAAATGTTAGATTCGTGGGCAATATACATTAGGAAGCCACCAAAGTTGTTGACTTTAACCAGGTATTATAGTAAACAATTTCGATGAACATTTAATAAAGTTAAATTTCAGTGTTTAAATTCCTGGTCTGGTCTTATAGTTTATATACAAAGATATGTAAATGGATATATTCATAAGCACATATATAACCTTGAAAATATAAATATATAAAAAATACCCATTTATAAAACAGGTTCTATATACAAGAATATGTACTGTAAATTGAGGTCTAGACATTTTAAGCATTTATTTTATATAATCTCGATAACGCCATCTGAAAATAAGCTGACGATCTGGTAGTTCTTTTTAGACATTATCTGCATATACACACAATTACCTGAGGTTCTTGCTTCCACTCATTATCGGTTGTATCTTCAGAGTCATCGAATTGGCTTTTCCATTGTGATGCTAGTGTTAATGCGCCCCCACCCTTGGTGACCTGCTGCAATGCCGAAACGTTTTCATCATCAATCAAGGCATATTGTGTAACAGATTGATCTCCACCGCTGCCCCGACCACCACTGCTTAAGCGATTGCTTGAACCGGTGCCAGATGATGGTCTCAGATTGGTAGAAGTTGCTGAGCGTCGATTGGCTGTTGCTGCAACTCCACCGATGGCGAAGTGCTGTCCAATACTTGGCCCACGTTGACCGGCCACAGTTTTCGAAAAATTTGATGGTTGTGTTCCCGATGCACTACCGGCAATTACGTCAAACGAAATTCCTGTAGCTTCTTGTTCATGCGGTGTTCCAACTTCAGATGCTTGGAAACTGCCTTTAGCAGTGGCAAGATCATGAACGCTTGTGGGTGGTGCTGTCAAAACGCGCAAACGACCGTAGGTTGACTTTTGTTCATCCGAAGCACTAGTTGCAGAAGCAGTTGCTCGTTTATTCAATGTCTTTTCCGGCACTAAAGACACAATACTTTTGATATGCAGATCTAATTGAGTTTTACCATCATCACTGTAGCCGCTAGCAGCCATTTGTTTTCTTTTAGTTAAAGCTTCTCCACGTAATGAGCCGGTATCAATATTTTCAATTATATTTGCACCTATCTTTTTATCAATAACATTACCAAATGAGTTTGATGCTGCTTCATCATTACATGTGATCTCCTTCGATAGTCGCATATTCAGTGGGTTATCATCTATGTTTGCTGGATACTAAATGACGGATTTAAATTTTTTACTTAAAAATTAATACGAAATCGATTATAATTGTATGTTACTTACATAATTAGGAGCAGAGTTATTTTGACCTGTCTGTAATGACTTGTTAATTGACTGAGCTGGTACTTTAGCCCCAGTAACTATGTGTTTTTGAACCTTTTTTTGTAGATTCTGTTGCTGCTGCTGCTGCACACCACTTGACTGCGTTGTTGATCCAGTATCATGATTTGGAATGGCAACAACAGTCGACGACTTCAATAAACCAGATGGTAGAAAAACAGCTTTTTGCGATGTGGGCAACTGCGAAATATTTTGATTTTGTTGCTGTGGCAGAGACACATTGCCAGCAGTCCCAATAACAGCCACTGTAGCCGACATAGCTTTAGGCAAATTATTTTGGTTACTAGAGTTCAAGTTTTGCGAGGCGAAGTCTTGGGGTGCTGTTGCATTGCAGTTTTTGTCGACCTAATCAAGCGTTGTTGTATATATAATGCGATTGTTAGCTTTCATTTATACTGTTATTTTTACAAAGTAAAAGTGGTATGCAATCACGGAGACACCTTGTAGCATAAGTACGTTATCTGCATCAGTATATTAAAACGAACCAATCTAACCATGCCTGCCAATCTGTGTGTAAGACAACTGTTTTTTCATATTTAAACTATCTCAGTTGACACATTTTGTACACTGATTTAATATTCTTCACGGGAGTGAATAGTATTGTAAGTTTGTCATGAAGTTTGTAACACACAGAAGGAGACATCGCAGACCACATAAGGTATATATATTTGTGATCAGCTCGATAAGACGAGTCTTTTTACCATATGCTGCACATTTGTCGGAATCAGCCGAATCGGACCACTAGAGGGGTACCTCCCATACAAACCACCATTTAAATAAATGCTCTTATTAGAAAAAGTTTTTTGTTTTTTAACGTATCGAACTGAAATTTGGACACTATGAGCTTCTGATCCATGTTCATCAACAATGTAAATTTCATGATCCTAGGGTTACCAGGATGGGTACCTCCCATACAAACCCAATTAAATGACAAACATTTAAAGAATAAAAGTACAATAAAAGTGCCACTCAAACTGTGTTCTTTGTTGATACTCAAACTGTAACAGAGAGAATATAGTGATGCTAAGAAAGGAAGATTGGATGCAACCCGGAGGAGCGTGAAGAGTATTACATCTTTGGCATAGCCAATGATAGCCTTCTTTCCGGTTTTAAAACACATAACATTTTTCATAGAAAAGATCCACATTTGTCGAGACAGCAATAATTTTTTAAATATTCTCTTTTTTCTAAAAAATACGTGCTGGAAAGTTAAATGCATATCGACCCAATTTCTTTCGAAGCATACTATAAATATTTAAATTTTTTTCCATTAGTGCCTATGCCTATTTTAGAAGCTCCCCTCCAAAACAGTTTTTGTCCGAACAACCCCATAAACATTGATTATTGTAATGGGTCGTGAAGTATGTAAAAAATCAAAGCTGGTTGACAGTATATTAATACAAGGAATTATTTTATTAATCAAAGTATGCACCCATATTTTCTATACACTTTTGCTATTTAAGAGGAAGAATGTTCAGGGCGGTTGTATAAAACCCTGGCGGACGGGAGTCAATGAATTCCTGGAAGGCTAGTTTTAGCGCTTTGTCGGCATTAAGTTGTTTTCATTACCAAAAATTGTCCAAATTTCGGAACAATTGGTAATCCGGTGGGGCTAAGTCTAGTGAGTATGGAGGGTGTTGAAGAAGTTCCAACTCCAATTCCTGTAATTATGCAATTATCATTTGTGCAGTGTGAGGTCTGACATTATCGTTAAGTAAGATATGAGTCGACTTGTTGACTAGGCTGTTTTTGCTAGTTTTTGTATCATCTGATACAGTTGGTTGCAGTATACTTTAATTGTGATCGTTGAGCCAGGTTTCATGAAGTCATAATGGATCACACCTGGTTCAGACCACCAATCAGTTACTATAAGCTTCTTTTGATGAATATGAGGCTTTGGGGTGTGTTTTTGGGAACTCATCCATATCCAACCAGTGCGTCACATTGAATCCAATTCACAGGTAATATTTCGATTCAAAAATGGATAGAATTTATGACGACAGAGCAACGATAAGCAAACTCTTTTGTTTCTGTTTTTCACTGAGCTCATGTAGAACACACTTATCCAACCATTTCACATAACCGATTTAAGTCAGGTGAGTAAATACTGTTTTTTTTTGCCAAAATCTTAAATGTCAAAATCTGTACACTTTGAGATGGGTCAGCCTGCACATTTACCATCAGTTCTTCGTCATGAATCTTTGATTGTGGGCGACCGCTTGGCATATTTGTGAGGTCAAAATTCCCTGTGCGAAATTTCGCGAAAAACGGTTTTAATTGCCTGACTCGAACTTAATACACTGATGATGTTTGGCGTGGTCTGCGATGGTCATACTTCATAATAATGCGTATTTCCGGCAAATACCTTTCTTTCAAAGTCATTTTTTATAAAAAGTTCCGATCTTTTTTAGCAGGTTAGAGCGGCGTTTTATTAATTAAATGTAAAGCTTTCAAAAAAAAAAAAAAAACCAGAAAGAATGCCAAAGATGTAATACTCTTCACGCTCTTCTGGGTTGCATCCAACCTTCCTTTCTTAGCATCACTATATTCTCACTGTTACAGTTTGAGTATCAACAAAGAACACATTTTGAGTATCAACAAAGAACAAGGTATGAGTTGCATTGTATTTTTATTGTAGTTATACTCTTTATAAGTTTGTCATTTAATGAGAGTTTGTAGGGACTAATTTTCGCGAACAGACGGACATGGTTTCATCGAGCTGCTCACAATTATATGTGGTCTGCGATGTCTCCTTCTGTGTGTTACAAACTTCATGACAAACTTATAATACTATTCACTCCCGCGAAGAGTATAAGAAACAGTACATTACAATATTCAGCTGTTAATGCCAATAATGCCAACTACAAATCTCATACTTTATGACCCAATCTAATTTATATAATAATCTCGTGTTGCGGTGTTATTGTATGTACTCCTCCGAAACGGCACCATATTAAATATTAATACTTAATTGATTCTTATCATTTTCAAATTATTTCAATTCCTGCGCAATGTACTTCAATTGAACAGAGAACAGCATCACGCACTAACATCACGTCGGATTCCCCTGAGTGGTCGGGTCTTCGACCCGGAATCACACGACTTCAGTCGGCCAAGGACCACTCGCCCCTGGCGCGAGGCTGTACATGCAGCATCTTCCATGGCTTCAGCTGTACATGCTACAACCTCCTTACAGTTACAATAACAACAACAACATCACATCGGGATCGTAGCAAAGCACACCGGGTATACTAGTACATATATATTAAATTGATAGTAATCGTTTCCTTTCGTTTAGAAATAAAATAATCGGGGTAAAGGGTCTCCGACAGTTGGTCGAATTTAACGACTTTATTAATATTTGTTTACCTTTTCTTTGATGTGCAGTGGTTCAGTCGTAGCCATTTGCGCAGTGTCTATTTCATTGCGTTTCCGTATCTATGTAATTGGTGCAATAAACATATTCTAAACGTAATATTCAATTTCAAGTTTCACTTACATATTCAGTTCCGCTGGCATTCGAAGCCGCCACAGTCATCTGTGTAATATTGCCATGAATGTAATCGTTTTTGGTGGCTATTTGAATATTGTTTGTTTGATTAATGCTTCCAGAACTGACATTTTCAACTTTTTCCCAGTCATATGGATCAGAGTCTTTGACCCCACGGCGTTTCATACAGCGTTCAAACAATCCAATTAACATCTGAAATAATTGAAAAATGTGTTTTTATTGTTACCTTAAGTTAAAAACATATTGTCTTTTACTGCATAATCTGGTTTAGCTGCATATGTTAACGACTGTATGTGTTCCAAAAATTGCTTCAGGTCTGATGGCAAATGCTTTAACAAAATTCGGTGGTCATACTTTTCCTTTGTGAGCCCAACTTGCTCTTTGTCTTTAATTTTGCGCCATGGGAGTTGCCCATTTACAAACTCAACCAGCATATAAAACAGTGACCATAAATCGTCGTGTCGACCCATCTCACGATTTCTGTGAGCGTTTATAGATGCATATCGTACTGTGCCACGGAAGCCAGCCGCAGCGCGAGGGCAACGCACTTCCCCAGTACCAGTAGTGTATTGCCGTGCCAAACCGAAATCTAACATATAAACGCGACGGCAATTGTAAGGCAAGCGACCAATTGAGAAATTACTCTAAAAACAAAAAGCCACATTTAAACAGTAATATATAATGCGATACATAAACGGATGCAGCTATATTGTACATAACGCATCAGTTACACTTACCGGTTTAATATCACGATGTAGAAATCCAACCGAGTGTATTGATTCAATGGCTTTAAGTATTTGTAAGCCTAACCTAAGAGTTGTACTCAAAGAAAATGCTCCTCGCGGCTGTGCCCTCCTAAGTTCGGCAAGGTTCTTACCCTGCAATTGCATAACCACGTAATTAAATCGATCGTTACGTCCACATCCAATGAAACGGCACACATGCTCTTTGCCTTGCAACTTCTTAAGAACAGCGACCTCCATTTTAAGCACTTGTTTTGGCTGACGAGCAGATTCTACTTTCAGAGCGACCTGTTCGCGGGTGATCAAATCTTGACCTTCATAAATTTCACCAAAGCCACCGCCACCAATTTTGCGAGTTACCTTGATAAGAGAGTATTCATTTCGGATTTTTATATTAGTTTGATAATTTTCGACATTACTAACCTTCCACCGCTCTTTTACAACATGTCCCGGCTGTAGGAGATCTTCCGATGTCATTTTTTTAGTGTGTTGATCTACTTGCTGAAAATTGTTAATATTGCCGCTCTTCTCGGCCAATGCCGAATTCACAGAGGGTCCTGTAGGCGACGTTACTTTGAATGTGACACGACTGCTGCGAACACCTAACCTATTGTTATGTTTTGCGGGCAAAGTTGCCGAACGCTGCAATGCATGTGGGTGCCGATATTGTTCCTCTAATGGATTTTCAGCTGCTATTTGTAGTTTTTGCTTATATTGTTCATTGAGTCCGAGTTGAATTGGAGGTGGCGGCTTCGATGGTGGATGCAACCGTATAAATTGATGCTTTAGCGCAGTATTCGGCTTTTTATTCTGATTTATTTGCTGATTCTGCTTTTGTTGATCAGGACAATGGTCTTGGTATTCTTTTTTGCCTTTAGAGGAGCTTGCGTTTCCCGTTGGTGTATTATTTGGAGCACCCGAACCAACAATGTTTGCATTATTTCTGTAAATATATAAATAAAAAAATATGCAATTCATGCATTCCAATCGTTCTAAATACGCGAGTGCGATTTATGAATATATATATGTACATACTTATGTATGTATGTACATTCATACAGATGAATGTTGTATTTTGTTTATGTTAGTAGACTTTTTATATTTAAAGTCATAACGAACGATTTCAATGAATTATTATCGCCAATGCATTTTCCCATATACATATGCACGTACATTCGTGGTAACTATGTACCTCATATGCATGTATGCATGTACATAAATATGTACATACGACGGCATTTTTGAACTATACTTTATTCATATGCGGCACAAAAATAAGTTATATTTTAAATTAAAATGCACTCTTATACTAGTAAACTAATGCATTATGTTGGCATTAATAGGTTTTAATTGAAAATCACAGCAATTGATCTAGCGATTCTTACGATTACTATTGCACTTGTGCAAAAACATTGAGGAGTTAAATATTGCAGTTTTGAATTGGTTGCTATGGCATCAGCTGTTAATCCAGCTGTTTCGTCTAGCTAAAGGCGACGCGCACACATGAGCTGATTGCTGAGCGACAACGGAGCTGCTAATCTGACTTTTGATTATACCCTAAGTTGGCATGCCTGAATAATCGATCTTAATATGCATTTATTTGCTGTTTTCACTAAAGCAATATGCTTTCAAATTCTTAAATAATTCTCGTTGAATGTTTGTGTGTATTTAATATTTTTATGTAAGAATAACTTTTGTATTTGTTTAAATATGTGTAATTTCAATGTTATTTACGATGCTAATTAATGATAAGAAGTAATAAAAGGTAATGTTGTCTTATAGGGGTAGGGGGACTCCCGGCTAGAGTCACGGGCTTGACAACACCAAAGTGATAAAATGCATCACGAAGTCGATTGAATAATAATGCTAGCGATACATTTTGCTGTATGTAGTTGAATGAGATTGGTTGATTTGTCTTATCAATTTTTCACAATTTTTCATAATTATACCATACATTTATTTGATTTCAAAAATACTTTTAATAATGAACCGAATTAATTTTGTTAAATATTCATTTTTAATATAATTTTTGTAGAGCAAATTGCAGTTTCGAGCCTTTGGATGATGTCATGGAGTGATTGTTTACTGTACACGTTTACTTTTAGGGAGAATTCAGTTTGGTGGAAAGAGTGGGAGTTATAACTTTATTATACTTTTAGCATACATTGTCGTGATTTTTCTAACGCATAGAATAGTGAATCCAACTCCATAAAGTATATATACATATACATATGTAGTACAAATTTTGTGATGGGATGAATCTATCAGTCTTAGGTTTTTTTTTTTTCGTTTCAATGCAAATTAATCTATAGTTGTTGTTTCAATCGTAGTTACCCGATTTCTGGAATAGATGCATCCCATACAATACTTTTATTACTCGTATTCTATAATTACTATGAAATGATTGATGAACTTATATTACAATACAGATTCGAAACTCCACAAATTGCTTCGAAAGGTCAGTCAACGCAATATGACCAAAAATCGGAACGACAAGACGAATAATTGATATATGCATGTATGTATGTATTATATGTATGAATGTGTATGTATGTATGTAGTATGAAGCTATCTTAAAAATTTTAAATTTCTGTGAGCAAGTTTATCAGCTGCTGTATAAAAGGAATATAAGCTTCGACAAACAGAAAGCTCTAAAATTCGTTAATAAGTATTGTATTTTGCAAAGAAGGTACAATTTGTAATACAATTAACAAAAGAAAAGGGGTGGGGCGACTTAATCAATTTTAATATTTTTACTTCTTAATGTGTGTACATATGAACATACAAATGTTATTATACTTACAATTAAATATCTTGAACCACACATTTTACAGCTGAAGTAAAGATTAATTGCAACAATTATTGTAGAAGTCTAAATGGTTTCTTCTCAAGAACAATATTTGGCAAATATTCAATAACGTCCACCTCTGAAGTCTCAATCTAATCTGGGATACTATTGTTTTCACAATATTTCATTTGAATTGTATAACAATAAAACACGCGTTGTAGTTACGAACTGTTTAAATAGCAAAATAAATTAAATCAATTGTTAATAACCATAGAGCCAATAAACGTTTATATGCTCGCGATATCCTTTTTATAAAACTAAAAATTTTTCAGCACCACAATCGATTATTAGGTCTACCGAGCTTTCCGAGACTTGTTAGTTGCCATAGTCTAATAAACTAAACTTTGCTCTCTCTCTCTTTCTCTCTCTCTCTCTCAGCACATGCGCATAATTATTATGTTGAGTCCGTTACTTCATAAATACATTTGTATATATGTGTGTATGTGTGTGTATTTATATGTAGATGTTTATGTTTATATACATATACATATGTGTATATGTATGTATGTAAGCATGCATGTATGAAAAAGTGCAAAGGTATGTTATTGGCATTATTAAGAACATTTTAAGTCTAGTTTAAATAATGATGAAATAATTAAAGTATTGTATTTTTACCTATGAACTACTATCTACTTATTACGTATCTAAATGTATAATCCACGAAAAGAATAAATGTGAAAAAAGGGTCAAGTTCAGTAAAAGAGTAAACGTGAGCTCTGAACTGGTGTCCAATACCACAAAAGTTTCTTTATTTCAAACTAGTATAGCAGAATAAAATTACTCCAATTGTTGTTAAAGAAATTCTGTTACGTTCATTGATATTCAATTTGTAATAATTTTGGAAACTTTTATATTCAACTACTAGTAATGTCACCAAGTGTAGATTTTTGATTAGTGATATACTTATAATAATGTCATTTTTAGCCCTTAATAACTCAAGAACTATTCTACAATATAATATGTAGGTTTATTTATGAAATTGGTGTTCTATAGTATATTTGCAATCTGAATTAATGCTGTGTACGTGTATGTACATATGTATGTGCAGTCAAAGTCAGTTTTAAGAATCTATTAAGTCGTCTATTACTCGTCTTTATCACAACTGAAATTTAGTAAAGACATATACGAAGCTAGTATTTGAGTGCATCCATTCGAAATTATCTTTAAAATCATGATTGTTGTTGCTTTATTTTTCCATAGCCTCAAACAATAATTTTTTTTTTTTTGTCTGAAAGATATTTGAGCATCAGTTGGCCAAAGTTAATGTTCTGGCACATTCACCAAATCAATAATGTTTGGTCAATCACAGGAGGGTCAAACGGGACCTTATTCCTAAGCATACGCTGTCCATCCATCAGTGACTGTGCCATCTCACTTGCACACCTTGATTTGGATTTTACGAAAGAACTTCAATTGATGCGCATTATACTACAATTCAAAATTTTATCATTTACCTTTGATTTGCCGCAATATATCACGAGAAATGGCAAATGGCTTTATCATTCAAGGATCTTGATGTCAAAAAATATAAGACCTTTAAATTAATAAAAGGTAAAGAACAGCATCGCGCAAGAGAAATAATGCGCTCAGAAAGAAGAGGCAACTGATTTTTATTTATACTTATACTCGTATGTAGATTGTAGATATATAGATATAGTATAATAAAGAAACTTTTTCAAACTAAAAAAGAAAATTAAATGACTCGACATGATAAACTTCGAAGTCGGTTGAAATTTTATAATTATATCCTTAGTTCTAATCTATCTATATACAATATAGAAAAATATGTGGACTCCTGTTTTAGGCAAACTGTTATTATTCAACAAACAATCATCTAATATTTATGTTATATTATATATATATGACTTACAAATTATTGTCATACGGGTATATTGACAATGGTTAACTAGAGCAGTACTTGCTTTCAGTTATTTTCTGAATATTGTGTAATTTATATTATTGTAGATTAAATTTATTTAATTTAATATTAAGAAAATCAAACAGTTCATCGAATAATTGGAATAGGAATTTTATATTAATAATATGTTGTAAAATGAAAATTTGTTTAATTGTGTCTTTCTTTTGAATTTTCAAGGCAATTTAAGTGAGTCATGGAACGGGTGTAGATGCTTATTACTACACACATACTTATATACAATTTTAATTATTAAAGAACGGGGTTTTCTACTTTTCGTTTCGTTTTTATGAGACTGGAAAGCGAAGCATTAAAAATTATACTTATGACAGGACAAAAATAAATTAGAGTAGTACCTTTGGCACTTGTTTACGAGAACAGCATCACGCACCAACATCACGTCGGTAGCAAAGCACGCCGAGTTCGCTAGTGCTAGTGTTTTTCAGCTTTATTTAGCTTTGTAGTTATCATTAACTTTTTGTTGAAAGCCAGATTTGAACAATCAAACCGATTATTTTTATTAAAAAAATTTTACAAAGTAGTTGCAATAGGAGAACTCTTGTGCTACCTTCAATTGATTTGTTCATTAGTACATACACATATTTTAAAAGATGGTATATGAATGTTAATTCTTGCTTACGATATTTGTTGCAACGAATGATGCCATTTGGAAAAATGAAATGTACTTTGGTATGCCATGTCAATTGGTTTATGGTGTCGAATCCATTTCTGGATACTTCACTTTTCCTCCAGTGGAGCTCATTTTTAGGTTTCCGTACTCCGTACCCATAGGCTACCAAAGGGACCTTATTACTAAACCTACACTATCCGTCCGTCAAAGCGCTTTAGCTCATGAACCGTAATAGGTAGAGAGTTAAAATTTTCACAGAGTGTGTAATTCAATTGCGTGTATAACGACAAATACTAAAAAAAAAAAATGAAGTTAAAACCAGAAAGAAGGCTATCATTGGCTATTCTAAAGATGTAATATTCTTCAAGCTCCTCCTAGTTGTAGTACCTCCCATACAAACCCAAATTCATATTAATGTTCTTATTATCTTTTGTTTCTCGTATAATTTTTTGTAGCATACTTTTGGATGATTTTAATTTTGCATTAGGCGCTGTAAATATTTCACTTTTGCGACAAAAACAATACCAATTTTATATAACTTCAGACAGAGGTACAAGATCACAAAAGGAAACATCGCAAACCACATAAAGTATATATATTTGTGATCAGCTCGATGAGACGAGTTGATTTAGCCATGTCCGTCTGTCCGTCTGTATGTATGCAAACTAGCCACTTAGTTTTTGAGCTATAAAGCTGAAATTCGGAACATTGGTTTCTTTTTTCCATACGCTGCATATGGTCGGAATCAGCCGAATCGGACCACTAGGGGGTACCTTCCATACAAACCCTCCTTTAAATTAATGTTCTTATTAGGAAAAGTTTTGTGTTTTTTAACATATCGAACTAAAATAATAAGAACATTAATTTAAAGAGGGAGGTACCCTTCCTGGCAACCCTAGGATCATGAAATTTACATTGTTGATGGATATAGATCAGAAACATATAGTGTCCAAATTTCAGTTCCTTCTGTGTGTTACAAACTTCATGACAAACTTATAATACTAGTCACTCCCGTGAAGAATAGAAAAATTATGACATTGTCATTGAAAGCATTAAAGATGAGAAGAATAGCAATGATGCTGAAGGTAACATGACAACCATAAAATATTGGTTAAGATTGCAAGGAAATTGAATTAGACGCGGCCCCATTTGGCTAAGAAAAATGTGTTGTATCACCAAGATACGCACCAGCTCATTCATCCAAAATTTTCGCGGCCAAATTGCATGAACTTCACTATGAATTACTGCCGCACCCACCGTACTCGATTGACTTGGCTCAAACGACGATATTATCATCGAGAAAGAAGCGCTTTTTGAAAAAGTTAACAGAATCGTAATCGTTAAAAACTCCTTCCTAACACGGGTACTCAATGATCCACCCACGTATGCAGCCTTGAATTTTCAAATTATATGAAAAAATCTAGGAGAAATGCTTGTCAAAAACAGCTTAAAATATTCTTAAAACTTCATCTAAACTTCATACTAGAAGATATTAATATCAATATTAGTGGTTATCTAGTAAATTGTGGTATGAAAGTTATTTTGACAAATAGGGTCTAAGTGTTTTGAGCATAAGTATGTATTTACTTATGTATGTAGTATAGATAAATATGTGGAATATTGTAGTCTCTAAGAAATTAGCAACAAAAACAACAACAAAAAATGAAAATAAAAACGAGCATACGTACCTTGGCTGTTCCAATAACTGCATTTTGACTGTTGATTTCTTTTTTGTTATTTTTTATTTGTGGTGAAGAATCAAATTACAATATTTTAAATATTTTAATTTAAACTGTATTTGTTGACAAAAATGAGTTTTATTTATTTATTGAAAATAAGTAGATCTATAAAGAAGGAATCAGAAAACCCAAAACTGTATCATATTTACCGTTCTGGATATCATGCTAGTTCTTCTTTATAGTAAATTGTTTTAGTAAGCACATTTTTGATTAATTGTGGATCGATTTTGTGTGATCATAACACAAATTTTAGTGAGAAAATTTTTTCTTTATAACGTTTTTGATCTACTGATTTTACAGATTTTCCAAGAATTCAATAGAATTTTGTTTTGAATTCGGCAATCTCATCACCTTTGTTCGTTGTTTAAAAATCTTTTTACGCTATTTATAAAAGCACATATTTAACATTTTGTCGATTTAAATTTAGAATAATACACGGAGATTTTTAGTATTTTTTAGATATCGCATCGCCAAGAAGATAGACACGTGACGCCATTTTGACACATTTCCTTGACTTTGCTATTTTCTCTTAACAACTTAATTTTATATAAAATATATAGATGTATTATTATAATTATAATTAAAAAGTGTAAATATCCCGCTATATTATATAGAAATAATATTTCTTTAAACTCTATTTCTAAGGCGAATATTCGCATTTCCCACCGAGCACAAAGTAGTGACTGTGACTGTTCTTTTATAAATAATTGTCTATGCCCAAAGTGTATCAGAAACGAATTTGTACCGAACGAATAACCAAGCGACAAGCTTTTCGTTTAAATTGAAATATTGTACTAAAGATGCTCGTAGTGCGCCCACGATAGATACGTCGTACCTATGTATGTATGTATGTATGTATGTATGTACAATAGCTACATATACATATTTACATATCGGCCGGTGATATTGAGAATTTTATAACCCCAATAGAAAGTTTCCAAACTACATATTTTATATTATATTAAAAATTAAGCAGATAATATTTGTTCATTTAAAAATTATTTCAGCACTTACAAAGTGTGTCTATATATCATTGTAGTATGATAAACACTGTAGCGTTATATAGTGTACATCATTCTAATCTGATGACGCATAGAACTGAGAATCAGAGACCCCTTAAAATGTTGTATATACATAGTATGTATGTACATAATGATCAGCGTGGTGAGGAGAGTCGATAAAGCTGTCTTGGTTCGTCCTTCCGTCAGATTGTTTGTATTTATTGTAGTCTCTAAATTTTTAATCTGTCGAGTTAAAAATTCGTACAGAAATGACAATTAATACACAATATATGAACAAAATGGGGATTGAATATTAACCAAATTTATAATTCTGCCTTGTTTTTCTTACTTCTTTTATTAAAAAAACGGTAAATTATATAAAACTGTGACTTCGCATGATAAATTTCTACATGGGTTTTATCCATACCAATACGCATACATTCTTCTAACGCAAAGAATGGCTAAGCGAAATTTTTCTGGATGGAAAATATTTCTATCGAGAGGATAAGAGAGTACGAGTACTACCCGAGAGATCGATCAAGCAAGTGAGCGAGTGCTTGCACCTTTTTTAATTTTTTATTTTTTAATTTGAATGTATGTAAATGTACATATAGTATAAATAAGTATATTGATAGATATAGTACATATGTAGTATGTATGATGTACAGTAAATTTCAAAAGTAATCGATGAGGGCAGTAACTTCGAGGGTGGTTCAATGATTCCTTAGAAAATACAGTATTCTTTTAAATACTATTTTGAAAAGCTTGTAAACCTCTAAGTAGGAAACCTTTCATAAAATGGTATTATATACTAGCGTACTCAGCGTGCTTGATGTAAGTGCGTGATGCTGTTCTCTTTTGAATTGTACTACATTGTGTAGCAATTGAAATACTTTTGAAAAATCAGACAAAACAGTTATTAATATTGACATAATTATCTGATATACTTATTTAACAAAGACGATTTGATTGATTTTAAAATATGTCTTTAAGCTTTATATTCAAAATTTTATATACCAATCTGTCAACAACGTCCGATTGTCACCAAACTTTACAGAGATTCCACTCTCCAGACTATGCTAGAGATTCCCTTAAAATTTCATCAAAATCGGTTCAGCAGTTTCGGAATTGATAAGCAACACAGCACATACAATTGTATATATGTATATAGAATTTCAATTTTATACAATGTTTAATTTTCTTTCATACCATAATAGCTAACACACGGTTACTAAGTAAAAAAGGAGGCTCCAAATCTCAAGAAGAGTGTCTCGAAGCATGAAGATAATTCCTAAATTAGAAAATTTTAATATTCCTGCCGAATTCTATTTGGTGCCAACAGTCCACTCAAAGAGAACTGCGTTTATGGAAAATAAAATGCAAATTCATTAATAAATTTCGTCAAGACATTTCCTTGTTTGGCCAACATTTCACCTCTACCCTTTTTAGTTTTTAAATATTGTGTACATTTAAATTTTAGTCTATTTTTCGAAGATATCGAGCCATTAAAATTTAAATTATCGTTCTAAAGTCATTTGCCCATCAAATGGTAAAATATTATAGCAATAATCACTAAAGTTACGGAGATAATACAGAATTAGTTTTATTGTTTATGTTCCCTGACAAAGTAAAGAAGAGTTGAAAAAACGATCTCCTGTAAAAATTGGTTTTCGTAACATGCGATATGAAATTGAAAATCAGCTCGCCTTTTTTTCAACGTGACTAAATTTGTTAGATTCATAGTCTTCAAAGACTATGAAATTAAATAGACTGGATAATTCGAGTTCGAAAAAATGCGGGTTCGATGCGACGAACCTGCAGAAAAACTCAAAAATACATGACCATTTTTGATGGAGATGAACTTCTCATAAGAAAATGTAGCGTGAGTGGAGATCATTGTGGCTTGAGTCGAGATAAAGGAAGTAAAGGCAATAGCGGCATATTAATGGAAAACATTAACAAACATTTTGGAGAGAATAAAAATAAGATTTCATAGTCTTTGTCATAGTCTTTGATATCGAGGGAATCGATAACACTTATAGAAAAAAAAATGTCCAGCCGATTGTAGACGGACCGACTTTAAGAAAGTTTGTATTTTTACAAGTGCATGACCACACCATAACCAACTTTTGAATTTTTGGGAAGTGGGTTTATGAGTTTAGGGCGGCACCTGACACCATTTTTGGCAAATAGGGGATGATTATGTTATCGAGTGTTGCCAGATTTTGTTTCGGGAAAAGCGGGATTTTTAAACTTTTTGAGTAAAATAGCGGGACATAATCAACACTTAAATAATCAGTAGTTTTTATTACTTATCCATTTATTTGAGTTTTAAATAAAGTTTCTAATAGTGATAGATAGTTATATAAAATGTTTTTTCCAAGAATGATTCAATTTTGATTGTCCGTGTGTGGGGATGATTGAATTGTGGCTTGAACAAATATCAAATCGATATAGTTGAAATAGCACATGACAATAAATAAAAATATTTCGATTTCTCTTAGTGCGCCGAGTAATCCCTAAAAAGCGGGACTAAGCCTCTCCCGCGCGTGACATTTAATTTTGGGATACAAATCGGGACGTCCTGCAAAAATCGGGACGTCTGGTAACGCTAGACTATTCCTATTTAATATTCATAATTAGTCCACATTTAAAGATCTTGAAATTTGGAAAAGTTTAAAGAGAATATAAATAAATTCAGCCACTTACTCGATATCCAATGTTATCGAAATCGAAACATCATACACCCAAACCAAAGACAATGAAATATATATATTTTAATGGTCTTTGTCTTTGCCCAAACCAAATGCTACCAATTCGCACACGCATTGATATGTGCATCTCACTTGCACGACATTTTGTCCTCGTACGCATGGACACCGTAGCAGAAACATGCCTCTTGCCATTGTGCCCAACTAAATAACTTTTTTTTTGGTCATTCCTTTTCGGAATTAGGTTTGTTGGGTTTTTCGTCAGGAAATATTGTGAACTTCTTTTGTACTTTTGTATGTCGTCTTGTTCGATCCGATTGCACTATGCTGTTGTCTATTTGTATTTGTGCCAAGATTTAATTCATTAATTATCAAATAATTGCCTTATTTGCCCGGGATTTGATTTTGTAAAAGAAACACTTACTCTCCCAAGGTTCTTATTACTCTCTCAAGGTTTTTTCTTGATATTCTCTCAAATTTCTTTTTTACTCTCTCAAAGATCTTTTTTACTCTCTCAAAGATCTTGTTACTCTCTCAAATGCCAGAAGTTATTCTTCTCTCTTAACCAACCCTTCACTGACAAAAATTTAAAGCGTGAAATTGAAAATTTTTTGACCTTTATTACATTAACCGTAACCTCCGTAACCACCGTAACTTCGTTTTTTTCCAATATATTCATCCTTCAATCGTTCATTCTTGTTCTTCTTCTTGTTTGTTTATAAAAATCGCTGTCTGTCTAGGTCAAGCAAAATTAGTATTTTATGCACAAAACATAAGATTTTTGTTGTAAAAAACGGGAATTGAAATTGGATTCAATAAATTAAATTTTTAATTAATCAATTGATGAAAAATGGGAGACCAAGTGTAAGTACTATAATGCAAATAGTTTGCCTTTGCCACAGAATTCAGAAATATTCAAAAAATTGGGATTTTACAGCTTCAATCAGTGGATTCTTTAACTTCCTGGCGGAGAATATAACAGATGCCAATATTCTAATATACATATTAACAAGAACTTCTGTCTTTTGGGACGCGTGATGTGATTTTGGAGTTGAGTCGGAAGAAACAGAGTGGCGCCTTAAAATACACCAACTGGAATCGGAAAATCTTGACCAGCTGACCACCATAATGCGAGCTCCTTTAAGTCAGTCATTTGAAGAATTCTTTTTTACTATTTAAGAATTAGTCAGGTGTAACTTTATTTTAATTTAGTCTTTTTGAAGTTACAAATTAAATTTTTGTCCAATGAAAACCATGTTAATTTCTTGCGAGTTCAAGATATAACATATGTAATTTTATTTAAAAATAAATTAATACCAATCAAGAAGAAGAAAAGCTATCGTATATTTACAATTTCATATGCGTGAGAAACACATTCGAGAAAGAAGATAAATGTATGAAAGTATTCGTTTTTAAAAAAAATCACTGGACATTCGTTCGTGTCGATTGTGCTATGCTGTTGTCTGCTGACGCCTACTTCCGCCCGCCACCTTCTTCGAAAGTTGCTGTGGAGGCCATTGCCCGTCTGGGTTGTCAGCGTAGAAGAAAACTCACACTCGCCTTTTGCAGTCGTGTTTCTAGAGAACTTAGGATAAGGTGTTGGTCATATTTGTGTCAAGGTTACACGTATTCGGTTCTGCTTGCTTTCTTTTTCGCTTTTTCCGCATTTTTTATTGCTTTGTACTGTGTCCAGCACATTTAGCTTTAATATTGAAAATTTACTAAACTTTTTTTATTGTTGATTCTATTGCATCGTTTGACAAGTGTATAAGTTAGTACCCATCTTAAGGACGCATAACATGTGTATGTGTCAGATGAATGTATGTATTGTTGGAACTATTGTCAGTATGTAGTACATACTATGTTTATGTTTTTCAGAATATTCAATTTTGGATATTTAAAATACGATTTAATTTCAATTCAATCAATATCGTTTCCTTTGAATTTTAAAATTTTGTTGTTCAAGAGACATAGACTAGCATTAGGCAAGTCGGAACTGTACCATCGATGGAACTTTGAGGAACGTGCATAGCACGAGGGTAACGCGATGCCAATTCCACTAATCAGTACTAAATCAATACATTGAAAGGGAGGCTGACTGGCTGACAGAAAGGAAGGGCAAACAACAGACAGTAAGATAGACTGCGAAACTTAAGCTAAGGCTGCTGTGAGAAATCGTATTAAAAAGGGTTAGAATTTCAAAATTCTAATCCAAAACTCTTCATCCGAAAACAGCAGAAGCAGCCGAAAAGGAACAACAAAAAACAAAAAAAAAAAGAGAAAAATATTCAAAGAAAATATATAAAAAACTGCACAGAGTTTGAAGGGTGCCGTACCGGGTCACGACCAGGGTCGATTCTGATGTGTAACAAATCAATATGCGTCTGAATGGAAATCAATAATGATCCAGATGTGACGGCTACAAACATGTAAGTATGTATACTTTTACTTTATGTTATAACGCCGCACTTGCCGTCTCTGCCTAGTTTGATATCGAATCCAGCTATGTTTCTGTGCAATGCACTTACGGCCACGTTCGCTTGTAAAAAGAATACCGTTTGCTAGACAAAACGTGAGTATCTGTGGATACAAACAAAGGAGTTCATTCACTAACTGCCAATGCTCAATTTTCGCCCTCTTCACTTTTTTTTTGAGTCCTTTCGAGCGTATAGGTTTTGAAAATTCCAGAAATTTCATTAAGAGTTAAAAAAGCACTAAAAATCAAAAACGACTGACTGCCTTGACTGCCTGCACAAAGAAAACTGCCTACGAGGAAATTTAAATTCGATACAAATTCTACAATAAATCATCACACGCATTATTTGTAGGCACAAAATGATTGGGTTGATTTTTTCAGGTGATAAAAAAAAAATTTAAGAGTTCTTAATATGCAAAAACAATATAAGAATTTGGAAACTTTTGTGATAAGGTGAGTTATTTTCATTAGAGTAAAAGTACTGTTCCCACATTTACTCAAAAATAGAGGTAAATAACAAGTTTTCTTCTCTGTCAAAGATCTATATAAATGTATTTCGTAATTGCAATCAGCAAATCGTCCTGCAAAAATCACATATTTTGAAGATTTTACAACATTGATGTTACAATAATATGCAAATTTAATTTTTCATATTGTATATTCCAGATTATCCTTAGCAAGAAAAATAGAGGATCTTTAAAGACCAAGACCAACTTGGCCAAGTTTGCCTGTTTAGTTATTGTTTGTTGTATCTTGTATCTTCCTGCATTTCTATAAACTATTCTCTAAATTTCTGTAATTCATATGTAGTATAAGCATTCTGTTTTTTTCCACAAATCAATCAACAACAATAATCGGAACTCTGAGAGAAAGGTGTCAAATCATCTTAAACTTATCAATTGCTAAATTTAATAAAAATTATTAAAAAAAAAAAAAAACAATATACATAAATACTTATGTACTTACATTTTTTGATACACATATCATCATATAAACTCATTACTCATTCTGTACAAGCTCAAGGTAGACGATCGATGGAGTTAGACATACGGCTAAGTTTATATGGCATGTAGTACTGCTGCCGCTGCTGCGATAATTAATCTAATGCAGTTACGGCACGATATTGATCATAAGTAGGTACTTATTAAAATATAGACTAAAGTGATAATACACTTCATAATACAATTATAGAATGTAAGTACATATTACAATAAAAATCATATGGAATTAATATGCAATATACGAACGAGTATGAAGGTTTCTTTTTATTTATTTTGGACGTTAATTATAAAATACGTGCATTAGAAATTCACCATTTGAAGAGAAATACGTGTACAATATTAACATACAGTTAATGGTATGGTTTCAGGGTGGTAACAATAACTAGTGAGCGGATGAACATATACGCACAGAATTTTTTAAAGACCTTGACACCCCATATCTTTGACGTAAGATATGCTAAAAACTGGAGTCACCCCAAAATATTTTTTTTGTCTGTTTTTTGCAGAGGGGGTCGCTAAAAATACGACTCAAAATTCGTCGTAAGGGAATAATCATTTATTTTACTTCAGTGTCATATGAGGGTCACACATTTTATTGGGGGGTGCAACATATAAACATAAACACACATACGCATATTCTATGAATGCTGAAAAAACTTATTAAAAAACGCCGAGTCGCACATTTCACGCCGCAGTTTTCCTTGTTACCCTTAAAGGTTTCGGTTTTTTGCTTATTTATTTTTTTTAATTTCGTCTAGGGGTGGCAATGGTCGGACGGTAGGTGGCTGCGGCATTGCACTGTCTTGGTTAGGGTGGTGGTTGGGCAGTAGTTTGTTGAAAATTGAGAAAGTGTGTTTAAGGTTCTTCGGCGTTCGTTGCTCTCTCTTTCGTTACTTCGTACACTCTCTCATTCCTGACAAATCTTATACAACCACCGACAGTCAGAAACAAACAGACAGACAGACAGCATTATAATTTTGTCGGGGGTTGTTTTTTATTTTTTCATTTTCTTTTCGTTTTCCGTTTTGTAGATACCCTGCATATTGAACAGAATTTGAGGCTATGTGAGCTTGTCAGAAAATTTTTAACTTATTGTTTGTTCAGTTTAATCGGAGGGTGCTTTGCCCGCCCTTCTGGCCATAGCTTGAAAATTTGACACCCTCATTTTTTTGCAGTCAGTAAAAAATTCGATCTGACAAAAAAAAAAAGTGAAAATGTGCTTCACAGTTTTGCCAACCGAAAATATATAATAATGAATTATGGAAAATCGATTTTTTGAGTTTTGCAGAAATTAAATGGGGAATAAAATATACATGTATGTATGTATGTATGTATGTATATTTGTATGTATCTATGTATTGTACGTCAGCAATCCGAACAAACACATTTCGAAATTTTTTACTATTACCAAAGTGTCAGTTTAAGCTTGTCGAAAAATTTGTTATAGGGAGAAGAAGACTTCGGAGAACCTTTAAAGCAGAGACTATCAATTTATGTGTATAGACTGGACAATTCGAACAATGGACAGTAGATGAGTTCAATATCTCGAGATTTCAATTAATTGTTGTTGGAAACCGTTGAACAATTATTTCCCGAGTATCCCGAGAAATAAAACTCACTTAACTGTCCATTGTCCGAATTGTCCAATCTATATAAATTAATAATCCCTGCTTTAAGCTATTTTATATAAATATATACGTGCACAAATTCAGAATGATAATATTGATGGGACAATGCGATCTAGCTATTTCCGACATTTATCAAGTTGATATGACATCCCAACCCTCATAACCATATATTGCAGTACAAAGGTAATTTAACATTTGAATTCTTGTTTAAAAATAATATACAGCAATTTTTAAAAAGGCCCCACCAACTCATTCAGGTGTGTTTCGGGAGGCCCCCAAATATTGATGAGAAGGCCCCAAACCCACATTTTCAATTGATACATATTAGTTAATTACGTTTTAAAATGCCAGCCTTATCTATTTACATTAAGTCGGCAGTCTATAATACCATCTTTTACTATATTATTTATTTCGTTGACCAGTACTACTTAGGAGACAAAGTCCTGGTTTTTATCAACAGTTTAAATAATCAATTTTTCCAAATAAGTTTAAAGCATTCACTAATGATAACCACTAAGCAAATACTATACAATGCCACAAATTTGAAACAAACTTAAGTCTTTTTTATAAGTTCAGAACAATAATTTCTAGCATTAAATAAAATTACATATATGTATATGCACAATGTAAGTAAGTATATACAATATCTTATTAATTCCATATATCCTGACATCACCCCTCCTAAATGGTAGGACCGATTCTGATGAAATTTTTTGTGTGTATTTGATGGATGGATGCTTTAAATTCACAATTGAGCCCAGTAGGTAGCGCTGTTGTCGTGATCCAGACAGTTTTTTAATATTTTTTTAAAAATTTTTTTTTTGGCGCTAAGTGTACTGAACTGATTTTAATAATTCAATTAAAATTTTAAAACAAGAAGTAAATGCTAATGACTTATTTTTATAGCCTACACGTAGTGAATAGTATAAGTTTGTCAAGAAGTTTGTAACAGACAGAAGTAGAATACAATTATTTCAATATGTACTTCTTATTGCCTCAAATTTTGAGATCTTTGGTCCTTTAATTTAGACGTGGGATTTGAACCTACATTTAATTGAATGTTCGTCTTATGTGAGATTATTAAGTTCATCGTTTGATTATTTTACAAAAAAGAAATTAATTTTATGCTTGCTTTTCTGGTTTAATAGGTTATTACAATATTGTATTAATCATTTCACAACACCAATATAGTCTGATGTTTGCAAAACAAAAGAGGATCAGCTTCGAATGGGGGGTTAAGAGTATCCCAAAGTCGGGTACTTCCGATTAAAGCGTACGTGTTTTTTTTTTTTTTGTAATTGCAAAATATTTCATATTTTTTTGAAGTTCATTCAACTATTTTAAAAGATACTGTTTTCCTCTTGTTTTTATTTTTAGTGTATAGAGATTATATGAGTGTGGATTTAAGTATATATGTATGTATGTTATTTTGTGCTCTTCTTAGTAACCGCATTAGTAAAAAATGAGGGGTGAACTTTTTTCAAATCAATTTTTTACTCATATACGAGTAGTGTACTCGAATATCCTAAACCTACATACATTGTATGTAAAGGCAAGGAAAGTATGTATATTTTGTTTGTGTGAATACTGTTTACTCATCTGTCTCTCCGAACCAACAGGGTTCTGATTTCTCGGAAATCATATGGGCATATGAGTTCAACACTAATTTTTTTTTGTATTATATTTAGAAAAGAAACTTTTAAGTTTTGATACATTTAAGGTTAAATAAAACACCGCTACCAAACAGCTGTATAGATGTAGTGGATTTGTGGACTAATTTTTGTCATTTTAAATTGATTTACACAGTTAAATTCGACAATAAAACGATTCTGTACAGAATTTCACCAAAGGACGGATTTACATGGTTTAATCGAATCTCCTTGCCACGCTTTCAATTTTCACGTTTATTATATGTTTCCAGCTCTCACCGAGTAACTTTTATTTCAGTTGCCGTACAAGGGAAAGTATCACATGGTGTAGTTATGTATATGTACAATATATTATATATAAAACTAGTGTACCCGGTTCGACGGGGCACGGCCAACCAAAACTTTCCTCGAATTTGTGTGAAACAAAACAATTTCAATAGGATCACGAATAAAAAAAAAGAAAAAAGAAATCCATGATTTACAAAACTGACTTGATTGATTTTATATGCAGAATTTGAATCCACCAATGGCGCGAAAACTGCGCCACATATCGGCTCCAAAACTATCCTACATTTCAGACCGGAATCAATCATACATATTCATAAAATTTCATTGCGATCAGATGAACGCTACTAACAAACAATCATAAAATTTTTTTGTTTTATACTGTTCACGGGAGTGAATAGTATTATAAGTTATTGCACATTTGCTCATTTGTCGGAATCAGCCGAATCAGACCACTAGGGGGTTACCTCCCATCCAAACTCCCATTCAAATTAATGTTCTTATAAGAAAAAGTTTTTTATTTTTTAACGTATCTAACTGAAATTTGGATATTATCATCTATGATCCATATTCATTAGCCATGTAAATTTCATGATCCCAGGGTTACCAGGAGGGGTACCTCCCATACAAATCCCCATTTAAATTAATATTCTTATTAGGATAAGTTTTTTGTTTTATGACTTAACGAACTGAAATTTGAACACTATAAGTTTCTGATATATTCATCAACCATGTAAATTTCATGATCCAAGGGTTACCAAGAAAACCCAAAATAAATGACAAACTTATAAAGAATTAAAGTACAATAAAAGTGGCACTCAAACTATGTTCAAACTGTAACAGACAGAATATAGTGATGCTAAGAAAGGAAGGTTGGATGCAACCCGGAGGAGCGTGAAGAGTATTACATCTTAGGCATAGCCAATGATAGCCTTCTTTCTGTTTTTTTTTTTATAAATTAATTATTATGATATTGTCGCAAAACAAGCATTAAATATTTTTGTGACGTGGGACACAATAATAGTACATAAATAAATACATTGTATGCAATACGTAAGTATTATACGATTCCACAAACATACTCGTATGTATATCGAGCCCTAACCACGAAATTAACGTGAGTGCCATTTAAAAAAAAAAGTTAATGCAAATATGTTCTAGAGATACTAACTCATCATCGGGCAAAGTATTATATCGATAATCACTACAGTTACAGATATATTACAAATTTAATTTTATCATTTACGTTGCTAGCCATAGGAAAAAACGGAAAAAAACCGTCTGATGAAAAATGTGCTCGATATTTCCTATACGAAATTTTTGTTGTCCTAGCTCAGCTATTCTAAAACGCGAAAAGATTATAGTATTAAATTTACAAAGAAATCATCAAGAGATTTTTGACAAAGACCAATTGATTGATTTTAAAGCAAATTTTTAAATGTAAACTTTCATTCACTATATTCTCTTAAGAGAAGAATGTGAAAAAATCCATTTCTTAGTGGTTACCTACGTTATTACTGAATATGCCGTAGAAAAACAGATTTCTAGATGCAACGGTATGAGCTGGTCGTCGATTGCTCGCCACAATTCCGCAAACATTAATTTTAATATACTACTTGTTCTATATACTCGTATGTATATCTCATCATAATTTCACTTCGAGGGTTCCCATTGTGATTTTCACATTAATTATTGCAAATTTATTATTCCATGGGTTAGTTTGATTGAACTCATACGGAGCTAAATATAAATTTCAACTAAAATGTTCTGGTGGAGATTTTTTCTAATCTTAAACTGAGATTACTACTTTAACATTTATAGAAGAATAAGTTTCATAAATATTAACGAACACCGAATGATTCTCTAAGAATAAAAATACATCTTCATAAGATTATTACTAAGGAATGTCAAAATAGATATTTTGATTAAATCATATTTGTATGCCTTTCACACTCGATTGAAGATTGTATCATTTGTTCAACATGTTTGTAATTCATCCTTCACCCCTTAAAGTATATGGATATGATCCGCGTGAAATGACCAGGTCGGCTATTTCTCGGAAACAATAAGTTCTGGACAATTTTGTCGTCTACATATTTCCACCCATTTTGAGCAAAGCTCATTTTTAGGGTTCCGTACCAAAGGGTGCTATCTCATGAATCGTAATAGGTAGACAGTTGTGTAATTCAATTGCCGCTTTAACGACAAATAATAAAAATAAAAAGAAGTTAAACCAGAAAGAAGATTATGTTTGACTATGCCAAAGATGTAATACTCATCCCCCTCCACCAGGTTTGCATCCAACCGAACGGTGACAAATGCCAGATATCAGATATGATACCTTCCTTAGCATCACTATTGTTGAGATCAAAAGCTTTTTCTTGAACTATTAAACCGAATAGAATTTGATAAAGTTCTATGCTTGCGAAAAAAATGGCAATTTCGAAAAAACTACATTCAACTTGATCGAGATTCGAACCTGCACTGTGGGAGCGCGAGACCGCCACTCTACCCAATAGCGTAGCTAGGTCAGCAAGGGCCCCGGGGCAAAAATGAAATTGGGGCCCTATTTAAACTAAACTCCTTAGCTTTTTTTTTTTTTTTTTGTTGTTGTGCGAAACAAGGAGGTAAAAATCTTCCAAAGATACCTATGGCCCGTGCCACAAGTTATGTCGGATTCATTAGCCTACCGACTAAAAAACCCCCTATCGCCTCAAGCCCCTTTCAATCCCTACGGTACCACCAAGGCATTCCTTCTTATGTGTAACACAGCAGATAGTATTTAGTGGTACTTCCTAATAAAATATAATTATTGTGAGAGTTTGTTTGTTTATTTCCCTTTCACATAAAAACTACCGAATAGAGTTCGACATGGGTAAAGGATCCCGTGCGAAATCGCAGGCAAAGCTAGTAAAAAATAAACAATGAGTAGATTACAGTTAGTATAAGAAGAGAATAAAACAAAGTCAACAATTTTTTTTTTTAACAATTTATTTTCCAATCTTTTCCTGGCTTTAAAATTTGCAAAATCATCTATAACTACAGTTAAATCTAAATTTGATGCCGCCTTGTTTTCAATTGTTATGAGCTCCAAATTTTTGAGTCTATCTTGAGTCATACTATTTCTTAAACAATTTTTTATTATTTTTAATTTGCTAAATGATATTTCGGCTGTTGCAGAAGTTACTGGTATTGTATAGAACAATAAAATTACGGTAAACACTTCGCATTCTACCATTGCATATTTGTTTACAATTTCCTTACATAATTGTTCAAGAGTCCATGTTGGGGTCAATTTAGGTACAACATGGTGATATATATTAATAAATTGAATTGAAAAATTGGAGCCTATTATATCAAAAAACTAGTCGAATTTAATTTTTTTAGAGTGATTTCTGATTCGCCAGTGAATTTCGACAGAAGATCCCAACGCTTAATGCTATTCCCGAAAAAACTATATAAGTCTTGAATCGTTGCGAAAAAGTCTGTATCTCCACACAACTGCTAACGGCATCATTTATCACTAAATTCAAATTATAGTAATTGTAGAAGTTTGAGTAAAAAATTTTTCTATTTTGGTCACTCTCTTCTTTTTCCTGGCGTTGCTTTCTTTTAAACGCACCACTGGGTTTCCTTTTTTTGTCCGTGATTTTACTTTAATTTAACCTTATTTTACTTTATCAGTAGATTACTTTAACACTTTAATACAAAACTTTGCAGAGTATGACTATTATATTTAATGAAATATTGTTGAAATAAAAAAAGTAATTGAAATTGAAATTAATTGAGTGAATTAGTCAAAAAAAATTTATTCCACATATGTTATTATTATTTTTTTTTCGACATGGCGGCCGAAGGCCCCTAGAGCTCAGAGCTTGCCCCAACGTAGCTACGACACTGACTCTACCATATGCACCATCATTGAACTATGAAATAAGCTCGCTAAAACCAGTTGGAGTATCAAATGTGCACAGTTCGAGTGACAGTATACAGTTTTGAGATTTTTATACTCTTTACAGGAATGAAGTTTGTAACACATAGAAAGAGACATCGCAGACCACATAAAGTATATATATTTGTGATCAGCTCGATGAGACGAGTTGATTTAGCCATGCCCGTCTGTCCGTCTGTTCGCAAAACTAGTCCCACAGTTTTTGAGCTAGAGAGCTGAAATTTTGTTCATAGGTTTCTTTTTACCAAACGCTGAACATTTATCGGAATCAGCCGAATCGGACCACTAGTGGGGTACCTCCCATACTTAAATTAATGTTCTTATTAGAAAAAGTTTTTTGTTTTTTGACTTATTGAATTGAAATTTGGACACTATAAGTTTCTGTTCTGTATCCATCAGCCATATAATTTTCATGATCTTAGGGTTACCAGGAGGGGTACCTCCCATATAAACTCACATTAAATGACAAATTTATAAAGAGTATAAGTACAATAAAAATATAATGCAACTCAAACTGTGTTCTTTGTTGATACTCAAAATGTGTTCTTTGTTGATACTCAAACTGTAACAGACAGAATATGGTTATGCTAAGAAAGGAAGGTTGGATGCAACCCGGAGGAGCGTGAAGAGTATTTCATCTTTGGCACAGCCAATGATAGCCTTCTTTCTGGCTAAATTTGGGTTTGTAAGCCTAGGATCTTGAAATTTACTTGATTGGTGAAAATAGATCAGAAACTTATAGTGTTTAAATTTCAGTTCGATAAGTCAAAAAACAAAAAAGTTTTTCTACTAAGAACATTAATTTGAATTTGGGTTTGTATAGGAGGCATACCCCCTAGTGGTCCGATTCGGCTGATTCCGACAAATGTGCAGCGTATGGTAAAAATAGAAACCTATATGCAAAATTTCAGCTCTCTAGCTCAAACTGAGGGTCTAGTTTGCATACATATAGACGGATATGACTAGATCAACTCGTCTCATCGAGCTGATCAAGAATATATGTATATACTTTATAGAGTCTGCGATGTCTTCTTCTGAGTGTTACAAACTTCATGACAAACTTTTATACAAATTAAAGGGGTCCCCATACAAGAAACATGCTCCAATATGCACTGCGACCCCAGTTTTTTTTTCTCATTTCGGTTAATTTTTTTGTAGCATACTTTTATTTAATTTTTTTGTAGTACACTTTTAGGTGCTGTTTGAATATTTCGCTTTTGCGGCAAAAACAAAAGCAAATTAATTTTACATAACTTCAAACAGTTGTACAAGCTTTACATCCAACGGGTTTATAGTGTTAACCATTGTGCGGTTGTACAGAACCCTTCGTGTGCGAGTCCGACACTCACTTTTGCTCAGAAAGAATATAGCGTCAAAACTTTAAATTGGGCTTATACAAATTTTCCGCTCGTCATAATTTTCCATCATTAAGTTTCGAAATGATTTTGGGGATATACTTAGGGCCTATAGCGTACTGACTTATATTAATTTAAGTTTGAATTGTTAAGACTAAATCAAAATATTGTACATGTTCTCTATGAAAATTAAAAGCCTGGTTCGTATTTCACACCTAAGTAGAAAAAAGATAATGTATGTACAAAATTTTACCTGATGAAAAATAGTATGAGTAACCAGACACAGGCAAACGAATGGATA
The DNA here is from genome assembly GCA_037043315.1 of Amiota communis. Taxonomy (NCBI): domain Eukaryota; kingdom Metazoa; phylum Arthropoda; class Insecta; order Diptera; family Drosophilidae; genus Amiota; species Amiota communis. The sequence continues at coordinate 466,166 of JBAMAV010001500.1, read as the reverse complement.
TGGCTATATTGATTTCCCTCCCACATTCAATATATTGTGTATTTTTCGTAGCCTTTTGCGTTACAATTTCATACTAGTTTAACTATTGTAACTCATTTTCCCCTTAATGTTCTCTTAGGCTCGTATAGTTGGCACTAACCAAATACAATTCAATATAGTTACTTGTTTTATAGTGCTTTTAATGGCATATTGTAAATGTTTCTTATTGCAAAAGACTATATAAACATATTAATTTAATAACTGAAAACAATATATAACCGAGCATATTTTCTCAAAAAATCAACGCCCCACCAGAGGAGCTAAGGTCTTCTTTAATGGTTTAAGCACACGCACATATACATATAATCCCCCACAGTTTGCTCATAACACACGTTCCACCACAATGATAATCGAACATAACATAACAGAAACAGGAAGGGACAAGAGAGAGAGAGAGAGTGGGGATGCTAAGCCCATCTGGTGCTATCATGTAACAGAACACATTAACGCATTAATTGTCTTTGTTTAATTTACCTTTGGTGCTTACCGGAAATTTGCAGCAACTTCATTTGTTAGAGATCCGTCGGCGACACGATATGTTGGTATGAGATGGATGCGTGGGAGTGTCAGCATAGTCATTCCGTTCTGGCGTTCGCACTTTGCCCTTTCGTTCGTGCGTGCAGAGATACACGATTAACGGCAGCAATATCTAAAGAATCGCCACAACAACAACGAAACCAGATTGTCCACCCAGTCATACCTAGCTCAACCATCCTCCCCCCACTATGTCAGTTGCTTGGCGCCGGTGGCACCCTTGGTCCAGTTAGACTTTGTCGTTTCTGTCTATTTGCTCACGTGCGTGTGCCACTCGGAAGTGTGAACATTTTTCAGATTAAATGCTGTTTGTTGTTCGATTTGTTAACTGGAGTTGCACTTGATTTGTACTGTTTACTGTTTCTGTTGTTCGCGGTGGCAATTGATCCGATGTCTACAGACAGCCAATACCAAAATTTGCCAGAAGTCAACTTCGTTGGGTGATTGACTACTGACCAATTGTATTAACTACATATATATATGTACTTATGTTTACAAGAAGTTTTCGACAGTAATTGCATGTACTTCGTCGGAAATTTGTTACTAACTTATAAAAGTCATTTCTATAGCAGAAATTCGAAACGTATAACTTTTACAGAGTCAAACTTATTAGCTGAAAGAATTGATTAAATAAAGTCAGAACTTCAATGTTCACCAAGATAAATACTTCTCCCCCAATTCATGCATTTATTACACCTATTATTTCAAATATATAGTCTTAGAAATTCAAATGTTTTCCTTTCAAAAACTGATAACTTTAGCGCTTGTAACATCGTGGTGCAATGGGCCTAGTAACTACACATATGTGTACATGGACATACCAAGAGAAATCCAACTTACTACTTCCGTCCGTCCGAAAATGCAAATTAATTTCTCTGTTTTAAATACGTATTTTGGGTTTTGCACATGTGTACACAGATTATTTGTTTCAGATGTGGGGATCCGACGACAAATACTAGAAAAGAAAAAGTCTTAACTTGAATTCAATTATAATAAAAGGTTATAAAAAAATAATCCATTAAAAAAATTTTATTGTCATAAGCAAATTGTTTTTTTGAACCAGGAATACAATTTAAATGTGCCTCAAAACATTGAGACAGGATAATAAACTGAAAGTATCAGTTCTGTATATCCTTATTAAAATAAAGTCATTAGCTGCTTCCATTAAGAATGACTTAATGGAATGAGAACGTATGTATGTACAATATTTCTTACGGGTATAAATATATGCCTATCTATTTCGTTTAATCAAGTAATTACCTTTGGAATAATTTCAAAAGAGTCACTTGCATAATTTTGTCATTTCTATTCATCATATTCCACTTAAATTGGTAGTTTCCATCGCTCCACCATAGTTTGCAGATTTGACATGTCATCTTGTTATAATTAATTTCGTTACAGTCGGAGCTTAATTGTGGCGAAAAATCAGAAGTGAGAGCCGCTGGCATACGCTTAGCCTCCCCAATGTAGTCGTAAAAGACATAAAGACACATTTTATTCGCTTGTGTTGCATTGTTATGGTGGCATGCCAACTTAACTAAAGTAAAGTGAAGTCAAACGAGATCAGCCCTTAGCATACAGACAATAGGCAAAAATTTGATTCTTCCTCATTTCCGCAATGCTTTGCGTAATTATAAGTATAAGAAGACGGCACGTTCAGACCATTCATATCCGTGTCCGTTCATTTGCCCGCGCTAGATACACAATACTAGATGCACATTTTTGTCTGCTGTCGTTCTCCTAGCTAATGAATTTGCATTCAGGCGAAAATTTGTACATTTCCGATTCGGAGTGCAACTTATGATATCAACAATTATAAGAGAAAACAAGTTTGCATGCTATAGTCGGGTGCGCTCGACTAACGGATACACTCTACTGAAATCGACTACATAAATGCTTAAAGATGGGACATTTTATAATCCAATGAATTCAATACAGCTTTTAATGATTTTCGCGCACTTGTCCTTTTTAGTTATGTGAAAACACGAAACTGTTCTATTTAAAGGGGAGCAAGATGGGGTTTTAACAAAAAAGTGAAGATACCTTAATCACGAACCAAGTTTCACGAGACTGTGTAAAAAGTTACCGAGATAGATGCTCGGTTTTACTCCATTTCTTCTGTATGCTACATACGTACCAATATCTTTGTATATATGTGTACATATTCCAACTTAACTACAAAAGGGTAATAACCCAAAAAACAGAATTATTCGTTATTTCATGTTAGTAACTTATATACTCTTCGCGTGAGAAGAGAATATTTCTTCTATAATTAGCCAATATGTCATTAAATCAAAAGTTTTAAATGCGATTTTCCCTTTTGTAGTTAGGGTGCAATATACATTTAAATTTGGCGATGTAGAATTTAGTTGGGTGAAAATTTTTATTCACATTTGTTTAAAACTAAATTTGAAGTTTAAACAAGATTAAACAATTTCTTTAAATGTAAGAGGTAACAATATATCCGTAAAGATATTTTATTCAGAAAATATCCCATATATTTTAGCCTTGTAAGAAAAGGTCCCCTTCCTTGTTCGCATAACAAAATAATTTTGAAGAAGTTTGTAACACACAGAAGGAGACTTCGGCATATACAATATATTCGAGTTGAATAGGCCACATCCGTCTGTATGTATGCAAACTAATTCCCCAGTTTTTGAGCTAGAGAGCTAAAATTTTGCACGAAGTTAAAAACACCGACTTATCAGAGGACGAATAGGAGGAATAGGAAATCTCTGTACTAATCTTAATGTCGTTAACATGAAAACAGTGACTCTAGTTTGCACAGTATTTCTGTAAGGTTTTCGATGCTATTTGGTTACAAACGGATCGAATTTCATCACACATACATTCTTTTTGTTATGTATGTAAATACATATACATATGTATAACTATGTTCCATTTGTTGAACAATATTTTATTTATTAAGTTGTTTAAAAGTGCAGCGCATTCCAGCATTCGGAAACAACCGGCTGCAAAGTTTTTTTTTTTGATCTTCTTAAATTTGTTTCTTTTTTCGAAGAAGTTAATGTTGATCTGACAAAATGAACCATGTATTTGGAAACTGGTTGCCAGTTAAGTCCTTTGGCAAAACAAATGACAGGCAAGTATCAAATCAAAGCATCAATTCCCATTGTTCTGTTTTATTAATGTATAAGAAAAGCATTTTTTGCATACATAAACCTTCTGTTCTGTTTAAATTGTTCTTTATTTATATCAATTCATGTTTGTTTTCGACTTTTAAATTCTGCCTTTACCTTTGTTTGATTTGTTTCTCAGATATTTAGACACTGGAAGACATTTCGAAATTTGCTAAACTTACATCTCAAACTTCAACAGCCAGAGAGAATTTATTTCGATTCAATCAAAGCTTACACACTTATAGTATGGGAAACCTTTTCAATAGATATAATGGATGGAGAACCCTATGAAGTACAATTGGAAATGATCATCAAGAAGAGGAATATGGATTTGTTTAATTTAATTAATTCAATGGAAACTTATAGAAGAAAAAGTAATAATAAAAAATTTGATTTAGATTTTTGGAAAATGCAATTCATAAGATCCAAGGTTTTGTAATTTGCAGTACAGGGGTCTTTTAAAAATGTTCTTCGTCCTTCAAACTTAGTAAAATTTGTATTGGCAATGCTGCCAATTCCTTTTACAGAAGAGTTTTATATAAGCTTTAGAAGGTATTGTAATTAAAATTTAGGACTTCTTAATTTTGAACAAAAAAGTGTTCTCCTAAATAAATGCATACTGTACTATCACAATTTGTATTTTATTATTGTTTACTTGTGATAAGATATAAGTTGTACATGCTGTTAAAAAGAAGTATCCTTTTATAATACAATATTTGTGAAGAAGCGGAAATACAATTGATTGTATTTCTAAAAAAGGACTGTTGCCTGTGCAATCTCATCTACCTGAACATGAATCCAAACTAGAAGAGAACGCACTATCAAACTCATGGAGAGAATATACATAGATACATACATTTGGTATACATAGACTACTAGACCAAACCACATTGATGGATGGAAATCCATCTAATATAACAATAATAATAAGGTAAAGAGCAACAAAGATGATGTGCGTGAGTATTTTTGAAGCACGTTATGTGTTTATCTAGTCGATTTTACTGTTGGGACTCCATTTCGGTTGATCAGAATGAGAATTCTGTTTTGTTGGCCCTCTGAAAAAAAATTCAATAAAGAAAGCAAAACATTCTTTAAAGGTTATGTTCAGGTAGCTGAAAAATGTTTTTGGTGTCACCCACACCTGGCATATCAATACAAATATATATGTGTAGGTACTACTTATTTGTATATATCTATAACATAAGTGTACATACATTGAAAACAAGTAAGAAAAATTTTAAAGGACCAAACTACAAATTTTCCCTCTTCTTTTTTTTTGGTTTTTAAGAATTGGATGTTTATCTAAATAGATCACAAACTTGTAAGGGGGATAGCATTACATGGGATTTACCTAACATAAGCATATGTAGGAGGGAGTTGGCTGTCATAAATTTGAAACAAACTTGATCTGTTACAAAACCAACAGAGTCTAAATACTAAATTTGAACTTTTAAAGATTTATGATTGCCATTACTACAATAGATCGATTAATTGATAAGCTTTATATTGCCTCCCTTACATACAAGTAATTCACAAAGAAAATTCGATCGAAGCAATTGTTTGTCCTCATTCGTTGTCTGTTAGGTTATTAAACCAGATATTAGGCCCGTGATGGGGTTCGCGAAAAAATGATCAAGAAGGTATTCGCAAAGTACAAAGTTTAAGAATTTCTGGGCAACATTATTTTTTTTATACACATAGATCGAGTTTTATAACCGTAACTTCGCATCTTGTACAATTAAAGGATGCAAAGAATAAAAAATAAATAACTGCAATCATAAGTCTATTAATGTAGTAAAACCAGGGGACCGAGCTTTGCATTGTGTTAAACGCAGATAAAAAGTATTTTCGTACATTTATTTAACAGATTCCGCGAACGACCGGTTCTGTTTGCTTGTAGTAAATCAACTGTTCTCGTAAACACAAGTAAATGAAACACACAAAACAAACAATTAAAAATGCAAAAAATAAGCAAATAATAGAAAATAATTAAATTAACCTCAAAAATTGCTACACTTACATATTTATTTATTATTATTCTAAAATAAATATCTTAAAATAAACAAACAGAATAAACTTTAGCGATTTAATCACAGTTCATTCATCATCATCATATTTTTATTCAAAAAATGTTTGCTCTTTTTTGAGCTATTTGCAGTTCAGCTCATTTTTAGGGCCCCGGTTGATCTACATATGTATGTATGCACAATATGTAGTATAATAATATAATAATTGCATTTGAAGTATTGAAATAATAATAATAATAATAATAATAATGATGGTAGCAGGTTCCACATGCGCTCAGGAACTTTAAGTGAGATACACTCATTACATTCATTCGTTTCCTGCTTAAATTACTTGAACCTAATAAATTCAATTAAACAAAAGAATATTTAAACTTATCCAAGTGAAATCGTTCGCTTCAATTTAAATTGCCTCGCGACGAGAGAACAAAATCACGACCACCAATTTAAATTGATTTCGCCTGCAGAGAATATGGCATAGAGTCAGTATATCGACATCGACACCCTTATTAGTATTCGTTTTGTATATTATTGTAGAATGAAATATGAATACGACCACAACTTGCTGATGACGGTCTCATTTATTCGGGAATAGAATGATCAGTAAATTCGCTTTTAGTTGTGACCAGCAGCAATGCTGAGATTTCATTTCCTGTTGTACAAATGTCTTCCGCTCTTTGGTCTTGGTAACTGGTATCAAAAGCACCCAGACTCGTTGTGTGACCATCTTCTTCTTTACTTGTATATATGGTATGACCGTTTTAAAAATACTGTCAATAATTAAAAGCGATGTAATGTTAGCATGCTTGCATTTGATTAACAACAAAAAAAAAGTAGATATCCAATCAATGGTCCTTTTTCCCATCCCCAAGCTTAGATCAATCCAAATAATCAGACACCAATTAATTGTAACAATTTAATCTTCTCAGTAAGAGTCAAAAGTCAGGAAAGCAAAACAAAACAAAACAAAACCATAATTGACCGCCATAAAGCACAAGAAAACTGGTATAAAAACAATATAAACATGAACAGAAAGAAAGAATTTAATCTGTTGCTTGGATTGATTCAATCAAGGTGGCTGGTTGCTAGACCAAACGGATGGGCGGACGGAAAGCTGTTGAAAACGCGCAACGTGCGGGCGAGGGAATCTACCCGGACAACAATCTGTGTCGTTTCTAGGGTCGCGTTTGGGTCGCCGGGGATCTACAAAGCTGAGAAGATTTTACAGAAATTTAATTAATTATGCCATCGCAGTTAAAGTGGCGCAAAACGTTAAATGTATAATTATGCTGGTAATTCGTGAAAATTTCTAAACGCCGCAGCCCCTTTGTTTACAACCCTCATTCCAAGGAACCTTCAAATTAATGGACGAATAGATGGACGAAAGTTTTTGTTGTATCCAACAGTCCTTTATGTCTGCCTTGTTGCTTTCGCTTATTATATTGTTTTAAAAAACTTTGTTTAACATTTCAAAATGGACAAATCAAACAAGAAAAGGACAAATGTAATTCATGATTCTAAAAAATTAACTGCGACCAAGATAATGGTGAAAAACAATTATCTTTTAAAATGGTATATTTAATTTTAGAAATATATGTAACAATTGGACGGATGAAGAAAGAAGTTTGTTTATCCGTACCCACAAATTGATAAAATCTTCATCATTAAAACGAGATGCCAAGATATTTGGTATGTAGGTTGGTTCTGAGAGAAATTTACTTTTCTAATCAAACTATGCCTTCTATGCAGAATGAAAAACAAAATAAACTAAATCAGGCATTTGTACCTCCAATTTTAATGTTTTTGGTTGAATAATTACAGTATTCCTGTCACTTTCTCTCAAACTCATAAGTTGTCAATTGCATGTATCGCCTGTATTCAAAAGAGGCATAAAATAAGCAGAAGTTATTGAAACTACATGTAAAGGTGCATTATACATATACTCGTATATGTGTATATCCTATACACTCCTTATTTAGAGATATTTTAGTTAAAATTCTATATTGTAAATGCTTATTGCAAGTTATGTATAATATAAACCCTTCGAAATATTCAAAGTAGTAAAGGTATGTGTAAAAACTATAAGAACAATTTCAATTTTAAAGTCTAATTATAGATGTATTATATTGTTATTTAACTTATTGCAACAATTACATAAGCCCATTTTCTTCAAATACTTAGTGTGGACTGTGTCACTTCTGCACCGTTATGACTTCGTAACTTGAAGTTGCCCTTCCGTGTTATGCTTAATTGTTTTCCCACTTATTTCTGTTATCTCTATGTCGAGGGAGATTACACTTGTTGGTTTTCTCGTTGCCACAAATTAGGAATTTAAACGTGTTTTAATTAAGTTGAAAATAAATGTTAATCACTGCGTTATGTTAACACAGCATGACAGTCAGACGAAATCAGGATGTCCTCTCTTCAAAAACTTCTTCATAGCCGCTCTACCATTTTAATTATTGTAAATAAGTGTAACTGTCTGTGTAAATGTGGTCCTTGTGTTCAGCTTAGTACAAAATACATAATTGTGATAAATAGTATGTTCACTGTAACAGTAGAGCAGACTATTTCGATATATTACAATTATTTATTTTGTGAAATTACAATTGCTTATACTTATTGGAGTCTTTGAGATTTATATGTACTTGTCATAACTGGCAGTCTGTTGATTTGTACTGTGTACTGTGTGTCTAGATAAAAAATTAAAAAAACACTATACACCCCACTAATACATACCATGTATTCTACAATAATTTAAAAAACAGAACAAGACATTAATTTTTCATTGAACAGATACCTGAAGAGACAGACACTAAAGATTTCTTTTGTAAGGTCTCGTCCCACACTTATTATCACAAACTTATACAAATACTTACAAGTATATTTGATCTAGCGTGGTGAAATTTTGATATGTAGGCTCCAAATGTGCCTTGGAATTTGAAAATTATTATCCTCCATTTCTCAATTAAAAGGTTGAAGACATGATATTTTGTTTGCAGGCTGTTTTGAAGATACATATATCTTATACTTACATAGTTGTTGCCGTTATCGTTTTACATACATATAAATATGTAGAATGTATAATATTTTTAAATACCATTATGTAATCCAAATGGATGAACGAATTAAAATCTGAACCAAGAAAAGGCAAACTAAAAAAAAAATCGCAAATGTGACATTGACACTGAAGTTCCTCTTTGGTGTTTCAATTCTGAACGTCCAGTGTGTATGCTCGATTTTTCCTTAATGGGCAGATAGACAGACATTTATTCACACACGCTCACTCAGGTGAAGTCGTTGTGCTTATAATATGTTGGATATTCCCATTTCGCACGCAGACAAGGTTGTAAAAAGACATGAACTTCTTGCTGTGGTTGTTGATGGCAGCGCGAGATCGCCCAATTTAGCTGCAAACCCGGTCCGGAGCTTCAGTTTAGTCTGCTTATATGGCACGCGCCAAAATTTATTACAAGGTGATAAAAGTTATGCGATAACATGCACGCAACACAAAAGGTTCAACTGCCCGTTGTTGCTGTTGTCGTCGTCGTCGTCGTCATCGCCTCAATCGACAAACATCGTAAGGGGTTTGAACGCGGTCGCGCCTCCTGAAGATAGTGGCAAAACTTCAACTCCACTCAACTCTATAAATATTGGCAAGACTGTTAAGAAATGTTTAAATAAATATATAAAAAGATACTCGCATAATAACTGCTTCATGATAATGAAATTATTACACTCAAATCAAAATTAGTTTTGGTTTGGCTACAGCAATTAGTAACATACACGTCTTTAGTACTTCGATGTGTGATTTCTTATTTAAAATGTTATATTAGGTGTTATGACGAACAAAAACTAAAATAATTTTAATAACGAAAGTTACTTTAACGTAATATAAAACTAATTCAATCTCAAAAAATTTAAAACCAATTGACCATACATAAAATGATAAAATTCTCGAAACAAAAAATTCAAAACAATTTAGTAAAAAAATTACTCTTTGAGGCCTCATTGGTTTTGGTTTTTGGTCTTAAATTATGTACTATTGTATCAACTTGCTCATTTATACTTAACTTGAGTATATTTATTTTAAACAAGTATCATTTGAATTATAACTATAGTTTGACATTTTCAGCATTGTAAAGGGGATCGAATAAGCCTAGTCTGTTCATCCGTTTGTCAGAATATCCGTCCTGTATCTATGCTTATTATCCCATTTAAATTTGTAAGTATTCTACATGGTCTTATGTCTACACATAGCCGTCTTGATCCGAATACTGAAAAACTTCAAAATCAATAGTTCCAACTTTTGAATCGCATATAGATATTCGTAGCTTTGCACCCACACATGCTTTTAATTATGGGATACTATGAAATAAATGAGCAATTCAAATAAATGTGTCTTCGATTTTTTATAAATGAATGCTAAGGCCAGATTAATATTATGTGTCGGTTTAAAGATACGAGAGGGGAAACAATCAAAATACAATAAATTTTTTTTCTGCTTTTATACATTGTATGTGGTGATAAAAAAGGATACTCGATACAACCATTGTAGTATAATACTCTTATTTGTGAATGCTTTTGAGCTCGGAGCATACATATGCACATATGTATGTATGCTGTCAATGACTTGTAGTTCGTTAGTTATATAGTTCAAAAAGAAAATACGTTTTCAAAAACTTTAAATACTATAATTTGTAAATGAGATAATGAAAATCTATTGTAATTTCCGTATAAGATTTAAGAAAGTCAAAAAGCCAATTAGGATTTGAATTATGTTTACAATAGTATAACGTTTAAATGTGGGAGACCCAACCAAAATGTATCACACACAACCTTCTGTCTTTTTGTCATATGGGACGGAACGGGACGGACAGAATCACGCATTAGGCATTGTTGTGACAAAGTCTCCATAATTATCACAATTAGATTGAAAAATATGACAGAGATATGCTATTCAATATCCAACTGTATTGAATGCGTTAACAAACGACGAATACGATGAATAATTTTAATCACAAAAACAACGGCAGCGAACCAACAAAGATACACTACACTACATTACACAACGTATTTACATATACGTAAACAATAAAGCAGGGCATTCCAATGTTTCTATAAACTAATGCATCTAAATTCATAAATATCACGCTTAGAATTTTCTTTCTTTGATCATCTCTGACCAAGGAAAATTTGTTATTGTTAGCTAAAAGAAATTCAGAAAGAAGGTAATAAAAACAAACAAACCCACAACATAATATTTTTATCACATTGACGTGAACGGCGACGTTGTCTGCGTTATATACACACAAAACCAACAATTCAGATTCATTCAGTCCAGACGGACAAAGAGTCTTAGGTACGAAAACTACGACTACCACTCAATCCGTTGGTACTTGTCAATGAGTATCAATAATAGTGTATAAACTGATCACTTTCGCACTTTAGAGTGTGTGTGTGTGTGTGTGTGTGTGTGTGTGTTATTTACTCTCCGTGCCTACCTACGTCATAAGGTACGAAACTGCACTGAAATTAATAAGAAAACAGAGCTGGGAAGATAGGGAATTTAATGTTATAATATTATAAAAAACAAACACAACGGCATTGACATATGCTTCCACATATCGGGGGACTGGAAATCAATAAAAATTTTATTGAACGAAAAATTAGAATTTTTTTTTATCTTCGTAAAATATTTTCTTTTCAATGCCAACTACTTATGTGATCATTTAAATAGTAAGAATAAAATTAAGTTTAAATAATCACTTTATATGGTGGCTATGACTTCCAATCCATTGCAATGGTGGGATTATATCTGTTGAAACAAATAAAAATGTTATGCCTGTATTTTCTAAGTAATCAATTCATACTTTCGATAAAAAATATAATAAGTATAAGGAATATATAATTCATGATATCTGTTGTCAATTTTGTAACTACAATATTTTGTAGTTTGCGGTGTTTTCTCGCAATCACTAAGAGAGGTCACTCATTATATGGCAACATTAAAGATAAATCCAATAAATGTACGATGTCATAAAACAAACACAAAAACTATAACCACGAACCCATGAATTTAATTTAATTACCAACATGAGATATCTAAATGGACCACACCTTACCCCACTTAACGGTTCACAACAACGAAACACCGACGCGTTCAACTGAGATTAAATATGTACGTAAGTCAGTTCAAGAAAACCAGTTTGACTCAACTCGGTTCCATTTAGAAGCAGGCCAAGCCCTTTTGTGTTCCGATCGGAAAGAATAAATACATATGTATGTATGTATGTATGTATGTATGTGTAAGCATACACATATATGTACATATGTAGATACATATACATGTTCATATGCTTGTTGAAACATTAATTTCAAGATTGGGCTTTCACTGGATATAGTGATGGTTTCGGACATACGCATACGCGACTTGATTTCCATTCCAATTCTTCCTGCTTGGGTTTGACACTTAAAGCGTTGGTTGGCTTGGGCTCTTTGTATTGTTTGCTTGTTTCTTGGCTTGACTTTCTTTTCTAGATATAGCACAGCCAGATGAAGAGCATAATCCTCTCGATTGAAACAAATATGAAGATAAAGAGTTAACTTCGTTCGGCCTTACTAATGCTTACATACACTTCACAGAAGCCGATTCGGACGTTGAAAACATATTATTTTATAATGTATGTACATATATTTATATGCGACTAAGAAAAATGAAAAACTAAAATAAATACAAATTTTGTTTTAAAACGTTTAATTGACATTTAATTTTTATGGTGGCCTGAATGCGTCAAGTAATCTGTAGGTGCAAACAACACCTTTGGGATATGACCATCACGATTCCCTTTTCGATGCTCATCGTATAATCATATGTATGTAGGCTTTTTGGGTATCCGATGCATGATTTTATGCGTTACAAACATAAGAGTAAAGTGATAGTGCTGTGAAATTTATAGCTTAAGAAATTAATTTCAAATTAGCATTAACGCGCTCAGGGGGGAGTGGAAGTTAATTATGCGACATGCGAGCTGTAAAAACTGTGTAAAACAATTTTCTAATCAAAAAAGAGAGAATAAGTTAATGAATGAGGCTTGAATGAATTCATTAATATGCAAACGAAGGAATCAATGAATGAATGAATCTTTGTATGAATGAATGTATAAATATCTGAAAGATGAGATGGAAAAAAAGATAGATAGATCGCTGAACTTCGGCATATTGATGACACACGCATTGATGCCTTTGATTAAGTGTATGTGTGTGAATATATGTTTATACATCGTTGTTTAAATGGGTTCTATACACAAACATATGTACAACAATGCGAATGTCCGATTGAGTATGCTTAGTTCTTGCATGACTCAGCTTCTTAGTTCCGTCGTCGGAATGATGTTGTTTGTCGCAGTGATGAGAGAACGATAACATGATCATCAATATCGAAATTTGTGATGCTAACTCGTGCCAGATTCACACCTAAGCGCATAACTTTAACTCAAAGTGTATACTGTGGATCTCAACTAACGAAAAATACATTTCACAATCTTTCAGCTTGTCTGCTGGTCGGTTTCGTTAATTCTCTCTTGTTTTAATTTTCGATTCCATAAATGTACATATTTATTTTGATAATTAATATTCGAGTGGAAACACACAGAACACCTTACACTTACTTTTGTGTTAGGTATCTGTAAGCATTAATGCGAATTTGTATATAATACATGAAATGTTTGGTTATGCCACACAGTCGATCCCATTCATTAAAGTCGGACTTAAAAGTTTATTTAAATAATGCCTGTGTGAGTTCAAAATTGAAATGATATAAACCAGAAAGAATATTGTAAATATGTATGCATAGAATTTTGCTTCGCAAAAAACTAGATATGTATGAATTTGTATAACCCATGGACTTAAAAAACATCAATCTCACGAAGCGCAAATCTGCGATCAACTCACCAAAAGCAAGCATTTGATTCCGGGTGTTATAAATTTGTTTGCTTCCAACAATGCCGGCCGAAAAGGAAGTTAAAGTATTAGGTAAGATAATCCGGAAATCCGCCAAAGTAAGGTGTTTCTGTCCTTCTGGAATGATTAGAAAGGATCGATTTATTATAAGCAGAAACGTTTCGAGCAGATTAATCGTAATGCCAGCACACCCACAAGTTGGGTCAGTTGGCAAAAATTGTGCAGCTTAGTTGGGATATGAATATCCAAATGTTATACCATCAGTCTTCTTTATATGTATTTCGCTCAAAGCTGCAAGGCTCAATGATAAAACGATTTAAAAATCTGATTTCATTTTTTTTTTTTTTTACTATAGTCTTTATTTGCCACTGTCGTAGGACGACAACCAACAAATTTACTCATAATTTCAAGTCACTTAAGCAAGTTTGGATGAGTTAGTCACTCATCCGGGATGCGAAATGGGAGGTCTAAGGGGTGTCGCCTATTCAGGCGTCGCATTTGCATGCTGTTGTCCAGCAGGTCGGTTACCAGGTGGTTGACATGGGCGTCCAGCCTTATGAAGTGTTTGATGCTGTGTTTTACTATTTCTTCATTTATCGTTGGGATATTCAGGTCTCGGTGGATCTGCTTTCTGGTGGACTTTTCTATTGTATTGTAATTTCATACAGTTCCTGTCGTTAGTTTAAATTATGTCTTCGGTCTTATAAAGTCGGATGTATTAAATATTTTTACAATTTGTTACTTTTAGTTGAAAGCTACGTAGTCACGTAAACTGATATTGGAACGTTATACCGATTTATAAAGTACAATACAAGTACGTGTAATAAAATCAGAAGTTACTTATTCCTGTTATTTTATTTGCTCACCTGTATTTACATATTTAAATTGAGCAAACAGTTCTCGAATTTTCAATTAAATCTTAGTGTGTTCGTATGTACAGTATGTACGAGTATATACTTATATGGTATACACATTTTTATATGTATATAGCGATATATCAGGCTGATCGTTTTTATGTATGTACATCGTACTAGAGTTTGAATTGTACCTACATACAGTATTTCTGATATTTACACCATGCAAGCAAGTGTTGTTGATTCGTTGTTAAATTGGACTTGGACTATGTCTGTTCTATTTTGACATGCATAATTATTTGTTCATGATTTGTATAATTAATTAATGTTCAATCACAAAACACATACACTGTCGATCATGTTAATGACTTTTGACAACAAATTTGCCATGCTCTCGCTCTTTATTTGGGTAACTAGATTTCAAGACCGTGAACGAAAGTAAAACACAATATGTACAACAAAATCCAACCAAAATTCCTAATTCAGCAATGTGATTTGTGTATTAATTGGTTAACACTGTTAGCACGTTTCGTGACCCGAACGATATGAAAGATTTATACAAAACTGGAGAAATCATTAAACGTTACGTTGTGGTAAACAAAATTTTTATCTGTAATATTTCGATAATCCCAATAGTAGCATAAAATTTACACCCCTACATTTTGTATATAAAATATGTATGTATGTAAGTATCATTATTGCCAGATTTTGTTTCGGGAAAATCGAAATTTTTAATCCTTTTCAGTGTGATCAGTGACTGTGACATTTGTCACAGTGAATCGTGATGTAGTTCATATTGCACCACTGTGATAAGGAATCAATCAACAATAGATAAGCATTACATCAAGACATTAGAATGTTTTATGGCGGTACGCAAATCATTTATAAAAATATTGAATAAGGGACACCTGAAGTTACAAGAATAGTCTTAGGCATAGCTGTTTTAAAGTAAATCTTTGGGTTCTGGAAATTAGGTCGGATGTAATCCAGCTAACTAAATTGGGGAAAACCCAAAGTTATCTAGTTTGAGGTGTAAGAATAGACAGACACTGTTAAAAGCTTTTCTAAAATTAGTGTAAACTTGATAAGGGCACTTACTACCACAATTTTTATTGAAATTTGTGCAAGTGCTTTGAAGAAGTTTGCAAAAAGATTGGAAATATGGAACATCTATCACATGGGTGTCGGAAATTATAGCTGGATGTAGCGTATTCAGTATAAGCAGCAGACAAACCGAACATTTTAAATTTTTTAAATAACCCTTCTTTAAATCTTTTAATTAAATTATATCACGAGAAAACCATGGTGGCGTATATGGATTATGTTTGAATTTAATTTTCGGAACACATATTTTAAAATGTTTATTCGACATTATCAGAGGAATACAAATAAGACCAGTCAGTGTTAATAAGTAAAGAGTTAAGCTTAAAGAAATCAGTTTGTTTGCAATCATGATCATGATGTAGGTAGCAAATTAGAATGATTATTAGAACGACGTTCGAAACAATGCAGAAAGATGTATAATGCCAAAGTTTGGTGATATGCATCCACAGGATTGGAAAGAGGGTGCTTCTGAACAAGGTAATAACCAAGTTTAAAATTCGGTTAATGCTATTAGCTATGTCGTTTACGTGCTACAAGGAAAGATCCAGTAATGAGTCGATATACTCATAGCTAACTGATGTTAGTACAGCATGGCAATTGTCAGAAGCCGTCGAAGAAATATTAAAACCTTCTCAGTGTCTTTGAAAAATAAAAAAACTTTTTTAATAGCTATTAGATGCAATATGTGCACAGATTCATTTTAAGCAGGTGGTAGATGGGAGCATAATGACTCAATGCGATCAGTGTTATCTATGTATGTCAGGAGATAAGAAGCTCTAACGGAATCAATACGATTTTTCCTAAAAGTAAAGTAAATATTTTTTAATTAATTTAGAATTAAGAACATCTGGAAGAAGCTATGTTTCAACAAACAAAATTATATCTGAATGAAAAGAGAAACTATTTGAGAATAATCTATTATGTTTAGATTTTAGTAAGCTATGTGAAAAAATTAATGATTTTTCCTTACATGAAAACAGCGCATTATCTACGTTCTTATAACGCCGGAAAAGCACCATGGAGAAATTTGCATCCATACATTGGTTTGTACTTGCGCCTTTCGCATTTGACGCTGATTTGCTTTATACTCGTTTTTCCTTTTGATAGTCTTTCCTTGCTCGTTGCCTTCACCTTCGTCTTAGCTCAGCATTCCAAGCTGGCACCTCCAACTTCAACAAAAACAAGAACCTCATCCCACACAGCCCGCCGTCACACACGACAAGAACCCAGCGCCAATAACAAAATGTGCGAGTACGAGCGCCAACACATCAGCATATTCATGTAGTATATACAAATGTATCTGTATTATGTGTTGTGTGTATGGGCTATGGGGCTATCCTAGTGTGTGTATGTAATATGTGCCTTGCACAGTAATGAAAAATCTACGCATATAAATATACGAGTATGTACATATATGATCACATCCGCAGACACATATCCATATAAGTATGTATACAACACATACATACCAGTATATTCATACATAATTGCGAAGGAGTTAAAATGTTTGCTCGTTAGTCAAAAGGGAAACGGCTTTGCGACGATGTAGACAGGATAGCAGCGTTAACCAACCAACCACCCTCAACTCCAATCCCCCACCACCCACCACCTACTACCTAAACAATGCTGACGACGTTGAAGACACCTTTGTCATCGTCAGCGTCGTTGTTGTCGACATCAGTGCCACTTCGGAGGCTGTTACTTCTTTCTGCTAAACAGGGCTAGGAAGCTGCGCTGAACTCGTAAAGAAGGAGATGCGAATGTTTTTTGGTTTGATGCTTTGTATACTCGTATCCGTGTAGTTCTTTAGTGCTAGTATTAGTGTTACTGACGGTGATGGTGATATGGTATGTTGGTGAGTGATACTTTGGCTCTTCGCGCTCATGAGTGGGTGAGCACATGAGTTTCTTTGTAAAAAATAAAAGTACATACGTTTGATAGTAAGCCCGTGAGTGGGGGACGAGCAGATACTCTGTTTTCCATGTGTTTTATTCATTTATATTTAAAAAGCGTAAACGCAGACGCGAATTTTATGTTCATTCCTTTTCGCTTAGAGTGTGACTTTTCTCTAACAAGAAAATAAAGATTGAAAGAATAAAAGAAAGATACATATGTATATATACATATATCTGTGTGCATGGACGACAGACTAAGGATCTGAATATTTTGTGTTATCTATACGAAAGGGTGGAGCATCGCAGCCATCAACATAAATTGAGTATGGCAACTCATTTAAATTAAAGGAAGGCTGGAAAACCCTTTGGAAAGACGATTTGTCGAATTGGAACCATTTGGTCGACCTGACTTAAAAATGCTTGCTCCAGGTTGGTGAATCTCATATAAGGGGCGTTCTCGTATATACTTTCTATAGAACGCTTTTATTATTTTAAATGTTAACAAATCACTTAACCTTTAAAGAATATAAGAAAATTACAGATCTAATTGACTTTGATATCGATCGGAATAAACCACGAAGCCTTATGAAAAAATCTGATCAAAAATTTTAACTCAGTTTTAGTATCCGCACCGTATACTGCACGCCATTATGAATGGAGTTTGCACTCAAATAGTCAAATCGAAGTGCTTGTTTTTTAAAAAAGACGATAGTAGCAAGAATACAGATCCGTCGCTGATAAAGAAATGCAGAAAACTGTTACGAAAATCTGATAAGCAATGAGGTTACAAGAAATAAATAAACCAAAGGGTTACATAAAGAATATATCATGTAAATGTAATAGATTGTCACTGTGGAAACTTCACGATTTAATAACTGGATACTCTATAATTGACAGTTGCTCAAAGTTTTTGTCAACCACCTAAAATTCGTGATTTAACTTTTCAACTTAAAAATGAACAAAAAAATATTCAAGAGAAATTGAATCAAAAGAAAAACCGGGTCACGTCAAAAAGTCAAGTTTCATAATGATTTCAAGGAAAGGAAACGATAAGACAAAAGCTTTACAGATCGATAAGTCTTTCAAGATTTAATCAAAATCATATTGTTATTTGGTTTTTTTATTTTGGATTTCAGTCAAAACATAAAACAATCGATCATTTCAACAGAATTACTCACTAGAATATACGTTTTCCAATTACCATATAGGTCAAGTAAGAATAAAATAATACCAAGGGCCAATTAGAAATCCTCATACACGTAATATTTGATGTTACATTAGAAATCCACAAAGATTTGAACGTACCATTGGTAAAAAATTAGTGCTTCACTTAAGTGTGCTTTTATTTAAATGCTTTGCATTCTTCTTGCAAGAAATGTTGTTCATCTCGTCAAATTGATCGCTCTCCTTTTCGCTAAATTAGATGCCCGAAATGAATGATCACCGAGACGAGAAGAATCGATTAAATCATGTTCTCCATCTGTTTGTTTCTGATTGAAATTTTCTACGGACACAGTGAACAACCTGTATAATAATAAACGCAGATATAGTTGCCAAGCTTCCTGAAGAGTACCAAATCTATCACAGTCACGAAACGGAGATAGACAAACCTGAAGGAGCAATTTAGTTTACAACATAATTTCTTAACGGTACCACAGCACGAATTAAAATTTAAACCCATTGGCTATGTCAAAGATGTAATACTCTTCACGCTCCGGGTTGCATCCAACCTTCCTTTCTTAGCATCACTATATTCTCTTGATATTTGAGTGGCACTGTTTTTTTATTTGTCAAGAATAGCTTTGACGACTGTTCACTCACTCTCCTTATTGTCTTTGACATATTGTACTTTTACTCATTATAAGTTTATCATTTAATTTGGGTTTCTATGGGAGGTACCCATCCTGGTAACCCTAGAATCATGAAATTTACATGGTTGAGAAACTTTTAGTGTCTAAATTTCAGCTCTCTAGCTCAAAAACTGACGGACTAGTTTGCATACATGCAGACGGACAGTCGGACATGGCTAAATCAACTCGCCTCATCGAGCTTCTGTGTGTTACAAACTTCATGACAAACTTATAATACTATTCACTACCATGAAGAGTATAAAAATACCTTAAATAATGCTGTTACGTAATTTGAATTAGGTTAACACTCGATATAGTCGATGTTTCGTTGAAATAATCGATAATTATTTAATAGATGTCATCTGTGTTCGATTAATGGATAATCGATTTTTCAGCTTCAGATAATCGATTTTTACGCTTACTTGATATTTGACCCTTGGCGCCCAAGTGACAAAAATTTCCTTGATTTCTTTGGCCCGCTCTTCCGCAATCCTTTTTTTCTTTTTTGCACGCCAATAAAGTTTACGGTGGAAAGACTTTTTTGTTTGCTTGCCAATAAGTAAAGTCCGTTTTGTTATCGCACCGATACCGAAACGATGACAGAAAAATGGACTAATGGCCCATCTTATTTGTCAGTCCATTTCGATTTCTGAACCGATAACATGGACTGAGACTGAAACTGAACTGACCGTCTAAAAGGCCTTTAATTGGTGTATCGATTAATTAGAAAAAAAAAAATAATAATCTTTGTCATTAATCGATGTTTTATTGGTCGATACCACTAATATGAACTGTAAAACAATAGTATAACATAGCAAATTGTTTATAATAAAATTTAAATAACCAGTTCATATGAAGAGAAGATCAAAATATATTTATATTTAACTAGCGTACCCAGCGTGCTTTGCAACGCTCCCGACGTGATGTAAGTGCGTGATGCTGTTCTCTTTTTAATTGTTGTACATTGCGCAGCAATTGAAATACATATGAAAAATCAGACGAATCAATTATCAATAATGTCAAAATTATCTGACATATTTGACAAAGGCGACTGATTTTTAAATATGTCTCTGAGCTTTATATCCAGAATTTTATTCACCAATTTCTCGATAACTGCGGGTCTCCAAAGCAAACTTCACAGGAACACTCCAGATTATGCTAGACTTTCCCAGAAAATTTCATCAAAATCAGTTTAGCTCAAGTGATTCGCTCAAAAACATGAGGCAAATGATTTTTATATATATAGATAGATTAGTAATACAAATTTAATTCGTACCTCCCATACAAACCCCCATTTATTTTTTCTTATTACGTTTTTGTTTTTTGACTTATCGAACTGAAATTTGGACACTATTAGTTTCTGAGCCATATTCATCAACCATGTAAATTTCATGATCCTAGAGTTACCAGGAGGGGTACCTCTCATACACGCCCAAATTAAATGACAAACTTATAATGAGTAAACTGTGCTCATATTTCATACTCAAACTGTGTTCTTTGTTGATACTTAAACTGTAACAGAGAGAATATAGTGATGCTAAGAAAGGAAGATTGGATGCAACCCGGAGGAGTTTGAAGAGTATTACATCTTTAGCATAGCCAATGATAACCTTCTTTCTGGATTTAAAACAATTTATTTTCAAAATCGATTAAGCTATGTTAGGACATCTGTGCCAGTTTATGAAGATAACGAGCAGAAATTTTGTACAAACACATTGTATATACAACTGGTATGTCAAAATCAGAATTCTTAGATAAGTAGAATTGGTTGTCCCCATGCAAAAAATGCTTTAAAGCCGTGTTTAGCTACTAAAATTAAAATTATTGTTTTTCAAATTACATTATTTGAACAACAATTAACTCAACATATATGTACTTACAAACATTGGGATGTGAAGGCTATGTAAGTTTCGCTGAATCGAAGTTGATGTGTTGTCTTGTTCATAATCACTTTCTCTCTCTCTCTCTCTCTCTCCAGCTCTTTTTTCCCAATAATAATCCCGTCTCTCTGTCTATCTTATGATAAATTCTTTTGTATGTATTGAGCATAATTTCGTACTGCAGTCGAGCAAAAAACTTGGTGAAGAAAAGTCTCACTCACGTGTGAGTATAGATATAGGAGACGCGATTTCTAGATTCCTTCAATAGCAGCGAGAAGGTGATATGAGTAATTTCTGCTCAGAAACGGAGCGCTTTTAATTTTTTTTTCATACCTTACATCCAATAGTACAAACTACTGTACAATCACAATGTTTATTCGCGAAACCAAATAGGGTATCATATTTTTGCTCTCCCCACACTTTTCAATTCATTCTCGCTCTTTTCGTTACATTTCGGGTGGTTCGAGAGAGCTATTCTTATTCATCAAAATGCAAATCTTTGTACTTCTTCTCTGTTTATTTCTTAACTTTAGATTTAGTACTCATATGTATCTATACATTTTCATCCTTACATTTGTTTTTATATACATACATATGTACAAATTTACAAACAGTGTAATATACATACGTATATATGTAGCATGTAAAAATGAGATAACTTTTCCAGCAGCCCAATATTTATACCTTCGTACTTCGTATTTAAAACCAAGTTTGTAACAGGGTAAAGAGCACCTTGATGGCAATATTAAGTCCATAAAAAAGAGAAAAAAAAACATTTGTATGGTCCACCCTGTGTATATACTGCATAAGTACATATATGTAAACATTGTAATCAACCATATCATAAGACCCTTGACATAAAGTTTACAATATGATCAGTAAAAGCTTGGTGGAAATGTTTTTTTTTTCATCATACGAATATACTTCCCCGCCTATGAAAAACCGTTATAGTACGTGCCAAAGTTCAATTCATGGCATAGTCCCGTTAGCTTTTGCTATCATAAGTTTCATTCTAAAAATTGATCTTAATGCATTGCAACATGTTGATAGCAATTATTATAGCCTTCACGCAGTGAATAGTATTATAAGTTTGTCAAGAAGTTTGTAACTCACTTCATTCTTGATCAGCTTGATTAGCCATGTCCGTCTGTATGTATGCAAACTAGTCTCTTAGTTTTTGAGCTAGAGAGCACGAAGTTCTCTTTTTACCATACTCTGCACATTTGTCGGAATAAGGCAATTCGGACCCTAGGAGAGGTACCTCCCATACAATCCCAAATTTAAATTAATGTTCTTATTTGAAAAACTTTTTGATTTATGTCTAAATCGAACTGAAATTTGAAATTTCAAGATCCTAGGATTACTCGATCGTGTAGCTACCGATATGTGTGCTTAATACGCCATTTTCACTAAAAACCATGTGCCATCTATATGTGACTATTGGTGTATTGAAATTAGTATGAATACTGACTCTACCCAAACGTAAGTCAAATCATAAATATATTATTTCTGCAAGATCATTCACAGGAGTGTGAAATGAATTACATATTTGGCATAGCCGAAGATAACCTTCTTTCTAGCTTTTGATTCTCATCGATTTTAAATTCATTTTCAAACAGAACACATCACGGTACCAGGTTGTCGGATAATAGAAAAACTTTCGGCTTACAATGGTCTGGACTGTCATTATCTGATTTGTTGAAAAAAAAAAAGATTTATTCTCATGAAAAGTTGAAAAGCGACCAAATCTTGTGCCAACTTAGCTGGCGAAGTGT
Organism: Amiota communis; assembly: GCA_037043315.1. Classification (NCBI taxonomy): domain Eukaryota; kingdom Metazoa; phylum Arthropoda; class Insecta; order Diptera; family Drosophilidae; genus Amiota; species Amiota communis. The sequence goes on along the minus strand of JBAMAV010001500.1, from coordinate 443,109 downwards.
ATAAGACTGTGTAAAAACTTACAATTTGGTGCACCCTTTCGCGCCTTATTCACACAAAAATATCCAAAATTTTGACACGGCAAAAGCAGGTACGTCTTCATATGAATGACTAATTGGAATAAATTCAAAATTGACACTATTTGTTGTACAACAGTTTCCTTCCTTTTTTTAAAGCAATTATGAGGATGCCATTAATTTTAGAACAGGACATCGATCGCATTCATATGAGCAATTTAGAAGATGGAATTATTATCACAATAGCGCCTACCTACAATCACAAAGGATTGGTTTATAATCAAATAGTTTATTCGCCAAAAATGCGTGTTCAATTCAAATTCATCTTGCCATATTTGTGCTCATAGAACAGTGGAAATCTATACAAATTTTCAATGCAAGGCAAGGCACAGAAATTTTACAGGATTGTCAATCAATGTAATGTCTATTCCAATTGGGAGTCACCTTATATGTAAATAATAGTAATCAGATTTTAAACTTTTAGAAAGTATTTCGTCATTCATTTGTAAAAGTTATAACAAATAAGTATGTTAAGATCGCAACATCTAGATCAGCAAGGGGAATCGAATACCACTCATCTGCTTTTTGCAAACTAATCCTTTAGTTTTTGAAAGTTTGATAAAAAGTTGTGTATATCAAATTTTGCAGCGGCATAATCCATCCCTGAGGAGGCATTGTTACTTTTTTGCAGAATATCTGTAAGTTATAGTGCAAAGAAGAGTCTCACAACTCTATCTCGTACATACAAGTTGGTCTCACTATTTTGTATAATAGAATACTAGAAGCTAATTGCGCAAGTATACTTCGATGAAATAAAAAAAATTATCCAAAGACATATAGTACATGTTGTTCTCATGGACATTTAGACTGTAGTGTCACCAACTATACCCAATTTTTCCTGTCAATTTACAGCTGACAACAATCTTACTTAAAGTTCTTACAGAATTGAACGAAAATTAAATTTAAGTACACGTACAATACATATAACAAGACGGAACATAAACTGAAGCTTACAAACCTTTCCCAGCTCAATCTTTGTATACACTGAATCAATAGTCACCTCAAATTGATTTAAAAAAAAAATTAGTGTAATAGGCTACTGGAGGCAGATTTACAGAGAGTTTTGTACTTATATACCTTTTCGAGTTATCGGAGAACTCGGATTTCAACATAACACACTGGTTTTATGCGTAACAATCATAAAAGAAAATAATAATTACTGTATATGATTGTGAAAGGTTTAAAAAATAATGTTTGGGTGTGTCGATCTCTGGTGCCAATTACGCATATATCGAATTACGGAACTGAGGTAGACATGTAGAAATGGTTTTCCGATTTTCCATTTATAAGATGTAAGCGATGCACATAGAATTAACTACGTAGTCCAGAGTGAGGATAGACACCCAGTACCTTCTCTGTGATTACTTTGCACTTCTTGTTAGACCGACCCTACAAGTTGATTTCAAGCGCAGTGCTCTAAATGAATTCAGTTAACAGATTACTGCTTATTATCACACAAATACAATTCACGCTCTCTGTGAACTTGATCTAGTGTTGAGCGTCCTTATTAATCTAACTTAACCTATCAATTGTTTATAATTCATCAAATCAAAGATAACCTTTTGCGAAAAGTATGTGAACATTGGTGAAAGGCATTTTGTTAATGTATATACATTAACCAAAAATAATATAATATGCAAAATTTCAGCATTTTAAGTGTACAACAATTTGCAAGAAGCAGGTGCATTTTTTGTTTCTAGAAGTTAAATATATGTATATGTATAATATCTAACATAGAAATTAATGTACCCGGGGCCGGGGTTAAGCGTATATGGATAGAGATTGTAAAAAGTCTTTAGGTATTCTATTGTCAATGTGGAGCAGTGATGCCATTTTAGCATTTTTTTCCGATCAGATCTGTTCTTCGATCCAAAAGACAACAATAAGGCTACTACAAATTTTGTAAGTACCGCAGATGAAGAGGATTATGTACTGAGGCAATAAAACTCATCTAAATTATAAAAATAAATTTATAAGATAAAAATTACAAAATAATCTGTCCTGTTTTTGTGATAGGTCGCTGGCATCACTGATGTGGAGTGAACAACGTCCTACATGTGACCTAATGCACCTGATCTTAATTGTCTACCTTTACTAGCAAGCAACTCAGAAGTGGGTTTTGGGCTTGCAATAATGATGTTTAGTGGGTGATGGGCGTTGCAAAGTTAATTATGTATTGTATGTATTTTCACGGTGTCAACATTTTTCTTTATTATATCCTTGCGCATATAATATTTTTATTTTCTGAATGTTGATTTGAAAATTTTGAGCACCGTCGGCAAGTGGAAATATTATAAACCACCAACTCAAATAGTATCTTGCACACATATGTATACAGTACATAAATGTATGTATTTTGTTATAGTGTGGGTACGAAATTAAACTCAACTCAACTAAAGAGAACAATTGAGTAGTAAACAAAAAAATCATAACAACAATCGAGTGAGTATCTTTTCCTTGTTCGAGTTGATGCTCTTTCACATTCTCTTATTCTCATTTGGCGACTCATTGAGAGTTTATTCTGAGTAGATTTTATACCGGTCGGTTGTTCAGCGGGTGCTTATGTTTGGGTAAAAATTTTACGTTGCATACAAATTAGTCAAAAATTTGACGTGAACGATTAAAGTCGTTGGTTGGTTGAAGGTGAGATCAACGTCGTCGCCGCCGCCGCTCGTTCGTTCTCATTGTCGTTGTCGTTTTCAACCGTTAGTTACCGGCGTGGAGGGTAAATGAAGAAGTGAGTAACTACCGCTCTCGCTCCCATTGTTTTGTATTATACTTTGATTGTTATTCTCGCTTCGATTTTGTTCACTTATTTATTCATTCGGTCGGACGGACGGACGGTTGTTCGTTTGCGTTTTTCATCGTTTTTAAACATGGATCAATTGGAAATTATGATTTGATTTAACCAGAAAATTACTTTAAATTTTACGTTTTTGGAAAAATAAAAAATATTGAAATTAAAAATGCTTATGAATTAAACAATATTGAATCTTTATTCGTGATTTTTATTAATCACTAAAATTAATGTTGAAGTATAATCATTTGATTCGAAAAATAAACCATTATTTGTGGTGTGTGTGTATGTGTATGTGCGTGTGAGAGAGGGAGAGGGAGAGAGATTCTGCAGGTTGTTATAATGTACCTTTGAAACTCTTTTGAGGACCAACGTCAAAAAACCGCAAACAACTGTCGCATTGCACCGGAAGAAAAAAAAGAAAGATTCCACCAGAAAAGACAGGTGGCGGATACTAGGTTGCACTTACATACCCTTAATCCCCTTTTGTGGAACTAACTATTCAAAGGTTTTTTGTTTTTGCTTGTTAATCGGCATTGTTTTCAGAAGCATTCAATGAAAATATTTCATCTTTAACATTTACATATGTACATAAATATTTGAAGTAAGGGAAATGGCATTAATTGGAAAAACGACGAAAGGAACAAAACATTGCAATTTGTAAGATCGTGAAATTAAATAACTGAACCTGCCTGCATTATTCAAAAAGAATCGAGCGAGTGAGACCACAAAAAAGGAGCGGGCTAACGAACAAATTCATAAGTGTAAAAGACGTTATCAGAAGAGGAGGAGGAGGCGAGAACCAAATTATACAAAATGAAAAAGACTCAAGAGAACCGCGGAACATTTCGTTAATAATATAGTGTGCGTGAGCGTGTTTGTGTGTGTGTGTGTGTGTGAGAGTGAGTGTATAAAAAGAGACAACATTCAGAGCAATCATTATCGCTGCTTCTGCCTCTGCCAGTGCCTCTGCCGTAAGCTGGAGTAAAAGTGTTGATATTAAAAATGCAAAAAGCAGACGTTGGCAAATTAAATTGGCGAATGCTGCTGCTGCTGCTGCGGAAGATGGTTGGGTGTGTTGGTGTTGGCGAGTTAGTGTAATACATACATACATATGTACATGCACAAGCAAATGTGTGCTTCATCTCGCTTTCTCATTCATTGAACATATTGCACTTGAAGAAGAGTTTTTTGTTTTTTACGTTCTTGTTTTTTTTTTTTTTGTCATTTTCATATGCTGAAAGAACATTCTCCCTTCCTATCTTAGTCCTTTTTTTTAAAGGGTTGAGGAGATGAGTGAGTGAGGGATCTGTTATTAGTTGCAGTAACCATGCATACATTCATACATGTATGAAACACATGAGTGTGTTTGTGTATGTAGGTGTTTGTTCTCATTAACAGTATTTCTTTCTTCGCCTAAGTTACTTGAGGTTAGATTATTTACTCTTATTTACAATGGAATGCCATGGTTACACCACCCGCCACCAATCACACACCACCTTCCAATCCATTACTATGCTTTACATCTGTATATGTATCTGTGTGCGTGCATCCAAGGATTTTTTGGACCTCTAAGAAGAAAGAAATTAAAACTTTTTACATCTCTTATCATTTTGTTTTCGGTTTTACTCCGTCTATTTTTTTTGTCACCGAATACGGACGACGTTACTTGTTTTTATTCTTTTGTCTGTCGTTTATTTGTGACGTCTCTCTTTGGCTTAACTTGGCTTGGTTCAGAGCGGGTTCACGTTCTCCTCGTTTAGTAGTCGTTTCGCAAGCTCGCCAGGCAGTTATCCGGCGATAAATTAACGGCGGTGCAATTTCATTTCACTCGCTCATTTAAATAAACGGTCTTAGCTGTTCTCCATTCGGAAGTTCGATATACTCATCTTGTAGCCCTACCCAATAACTAAAATGAAACGTGAGTGTCCAGCTGCCAGTTTGTTTGTCTGTCTGTGTGTTTGTTTGTTTGTTTGTTTGTTTTGACAACAGAAATCAATGGAAATCGAGTTCTTTCTATAATTATGAACTTGCCAACTTCCCATCCTTCTATCCACCTAATCTTATCCTCCCACTTAATTTTTCGCACAATTTAAATGAATAAAAAATCAGAAAATATTCCTTTTAATTTTAATACAACAAAATCAATCAATCAACCACCGTCGGCAACAATACAACGACATAATAATGAAACAAATATACTTATGCTAAATGTGAAAAATTATGTGTATTAAAGAACGAAGCAGGAGGAGAAGGAGAAGATGAGGAAATGTGTTTTATATATTCTTTTCAATTAATAAATAATGATATTGTAACTATTTCTGTTATTTCCACAGTCCATCACAGTTTGTCTCACCATACAAATACTGAAAATGTTTTTGAATCATTTCCAAATAAAATATAAATTAATACAAATAATGCAAGCATTAACCCATAAACATATATACTTATATTTATATGCTATATACATATAATAATTTATCAAGTTCCTATAAAATATAAGCATAACATAAATTACAAAAAAAAAAAAAAAAAAATATATATATATTTTAATTTAATAATCAAATCAAAAAATAAGTAAAAAGAAAGAATAGAACAGTACAAAATACAGAAATAAAGTAAAAAAACAAAAACGAGAAAATTTAAAAATATCAAAAATTAAATTAAACTTAATTTCAATTAAAAAAGGTTATAATATTAATAATAATAAAAAAAAAAGACGAGCAGCTGATAAATTGACATGTTAAAAAGCAAATTGTGATTCCCAACCAACATAAAAACGATGGCGACAATTTGGAAAATGGAAATGTCAAATTGTACTCCAAAAATAAGGTACGTAAATTTATCTATCACCCTTGCTCAAATTAATAGTTACACTGCAAGAATTTTTGTTTTAATTAGTTTATACAACCCATTTTCGCGCATTGAAAGACAATATGATTTTTTAATAAACACAATGTGGCAACGCTATTTCTGGCAAAGTAAACCGTGTGACTTCCCTCATTATTGTGTATTTCTGCTTTGCGTAAAAAAAGTCAAAATTTGCTTGCTCAATATAATACAATTGAACTACAGTATTTCCTTCTTAAAGTAGCGGTAAATTTTCTATAATTAACTTCGAAATTTGAATAACTAATGTATAATTTAGACGGGCCGCAAGTCACACTGCACTGATGAAAAAGACCGGTTAGTTTCGAACTTAAGAACATTGGCCAATTGATGTGGATAACCCATAATTTTGTTTGAAATGCATTAAAGCGAAAACCCCAAAAGGAGACTCGAGAAAGGCCAAAAAAAAAAAAAGGCTATAGTGAATCTCGATCGTCACATTGTAACTATTTGTAAAAAGAACCCATTTAAGTCGTTAGTGCCCAAACGGTTCGCAGACGGTTACATGTAGCCAAGTTACCAGGACGAATAGCCAAAAAAGTTCCTTTGGTGCGAAAAAAGAATTTGAGCATGAGGTAAAATTTTGCAAGAAAACACAAAAACTAGGTGGGGCCTTATGGTGAGAAAAAGTGGAGAAATATTTTATGGAGAGATGTAACGACAATTAATCTGTTTGGAAACGATTCAGAAAGGAATATACGTAGTCCAAAAAGCAAAGAATATCACGCCCGTTTCACGAAAAAACAATGAAGCACGGATGTGGAAATGTTATGGTTTGGGGATGCTTTTCTTGGTATGGAATCGGTCCAATATACCAAACTACTAACCATATGACAGTACAAGGACATTATGGAAAATACAATGTTACCCTATGTTGAGGAAAGCATGCATACTGCTAAGCTGGTCAATAAAAAACAATTATGGGAGTATGTTAAAAAAATATGGCATGAGACACCCATAGACACCTGTCGGACTTTGATTAATAGTCTGCCCATGAGAGTAGCGAAGGTAATTCAAAATGATGTTGGATACACAGGATATTAGTAAAGTAATTCAAAGTTTTTAAAATATTAATTATTATATTCTTCACGGGAGTGAATAGTATTATAAGTTTGTCATGAAGTTTGTAACACACACAGAAGGAGACATCGCAGACCACATAAAGTATGAGTATGAGACGAGTTGATTTAGCTATATCCGTCTGTCCGTCTGAATGTATGCAAACTAATCCCTCAGTTTCTGAGCTAGAGAGCTGAAATTTTGCACATAGGTTTCTTTTTACCATACGCTGTTCATTTGTCGGAATCAGCCGAATCTGGGTACCTCCCATACAAACCCCCATTTAAATTAAAGATCTTACTAGGTAAAGTTTTTTGTTTTTTTGACGTATAGAACTGAAATTTGGATACTATAAGTTTCTGGGCCATATCCATCAATCTTGTAAATTTCATGGTCTTATGGTTACCAGGAGGGGTACCTCCCATACAAACCCGCATTAAACGACAAACTTATAAAGAGTAATTGTACAATAAAGTGCCACTCAAACTGTGCTCATATTTGATACTCAAACTGTGTTCTTTGTTGATAATCAAACTGTAACAGGGAGAATTTAGTGATGCTAAGAAAGGAAGGTTGGATGCAACCCGGAAGAGCGTGAAGAGTATTACATCTTTGGCATAGTCAATGATACCCTTATTTCTGGTTTGTCTTTATTTTCTGTAATACTAGAAGTGTAACTATTTTCTTGAGCAATCTAATTTGCGCCAAAAAATGTTTATTGATCTTAGATTCTTTTTTATAGATACGTTCTCAAACTATACAGTCTATTTTTTTTTTTTTTATTTATAAATATCCAATGAAGTAGTGTGCATTTGCTTTTTTTTATTAAAATATTGAATAACACCATTATTTCTTATGTTCAAGTTGAAAGTTTGCTGTGTAACTATTAATTTGAGCAGGGGTGTGTATACATATATTTTTTTGTTATGCGAACAAGGAGATAAAAATCTTCCAAAGATACTTATGACCCGTTATGACAAGTTATGTCGGATTTATTAGCCCACCGACTAAAAAATCCCCTATCGCCTCAAATCCCGTTAATACCTTCGGCACCGCCAAAGCATTTCTTCTTATGGAGGGAATGGATGTATGTATGCTCCCTATGGATTCCGAAACTGCTGAACCGATTTGGATAAAATTTTCTGGAAAATTTTAGTGCGAATCGAACATGCTGTTGTCGAGCAATAGGTGGATAAAATATTACATAAGACATATTTTAAAATCAGCCAAGTCGCCCTCTTCAAATATATCAGATAATTTTGTCAATATTAATAAATGATTCGTTTGATATTTCAAATGTATTTCAATTGCTACGCAATGTATTACAATTAAAAAGATAATAGCATCACGCACTAACATCACTTCGGGAGCGTAGCAAAGCACGCCGGGTACGCTAGTGTTTTACATTATTGTAGCACATATACGTATGTAATGGTTGTACATATATGCTGAAATGACTATCGTAGGTGTGATAATAGCTTCAGTGTTAATTGGCGAGAGTATCAATGCGGTTGGTTATCCGTCGTTCGTGGGTGTTTCCAGGATTCGGCTTAAATTGAAATGTGCCTTATTTTAAACAGAATCAAATTTTGAAAATCTCTGCATTACGTAGCAACCTATATTTATTTTGGGTGGCTAGAAGTTCTGGAAGGCGCAGTTCCGTGTGACCGAGCTTTGCTCTTTGTCGACACTTCGACACTTTCAGTGGCCACAAGTTCTTCTTCACGTAGAATTCTAGATAAATTTGATATGCATTTTACTTTTGCAGCACGTCCGGGTCGAATTGAAGGCAACGTATCTTGACTCGGTAAATTTCGAGAATCCTGGTTGGGACGATTTTAATCGATATTCTCTCATTTTTGCACATTTACACGCAATTCAACTCAAGTTTCCAAAATAATTTTTCGTGCAGAGTTTTCCGATTTTTTGCTCGTTTAAATATATAAGATAAGATAATGTTCTGAATCAAAAGGAACTGTTAATAACAGTGTTGCACTTACTAAATTGGCCATGGATATACATATATTCCCAATAATAAATGCTACTTCTGTTTTGAAATGTAATAAACAGAATTTCTTCCTACGATATGGAAAGACTTAGAATCCATAAATCTAAATGCAATTTGTGTTTATTTATTATTTTATAAATATACCGACGTCGTACGCGTGGTATTCGAAATATTTTTGTAATAGCGTGTATTTTGTTATCTTTTCCCTAATTATCAGATCTTTAATGTTGCCCCGCAGCTAAAGAGGAAATCATTTGAAAATCAGCCAAAAAGTAGGCAAAAGAATTAAAAATATGAATACCTTTTGATTTAGTAGGTCGATTTCGATAAAATACACGAAGCTTGCTTCAATACACCAGCCAAAACCGCACTCAAATAGGTTGAGCCGTTTCTGAGATTAGCGTGCACAGACACGAAAAGGCTTACGATTTTATATATATACTAGCGTAGCCCGGCGAGCTTTGCTGCGGCCCCGTTGTGATAATCAATAGCCTCAAACACGAAACACGAAACACAAACAAAGCAAAGCACAAACAACGAAACACTCTGTCGTCTTCTTGTCCCACTCTCAATGAACATCAAATACAGAAACGAAGAGCGCAAAAAGTACGTACTGAGACAGAAAAAATAGATGTATAAGAACAACCAAAGCATTAAAAACGAAAAAACGTACAAAACTTTTTGTTTGGTCTTGCAGTTTTCAAAAAACTTAATACTTAAAAATAGTAATAGTTAAAAAGTGAAAAAAATAAGTATGCAACTCTTTTTATAAGGATTCATTTGTCATTTAAAAAAAAAATTATTTAAATCGGCTTAGTATAGTGGGCGCTAGATAAAAAAAAATGTTAAAAATTTGGTAAAAAGTACCTTTATCTCGACAACAGCGCCATCTACCGGGTCCAACTGATGCATAAACCATCTTGGTGACTCCATAAGTAAAACAAAAAAAAGTTTATCGAAATTGGTCTAGCCGTTTAGAAGCAAAACTGTCACAAAATTTTGTACACTCGAATTATATATATAAAGATAGATAGATTTTTAAATTGTATTGGTTTGATAAAACATAATTATGAAAAGAATACGCGTCTTAATAATAAAGTATATATTGTTTTGAAGCCCCTTTTATAAATGTCGTCATAACAACAAAAAATGGATCAAGTGGGAATCGGACTCGCAAATAAATGGTTTCGTACCACCGCACAATGTTTAACACTTTGTATGCAAATTCGTTGGACGCAAAGCGTGTACATCTGTCTTAAGTTATGTAAAATTAATTTGTTTTTGTCGCAAAAGTGAAATATTTAAACAGCTCCTAAAAGTATCCCACAAAAAAATTAACCACAATGAGAAACAATAGTTAATGAGAACATTAATTTGAATTTGGGCTTGTATGGGAGGTACCCTTTTTAGGAATCCTAGGATTTGAAATTTACATAGTTGGGTCACACGCTTATAGTGTCCAAATTTAAGTTCGATAAAACAAACAAAAAAAGTGTTTCTAATAAGAAAATTAATTTGAATTTGGGTTAATGTTTAAACTTTATTTTATTTTTATAATTTGTCGTTATACCAGCAACTGAATCACACACTCTGTGAAAATTTCAACTGTCTACCTATTACGGTTCATGAGATGTAGCTGACTAGCGTAGTAATATGGTTCCTTTGGCACCCTTTGGGTACGGAACCTTACAAAGTCTTCAAAAAATCGGTGTTATATTTGACGCATAATGTGCTCCATTTACAGTTATCATGACGTTGTGCCATTAACTTTTTGAAAGAACAATTGTCGCTCGAAACAGTAACTTTCCATTATATAATGGGACCACGTGGGTTATGTAATTGTTAAATACATTAAACTTTTTTATTATTGAAATGTTAATAGTACATATACAATATGCATATATCGCACATGTCTAACAAAGAGTCACAACTCAAAAAAACACTATTTTTGAGTTAATGATGCAGAATTATTCACTATCTCATGTTTTATATTGTGTATTTCACACTCTCCGCTATAATTAGCCAATTTGTGACTAAATTGAAAACTTTTTCTCGAAATGCTCTTTTTGTGTTGTAAAACTATACTAAAACATGTGCGATATGCGTTATATGTATGTGTATACTTGATAAATTCAATTAAAATTGTATACATATTACCAAATTAGATTGGTGGTTGGTTGGTTTCCACTGGAGCCACAATTAGCACTAGAGTGCCGTTTTGATACCACTTTCTCGCCGAATGCAATCAGTATTACTAAATCCAACCTGTCGAATTTAGGTATTTGAGTAAATCACCCGGACATGTGACTGAACAGTCCGAGAGATTGTCGATGAAATATTTGCCCAGAAACTTATTTCTAGTCTTTGCCAAGGCTGGGCATTGGCATAGAAAAAGACTTTTCTTCCTCTTCGTTTCCGCAGCTCCTACAGTGGCTTCTAAACGGAATACCCAGTCTCTCCGCGTGCATCCTTACACACCAGTGACCGGTAAAAACCGCTGTGAGCCTTGCGGATTAATTGCTATAAAGCTCAGAAATAAGAAATATATAAAAGTATTCAATGATGGACACGGAAACAACGAGGACAGTTTGATAAGTCAGTGACTCTTTTGTGTCAACTACCATCTGTTAATAGACTAATGTCAAATTTTGAGCATGCTGCGTTATTTTTATTGTGTTTGAGACAACATTGTGATTTCGACAAAAAAGGAAAAAATGAATTTCGTGTACAAGCATTATTGGGTCCATCACAACACACCAGAGACCAAGGAACAGTCAAAGTTGTGGGCTTATTTGGGAGAACGTGCACCAAAGAAGGCAAAGGTGGGTCTATTGGTTTTTTTTTTTTTGGATGCACCCGGTGTCATTCACATCGATTACCTTGAAAAGGGTAAAACTACTTATATTTGGCGAAATTTATACAGAGATATTGGACAGATTCTTGATTTGAAGTAGAGATAGCAAAAAATGTATTAATCGATTGATTGATCGTATGATTGATTGAAAGCAAACGATTATTAGTTGCAAGTAATCGCGACAAATTATCGATTAATTGATAAGCCAAAAAAACAAAAAAAAAACCAATTCGATGTTTTCAAATAAAATTGTAAATTATCATAAAAAAACAGAAATTAAATACAAAAATATATTTTGTAAAATGCACAAAACATGGGATTTATTACTTGTTTAATATTGAATTCAAAACTAAGATATTTGATATGTGGTGATTCATTTACCACATTCTTGATTGATCTTAAAATATGTCTAAACAAAATTTTATTACCAGCGGGTCCGATCCGAAAAGTAAATCTTAGCCTTTTCACACCAAAAATAAAGCTGCTTTTTTGTAAGCAGCTTCCAAAAACTACAACAACTACAGGCTAATTTTCAAATTCACGGTGTCGCATAGTGCAGAAACAGTAACAGAACCAAACTCCACTACATTTGCACCTGAAACGGGGCCGCAATGGAAAAACAGTGCGGCCAGGTTGCATAAAAATGAAACCAGATCTCAGAAACAACTACTTTTGACTTCTTTTCGGTGAGGTCTTTTCCTTTTCTTTTGATTGTTCAACAAAAGAATATAAACCAAAGCTTTGAAGTCTTCGTTAAAACAAAGAAAACCGACGAATCAATTTGACAAAGGCGACTTGATTGATTTTAAAATTTGTCTCTAATTATTTGGATATTGTTCAAACGAAAATACAAAAATCGCGATTAAAAAATAGTGGGTGGGTATATAAAAAAAAAATTCATAAAAATTGGTCAAGCCATTTCGGAGGAGTTCATACATTAACACCGTGACACGAGATTTTTGTATATTAGAAAGAATTTTATTTAATGTGATTTTAAAAAATAACTTATTCTGTTGAGAAAACCACATTATATATAATGCATATGGCAACTCTGACATAAGGTAACCAAACCTAATTCGATTTAATCAAACCGATGTCGACTGCCTCATATCACCATTCTGAACTGAACTTCATATAAACGAGTTAATAGATTTACATAGTCGAATTTGTTTTTCTGTACCAGTCGAAGCCAGAAAATTCTTAAATAATATTACAATGACAAAAAAACAAAACTTCTGGTAATTCGGTGGCCATATGTCCGGTTTTCACGAAGAAAGTACTTTGTTCGCTCGAGTTCGAAGAATGATAAGTACACTCGATTGCTATTAATAACCTATTTACAGTGATCAAAAAATTCAAATTTTTCATCAAGGGTTCATAGTGAATATTTTGTTGATGTGAAACATCTTTGCTTTCCGTAGGGTAAAATTTTACATTTGTGTTTTCGTCAATGGCAATTTTAGATTACGCTTTTCTTTGCGATCTAAGCTATGAGAGAAAATAAGCAACGCGCGGCACGGCAAGTATTCGGATGGGGGACCAGTTTAGTGATCGGTTGCCGATACCGTGATATTTTAAATTTAAATTTTATTTTTTTTTATTTTTTGTTTTTATATTTTTGTAAACACTTTGTAACTACAACAAATAATTGGCAATACAACAAAACTCATTTTGGTCTAATATAAAATTATTGAAGTTTAATAAAAATTAATAAACCGCGTTAAATAAAATGTGATTGAAACACTTTGTCTATATACTATGTACAATTCGCTTAACTGTAGAATTCAGCGAGCCTTATATGATAAAACACTCCATTACAAATGAGTTCTGTATTTGCGCAATTTCGCTTATCTAATAAATGTGTCCTTAGATTTTACACCAATGGAGTTGTCTTCAGAATTGACCACAAATCGGTACGTTCGCTATGCATGAGGAATCAAATGGAAAGTCTTCAACATTTTCGTTCGCTGCTTCAAATATAAAGACCTTAATAAACTAATGTGTTAAGCGCCGGCTCGGCTGATGATACAAAACAGCAGAGACTGAGTTCAACCTCCCCACATCCGTCTTTCAGATTTGTTTTGTTTTGATGTGAAACATCTTTGATTTCGGTAGGGTAAAATTTTACATTTCCGTCACCATCAATTTTGGTTAACGCTTTTCTTTCCGATCAGAGCTATGTGAGAAATTAAGCAACATGTTGCGCTGGTAGTGTTTGAATGGGGGAACGATCACTAACGGTTGGCTAGAAAGTGATATTCTAAATTTTAATTTTACTTTGATTTTATAAACACTTTGTAACTGCAACAAATACAACAAAGCTTATTTAGGCCCAAAATTATTACATTTCAACAATTAGAATAAAATATGAGAGAAACACTTTGACTCTGTACGAAGCTTACATAGTGCGTTCGCTGATACAACCAACAATACCTCGATAGGCTGGTGTGTTAAGCGCCGACTCATAATATTGTACAAAACATAACAGAACAGCAGAATAACTGAAATTCGTCGGTGAGTGAACGAACGGCGACACCGATTGAATTCTCAAAACCACCTATGGTGTTGGCATTAGGCAAAAAAAATGTCAAATTCACAATGCAGATGTCAAATTTAATATGGGAACACTCGTAAACCCTAGGTCGAAATATAAAAAGGAAGCCCTCGTACAAAGGAAAAAAAAATCTGCAACCTGCAAAGTATTGTTATTTGTTTTACATATTATTGATGTTCATGTTATTAGTGTAGTTCTCAACTCTTATCCACAGGATGTTTTGATTGAATAGTTTTCCCATTTATCATTTTAGTGAACTTTCTATGTATCAGATATATTAACCACAACTCGGCCAGAAAAAATATTTTGTTATAATGCTTAGCGTTTATGTGGAATTGCAAATCAACTCAACAAAATTGCGACGGGTTTGAAAAGTGCGCATGATAATTTACTTTTTTAAATTTCGGAGGTTCTACTAAAAAATAAAAACATTTAAAAAAACTGTTTATTTGATGATCTCGATCTACGCAAAGATTCAAAATGCCTTGTGAAAACGCACCTATGACATTATAGTCAAATTCGATTCGCTCGACAAATATACCACAATCAGATTAAATGTACATTATTTTATCATATGAAGATACAGTTGTGTTCAGTTTAAACTAGAATTATTTAAACCTCGTCATTCGTGAAAGCTATGAAAACCGACCTTTTTTGTATCTTATGTTTGGCCAATTAAAACCGCTTATTGCGCATTGCACTCGCTTCTTGTTTGCTGAATAAAAAAGACTACGACCTACTCTCTCAATATTTGTAGCTCGCTCTTTTTCCTCTTGCTTCTCAAATCGACTCGAATCGGCACGAGGTTCGCTCTAATTAGTAAAGCGTCTTTAATTAACCAATGACGAAGCATTTATATTACACTCGACTCTGAATGCTCGAGCATGCTTTGGTAGCATAAATGAAAAACCCCTATTAATTTAAAAAATATGAACAAAGCTTCGGTTTTCCGTTGTTAGTTCGCTTTGCTTTAATTCTGTTATGTGCCCCTCGGTGCTGCGCTGTGCCGTTAATTAAGAAAACAATGTGCTTCCTGTGAAGTGAGAGAGTATCAGTGCCTGTGTCAGCTAAATAAGGATGCTGAGTAGGGCTTTTGGCAATATGGTTAAAAAAAAAAAAAACTTGTGTTACCGCAACTAAGCGATTACTTAAATGAACGCAAAACGACGCAAACGATTTCATTGGCTGAGCTGAGCCTGACTTCGTTTGTGTTACGAGGTC
Source organism: Amiota communis (assembly GCA_037043315.1). Taxonomy (NCBI): domain Eukaryota; kingdom Metazoa; phylum Arthropoda; class Insecta; order Diptera; family Drosophilidae; genus Amiota; species Amiota communis. The sequence continues at coordinate 427,652 of JBAMAV010001500.1, read as the reverse complement.
GTCATCGTTGTCTTCTCCAATGCTCAGAGATACAAATTCTCATATTCGCACTTTATTTAACTCACTCACTCATCTAACAACAAATGATTATGATGATACTTTTTCTCGTATTCGTACTCATTGTTTTTGTTGATTGTTAGCTACTTCAGTAGTCAGATGTGTGTTTCTGTACTGTATTATACTCTACTGCACTGTACTTGGTTTCATCACTCTTTATCGCCCCATTTCTGTACATACATACATATGTAAGTATGTGGTTGGTTATGTTCATATGCATGTATGTACCTCTCCAACATCTTCGATACCTATACATACTGGTATACTTTACTGTTGTCATTGTTGTTAATTGCTACTGTTTCGCCAATTCATCATACCCTTTACTCCATACCACACCTTACAATCTTTTTGTTCGGTCATTCGTTGTTGTTCTGTTGAGATTCGTTTGTTCGTTCGTTCGTTCGTATCTTTGTTCGTTTATTGCTTCGTGTCTGGTCGTCGTCGTTGTCAGTTACACTCGTGTGCGGCACAGCTTTATTCGCTGTGAATGCGGTGGATTGGATACGTGTGCAAATATTAATTAAGAGAGCTCGTCGGTCGGTCGCAATTAAATACGAAAGATGAGAGTGCTTGCTTGCTTTGTTAGATTATTTCTGTTAACTTTCTTTTAGTAAATATCTATGTATATATACAATATGTATATGTACAATATATGTAGTCACCCACTCATATATGTATAAAAAGGTATAGTTCAGTGGGTGTATGTGTAAGTGAGTGAGAACAAGGGGTTGTGGACAACCAATTAAAACAAAGCAGCATACGTGAGTGCTTAGAATTGGTGGGTGGGTGGTATTTTTGGCGATAGATGTTGGATATTTAGGATGCGTTGCTGGGTTGGAATGGAGTGTGGTGATGCGACAAATGAAAACACTTAACACTTTTGCGGGTTGCTTTATCTGATTGGTTGGCTGGAAGAAGCAATGGTGGAGAAACATGAATAAGGGGTTTTAGATTGATTAATTAGAAAAACAACACATTACAGCATACATAACACACACGTTTAATTACCAATCAGAATCAGGCGGTGATTATTCCTGCTTTTAGAATTTTATTTGGGTCCAGAATTTAATCAATCGTAGAAATTGGGTAGCATTTGCTGAAATTTATCATTTTGAATTAACTTATGGGTGTGGTCGTCATGCCACATATATATTTGTATTCTTCTCATTTGACTACATAAATGAGCTAAGCTGAGTGGTTGTTGTTATCATTTATTGTTTATGCTTTTTTACTTATTGTTGAAATAAGGAAGGGAGGAAAAATGGGAAGCAGCCAGTCAACAAAAATCGATAATTCCAAGCGACAAAATTACAACACAAGAAGAGAAGGCTAAGAAGGACTCACTTCGCGGTAGAGTATGTATTTTCTTATCCTTACATTCGTATAGTGCTATGTGTAAGTGCAATAGTGGGGTAAGTGGTGTGATGTATGTAAATGGGTATAAAGTTTGGGGAGCTTTTAGCCATCCCTGCATAAAAAAATATATAATTATGTATGTATATGAATGTATATGTATTTAAACACACAACTCATATGTACCACCCATACGCACACACATACATATGTACATACTTACATAAATACATTCAGACCCGAAATTTATATAGAAAATGATGATGGCAACGACGAAGAGAGCGCAAGTCTTCGAATCAGGTAAAGTTATGCGTTGATGTACTTTTCTAATTCCCATTTTTATTACTTGGCTGGCTGCCTTCTTTGTATATAAAAATATTGTATCTCCCACCTAAACCCGCTGCTTTTGCTGAAGTCTATATGAATGCGGTGACGGCGACTGCGACTGCAATCGCAATGAATACAATAACTAACAAGCAACAAAAACAGCAACCCCTGCGAACTCTCACGTACATTTTTGAATAGAAATAAGAAATCTGACAAGAAATATGGAAAAGCCAAGCCAAATAAGACGAAGAAGTAAAAGAAACAGAAGTAGCAGAAGTAAAAAAAAAAAAATAAAAAATAAAAAATGCGCCACGAGTCGCGTATTTATGTATGTATGTATGTATATATACCTCAACCAAACGCACACACACACATATATATACAAATGGAAGCATATACATACTCTCAAACCTAAAGCCTTACTTAGCTTGGCATGGCTTTCCTCACCACCTCGTCCTTTTTACTCAGCGCCATCTCTTTCGAACATAGCAACTTACCCAGTACAACTTCTAACTCCCAACCAACTCCCACAACCAAAACAACTGGGCAGAACAACAGACGACTCAGCCGAGTGAGTGAGTGAGTGAGTACACAGAGACTCAGAACGGACGAACGAAGTTACGAACGAACAAATGAGTGAACTGAACTAACGAAAGCTTCGAATGAGCGAGCAGCGAACGACTAAAGCAAAACAGCACAATGTACATAAACACAAACTCAAACACGAATACAAATACATACTCATACTTACCATGCATATAAAATTATTTATTTACATTGGGGTTTTCTTTCCTTTCGTCGGGGGTGGCGTACGGCAGACGTCGCTCGACTCGCTGGAACATGGAATGATGAGGAGCAGCTTCTTAATGTACAAAAAGGAAGACAATGTCGTCGGTCGTAGACCACCAATTACATAAAACTAACTAAGATGCGCGAGTAATGTGTGCCTGTATTTGTATGAATAAATGACAGACTGAGCGAGTGACTGAGTGAGCGAGATAAAATGCATATGTACATATGTATGTGCGTATATATGTGGGGATGACAATTTCTTTCATTTTAATATGTGTATGTAAATGGAATTTCAAAGTAATGATTTTTTTATAATCAATCGATGGATTTAAAATTGCGAATTGCGTTTTGGTTTTGAAAGAGCAAAACAAGGAAACGGGAGAGGCGAAATCGTAAGCCTATGTAAATTTTGTATCTATGTGTGTGTCTACATATTTGTTATGTGATTATGTGTTATGTATATATGCATGGATGTTTGTATCTTAAAACTCTCGCAGTGACAGTCGCTGTTGCTGATATGCACGGCACAGCGCAGCGCAGCGCGTGCATATTGTAATGCATGCGTAAGAGCAACGGTTGGAAGACATCGAAAGAGCACAACTCACGCTTTCATTTCTCTTAAGCAATTGTCACTCAAGAGAGTATTTATGAAGCAGACTAATTAAGACGGTGAGAAATATGTGTAATGTGTGTGATGAGTGAGTTGAAGTACTCATTTACTCATTGCTGCATGCATGAATGTTCACTGAGCTGTTGTTGTAGTTGTTTTTTGGGTTTTGCTCCTTTTTGCTCATTATTATTATTTTTTATTTTTGTCATTTGCAAAAAGCCTTTCGTGTGCGAGGGAGATAGCGACACCTCCATGCTGCTTTGTTGCTGCTGCGCATTGTGTGCACAAGTGTGTGTATGCGCGTGTGTTGGTGTATATTAAATACACATATTTTTGTTTTTTGGTGGTAATGATTTTTTCTCTTGCTCATTGTTTTTGCGGATGCTGCTCCAGCAGCAGTGAACTTTCTGTTTCATTTACTCTTGTGACTTTTTGAAGCTTTGTTTTCACTCATCACGTTATTCATTGTTATTGTGTATTATATCTCCCTCCATTTGAGGCTGCTGTTTCTGCTGCTTCTGCTATAACCCTAAAACTAAAAGTAGACAACAACTATTATAGCAACGATGTTAGCGACATCGCAGCGATAACTTAGACTAAATGAAAATGGTTCTCCTCACAGACAGACAGACAGACAGACAGTCAGGCAAGGGAGACAAATACGAATTTGAGTTGAATTGGTGTGAGTGTGTTTGTGTACAGCAGCAAAGGCGTGGCGTAATCAGAACTGCGACCCAGACTCCTTAATAAGTAATTAGTGGCAGCATTGACGAATAGTACAGTTTTTTGCTTTCTATATATAAATAAATATATACATACATACATACATACATAGTACATATAATTAAATGAGTTCATATGAAACATTATAACCAACTGCCGAGCACCTTAACTCATTCGTTTACATCACTTACTCAAGATCCCCATGCCGCCCACGCATTACTAAAATAAATTGACAATTTTGCATTGAAATATATTTACATATGTATGTATACATATGTATATGTATATGTACATACATATGTACGTTTATATATTACATATATGTATGCTTGTATTCATATATTTCACTGCTTAGATGATAACGATAACGAACCGAGTACTGAGATGATGCCATGTAAATTTCGTCGCTACTTTGATAAACAAACGAGCAAACCAACGACCGAGCGAGTGAACGAACGGTTATGAGCTTCATTCTACAGCTTTGATTTTGATTGGGCAATTGGATTCGTGTCTGGCGTCGTCGTCGTCTTCTCTATCAGTTAGTCAGGCAGTTAGTTCACAGCGTGTCGTGTCTGTTTTAATTAAACTTTCACTTCATTTGCTAAATGAACGAATGAACGCATTTAATTGGTTCGAATAACGACGATGGTAACGGCGGGCTCCACCCCCCATACACAGTCAGGTCGTCTGACTCTCCTTTCGTCTGTGATCGTCAAATCATCCGGTAGAAAATTATTATATTCTTGTTAATTTAGCCAGCCGTAAGTCATGACTGTCTATTGTAGATTATCAAATTGAAACTAATAAAATATATATTTTTATATGTACAAATGTACGAAAGAAATATAAGAAGAATCACCATTTATGTATACACATAAATGAATTATGAAAAGCGTGAGTTAACTTTTGCACTTGCAATATTTTGTAACTCCAAGACTCACCACCCGAATTTAACAATGAGAGCAATTGATGTTATGCATACCTTGTTTCTACCACAGATCTCCACTTTATTTAACTAATTCAACAACTATATTTTGAGAGTAATTAATGATATGGAGCCGTCGTCTTCAACAAAGCTCTCCATATATGAGATTGTTGTGCGCTGTGTGTGCTTGCTTATACATTAAGTATGTACAAACATAATATGTACATATATCATCTTACTCAATAAGTTTTAATTTGTTTTCACTTTTAGCTAGGCCACTCAACTTCACTTCTAAAGCGATTGCGTGCTCTCTTTCGTATGTTATCGAACTTACTGTCAGGCCCGGCAGTTCGCGTTCAGCCCGTGTGGGTACTTAATAAAAAAAAAAAAAAAGAAAAAAACTTCTGGTCTTACATGTAAAATGGCTAAGTAATTCAAACGTTTTTGCAAAATAGTTGCCCTCAAATACGTCTTAAATCGGCGAAGTGCGGAAACATTTGAACATGGTAGCATCATTAGCAAGCGCACGAACCGAGTCATTTTCAAGGCGACTTTTAAGCGATTCTTATAATTGGTCGAAAACTTCAAAATACTACTAAAAAAGTCTTATGGTGTTTTAAATTGAGAACAATCACCACCTGAATCAATTCGTGTCAGGATCTTCCGTTGACGCGGAATTCCTGGCGCGTCAATTATAGTTCATTATACGCTCGAACACTTTCTTGCCATATAACGTCAAACTTTGTATTACGAAATCCGCTTAGAATGTCAGTTACTAAATCTTTTCGTGGGATTCGATCACACAGAGCACGAAATTCCCGCCATACCTACATTATCTTCCGGGCCTGCTTACTGTTGTTTATATGACAGTTACTTCTATCAATTATTTGTCCAATGCATCGCGGTGTCTAATTTTCAGACATATAAACCTAGACATTACTATATTTAACTTCTAAATCTTAAAATCTAATTTAATCTATAATCTATGCTAATGGCCCAAGACGTGAAACCTTTTAAGGAGCAATACTGTTGCCTAACAGACTTATTGTTTGATTGTTGGTATGTAAACATCGCAAGACTTGTCCCTTCCAATCTCAGCAGATTAACACCATTACCTTTCTTTCTTGGGTGTCCATCTTTGAGAGCCTGACATTGTTCTAGACATCGCCTGTGGATAATATGCGGTGATAACTGGTCATGAATGATTCCATTTTTAGATCTAATAAAATCATGCAATTATTTACTGGCACAAATGCTATGTTTTATCGGCGTAAATCTCGAAAGGACGAACGGAGCGATACGCATCTTGAACTGGAAGATTCTCCACAATGGTACCAGCCGAACAAATTTTGGCACTAGTTTTTTCGTGAAATCTATGTCTTAAATCTTACACAACTTCCCCTTGCCTATATTGCTTTCTTCTCTTTTTTGAAGAGAGAAAGTAAAATGTGATCCAAGTTAGGGCAAGTCCCAAAAATGTTGTTATATTCTTATCTTAAAATATCATCCAAAAAACGCGTGTTAGAAGCTACGGCACTTATGTGACAACCCAGTAGTTCCGCCGAATACTTTACTGCTATGATAGTATTCTATTTCACAAACTGTAAAATCTAATAAAAAGAAACAAAACATATTTCAAATACAATCAAGTTTCCATAGTCAAACTTCCATAACACGAATTTTAAAAAACTCGAATTTCGAACCAAATCGAGTTACGTAATCGAGCGTTTAGAGCAGGGCGCCACTCAGGGTTTTTTTTTGCTCGCCGCTTAAGTGGTTTTATATTACAAGCTTGTCACGAAGTTTATAACATACAGATGGAGACATCGCAGACCCCATAAAGTATATACATATGTATATTCTTGGTCAGCTTAACGTGACGAGTTGAAGTCCCTCAGTTTTTGAGCGTTCTCTAGCTTTTTTTTTGCACGAAGTTTTCTATTTACCATTCGCTGCGCATTTGTCGGAATCAGTCGAATCGGTCCACTAGGAGTGTTACCTCACATACAAGCAAAAAATCAAATTAATGTTCTTATTAGAAAAACGTGTTTTTTGTCTTATCGAACTTAAATTTGGACACTATAGCTGTCTGATCCATATTCACCAACCATGTAAATTACAAGATCCTAGGATTTCTGGATCATCGGTTCAAATGCAAATGGTCATGCATACATGATCATGCTCTCTCATGACGTGTTCCCATATATATGACTATACGCTATCTATATATGACTATTGGTGCATTGAAATTAGTATGAATACTGAATCTACCCTAAACGTGAGTCAAATAAAAAATTAAAAATTTTTGTTTTGTTCCTGCGGCCCACGGCCATGCATAAAGGTTGCAAAGCTTTGACTTAGAGGGAAAATTCTATACATTTTTTCTTTTTATCTCGAATATTCATAACTCGAACATCTCCATAACTCAAACAAAACCAGAAAGAAGGCTATCATTGGCTATGCCAATGTTGTAATACTCTTCACGCTCCTTCGGGTTGCATCCAACCTTCCTTTCTCTTTTTTCTAATAAGAACTTTAATTTAAAGGGGGGTTTGTATGGGTGTGATCTCCTCAGTCGGAGATCTTGAGAATATGTAATTAGATGTCATGTTTATCTAACCTCACGTAAATGTCCTAAATGTGGAGAAACAAATGTATAAAAACTCATCCGGTTGTTTGACATTAAACTGAATAATATCAAAAAAAAAAAAAATATATATGGGAGGTAGCCCCCTAGTGGTCCGATTTCAGCTCTCTAGCTCAAAAACTGAGGGACTAGATTGCGGCCAGACGGACATGGCTTAATCAACTCGTCTCATTGAGCTGATCACAAATATATGTATATACTTTATGTGGTCTACGATGTTTCCTTTTGTGTGTTACAAACTTCATGACAAACTTATAATACTATTCACTCCTGCGAAGAGTACAAAAATTGGCACGTGCATTATTAATTCGAATTTTCTGGGAAAGTGCCCGCTTATAAAGAACACATTTCTTTCGTAATAGCATGGGATATCGGCGTCGAGTCAGGCAATAGCAAATTGCTTAAAAAAACTGAATTTGGTCAATATTCTACATGATACTTACAATGAAGATTGTAAGTAGATACTATGTACCTACTATATGTACCTTTAAATTTCTTGACTAATAAGTATTAATACAGATCGCAACTTGAAGCAATCTGATTATGAAGCATGGATAATATTAAATCCTAGTATAACATCCACTGCTACTCTTAAGGATTGTACAATTTTAATATGGACAATGTATTTGAATTGTACAACAGGCTTTCTTTCAGGTGACAACATTATTGAACATGGAAGATGATGACGATGGTCCGAAGGAAGAATTTATTCAGCACTAATAAAAATAATATAAATGTTCAAAACATCTAATCTATCTTCTATATAAATAAAAATGAAATGTGCGTTGGTCATCCAATAACTTTTTTTTTTTTTTTTTTTTGGAAATCCACCGGTTGAGTCCGAATTGGTGGATCACATTTTGCATATAAAGGCTTAGAGTCGTCACCTTTGACAAACATCTCATTGTAACTATGTCATTATTAAATCAATTTTATTATTGATTTTTTTAAAAGTTTTTCAAGTGCTACGCAATGTGGCCAGAGGTGTACATTGTTGCCACTGCAATTATTTCTGTATCTGTCCGTTTGTCCAAAATAAAGGGCAGCGGGAAGCAAGAATGAAATACCAGAAATGTAATTCAAATTATTAATATCGATTGTGCGATGTGACCAGTTCTTAAACTGGGCGTTCTTGAATAATTCATCAATGAAGACGTGGATACAATGCACATAAGGCAGACTCAAATAAAATAGCAACTGCAGTCATGGCTCAATTACGTTCTACTGAAAGTAAAGAAAATCGGAATGAGAAGTGGCCGTTACTATGGTTGGAGATAAATTTGAAAATCACGATATTAGAATAATGCATAGAAACAATAATGTGCAACCCATCGGTTGTATGATCCATTGCAGTAATCACTAATTTTTTGGTAGGGAAAGGCAGGAAATCGTCTAAATATTTAAAAAACTCATTCTTGTAAACTAGAAAGTGTGTGTAATTCAATAATTTTACTACCTTTTGCCAAATTTCCTAGATTTGATGAATAGTTCTATAATTCGAAGTTTGTGGGGACTGAAAATATATCATCTGCTTTCAATAAAATAAAATGTATTTGTACTTTCTTCGTATTCTTTTATCTTATTTTCTTTTATCTTTTCGTTTTGGTTCTTTCAATTTTCACATTTCTTTTACGGAAAGAAGCACGTGTGTGAGCGTTGTTGGTTAAACAAAATGTTTTGACCATAAATTTATATTGTTGTTTACTTATCCACTTCTCCGCCCACCATTCAAGTTCATCATCATCTGGTTGCTAAAACTTTAACCGCCCGCCAGCGCAAACCCGCCGTTGTCCAAACTCGAATAATCTCACGTGTTGTCCATCCAATATACATAGTTCAATACTGTTTGACGTTTTTATGGGACAACTGAAAATATAGAAACGTACGAGAGAGTGTAATACAGCGTGTGAAGTTGAAGTAAGGAAACTAGGTTGAGTCTGACGGAATATCCATCACATATTAACGTACACTTTCCTATTTTGTTTCTGCTGTTATTTTTGGCACCTACTTTTCGAAATCATAAACAGTTTTATATTTACGGGCCATAAATGTTGCGAAAATGTTTACTTTAAGGGTAGCATTTACTTTATTTTATTTGTCATTTTGCTCTTTCGATTACAAACGCTCGTGTCTAATATTTCTGATATCATAAAAAGAAATCAAGGAAAAATATTAACTTCGGTTTAACTAAGTTTACTACATACCTTTCGATCAGTAGTTGATAAATTTGCGCTTTTAAGCAGTTGATATGACAGTTATGAATCCGATCCGATCAGTCTTATCCCTTATAAATAAGTAGAGAGGTTGCTTGTTCTCAGCTGAATACAAGTATTAAAAGAAAAATAAATTTACAAGGGACTCCGACCGTAGCGAACTATTTTGACAGACAACCTAGCGTACCGTCATGTTTTGCAACGCTTCCGACGTGATGTTAGTGCGTGATGCTGTTCCCTTTTTAATTGTAGTACATTGCGCAGTAATTTAAATACATTTGAAAAATCAGACGAATCAATTATTAATTTTGACAAAATTATCTGATATATTTGACAAAGGCGACATGATTGATTTTAAAATATGTGTCTAAGCTTTATATGCAAAATTTTATCCGGCAATTTCTCGACAAATGCAGATCCGATCCACACCAAACTTCACAGGAATACTCTCCAGGCTGTGCCAGAGTTTCTCAGAAAATTTCAACAAAATCAGTTAAGCTCAAGTGATGAGCTCAGATAAATGAGGCAAATGTTTTATATAACTATATATATAAAACTAGCTGTCCCCGCAAACGTTGTTTTGCTTTAAAAAAAAAAGAAGAAAAAATCAAAACGCTTAGTCTTGCAGTGGTTTTCAAAAAACTTAATACTTAAAAATATTATATTAGAAGTTAAAAACTGAAAATAATAATTAAGCAATTTTTTTCATTAGCATTCATTTGTCATTTATTTGTAAAAAAAAAATTATTAAAATCGGCTTAGTATAGCATGCGCTAGATAAAAAAATGTTAAACATTTGGTAAAAAAGGGCCTGTATCTCAACAGCAGCGCCATCTACCGGTTCCAACTGACGCATAACCCATCTTGGTGACCCCAAAAGTAAAACAAAAAAAAAAAATTATCGAAATTGGTCTTGCCGTTTTGGAGCAATTTTATATATAAAGATATAAGATTTATGAAAGCACTCTTTTTTCTTAACTGTTAAAAACTGTGGACTAATTTATGTATGTAGCGAAACACAAATGGTTGGGCAAACGATCAAAACGAAATCTGACTATGATCTGATCCATGCACCTCCTTTATATGGTCATAAGTTTTTCCTGTAATGCGTTATAAACTTAACGGTAAAGTGTCAATATTATTCACGCTAATTGTATTAAACTTATAAGAAAGTGTACAAATTTTAAAACATTTACGATTATTTTTCGATGCAACTTACCAAACATAAAAATCTTTTCTCATAAACTAAATGAGTCCATAAATACAATGCCATCCTTCCCTTGCATTAAGCACGTACATACAATATATGTTTTTTACGATTGAGGCTAGGTGCATCCAGAAGTACTTATGGGTATGTATCACAATTCCACTAATCTAACAGTAAATAAAATGAATATGAAGTTACTGGTCAAATCTTTTGTTTGATCTCCGATAGGTATACGTACCAAGGGGAAGGAAGAAGACCTACTCGTTTTTGTATTGGAAAAAAGTTCGTAATTTTCAAAACTGCGTGAGGAAAAAAAAAGTTAATGACATTTGAAATTAACTCGAGGAAATTAGGCGGCATCAGTATTTGTGTGAATATGTGTGTGTGTGTGCAATTATACAAATTAAACACCATAACAATTTGATGAAATGAGTAAACGAATTAAAAGGAAAGAAAGACCCAAATATAAAGACACCAACAACAACGATCTAAAAAGACCAGAAAATAAATAGATGTTCGTTTGGTTTTCACTGCAGACAAAATACCCTTTTCGCTCCTGTAAAATTAATAAATATAACAAGTACAATAAAAATAAATATACACAGCTAGCTGGACTAATACTATAATCTAAACCATTTCACTATACTGTTTAAAATGTAACGGAATGCAGAACCTCTTACGGTTGCCATGACTTCTATTAAAGAATGCTTATAATACAATAATACTGGTCGACAGAGCTTCGCTCGTGTTTCGTGTTTTACTGATTAAATACACCTATTTTTAGATCTTATCTGCATATGAACTGGTTATTTAAATAAAAAAAATTATAAGTGCAATTGGTTAAACATTTTATTAGAAACAATTCGCTATGGTATACTACTTTTTTACAGTTTATCTATCAATTATTTGAGCAAGCTCAGTTTTGCCAAGATGAATCGATCTTAACCTAATACTTCTTTTCACACTATGTTGCGGGAATGTCGAGGATAATCATTTGGAAAAAGTACCTTTAACGTAGTTGGTCGCTTTACTCTGGAAAATGTTGCATATTGTGTAACATGCCATGCATGAAAACTGACAATCTTAAGTCCAGGACGACAAAATTTATGTTTGGACTTGAGATTTGTGTACTGTCATGGCAACTGCATGTTTTACTGAAAATTGATTTGTCACAAATAGTCTTACACCGTTACATAGGCCTTCTGATAAATGTAACATCATTAATAAATATTTTTGTATTAAATATCAATTCGTGCGGTAGTTAGTCAGAAATGTTGACACTTTTAAGAAATTCTGTTGTAAACTGGTCCTTCAGGTTGGTCTTTCACCGTAACATGACTGTGATAGATTTAGTACTCTTCAGGAAGCTTGGCAACTATATCTTCATTATCTTCTCCCTCTCCCTCTCTCTCTCTCTTACACACTTTGATTTTAATGTTCCGATTTTCGGCTGTTCCTTTTAGGTTTCCTGAATTTTCAAATCGGTAGAACTGTTTCTGAGATACATAATTTATGTACATATTTATTTATATAGAAGAATTGCTCGTTTAAACATATAAGACATAAGATAAGTAAAAACTCTGTCGCCTACAATTAAAATATTTACGCTTAAGGTTTCATCTTTTGCTTCCTTGCTAAATTCCTATCAATGTTTATATGCCCGATTATTTTGTTAAAGATTTTTAAAAGAAGAACGACGTCGACAACAAAATCAACAACAAACTCAAATTTAATAACCAAATAACAACGACAGCAACGGCAACAGCAACAGCAACAACAACAACAACAACATTTAAATTTAATGTGCACATAATTATGGTTACGGGTTAATTATTTGTGAAATTATTGTTAAATTGGCAAATCATTATCTTATTCTCTCTCTCTCTCTTTTAACTACACTCTCTCAAAAGCACTCTTCTAACTCCACCTCTTCTTTATTTGTCTGGTGTTACTGGCTTTGTCCGTTCTCCCTTGCATAGTTCGATTTAGTTCGCGACTTTGCGACTTTGTCTGGTTGATCACGGTCCCGGCCAAAGAAGTAGTCATTGTTGTCGACTTTCTTGTTGTTGTTGTTGTTGTTTTTGTACGCTCTGTCGGCGATGACGATAATGATGTTGATGACGATGATTATAAAGATTATGACATTGTTGATGGGAATGTTGGTGATGGTGATAGTGGCAGCGTTTGTTGTGAACACTGCTTAGTATTTAAGGCATTGGGGTGGAAGTTTACCGACTTTCTCTCTCCTTAAGTAATAATCTATTTTAATTATGAGTGAAAAGGCGTCTCAACAACTTCCGTTCCATTTGTTATTGTTAATATTGATGTGTTGGTGTCTGAAAGAAATCTTAACAAAATCAACGGGTAATTGTAATAATTGATCTACTATACAGTTAAATCTCTAGTCGCAGACATCTCCCCCAAGCGGACATCTACGATTGCAATGAAATTGTCCGGCCACGGGAGATTTTACTGTACATCTACATGTACATACGTAAATGGTGAACGAAGTTTGGTCTCGGAGAATCTGTTTGAAATGTGTGAGAGCGCCTGCACTTATAATTATTGAATTAAATCGCCTAGATTTTAGAGTGTGTATCAATTGTATAGATTTACATACTCGTACACATATTGTAGTTGTTTATCAAAAGAGAAGCACAATGGTGTTCTCAAAAACCTATTGTAGTATAATATTATGTGTGTTTTCGATATAAATCATACATTTAAAGAAATAAATACATATAAGTACATATGTGCATATGTACATATATACGTTAATGATTTACAGAATACGGGTTCTATAACCAAAGCTAAGAACAAGACGCAAAGCAAAGTGTGCGCGATGGCAGCTCACAGGTCACAAAAAAAAACAAACGATAATTATAATCAAGATACGTTTCCACTTAAAATTTTCAAAAAGTAACCGCAGCCAAAGTTATTATTGCAATAATCACAACAAGAACAGCATAACATCACCATTGACTTGAGATAAAAACAAGATCAGGCCGGAATCATGTCAGAAAATAAAAAAGAAATAACGTTAGCTAGACAACAAAGAAAAAATAAAGTTCATTTGCTTTTCTTCTTAATCGTCATTATAATCATCATCATCATCACCTCCATGATCATCTTCAAACTAAAATTACCGAAAATTACTCAAATCACCAATTATGTGTGTTAGTCCTTTATGGTCACATTCGCCGCATGTGTACCCAATTCATGTTGAGAGAAAGGATGGATCTTTCGTTTATAGTACTTTTTTTCTACTCGTTTTTACACTTCGAAAATTTCATTCTAAACGCCAATGCAGGAATCATGTATCGTGTAGCTTTATAGATTTATAGTATTCAGTTATAGGGGCGCTCGTATTTCAGCAATATAATGCATATACAAAGGTTTCAGAACAAACTGCTAAGATTTGCTGTGAATGCACCCTGGTATGTCCATAGAAGCGACATTGAACGCAATCTACTTTACAGCGATAAGCGAAGTCGAAAGGCTATATTAGAACATTCAAAACCCTTTTTCATCGAAGGCCCGTGTAATCAGTGATATTCACAAAGTTTCGTATCACATTGTAGAATATAACAAAATAGAAGAATAGTCTAATGCAGCTACTCACTCGTTTTAGGCTTCTGAACACAAAGGGTGCTAACGGGACCCTATTATTAAGCTTCCACCGTCCGCCCGTACATCCGTCCGTCCGACTCCGCTGTATCTCATGAACCGTAATAGATAGACACTTGAAATTTTTACAGAATGTGTATTTCTATTGTCATGATAGCAACAAATACTAAAACTAAAAAAAAGTTCAAAAATTAATGCGCTCCCCATACAAGTTTTAGAAGCTTAGTTATTTATTTTGTTTCATATTTTGTTAATTTTTTTTTTGTAGTATACTTTAAGGCTGTATGAATATTTCACTTTTGCTTTTGATCAAAGTTGATATGTAGTATTAAGTTAAGCACTCGATATTAGACTTAATTATGGTAAATAATTAAAACAATAGACAGTTTTGTTAAAGGGTATTTAAAACAAAAGAAAAAAATAAATAATTAAAAATCTTCAGGACATATTCCGTGTTAATGAAAACTATTTTAATCTGATGCTCACTATTTTTATATCTCAATCTATCTATATCTGTCTTCTTCTATCTATGTACAATATATAAAATTGGAAGTATGTATGTACATATGTATGTGACTATGTTGCTTATGGATTCCGAAACTGCGGAACCGATTTTGATGAAATTTTAAGGGAATCTCTAGCATAGTCTTGAGAGTGCTTCAGTAAAGTTTTGTGCGATCGGACTTGCTGTTGTCGAGAAATTGGTGGATAAAATTTTGCATATCTTTATTTTTCTGTCTTTTGGCTATTCAAAATGTATTGTTTTTGTTTTGCAACAACTAACATAAGTACATACATGTGTCTGAATTAAATGAATATTGTAATCAAGATATGCTATGTGTATTGTACAAATTGTATGTACTCGATATTTCTTCATCATATTGTACTGTACAGTAGAACAGTAGATGGCGCAGTTGAGTAAAGTACAAAAGTACGTCTTTAGCAAAAAATCCTTAAAAGCTATACGTGAGTTATAAAAGTAATTTTCGATTTTTATACCAAGTGCGAATCAGTAAAAGCACTTTGTCATGGTGTTTGTAAAATTTAGAACCGAACGAGTAAGGTGTTGCCAGTGTATGATCATTTTAAGTTGGTGATGTTGCGAATATTTGCATTCACATTCGCATTCTCAAATTCTGTGATTTGCTATTACCGCAAAATGTTAGCTTTATTTCTTTATATGTTCATATATATGAGACAAATGCGTGAAAGCAAAGTTATGAGAAGCAACTTTTTTCTTTAAAATATTTTAACACCTTTTCGTGTGTTGTCTTGTCTGCACGACCGCTTTTTGCCGTCGTTGGCAGTTGTCTGTCATCGGTATTTGTCACATTGACGTTGTTAACTCGTTTTGTTAAATGAACTCCTTATTTTAGAAGCGCACAAATTTAGAGAAATTCACATTTATTCGAGCCGACAAATGATTTGAACGGTGCGATGTACTGAAATCATGTATGCCAAATTACGTGAATTCAATATTTAACTAATGTTAAAGAAGCTAATAAAAATTAAACGTTGAAAGTTATACGTGATAAGGTGTATAGAAGTTTAAATCAATGGAAAAGATACAGTCACAGAGACAAACAGATTTTTGTTTAAATACCACGGTTCGACTTCATTGAATACAATTAAAGGTTTGGTAAATAGAATGTTTTTCCCGAAATCATGAAAGATCAAGAAAGTTCCTCTATATGACCTGACTTTGATAATTATCAATCAGTCTATCCTTAAAAATTCATTTTTTATTTTTTTCCCCGATTAAACTATCTTTTGAATATCAAGTGAAAAAGGATCAAGTTTGGTGCCAATGATGTTCCAGGTTGTAAGCGTCATCGTATTTAATGCATTAAGCTTATTCCAATATTAGCAAGACAATCGAATTCGCAACTGACTTTCTTTTACTCAAAGCCCCAAGAGTGCCTCGAGGTACATATTCATAATTTCTCACCTTACAGGTAAACGAAAGCTTCTACACCCTTTTTGAATTCATTGTTGCATTGTTGGGGCCAAAATGTATCCTAGAGAAAATTAACCGACTTATTTTCTTCAATAATCTTGAATTGAAGTTGGTCATCTGCGGTGCTGTAAGATTAATCTTTTATACGAGTACACGAGTATGTTATATTGTTGCATATCTGTGGCAATAAGTTAAAGTAGCGTAAGTCGAAAATTGAGTTTGAACGTTATCATTTTTAACCGCTTTGCAACGCGTATTTCGACTAAAGAATTTTCGAAAATGTGCCTTAGAAACATAGCTGCTATATCGTTTTACTTTAGTGTACTTGAAATTAAAAACATTGAAATAAAACCGAACAGGAATTGTTTTACACAAATTGGGCAACATCTCAAAACATAGATTTTCGACTTAAGCTATTTTAACTTATTGCCACAGATATGTATGGACCTTCCTTTTTACCCGCCTGCCAAGAAGGGTTATGTTTTTCGAGCGTATCTTGTATGTTTGTAAAATTCTTTATTACCTCGTATCTTCAAAATGGCTTGATGGATTTGGACAATTGAGGTATCGTTATATTCGACTTAAAAACCCAAGTGTTCTTAGATAGGTGTTTGAAAAACACAAAATGGCGGATTTTTGGCGTGAAATAGAAATATGTATTAAAGTTGTTCTTATTAGAAAAACTTTTTTGTTTATTGTCTTATCGAACTGAAATTTGGACATGATGAGTTTCTGGTACATATTTACTAACCATGTAACCAAGATCCTAGGACAACTACCATACAAACACAAATTCAAATTAAAGTTCTTTACAGTGCATTACTTTTAAATTGGTTTTTTTTGCTGTCGGGTTTTTGATTTTCATGATTATTAATTCTTGTTCAAAGGTGTATTTTGGAATAATTGCGCTGTTTGTTATACATGCAATATTTTTTATCAGCATGTAGTGCATGACGGTGTCATAATCTTCGGTAAAACCGAAGCTTTTCAAAATTGTAAAGTTTGGGTTAACAATTTTAATTATTCTAATCTTTTTATTTCAGTTGCTGTCATGCTCGTGCGTAAATGCATCATCTTCTAAATAACTTGGTAAATATATATAAATTTGAATGTTTGGGTGGGATCTTAACTAAAAAAAGCTTTCACCTATATACTTTCAAAATAATATATTGTAAAAATGTTGGATTTAATAAAAATATGATGAACTTTGCTAACACTGGTTAAAGTTACCACATGTGTACATATTCATATTGTATTCAATAATACAAAATGTAAAAAGTAATCGTACATATTTATGAAATTCGAAAGAAAATATTACAATATAAGTAGGCACATAAATACTATGTACCTTGTGTATGTATCCTTATAAAGAACAATTAATATTTGGATTAAAAACCTCTCGTCGAATCTTGTCTATGAAAGAAGATACAAAAATTAAATCAATCGCTAAACCAAACTAAAATTTACATCACTGGTATTTCTGATAGTTTTTGTGTGTTTAGCAAATAAAATACTAGGTTTTGCGAATGCTTCTCTTACAATATATTTCGTTTTCAAAACCTTTTTCGCTTTCGGTTTCTCTGATATTCTTTTTCCTTTATTTACTGCTGACTTTGTCTTGATTTGCATTAAATCAGATTTGTCGCATACGAGTTAGGAAGAACGAATCGACCGACATACCGAACGTCGTACGTACTGAGCAGGCTCAATAAATGAATTTTGGTTCGCATTGTTTCGGAATCCTGTCTTTCTCGTTCGTTCATTGTGTTGTGTTTCCAGCATTTTCCGCTGGGCGTCGTCGTCACCACCGTTCGGAAAGACGTTGCCATTGTCTTTAAAACTGGAAGCTTAATCTTAAGACTTTGCTGCCTCGCTATTGTTGTCATTGTTGCAATATTTTTGCGGCTGCTTGTTATTGTCATTGCTGTTCTTCTTGTTGGTGCTGGGTGTGCTCCTCCTGCTGTGGCTTCGCTTATTCGCTCGGACGCTCAATTCTTAACTTAAATTTATTTTGTTTGTGTATCTTTAGAATTGTGAACCCAGATAAACGAACAGACTGCTGACAGACGATTCTTCTTAGAAAAAAATCAAACGTAAGCGTTAAACAATAATTCTTTTAATACAATTTTGTGCTTATTTCATCGTGTTTCTTCTTACTATAACTATTTTAAGAAAATGTAAGATAAGCATTAAAGAAGACATCGAGGAGTGCATAAAATGGTTCGAAAATTTTGAATAAGCAAATAACTTTGATGTATACGTCAAATAAAATTATCGAAACTAATTCATCCCAAATACTATTCGGATTTTTCACATTTTCAAATTAAAACCTTCAAATTGCTACAACTGTAGACCAATCTGAGTTTATTACATACACATACATATATGGGATCAATAGATCTGCCAATAGTCTGCCCGGAAAGGCTTACATACATACCATATGAAAAAGTAAAACATTTCTTTCTTTTTTTGGTAACGCCTGAAAGTAATCTTCGAAAAACCCATATTGGAACGTACGGTGCTTTCGCTGTCATCAAGTTTGTTGATTTGATTTTTATTACTTAGCTTTTTCTTTATGTTTCTGTGTTTGATATTATATTCTTTATTTATCGTACATTAAATCGGTTTTATTATTTTTGTTTTTGTTTTGGTTTTATTTCACGTTGTGACTCGTTGCGTTATGCCCCTTCCATACTTTACTACCTTGGCTTCCAGCAGACCTTGTCCGCTTATGAATTTATGGATACACATGCGAAAATGCGCCCTTCTATCTTTTCTGTCTGATAAAAGGCGCTAATTCAAGACGGGGTTGGTTGGTCGCTCTTTGGGACTACCATATTCTATATTCCTTTTTTTTCCGCATTAGTATCCTTTCATTATTTCTTTTAATTTACTTAGTTTTGCTTGTAGCAGATTTTCCTATTTCTTGTTTTTCTTTGTCTTTTTCACATCTATTTACTGTATATTTCTTTTTTACTGGTGACGTGCAGATTTTGTAATGGCAAAATGATGAATTGATTATGTCGGACTTGACAGCGGCCGTAGATAGTGAGGGCTCTTGTATTATATAAAGTATGTCGGCACGAGAGAATGAGCAATATCGCAATATTTGTATTGTATTTGTTTGTATTCAATTACACTCATATGACGATATCTTTCCCAATGTTGTTAGAGGAACTTTGGTGTGCGGTACGGTAAGGTCTCTATAGTGCAGAGTAAAAATATATTACAATGAGTAAAGACGAAGAGACAATTGTAGTCATGTTTCCATTGATAGGTACTTATGCATCCTCTCGGTCCTTTCAGAGGGTGAAGGAAACAATAAAAAAGTTGCGCAGCCACATGAGGCCCGCAGTACCAACTGCTGATTGTTCGAGAAAATAATTCATTACCATATTTATGCGCACTCGAAACAATGCGCGACAATTTTAATGAAGGCACAAAATATATAAATTTATTATTGTTCGTCGGTTGAACTTGGGAATCGTTTGCGCTGATTTCAACGTGAATTCGTTGGCTTTAGATCAGTTAAGTTCTCTTTATATATTGTTTCTTATACCTTTCATATACATATGCACGTATGTATTGTGTGAATGATATTATCACTTCTCCGTAACGTTTGTAACGCATTCAATGAGATGTTAGAAACATAATAAAATTACATAGTACAATATATCGCTGTCTTTTATTATGGAGATATTCATATGAAAATTAGATATTGTCACTCAGTTTTAGTCGTCAGATTACCTAAAGTAGTATCTATCTTAAAAGATATTTTTTAAAATTATTTGTTGGTCGATCAATCTTAAACGCATCTACGATCACCTCAAGTATAAAGAGATCAGATTCACAAATTCAGTATTTTACGAAATGATATTTTAGTTTGTGTAGTCTTTTGTAGATGTATCTACTCGTATTTACAAATATATAGTTTAAAAAAGTATAAATACTTCAGTGCAACTCAACTACTGTCTTCCGTTTTTAGTTTTGTTTTGTTTTTGCGACTTAAAACGTTCTTTTTGCCATCGTGCGAGACTGGATTGATGATGAAGGCGACAAAGCGAATTTTGTGAACTGTTCATCACACAGGCAGTCCGCCAGACAGACAGAAATACAGAAAGAAAGACAAAAAGACAGACTGCTGCCGTTTTTGTTTAAAACATCCATTGCTCGATGGTATCGATTCATTGATCTTGCCGAAATATACGATCGGACATTCGTTTGTGACGCACAAAAACGTGAAAATCAAACATAATAAAAGCCAAACCGAACTGCCGAACTAAAAGAAACGAAGTTTTCAAAAAGGTATGGAAAAGGTGACGGGGATGAAATGGAGCACAAAAGCAAGTGACACTTTCGTATAACTTCCTTTGGGCGTGCTCTTTTTGTTGTATTATATTTAATTTTTTATTTACGCACATGAAGAACAAAAAAAAAAAAAAAAACAGGAACAGCAATATTCATGCGCACAACAATCTTAGACCTCAGACCCGAGACCAAAGTAACTTGGCATTATTTTTATACTCTTCACGCAGAGAATAGTTTGTCAAGAAGTTTGTAACACACAGAAGCAGACATCGGAGACCCCATATAGTATGTATAGTCTTGATGAGCTCGATGAGACTGTATGTATACAAACTAATCTCTCAGTTTTTGAGATAGAGAGCTGAAATACGAAGTAATGTTCTTTATAGAATTTTTTTTTTTTTGTTTTTCGTCTTATCGAACTAAAATTTGAACACTATGAGTGCCTGATCCACATTCATCAACCATGTAAATTTCAAGATCCTAGGATTACTGGATCGTATAGCTCCCGATATGTGTGCTCAATACACCGTCGCTATGCGCCATCTACATGGGACACATATTTCATACAAACAGTCATGCGCCATCTACATGTGACTATTGGTGCATTGAAATTAGTATGAATACTGACTCTACCCTAAACGTAAGTCATTCTTTCTGGTTTGCATGTGTTTAAGGCATTTCATATTCGATTGAATCGAAGTTAATGATTTCTCATGTTTGTTTCTTTTTATTGTTCGAGCTCTTTTTTGTTTTTAAAAACAACAGCACCCACACAAAAAGTGGGGCAACAACGCTGCCAAACAGCAAAGTAAACTGGTCTGGCCTGCCCGCAGCGTAAGAGTTTACGGTACGGAATTTTCATTGAAACAAGCTTATCGACAAGAGGAGAGACAAATGAGACAAAAAGTCGGAAAGGCTAACTGCCTAACCATAAATACATACAAATACAATACAGTAAATAGAATAAATATTTACATATACCTTGTGTAATGCCTTGCAAATATTCTGAATTCAAATGGTTTTACTATTAAAAATTTCGGCTATAATAAATTTAATGAGTAGCAAAACAAAAAGTAACAAATTTTACTAAAACGGACTAAACATTAAACTGGTCTTATTCAATGATCATTCAGTTTAAAAGCAAAATAGTAACACACGTTTAATGTATATATCCTTTAAAATATTCTTATCATTGATAATTTGCTTTAGAGAATGCTATAAATGGTACGAATTCATACCACCTCCTTTCCATAGTGAGCAGTGGCGTGTTGGTTTACGGAGTCTTCAGTTTCATCCAATCTGGCACGCGTTGCATATGAACAACGTGAACTTGAAGATTTGTGTGTTGAACTGTCTTAAAGCAAATCCAAAATATGCTTTATAACAAGGTCTTTAGTCAACGTATTTTTATAAAATTTGACTCTACATTTGGAATCAATGAAGTTTGCCGTGACAAACAATATTTCATTTTATAAAATTGAAAATTTCCTATTGAGCTCCTTTTTCAAAACGGTTGTCGTATCAATTATTAAGAATTCTTTCCAAAGTAGTGCTTAAGAGAATTACTGATAATACAGAAACATCGACCGCACTTAATTTTTTGATTACTCAATTCAAATAGAGAGAACTGCATTGTGTATGATTGTTCGGATGGAACACTCTCGCTAAAAATTAAATCCAATCAACTCAGCGACCGGCCGGAACATGTTTACAATATTTACAGATAATGTCACTTTTTAGAAGCTAGACGCGATACCTCTGGCTAAGAACAATATCTTGTCAGCCCGCTTTCATTTTTCTATTAGTCGGATCACGAAGAGTAAGACATATGTATGTATGTTTTGAAGATTAAAAGAGCACCAGTTTTACTTACTTTTAGCTTGGAAAAATTGCTATGCCTTTCACAATTTTCGCAATGCTCCTTATAATACTACTATTTTTTGAAAACAATTTATTTTTTTATTTCATTACTTTGTGTTTTAAAAGAAGATCCCCACAAATTAGTTTTTTCCGAATATAAAAATTGTAGTCCTTCCTCTGAGAGCTTCATAATAGCACCACAAACATACATAAATATTGTATTTTTTATCTTCTTGCACATTGCTTACTTAGTTTTTACATACTATAATACAATATCACCATCACCAAATTCAAATCAGACCAATAGGTAAGTCTTTTATTCTACATCAAAAATTCAAAGAATTCATTATTGCATTCCCTTTGCATTTTGATGTAAAATTTGTTCAGCAAAGCATTAAATTGAAAAAAATCAGTGCTAAAGCAATAATTTTCATAATTGTCTCTATTCTTACCAAAACGATAACAATAAATATTATAAAGACTTCTATCGGATCTGTGTTATTCTATACACACACACACACACACTGTCGAGACGCCCTCACTCATAAAAAACACTCACAATTTGCATTATGACTGAAAATGGCCGATTGGGTTCATGAAACATCACAAGCCAGCCATGAGCAAGTGATGATCGTCATTAACTTTGCTGCTCGAAATGCCAATTTTGTTGATGATTTTAGTAAATGTGGTTTGATTTTGCCGACTCCCTACAAAAGTACAATATTACATACCTATGTACACTATACCCCAATGTACCCTTCTAAAAGTATAGATGATAACTGTAATACAATATTGATCACTCAAAGTCACTATTTTCATCATCATTATCATGTGTTTTAACAATCGGGACTATCGGTTACCATGAATCCGTAATAATTAATAATAGGTATCAAATACAATCTTGATGGAATTAGGTTTCTATAAAATTTCTAAGCAAATCACTTCCAGATAGCTAGACATATGTACGTGCATAGTAAACTTTGTTTATAGGGTATTCTGCTTTTACGGTGACAATCCAGTAAACCGGTGAATCGGTAAAGAAACTTTATAATGGTTAAGTAGTCTTTATTCATAATGAGCAATTTTATTTCGCTTGTAGTAGTTTTGTCATTGGCAATTTTAAGTTAACCATCTATAACCAACAAGAATCAGTGAATTGTTTTAAATCGCAACTCTTTACTCTACTCTTTGACGAATAAATATTCTTTTATATACATACATACATACATATTGTAATTGTAAATAAGATTACAATTTATATGCAAATGTATGTTTCTATGCATTCACATACATATTTTGTACATATGTATGATTTGTTTCTTCTAGCTAATGCAAGCACTTGCTATTGTTATTGTTGTTATAATTGCTGTGTTATGCTGTTGTCGTTGTTGTGTGCACACAATATTTAAGTTGTCATCAGAGAGAGGAGAGTTGTCAGAGTTGTCATTAAATAGCTATAAAGCAGTTTGAAAACGCATTTCAGATAATTGTGAAGTAATTACCTACGCGCAGACCCCTTTTACTTTTCATCCCTTCGTTATCCATCCCATACACAATACAATAGTACAATTCCCTCCTTTCAATGAAACAACCAGCAAATTCCCCACACTAAATATCGTCATCGTTATTGGTGTCGTTATTCTTGTTGTTGTTGTTGTTGCGGCTGTTGCAGGGTAGGGCGTCTCCATTACTGTTGTTATAGTCGCTATAGTTCAAATTAATAGATGCGTGCAATGAAATTTACATGTGAACACAAGTAATTGTAATTGTATACACACATATAAATTTACATTTATATACAGAGATATATAAGTACATATGTATATGTGTATGTAAGATTCATTTGTACCTATACATATGTATGTTACATACACCGCATATTTATTTACATAAACTAACGGTATTTCCATATGCGCATAGCCAGATTGTATAAAGGTCCATGAGAAAAATGTTATAAGTCAAAGTCAATTGTTGTGACACCAATGTATACAAAAGGCCAGAAAGATTCCAATAATGACAGTCCTCTGTGTTAAATGCGCTATTGTTGATCCATGCAAACGAACAATAGGGTCAGCAAATCAATACAAAATAAAAGAACTTAATTTTAAAGTTAGTCAAAATTTTAATTCGTTTCTAGATATTTTTTATCGTAAACATACATCTTTGATTAACTAAACTTATTTTTGATAATATGCGTCAAATTATAAGATCTTATTATACTCTTCACGGGAGTGAATAGTATTATAAGTTTGTCATGAAGTTTGTAACACACAGAAGGAGACATCGCAAACCACATAAAGTATATATATTTGTGATCAGCAGGATGAGAACAAAAGTTTTTTGTTTTTTAACATATCGAACTGAAATTTGGACACTATTAGTTTGCAATCTATGACCATCAATCGTGTAAATTTCATGATTCTAGGGCTACTAGGTGGGGTACCTCCGATACAAACCCCCCTTTAAATTAATGTTCTTGTTAGAAAAATATTTTTGTTTTTTAACGTATCGAACTGAATTTTGGACACTATAAGTTTGTAATTTATAGCCATCAATCATGTAAATTTCATGAACCTAGGGCTACCAGATGTGGTACCTCCCATACAAACCCCCCTTTAAATTAATGTTCTTGTTAGAAAAAGTTTTTTGTTTTTTAACGTATCGAACTGAAATTTGGACCCTATAAGTTTCTGATCTTTATTCATCAACCATATAAATTTCATGATCCTAGGGTTACCAGGAGTACCTCCCATACAAACCCAAATTAAATGGCAAACTTTTAAAGAATAAATGTACAATAAAATTGCCACTCAAACTGATGTGATGCTAAGAAAGGAAGGTTGGATGCAACTCGGAGGAGCGTGAAGAGTATTACATCTTTGGCATAGCCAAAATGATAGCCTTCTTTCTGGCTGAAAATACCTTGCATATCTTGATTTTTAAAAACGTATATAATCAGTAATATAAATACATTTATTTTTCGAAAAAATGAGAAACACAAGCAAAGCCTGGTCCCCTGGTTCTTTATTATTAATCAAACACGATATATGTATATAAGTTTAACACTATATGTAACCGTAAGTGGATAGTAATAAATACAAACCAAAAAAATTGTTATCTTTGGCTAGAGTCAGTATTCATTCATAAATATTTGGCAACACGTCATGTGGCCAATTTCTCTTTGACCATGTGCTAATGATCATACAACGTGAGCGCATGACATGATATTTGACCCTCCTATGATTGAGCACAAAATATTGATGTAACTTATGTTTAGTACTGACTCTTGTATTCATACTGCACTTCGGGAGGTATACGATCCAGTAATCCTAATCTTGAAATTTACGTGGTTGGAGAATATGAGTGACTTTTATAGTGTCCAAATTTTAGTTCGATAAGACAAGACACAAAAAAAAAATTTTGGGATGTGCAGCGTCTGGTAGAAAGAAAACTTCGTGCAAAGGACATTTTATAAGTTTTTATTTTCACCAGATTTGGAAATATTAAGATACATATTCAGAAAACGATTTAAAATAACAGTTAACATATGTTATCTGTTTTTGATGGATTG
Source organism: Amiota communis (assembly GCA_037043315.1). Taxonomy (NCBI): domain Eukaryota; kingdom Metazoa; phylum Arthropoda; class Insecta; order Diptera; family Drosophilidae; genus Amiota; species Amiota communis. Next base: position 401,475 of record JBAMAV010001500.1, on the reverse strand, counting down.
GTCTTATGACCCAATATTTAATAAATGCTATATTATGTGTGTGGTAGCTGCTATGTAAATTGCCCTAAAATTTATAAGTTTTGTATTGGCAGTTCTTCATTTGCTTAACTGTGATATAAACAATGTTGAATACATAATAAGTAGTTAGTTTTCTGACATGTTTTATTTGTTTCTTTAGACTATTAGTGCTGTCTGAAAAGTTTGTTAAGTCTTACGAAGATGGGTAAATTAAACTTGTTGTGTAATAATATGTACGTAAATTGTAACACACAATTAAGATGGCTTTGGTAATTTGATAATATAACTTACGTTAAATCTGTATGACATGTGGCACTCACTTATTTGTTGTTTTTATGCTTATTACTTTTACAGGACTTCGATGACTCTAATGACGACGGCTCTCCAATGTCCAGTACTGCTGACGTCGAAGCTTTCAATGGCAAAATCGTTTACAACCTCGATGGCAGCGCTTACATAATCGATGCGGAAAATGCAACAGTATCTAGTGTCAGCTTAAGTTCAGCAGCGAACAGGGCTAGCAACACAAATGCGACGAGTAATTCACAAACTTTACCTCACACAGGCTCAACGACAGCAACACCGTCAGCAACATTTTCTGCTGAAAATAGCAAGACACCAGCAAGGATAGCGACAAAATTAGAAAAGACCCCATCGAATGAAGCTTCGTTCTGTCAAGATATTCCTAAGGCAGACGTGGGAGTGAGTCAGGTTGCTATTGCCACCAGTCCGAAAATTCACTCGTTCCGTGTGGTATCTGCACACGATGCCAGCGCACATAGCCCCAGTGAGTTTGCAAGAGCGTTTAAAAACCACAAGCCGATTTTAATGTGCTTCATTTGTAAACTCTCCTTTGGAAACACAAAGTCTTTTAGTGCACATGCGAATACCGAGCACTCACTAAATCTTCTAGAACTTGAAAAGCAGCTGTTGAATTGCGAATACTCTAGTGCCATTATACAGCGCAATATGGATGAGAAACCACAAATATCCTTCTTGGAACCACTAGACGCCGTGAACCAAATAAGTTGCGATATGCTTAGTAGCGTTCGAGAAAAAACTGCTAAAACGACAACTGAGAAGGAGGGCATAACTGAGGCAAGGAATAAAGCGGATAATACAGAGGAACTGACTTCAATAGACGATAGAAGATTTACACACTCCTGTTTGGATGCAACGATAGGAGACGAGGCTGCTCTCAATGATCAATTTTGTTCCTTAAACTCAGAAAATACTAAGACTAACAGCAATCCTATAAAACCACCCTCATCATCTTCATCAACGACAGGCGCAACGTCTTCGCCACCTGTACCAGTTGTCGCGATAACCACAGCAATTACCGCAGGCCAAGCAGCTAGTGCAACTGTAACAACAATCACCTCTCCAATCAGCGATGTCGTACCGACGACTTCCACTACATATGATGCAACTAGTACTGATAATTTAAGTAGCAATAAGTTATCCACAAAAAAAAAAATTGGAGAAGCTGTAACAATATCCAGTAGCACTAACAGTTGTCGCCAAAGTCCTTCAATGTCACCTGCTTTGACTGAGGCTAGTTCCGTTGGTGATTTCTTTCAACAACAGCTCTGCTTAGGTTCATCACGCGGAGTTGGATTTGATAGTTTGCTACAACAACAGCTTCATCAAGAGTGCACTTTTCCATCTCCATCAGCACAAAATCACTTTAGTTCCTTACATGCGTCTTTAGCAGCCGCATTGGTGGGCAGCAGCGTTGGTGTCAGTGTCTCTGATTCTAATGCAAATGGCGTTAAAATAATAAGTGACTTTTTTCAACAACAGATGTCGGTAGCGCAGCAGGATCACTTTGCTTTCTGCAATAGTACAGTATGCTCTGAGCATCCTGATCATAAGGGTATTGACTGCAAAACATGTGAATTTATGGAAGTGCAGAGCAGTCAAAAGTCACCAATAACTCCACAACGCTCACCTAACAATGCAAGCGCAAACAGTGGTGCTGGCAGCGTTCTACCTACAAATTTATCCATGTCACCTACAACATCAGTTGCCAGCGTAGGAAATACGGGCAGTGCCACTACTTCAAGTTTTACAATTGGAGCATGCTCCGAACATATTAATGGTCGGCCCCAAGGAATGGACTGTGCTCGGTAAGTAGTAGTTTCAAAATTCTTAATAGACATACATTTATGTATATATTATATATGTAATATACAATAGAAAGGGCAGCAAACAAACCATTATTTGCTCATGGCATTATGGCATCACCATAACCTTGCTCATTGAGGCGTGAGTTCAAGTGCTCCGGGCAGATCATTTGCACAATATTGGTTCGGCTTCATTTAACTTTTACAAAAATGAGGGCTGAATGGGAAAAGGAAACAATTTTTGAATACTGATTTTAATCCAAAGGGTTATTCATGCTAATGAGTCTTCTGAGTGCTATACCCCTGCTTCGATCTTTATTTGATTGTCAGTGAAGCGTAATTATTCCTGTTGTTTGAACTCTGGCGTCTTCTGTGCTAAATAATCCTGTTTGATATGCGGCCTCATCATTAGTCTTGGTTTCGACTTCAGATTTTATATTCATATGCCGAACGTGACATAATAATTCATTTGGGCAATTTGCACATGTTCAAGGTATGGGAGTTGTTCATTTACTCGCAAATGAAGCTTGGGATTTGCGCGTACTAATGAGTAAGGTTAGATTGATTGCTATATGTACTGTATTGGCATGAGCACAGCCTAACATATTCCATTTACTGTTGAGTTAAATCTTTATACAATATCATATTACATGCTTAAAAATGATTGTGGTATTCATTATTAAAGGTTTTTTTAGGGCATTAGATTCGTTAAAAATTAATATTAACCTGGTTAAAAAAAAAACGCAAAACGAAGTATTACGCTACAGTCTCTCAAAGTACGCCACTCCCATTTTAAAGCTTAAAGATTGTAAACGATACTTATTTGTAGGGGATCTTTATATTAACCTTCTTACGAACTTTAAACCGGTTCTGATTATAAGTACGTCTTCAAATTTTTTGGGTGAGCTTAAGTATACCCAGTCTTCACGGGATTGAATAGTATTATAAGTTTTTCATAAAAATTTTAACACACAGAAGGAGACATCGCAGACCACTTAAAGTATATATATTTTTAATCAGCTCGATGAGACGAGTTGATTTAGCCATGCCCGTCTGTATGTATGCAACTAGTCCCTCAGTTTTTGAGCTAGAGAGAAATATTGCACATAGGGTTCCTTTTATTGTACCATACACTGCAAATTTGTCGGAATCAGCCGAATCGGATCACTAGGGGGTGTACCTCCTATACAAACCACCATTTAAAATAATGTTCTTATTAGTTAAAAGTTTTTTGTTTTTTGACTTGTCGAACTGAAATTTGGACACTATTAGTTCCTGATCCATATTCATCAACCATGTAAATTTCATTACCATAGGGTTACCTGGAGGGTTACCTCCAATACAAATCCAAATTAAATGACAGACTTATAAAGAGTAAAGTGCCACTCAAACTGTGCTCATATTTGATACTCAAACAGTGTTCTTTGTTTATACTGAAACTGTAATAGAAATAATATAGTGATACTAAGAAAGGAATGTTGGATGCAACCCGGAGGAGCGTGAAGAGTATTACATCCTTGGCATGGCCAATGATAGCCTACTTTCTGGTTTAGCCTAGAAAACAGTAGTAAATTACCGATACATGCAACTCTCTTTCTGATTATTTAAAAAAAAAAAATTAAACAGGTAATCATGACCGTTATGCTAAACTTTACAATAGTAAAAAGGGAACAGTCTAGTGATGCGACTTTTGGGATGTGCAAAATAAAATAAAATTAAACCAATTGTAGTTATTTCACTTAATAAATCGTGTGTCCAGTACCAATTGTGACTATTTACTAAAGTATCTTGTTGCGATCATTAAATCACATCAGATCATTGGGGTGGGCAGTCTCATCATTCATTTGCAAAGCACGACACACACTCGCATATATACGTATATTTACGGTGGACGAGTGCGGCCACATAATCCACTAGAATTTAAATTAAATAATTAAGATCTATATGATGAATAAATATCATTTATTGTGTGGTCGTTCGTCCGATTGTTGTTTAGTTGGGTCGTCCGTTGCTCGGTGGTTCGGATATTTTTGTTTGATTTCAGAGAATCTGAATTTTAATTTGTGCGATGTACTTTATAAAGTTATTATTGTTTCATTGTTACAGCTGTGAAATGATTCTGAATTCGGCACGTCTGAATACTGGCGTACAAATGTCAACACGAAATTCTTGCAAGACCCTAAAGTGTCCTCAATGTAACTGGCACTACAAATACCAGGAGACATTAGAGATTCATATGCGAGAGAAGCATCCGGATGGCGAAAGCGCTTGTGGTTACTGTTTAGCAGGTAAGACTAAAACGATTCAGCTTTAGTTCAGTGATCGATCATTGACATATTTGCACATTGTTCATAGGTCAACAGCACCCACGCCTGGCCCGCGGTGAGTCATATTCATGTGGCTACAAGCCGTACCGTTGTGAGATTTGTAACTACTCAACAACAACAAAGGGTAATCTTTCGATTCATATGCAGTCGGATAAGCATCTAAATAATATGCAGGAACTAAACAGCTCTCAGAATCTGGTAGCAGTCGCAGCAGCTGCTGCTGCGGCTAGTAGTAAATTAGACTCAGGCAACAAGATGCTGATGTCGAATGCAATGCAGCAACAATCGCAAACAACTGGGTCACAAGTAGCTGTGAATGTAAGTTCCGCTAGCGCCAGTTCTGTCGGTAGCGGTAGCACAGTTGCTTCTTCTGCTGCACAAGGCAGTAACAAGCCAAAACCTTCATTTCGGTGCGACATATGCAGCTACGAGACTTCAGTTGCACGCAATTTGCGTATACACATGACCAGCGAAAAACATACACATAATATGGCGGTACTGCAAAATAATATTAAACATATTCAGGCTTTTAACTTTCTACAGCAGCAGCAACAACAACAGCAAGCGTCAGTAGCAGGGGGAATAACAACAAATATAGGTGGATCCAATACCTTCATGCCGGAGGTTGCGTTAGCTGACTTGGCTTACAACCAAGCATTGATGATCCAACTACTGCATCAAAATGCTGCAGCGGCCCATGGTGCCCAGACCACTGCGAGTCAACAATCAAGTTCCAAGATTTCCACAAAGGTGTCACCGCCATCGCCAACAACAAGTGCTACTGATCAGTCAATACACCAATCTTCTGGGCAGTCGTTGTCGCCATTTTCATTTACCCCGAAAACTATGAAGATACCCACAGGTCTAGGCACAGAATTTAGACAAATGGGCGAACAGTTACAACTGCAGTCTTCCCCCGTATCGCTTTCAACGGTATCAAGTATGAATAATGATGCACTTGAAACAACACCCACCAAGCCAGATATATGGCCCACCGCAATTTACAGCTGCCTTGTTTGTGATGTATTTTCTACCAATAATCTAGACGACTTAAACCAACACCTGCTTGTTGACCGCTCGCGGCAGTCATCAAATGCATCGGCAGATATTATGGTCATCCAAAATAATAATTACATATGCCGCTTGTGCAGCTATAAGACGAATTTGAAGGCCAATTTCCAACTGCACAGCAAGACTGACAAACACCTGCAAAAGCTGAACTTTATCAATCACATCCGTGAGGGTGGTCCTCGCAATGAGTACAAGTTACAGTATCAGCAACACCAACCTCAAATGGCCTCCAACCCTGTGCAACTCAAATGCAACTGTTGCGACTTTTACACTAACTCCATTCAAAAGCTTTCATTGCACACTCAGCATATGCGCCACGACACGATGCGGATGATCTTCCAGCATTTACTTTTTATCTCACAACAGAATCATTTGTTCAAAGTCGACAGTAGCAAATGTCCAACAATTGCTTCCAATTCACTATTAGAGTGTGATAGATCCTTGAAGTCTGAACCAGAGAACATGGATGAGCACTTATCCCAACAACTTTCAAACAAACAAAGTCGAGCCTTGTTCTGCCAGCTCTGTGACTATATGGCCAAAAATTTACTTGATATGGTGCAACATGTGAAGAGTCTTCGCCATGTGCAAGTGGAACAGTTTATTTGCTTACAGCGCCGAAGCGAGAATCTAGAGATGCCGGGCTTAGACGACGTTTTTAAAGTGAGCACCGAATTGCACGCAGATCAAACCGAAGGTAAGTTAAAAATGCGTTTTATTAAGAATGCTGTTTCGAAATTTTTCCTATATTAGGACTTTTAACATACATCATTGTTTAAATAAGAATCATTTAGCATAACCCAAGGGTGCAGCCAGGTACAGGCTGGGATGTGCAAAACTGTATTTACCCCTCAAATTTTGCCCACATTTAATACTCAAGCTGTGTTCTTTGTTGGTACTCAAACTGTGACAGAATGAATATAGTTATGCTAAGAAAGGAAGCATATCTGATATCTGGCATTTGTCGCCGTTCGGTTGAGTGCAACTCGGAAGACCGTGAAGAGTATTACATCTTTGGTATAGCCAATGATAACGTTCTTTCTGGTTTTTCATTGCGCAAGCCACAGACTTAATTTGGTCGTGAATGATTTATATAAAGTTCCAGAAATACGAAATACGATTAGCACCATAAAAGACACGATGGTCACAAAAATATAAGAGTGTTGCTATTTTTAATGAACATTTTGAAGAAAGTGTCAGTGGACTTTCAAATTTTTCTAGAGAAAGGAATGAAGTCAGAATTCATTATATGTGTTGGATTGACAGCCAAATACTCAGTCATATTAGAACCTGTTGCCGATGCATTACAATCAAAGACTATCGACATGTATTCTTGCTTATCTCTCATAAAAAATCAACGCGTAAAAAGAGAGCCAAATTATTTTAGACATTTCTACCCGAACTGCAACTGCAAATGTAACTGATTTACAAGTCTGGCGCATTGTATTTCGCCAACAATACAATCGGTCCAAACACCCTACTGAGTCTCCATGCGATTTTTGGAAGCGATTGATCTTCATCCCTTATTTAGATTCACTGATATCCGCACCTGCTTTTGGTTTGATGTTGGTAGTTCGAAGTATAATGCTAAATATGTCATTGGTTAATTAAAAAAAAAAAACAGTTCAGACAATACTAACATTTAGAATGTTTTGATAATGAAGTCGAGTTATGGTTGACTATGGAAGGACGATGATATGACAAGAGAAAACCTGAGAGAAGTTTTAAAGGAGGCGGTTGTACATACACAGAAAAATTGTGCAAGAAAATGGCGATAAAATTGAACGTGAAGTTTTAAAACGATTTAGTGAAGAACCTCGAAGATAAGTATTATTGTAATGAAATAAATATTTTTTATTGCATTATGAACGTTTCAATGTTATAGTATGCATATTATTCGGCTTTCCTTGGCGGCCCCCTGAACAAAATACTGGTTACGCCCATGGCATTACCAATTCTATTCTTAGTATTTCGTTATGAAACAAAGGTTATGAAATACTACTTTTCATCGTAGTTTATGTTGAAATCAAGACATTTCTAAGATCCGGAAATGAGTTTGACGATGATCTAATATGTAGATTTTCATATTTCTAATTTGGGGTAAATAGCTTTTTATGGGATGTTGAGGTGTATTTTCTATTATATATTGTGGGTCCAATGGGGAGGGAGAGTTGTGACAGAAACCGTTTTGTTAAAAACCATCATAAGGTCTTACGTACCACATAACTCTTTTTGTTACCCAGTAACAGATGTCCGTCGTCGATGCTGGGAGAGGTTGTACCCATACGACAATTAAATATATTTAAATTCAAATCAATTAACTCAATATAGTATGTACATATATTGAAAATCACTATACATTTAAGAATTAAGGAACTGCTTTGGAACTTGATACACGTTAAGATTCAACACAACCTATTTTATTAACAACCCTGAAAAGCTTTTGTACCGAACTTCACATTTATGCTTTTGGCGCGATGTACAATAATTTGTGTGGTGTTTCTCAAATTCTCTTGATGAAAAATCATTGTAAAATTCCATGTCAACCAACACACCATTGTCTATGCTTTTTTAAAAGGAAATTAAAATTTTTAATTTTTTTATAGACCATGGGCGACTTAGCCTTTCTTTAAACAAAAGATGGACACTTTGATCTGCACATCCACACCGTGTTTAGTTTATTCCAGACCAGCATTGATTTGTTGGCGTTTCAACTACTCTACATTTCGGTTACTTTAACTGACTTTCCGATTGTTTTTGTTTGGTAATAGGTTAGTATGGGTATATATATGAACATATGTTCTAGATTTAACATTTATAAAGACCGTCAACAATACATAACAAATGTGCATCAGAAAACAATGGCGAGTAGTTAAATACATACATATCTGCGACTTCATCTGCCGTCTGTGCATGTAGTAGGAAGGGCTCAAGTAGTGCGACAATAATGCTTTATTATAAGATAAAAAGCTGCTACATATAAATCAGCTTCGGATCTTCGAGACAATCTCACCTTAGCCACTCACATCACGACCATGAAGACTGAAAGAGGAATCAAGCCAGACAAAAAACCAGCAAACACAGTTGATTTTTAGTTCTACGGAAAATAGCAGTACCAGCCGCTATGGCAACTGCTACTTAGAACAACAAAATTGGCATTGGCAATGTATGCAGCATAAATAATAAAGAAAGACAAAAATAAAATAAAGAAAAAATCAATACAAAAGAGGGCATATTTTTATATTCATGCATACGTTGTTTGTTTTGTTTGTACTCTTATATGTTTTGCTTGGTTCGTTTGTTGATTGTTCTTTTACGACGGATAGACGAGACGAGGTATGGACATGGTCACCTCAACGGCACTGACTTCGACGAGTTACTTGTCTTCTCCATTCATAACCTTTAATGAAACCTTGCTGTTACTAAATGCGCTGTGCTTTCTTTGCGCGTTCCTGTCGCGTTCGGTCAGTTGGTTGGTCGGTAAATTCCAATATACACCCCGGTGCTGTGCACTCCATTAAATTGGTCTCAACGTAATGCTGCAACAATAACATGAGTGAGAAAAACATAAATCGGAATCGAAGTCGACCGACAGTAAAGTTAAAGTCAGCTTCAACGTCGACGACGACAAGTAAATGGTGCTCTTCACACCGGCCAGGGCCGCAGCTGCCGACGTTGCCGCAATCACAGTCTCAACCGCGTTGCGCGTTGAACAGCATTTAACATAAACCTAATGAACAAACGAAACCAAAGAACGAATGAATGCGTGTATCACATCATATCGCGTTGGCTCATTGAAATTTCAATTTCGATTGTGATTTAAAGTTCATTATTCAATTCTACGATCGACGGCCGCAGATGAATGCTTATAATGGAAACTGGACGATCTGCCTTCTTTTTTTTCACTCTTTGTTCTTTTGTCGCAATCGTTCTTTCATTTTACAAATAACGATTCCAAACCACAACCGACCATATCTGACATAATTCACGATTTATGTAAAAATACGAGCACAATAAATTTGCTGGATGAGAATTGTCTCCGATATGTTTGTCGTAAAGGGTCGGAGAGTTCACGAATAAACTTCTGATTTGCACCCAACAATCAAGTCAAACAGACGGATTTTTCTTAGAATTAGAAAAAAATTGACAAACATCGAAGCTTTTAAGATAATTAGAAAGCTCTGATTTCAAATACAATATGTATGTTAATTTACTGCTTCCGATTTTACTTGAGGTTTGAGTATATGTAAATGCCATTGCAGATTCCTCCTCATGTTGCTATGTATTCAGTTTTGCTATATATTATATTACATACAATACGTTTGGGGAAATCATTTAAAATACAATACTTATAATATAGGGCGTAGCAAGAAAATTGTAAGAAATCAGGGACTGCAAAGCTTGGATTCGATTACATTACATTTTTTTATATTGTATAAAGAAAATTTTGTATAAGACAGGTATTGCAAATAAAATTTTACAAGGGAAATAACAAATTTTAATATGTGTAATATTGGTCGTTGCTCAAACACGGTAAAGTAATTTTATTCTATCTTCTACCTTCTATATAAACGTATATTATATATATATATAATCAAACGGCAAACATTGAATTTGTGAAGCCTTTCCTGCTTACACCACTGAACCGATTTTGACAAAAAAATACCAATTCAATGGTATTCTTCGCAAGATGTATAGAATCTAAATTTTTTCAAAATTGGTTTATTGGTTTAGGTAAGAATATGTGTTAAAGATAACCGCTTGCCAACCACAACAACACACAGCCGTTAATGTTGTAAATGCAGTAGAATGGGAGAATAGAGAGGTTTGTGTGCCTCTCTCTTTTGTTCTATTGCTGTACGCTCATTGGTTGTGTGAAGCCGTGCTATAGAGTTTTCGCAAAGAACACTGTTTATAGAGAAGTTATTGTATTAGCACTTTAAAAAATAAATGCTTTTTCTAGAATGCGGTCGATTGTGTCGGCCGGGGGTTCCTCTAGTAGTAATAATTTCTCTTTGAGTTCTCATAGAAAATAGAATAAGAAATAGAATTTAGATTTGTCCATTGTCGGAGATGTGAGTTTTTTTAAAAAGTCGGCAACGGAATGCAAAAGATTAATATTAAGATGAAGTGAATTTCGTTTGGAGACTTACTTTACTACTGAAAAGTGACATAAATAATTCCATTAGGTTAACCACAAAATTAAGGTCTCTAAATTATAGCTATGGGAATGTACACCGGTTTTAATAGATTTTAAAGAATTTTGTTACATTCTTTGGCATTGAATTTACAACCTGTCAAGTTTTAAAAGTTAATCTAGTATCTAACGAATATAACATTTAGGACAACGGCCGGACTTCACCACTATTAGTTCCTTTATTGATCGATTAGATCGATGAAATGACAATGTAAGTGTTGATAAATCGAAAATTTGAAAAATTTTGGTCATTAATTCGGTTGTTTCATGTACATCTACGATCAGAGTATCTAGCGACGAACATAAAATACAAAATATATTTCCATTGGTTTCGATGTATTGAAATTTTTCTGATTGTCACGTTAAAATTCACAATCAACAACGCAAAAATTAAATTGTATGTACATAACTATATTAATAACTTCTCACATTTTTGTTAGTTTTGAATCACAAAAAGCAAACTCACAGTCTGATTTTGAGTCTTAATCATAAAAGCGAAAAATAGATATGCAAAACTTCAATCAAATTAAAAAAATATATATATTTTACTTGTGTGTACCTTTTTGATTGTTTTTCTGTCTGTTCACCCTTTGGGAAATATTGATCCACTTTGATTCCGTCGTGCAATCGGATAGTACTGTGTAGATTGGAAAGAGACGTAGAGTGGTGTGGAGTAAATTATTGTAATTATTATTTTCCATACTGTCCTGAGGCAGCAGCAACAAAAACTGCAGTCCTTCCGATCTAATCAACCGCCAAACAAATCGAGTAACCAACAATGGAACAACCTTAACCAACTTAACTTGCCCTTCATTGAGTTCAATGACACTCTACCTGCCGCTTTTAAGCACTCATACCTACTTGCATACACATAAAAAAAAATGCAGTCAGTGCTGTGAATAGTTTTAGTAGTTTCAAGTGATATGAGTGTTTATTATCAGTGCTAAGAACTTCCCACGTTAGAGACTTCGACAGAATAAGAGTCTAATGAACTGGCTGAATGAAACGTGGCCAATACATAGGTAAAACATTGAAGCAGCTAAAACAATTTCGGATTCTGAGTTCGCTTTGTAAAAATCAGAAACCAGCTGTGAGCTTTGTTATTCGCACTCGATTCCCTTTGACAGGATTATAAAGCTAGTTAATGTTTTTGTTCGATTACTTTTTATACCCATTTCGATAATACATACAATACACTCAAATATGTATGTATATTACAGACATGTGTATCTTTGAGTAGCGAGATTTATATGCTGCTGACCCTTCAGGAAATTATTACAAATTACTTAAGAATGCAAAAACGATTATATGTATCCATCGAATTTGCAATTAGTGACGTGCACACTTTAGTCCACAGCAGAGCAGTCGAAGTTTCCCATTGCCCTCCGTTATAGTTGCAAGCATTTATTCATCCAACCAACCAACCATCCATCTATCCGTCTATCCATCTATTCATTCTTACGATGGAACTGAACTAAACGCTATACTCTCTCGTATCAGATAAAATGAGCAGTGATTGTTGGTGCGGGTGTTTAGAGGCAAGATGCCAACTAGCCACAATGGCAACATTGGCAACTCAACAAAAAAAACAACAACAACTGCAAACAAAAAATGTAAAAAGAGGTTGGTTGATCATCAGAAATTACTACAAAACAAAATAATAAAAAGGAGCACGACCGACGAACGAAAAAAGCCGAACCAAACGAAATGAAACGAAACGAAACCAAAGCAAACCAAACTGCATTGATGATGATGTTCGGCCTACAGCAAACTCTAAAACCTGCTACACACCCACACAAAGAATAAATGTACGTTACGGTGAGCGGAAGAGAAGCCGCAAGCACCCGGTTGCAATGCAGGGTGCAGTCAGCAGGGAGAGCACATATGCAAAATTAAACAGAAAATGCCAAAGAAGAGAAGAGATGCAAGGACCGAGTCAGTCAGACCTTTTGGCAAAGTTGTCTTAAAACAGAAAATCAAAATGTGTACGTGGCAGTGCCGAGGGACCGAACAAAAGGTGAAGCTTTTTCCATATAACACCAAAAACTATGCATGGAATTATTGAATAATAAGCCACGTCCATGCGTCGGTCGTTCCCGCTTCACAACTGGTTCTTGCATTCAGCATCGAGTCTTCTGTGTCTTTATAAAACTCTGGTCGTCGACATTTCTGGTTGCGATCGCGTTTGCGTTCGCGTTCGCGTCCGCGACTGCAACCACAAACGTCAACATTGCCGCATAACGCAATATAATGATACCTATCTCGAGTTATAAGTGAGCGTTACCGATGGATGCTCATAGTTCGTTCTTTCGTCCATCTATCCAATGGTTCCTTGTTATTATTGCTGTTGGTGTTAGTGTCGAAGATGATGTTTTTTTTTTTTTTTTTTTGTTGGCAATGTTGATGGCAGCAATGAAGATTGTTGAGTGGCGGGGCTGAAATTGGCGGAGGAGGCGGTAGCAGCAACAACAGCTGCAGATGATTATTGCTCATACATATATAGGTAGAGAATATGTGTTCATTTTTCACTCGTTTTTGATATATTTTCCTTTCTTCATTTCCTTTTTATGCCCTTCGATTCATTTCGTTTGCTTTGCATCTTTTCGTACACTGTTCTTGCCATTGCCACCAACTTTATTTTGTGTTGGATTTTTAATTCGATGCAATCAGGCGGTAATGAAATTACTTTGAAATTTGGAATATACGTATGTACGTGCATACCATTACATATGTATATACATACATACATACATACATACATTCCAACCATTGTAATGAATACAAACATATTTCTTTACCCTTTAAATATTTTGTTCATCTTTATATGATTATGATAACGTCGTTTGGGTAAATGGGAGTTCTTAAACAAAATCTTATATGTAGATTTGGAAAAACGGCAGGATATCATTAGGTGTAACGTGACTGCTAACATTTGTCACCTCACTGAGTCAAAATGACAAGAAGTGAGAAATTTTTTGAAGAAATCTAAAGTGTATAAAATCGGTTACCTAACACAAAATTAATTATGTTTATTCTTTGATATACACACATCAGTACATATTCACTGTATATACTTATACCTAGTGTTGTCCGGGGCGCGTTCCTTCGCCACCGACGTGATGTTAGTGCTTTCAAATCTTTTCTTTTTTTTTTCTGCGGACATCCTTTTTTATAAGTATATTGTACACACATCTTTTCATCATTTAATCTCAATGCCTTGAATACCCTAAATATTTTACACAACACAATTAACATTAAATAAAAATAAATTGTCATATTAATTAGATACGCACTGGTTACTACTCTTTTAAAAGTATTCAAAAATTTTATTTTTTGATCAATACAAAATGCGACCTATCATGTTCAAAAGTACTCTATCTCGGATTAGGGACCAATCCATACACATTTCCAAAATTTCATTGTAATCAGTTGGCGTCGCACGGCCGAACCGAATCTTTCCTTGAATTTGTGTAAAACAAAAGAAGCTCAATATGATCATGAATAATTAAAAAAAAAAAAAAAAATTATGTTTTACAAAGACGACTTGATTGATTTTTAAATATGTGTCTCTTAAGTTTTATATTCAAAATATGATCCACCAATTTCCCGCCATATCGGTTCCAAAACTATTCAAGCTGGAACCAACCATACCTATTCCCAAAATTTCATTGAAATCGGTTGGAAATTATCTCGGTCAAAAGTCGTGTGATCGTATGTAGATTACCACCCTAATAAAAGGAATGTATATGATAATTTCATAATATGCTACAAATGCAAATGTATTTCAGATGAGCAGGATACATCCGTGCGAACCTTAAATTTATCGATGTCTGGAAGTGGAATAGTTGACATGTCCAGCTTCGCTCCAACTTCTGACAACGCAGCCACTTGTTCACCAACCTCTACTAGCTCTGTGACATCAAACAATGCTGTCAGTAAATCTCTAGAACCCGCTGTCTCCATTATTGATGATGGAGTTAGACTGAGTGCATCAGAAGTTATCTACAAGTGTAACCACTGTGATTACTTTGTACAATTGAAGAAGGATATAGAAACGCATATTGAAGCGCTGCATCCAAATTCGGAAAATGAAAGCTATATAAGTATACCAACAAATGCTGCGGCACTACGTGCATTTCAAACCGCAGTTGCGGCAGCTACTATAGCTGCGGTGCAACGTTGCAACAATACCAGATCGCCCGTTCAACTTGCCGAAGACGACTGTCCTATTGTAATTAAAAAGGAACGGATCGATGAAGATGAGGTGCATCAATTATCTAGTTTGGCTATGAATGAGGCGCAAACTGCAGTTGATAAATCTCAACTAAAAGACAATGCTGATAATGCTATCAAAAATGTAACAGAAGAAGTTTCATTGCAGAATGTACAATGTCCCCTTTGCCAGGACAACGGTTTCACAGAGAAACAACAATTGGAGCTGCACCTAATGCGGGTGCACAGTGTTACGCGGGATGGATTGGCTCGTCTGTTACAATTAGTGGATAACAGTGTCTGGGAAAATATGACAGCAACGACAACATCAATTGACAACACCTCAATTGCAGCGGGCCTGACAAATTGTGACATTGCCACAGGATATGAGGAAAAAAGCAATCACGATTTGCCTACTAGTAGTACTAGTAGGACAGAACAAAAAGGCTGTTCCAGTTCATCTAATACGCCATTAATTCAGGGGTTTTCCTGCAAACAATGTGAAGCCAGTTTCAAACACGAAGAGCAAATTTTGCAGCACGCACAACAAAGTCAACATTTTACGATTCAAAATGGCGACTACATTTGCCTTGCCATTGGTCATGTAACACGTCCTTGTCATATGCTCTTCCATACACTGCCAGCAATGATCTCTCATTTCAAGGACTCTCATATGAGCTTGGTTATATCAGAACGTCACGTATACAAATACCGCTGCAAACAATGCTCGCTGGCATTTAAGACCCAGCAAAAATTGACTACACATATGTTGTACCACAGCATGAGAGATGCTACAAAATGCGGTATCTGTCAGCGTAGCTTCCGGAGTACACAAGCACTGCAAAAACATATGGAACAATGTCACGCCAACGAATGTGCAACGACTGTCAGTCCACATGATATGTCTCCAAGCGATACAGACGTTGAAAAAGTCAGTGGTGCCGATTTCAGCCTTGCAGAGATGTTAAAGTCGAACGACGCTGGTAAGTGTACAACTTGTTAATTATAACTTTGTATTCATAAAAAAAAAATTTGTTGTAGATAATGTAACCATGAAGGTATCACGAAGTTGTTCTCCATCTCCATCTTCCCACAATGTTGAATCGCAACAAGACGTTAAAGAGCTTCCTGGGTCCAAACAAAATACGGACATTCCCTCAGTAATATCACCAAATACGCTAATGAATGTCAATCAACAGCAACATTTTGCTGCGATTACTGCTGCTCTATTCAAACAACAGCAGCAGAAGCAATCACAAGAGACATTAGATTCAGAAGACGTACCTCCGTCAGATAGCTTTCAACATTTACAAATGGGACTAGATCAGAACCAACAACAAATGGCTCTTCAAAACCTGCAGAATCTTCAAAATCTCCAACATATTCAACAACTCCCACAACTGGCTGCAGCGGCAGCTGCATCTGGGATACCGTTAAATCCCATGGAAATGTTGAACTTGATGCAGTTCCATCATTTAATGTCTTTAAATTTCATGAATCTTGCGCCGCCATTGATATTCGGTGCTAATGCTCCGGGCAATGCAACTGGAGCTGTCACAGGGAACCAGACAGCGCAAAATAGCAACCTTGGCCTAACTGAACAACAGAAAAATTCTGCAAATACAACATTAACTGCAAGCAACACTACGACTACAGGAGAAACGGCAATATTGCCACTACAGTGTAGTTCGACGTCCTCTAATACACAGGTATCATAATCTATTCAATTGGCTCTATGTACCATTATTCACAAATATTCTAATTTTTCGATCTGTTATCGCTTTTAGCAGCAACAACAAATGGCGAGCAATCAGAAACGAGCACGCACCCGCATAACTGATGATCAACTTAAGATATTACGTGCCCACTTCGATATTAACAATTCGCCGAGTGAGGAAAGCATCATGGAAATGTCACAAAAGGCCAATCTACCAATGAAGGTTCATAATTTATGACTGAACAAAATCAAATTGATATTTTTGATATCGATCATTTTCTCATATCCTTTTACCACAGGTAGTAAAACACTGGTTCCGAAATACTTTATTTAAGGAGCGACAACGAAATAAAGACTCACCATACAATTTTAATAATCCTCCGTCGACTACGCTTAATCTTGAAGAATATGAACGAACTGGTCAAGCGAAAGTTATGCCGCTTGTTGATACACCAAATACTTCAGGCGCTGTGATTTCCACTACGCCAATGTCATCCTCCTCAACAAGTGTAGTAAAATTAATCACCCAATCTCAATCCCGTCCGGAATCAAACCAATCTAGTGGAAATATTTCCGATTATCTGACAAGTAACTTAAGTTTTGGTCAGCAACTAGAAATAAATACAAAACAGGATCAATCAATATTGGGATTTCCGTTGGAAGTGCAAATAAAAACAGAGCCAAGTGATGAGGTTGGGGTCGAGTGTGACAACCAGTTGACTGAGAAGCACCATCAGCTGCTAGCTTCTTCTCAAGCAATGACATTTCTTAAACAACAACAACAACGACTATGTGAACTCTCTGAGCAGCAGCAACAACTGCAACAGCAACAGGACGTTGAAAATAATGACCAAGGGAACAGTACAACTAACACCTCAAACGTTCTTCAACAGCATCAACATCAACAACCAAATCAATCGAATAGTTACGAGACCAAATCCGAAAGTGGCAGCTCAGATGTACTTTCTCGCCCACAAACTCCAAACAGCACGTCTGCAAGTAATCTTTATAGCAGCATGAATGACTTGCTGAGCCAACAGCTGGAGAACATTGGCATGAACAATATGGGCCCGCCGAAAAAATTTCAATTGAACAAAGTCTTCGACAAGAACTCACCTGCATCACAATTTGACACAAACTCAAACTCTTCTAATTCTTCGTCAACGTCGAGTGGAAAACGTGCAAATAGAACACGATTTACCGATTACCAGATAAAGGTCTTACAAGAATTTTTCGAAAACAACTCGTATCCAAAAGATAGCGACCTAGAATATTTGAGCAAATTGCTTCTATTATCACCACGTGTAATTGTTGTTTGGTTTCAGAATGCACGGCAAAAGCAGAGAAAAATTTATGAAAACCAGCCCAACAATACTTTATATGAGAGCGAGGAAAAGAAACAGAACATAAACTATACCTGCAAGAAATGTAATCTTGTCTTCCAGCGTTACTACGAGCTTATCCGACATCAGAAGAATCATTGCTTTAAGGAGGAAAACAATAAAAAATCTGCGAAAGCTCAAATTGCTGCAGCCCAAATTGCTCAAAACCTCAGCTCAGAAGATTCTAATTCATCAATGGATATTCACCACAATTCCAGCACCAATATTCTAGGAAGTCACACACAGCATGTTGCTGCCGTTGCAGCTGCAGCTTTAGCAACGACCAGCAGTGGTAACGTTGTAGGTGCTTCAACTTTGTTGACCACATCTCCACAACATTTGTTCAGTAAATCATCTTCACTAACCGATTTTAGTCCTTCAACTACGCCCACACCGCCTCAACGAGAACGCAGTAACAGTCTAGATCAACAAGTGAATTTGACGGCCCAGCCACAGCAAAAGTCTCAAAAATTTGATTGCGACAAGTGCAAGATGAGTTTCAGTCAACCAGATCACTTACGCGAACACCAACTTATGCACCTAATGAACCCGTCTTTGTTTGGTAGCCAGCAGCAAATGGCTGCAATTACGGTGCCGGATGCCGCAACTTTTGGACCATTTGGATGCATACTTCAAACTTTACAGCAGGCCGCGCATCAACAACAGCTACAGCAGCATATCTTGCAGCAGCAACCGCCTCCTCCACCGCCAACCAAAAAACGAAAGTATTCAGAAACTTCATCAAATGCTGATGATATGTCGTCGATTGGTGGAGATAATGATATATTTAACAAAAAGTATGATTTTTTATACCAATATTTCATACAAAATGAGAGCAATTCAGAACTGAAACAACAATTTCTGATGCAGCGACAACAACAAAATGAGTCCGAATTCGAGATCGAGTTTTTAGCCAACTACTACCATCAAGCAGAGCTAAAAAAACGAAGCAACTATGATTTTTTGTTTCAATATTACATAAAGAATGAAGAGATTGCTCAACAACATAGTCCTCAGTTTCCGAGCAAGAACAAATTGAGCTTGGAATTCTTACTTCAGTACTACCAACTGAATGAATCAAAAAAGTTTTTTCAGTTAGGTGCCTCGGCCCAACTGCCACATGATGGCACAATACCAGCGTCGTCGTCATCAAAACTGCCAACCACGACGGCGGATGATAATATGGCAGATTCGGAAGTTGAAGTCAGCAATTTAAATTGTTCCAACAATAACAGTTTACCAATTAATAATAACATCGACCAGTTTCCTCACAATAATTCATCCGGTAAGGAAGCAGAAGTAAAAGACAACCCTTTACAAGAAACCAGAGATACAACAATAAATGAAATTCACATTAGCAACAAAGAAGGAAGTGAAAGGTTAAAAATTGAAGACGATGTTCATAAGGTTGTGCAGAAAGAAAACGAAGAAGACAGCCATTCTATCACCGATGATAATGACAGGTCTGATAACAACATTGTGGAAAAATGCGAAAAAGGAAATATGCGGCAAGGTAAACGCAAAGCAGATCCGTCTTCTTCACAAATACCACAAAATCAGTACTTTCAAAATCTCGAGGACTTCCTCGACGTATCTATGGTAGAAAGCCAATCCGAAACTTTAACTTTTACCGATGATAAAGTTACCACATCAACACAACATGTACCAAATGGACCGGTTGGCATTGGAAGCAAAGTAGAATCACCAGAAACAAAAGTTACCAACTCTGACACTCAACAGCAACAAGCTAAACAAAACAAACGTTTACGTACAACAATTTTACCAGAACAACTTAATTTTTTGTATGAGTGCTATCAAACCGAGTCAAATCCAAGCAGAAAAATGCTTGAGGAAATATCCAAGAAAGTAAACCTCAAGAAACGTGTTGTACAGGTAAGTCAGCTACTTTAACTGAAAGCTAGTCTCAATACATTATTGGAACTCAACTGGTTATACCTTCTGCAATCAACCTATTTTAAGATGGATGAATGAATCGAGATATTATCACTTTTTTATGATATCATCGGGGGCTCCATTAACTTTCTATAAAAATCAGTCTGTCCGTCTGTTCATAAGGTATTTCTGTGCAAACTAGAAATTTTGCACAAATGCTTTTTATTTAACTAGGGCTGTTTGTTTTCCAATTACGTCCAAATTTTTTAAGTTTGCACTCACAAAAGTATTTAAATGATAATTAAAATAATGTAAACGTAACAATTTCAGAAAGGCCATCAGCCTTAACATTGAAATAATACAACCAACAACGTCCTTAAAATTATAATTTTTATGTTGACAACATCTTAGCTACTCATGCTAAGCTTCAGTAAAAATTATTACATGAGCAGACTATTTCTTAAAATCAATACGATTGTGTTGTATTTCTTTCCTTTTTTTTTTTTTTTGGCTCTTTTTTTAAGTTATGTACGCTTCCTTGGTTTTTTTTTTTTATTTTATATTCGAAATTGATTTTATAATTTAAATTCATTTATTCATTAGTTCGTTCCGCTTATTTATTAACAAATATTTATTGATTTTTTCATAATTTGTTTGTCTAATTTTTTAATTTAATTAGCTTTTTATTTTACTATTAATTTATTTTTGTTCAGTAATCTGTTATTGGACTGGAGACCTTTGGCGTGGCCTTTGGTTGATATGTTGTTTTAAATACATATACATGAATATCATAAAAACCTAGAAGATAATTGTTGAAATTGCTGCTGATGAAGATTGTTGCCATAACCCAGGTTTGGTACCAAAACTCACGAGCTCGCGAACGCAAGGGTCAATTCCGCCAAAACTTTCAAATAATCCACAAAAAATGTCCCTACTGCAGCGGCATATTCAAAGTGAAATCAGCGTTGGAGTGGCACTTGCAATCAAAACACGCCGGCCGTCCGATAATCGATATAGTAAATATCGCTAATATAAGAGACAAAGATCAGGATGCTGTTAATATTAGAAGCTGTAGAATATCAAAGGAAAAACAATGCCACATAATAAATAAAAGTCTACAGTGTAAATCAAGCAAAGTGCAAGATCCAAAATCAGTAGTTTTCACAGTAAAAAAAAGCGCCGTCCAGGTAATCCATCCAGGAAGGCGCATGGAACGGAGCGAGCGCACTTAATTAATCTTCAAATGCGCATTAAGCCGAACTTAACATCAATTCAATTAACTAGATTTGACTGATTGAATTATAAAATTGAGTTGACATATTATTTTATTATTATTTGCTTAATCATTTATGTTTTCAAATGATCGTTACTATTTGTTTTGCTTATGTAATATTTTTTATTAAAACAAACTTTAAGACGGCGACTTAAGTGCGTTCGCTAGCGTTTTTGTGTTTGTATGGAACTGTCAAAACTAATCGATTTTTGTCTTGTTAAATCATGCAGGTATGGTTTCAGAATTCGCGTGCCAAAGACAAGAAGTCACGAAACCAACGACAATATGTACATATCTCCGATGACAACAGTAGCTTCGACGATGCTTCAACAAAAGATATGAGCAGTAATGGTAGTGCAAAGGCTCTTGTGCAACATTCAGCTGTAGGGGCTACAGTTATCCAACCGCCTGTGGGTGAAGTTCTTGGTGAATGTCAGATTTGCCAAGTACCACAAGTAAATATCCAGCAACATGCATTTACTGTGGAACACATACGAAGAGTAAAAGAGTTACTAGAGCAAACCACGACTGACCTATATAGCAATGCAAGCGGAAGTGATGACAATTTAGAGGATCCTAGTTTAGTCGTCACAAATGAAAAACAGTTTTTTAGACTCTCCAAGGCTCTTTTACTTCAGCATGTGGTTGCCACTGCCAACGGCGTCAAAAGTTCAAATACTTCCGAAGATGGTGACCCAGCGAATACAACAAGAGATCAAAACCTTCTTTTGAACTTCAATACAACAGCAACGTCCGTTGGCCGGACAAGTGAACGAACTCACGAAGTTGCGGAACTCGGAGCTAACTCAGCAGACAGTACAATGCAGGGAAAAACTCGGGCAGTCGATCTTATGCAACAACTTTTCAATTGCAACCAAATTCCCGGTAAGAAGAAAACACAAAAATGGACAAAAGGAAATACAATAATTTCATCAACAGACTATGCTACATAGCGTAGCTCACTTTTTTGAAGTCTTTTCTAGACTTTGCTTTTTTGTTATGGTTTTTGTTGCGAAAAATGATTTAATTTTCCTTAATTTTATTTCTTATTCTTGTATCGATCGATCCATGTCTGTGTTTGAAGTGTGTAAGCTTTTAAGAAATTAAACAATATTTTCTACTCTTTATTCTTCATAAATTGTAATAAAATCAAATTTATTTATTTAAAACTTGTTGGTCCTTCATATATTACATATTTCATTTGAAAGCGCGAAATCGTCATTTGCTTCTAATTTCACTTGGTAATAATCATCGATGATTCTGTTTTTATTAATATAAACTTACATATTTCAATTGTAACAGTCAATATGTACATATCTGTGGCAATAAGTGAAAACAAGTCGAAAATTAAATTTTGTACGCCTAAAGAATTTTCGTAAATATTATATATATATATATATATACCGTAAATCATTTTACTTAATTGTATTTGATATTTAAAATATTGAAATGAAACCAAACAGAAATCATTTTACACAAAATGGGCAATATCTCAAAAAATACATTTTCGACTTAAGTTGTCCTGACTCATGGCCACAGATATATACAGTAAAATCTCCTATGGGCGGAAACCTACGGTTCCAAAAAAATTGTTTGGCCACGAGAGATGTCCGCCCACCGGAATGTATTTTGGGACTAAGAAATATGTCCGGCCACGAGAGTTGTCCCCGATTAGAGATGTAATTGTATATTTCATTTATAAATAGTTATGGACCATAAACAAACAACTTGGATGTAGTGGTATATGCAAATAAAAAAAAATTATTTACTCTTTTAATTTCATTTATTTAATTTATTATTTTATCATAATGTAAACATCATTAATTTATACAGTTAAAATAGTCAGTACAAAGTTGATCAGATTATAAAATTATTGTATAACAACTAATTAATCAATCATGACAACCAACCACCAGAAGATATATGTATAATACGAAAATCTTAACTATAACAAAATTAAGGATGATAGCTCAAGTATGTTTTAAACACTATAGATTTCTTTTTAGATATTTTGTGTTTGTACTAACGCCTCGCATTGCACAATTAAATGTATAATAATATAAAATTAGAATGAATGCATACATTCTAGTTTAGTGACTTTTTATTATTCAATTGACCCACAAACATTTAATATTATATTTTAGAATTCCAAATGAATCGGAAATCGGAACGCGTTATAGTATTACAACATTTAGTTTAGATAATTAAAAATTGTTTAAAGTTTGTGGTGTGTTTTTTTTTTTTCAGCTCAACTCTTTAAACAAGCTTCCCATTTTAAACATAAATTAAATATTTTGATCATTATTTGGTTAAGCTCTACAAGTGCTAATAGTTTTTGTAATCCAAACTATGCACAATACTACTGCATTATTATACAATAGTTTTAATATACAAGAGGATGGTGAATAAAAGCAATTGATAGATTAACAGATGAAAACACACAATCAAAATCACATACTTATTATACAATTATACAATATTATTGAGTGTTTCATATTCGATGTGTACGAATACGAATATACAACTTGTATAATACAAGTAGTACATACTAAAATTCCTACTTACCTACCTAGTTATCTAATTATGTATTGTAGTATAATTACATATACATACAATAATATATAATATACACAACTTTAGTTTTATTTAGTCATAGTGATATGTATTACAATATTATTTCTTTATATTCGCTATCATATACATATAGCATAGCTTATACATACTCGTATGTCATTGCATTGATAAACCTGACTTTTATTTAACTTTTATTTTTGTCGATAATTATTATTATGTATTAATAAAAGAAATATTATTGAATTCAAAGTTTTAAGTTGTTTTTATTTTTGTTCTTTGTTCATTTGTTTTTTACGTTTGCTTTGTTTTTACGGTTATTTTCTTGTGAAAATTATCTAAATTAGTCAATTTCAACTATCTCCTCCCTCCGTTCACAGTTATGGGCGGCAAGTAATACTAATATACAACAAGACGAAAATCAATGCAAACTAATCGAAGAATACCTACCTACCGGATTCAAGTAAGTCCCAATAATGAAGTAAGTTTTTTATACATTACATTTGACCGAAGATCACTTTTTAAATTAGAGAATATAACGCGGAGCACGTATATCAAATGATAAGCATGTCTAAACATTTCGCGGAACACAGACGAAATTATGATTAGCTAATATGCTGTTCAGTTGACCATTTATTGTATTTGCGTTATCTATTTGTAGTAGGGAAACAGAATGAGAGACCTGCAGGTTTATGAAATTAGTTGAAAACTTATGGGGTAACTTTGGTTCCATACGCACAATATTGCGTTCAATAATCATACACTTTCGCTTTATTAACATCTCAGTGACTGCCTGAAAAAATGTACCAAAATTCAGAAACTTCGATGGTGATAAATCAATATATAGAAAACGAAACAAACGAGTTATTGTTTATGAATAAAAATATCGATATAATTTCTAAGAAGATAACCTTAATATAGAATAATTAAAACGTATTATATTTTGTGTTATTGAGTAATTTAGTTTTAACTGCTCGACTATGTATAATTTAATAACTAAAATTTTTCTTTTTTTAAAGGTTCGGATCTGAAGTAATCAAAACACATACACAACAATACGATACGATAAGTGTATATTCACATGATATATAGATAGATATACATGCATATCCATACGAATGTGCTTACTATATCTTAGATCATACGCAACAAGGAGGATTTCAACTATTATAAAATCCTAGAAGTTAAAACCAAAAAGTTCCTATTTTGACAGACATTTTATCGCAAAACCTAAATATAAGTAAAATAAAAAAATCAACATTATATAAACAAAAAGTATATACACATACATATATAAATACATGCTATACGGAAGTGTTCCTATATTATTTAAAATACCTATACATACATACATATATATATATATATGTAGTTATGATATTCAAATCGATGAAATTTTCAAATGAAACGGAAATTAATGTAAGATTGACATACATAGATCTGCTGACATTGCAGTTTAAATTATTGTAATATGTATGTACTTTAATTATAGATAAAATAAGATAAACACAATAGTATGTAGTATTTACAATATCTAACTAAGCAACTTGTGTGTTTGTCGTATACACGCTATAGACTCAACCTTATACACACATAAGCTTAGATCTGCGCCAGAAGGTGGTGCGAAATACTGAGTTCCTCGCATTTCAATGCTAATTCGCCTTTGATTTATATTTATTTATTCATAAGTTTCAGTTCAACTCACTCTAAATTGTTAGAGGAAATACGGTAAACCCTATTATTGTTCTATTAACAACGTCCAAAACTCACCCGATGTGAAAGTCTTAAAAAAAATATACGTGCCAATTTTTTGATTTGTTTCTAATACTAAATCAAAGTTATACTACTACAATATTGCAATATTTTATTTTAGATTATTTTTGAAATAATTGATTTTTAATGTTTGGAAATTATAAAAGTAATGTATTGGTACAGTTCGAATGTGTAACTGTTTCTTTTTGTACTATTTCGTTAAACTGTTTTATGTATTTTTTAGTAGACTTTAACTTGGAAGTCCTGTGTACTGTATCTCATGATTAAGTTTACCTTTTCACTTCATAAAATTTATACTTTTGTTATTATTTATTAGAAGATATATAAATCTACTATCACAACATTTTGCATTATGGTACCAGTCTAAATTTCACACAGGGGCTATCAAATAGGGAATGAAATGTGCAATACATGTACATATACATATATGTATATGCAAACATTCTGAATGACTTTAAACTTGTTAGACAATTTAAAATTTATAACATTTATCACATCATTAATTATTTGAATGTAGTATCTTAAGTATATTGCAATTCCAATACAAAAAGATACACTATAATATTATTTACTGCTAAAAATAATTTATAGTATATACATAGGTATCTCTTAGCTATCATATACATACTATATCGACTTGGAAAAGCAACTTGCTAACTTTTTGTTAATTTAAATTGACTTTTTAAGTGTGAACGATACTGACAATGCGCACAATGACCGTGAAGAAGTTCGTTATCAAACGTTAGTTTCTTTTCAGCCTTTTCACAAGAATAGAAAGAAAGTCTCCAACTGTGAACATCATGATGAAGTAATTAGAGTATATGTACACGAAAAAATAGCCTTCGTGAACATTTTAAATAATGAGCGTACCTTTCCTGAAAGAAAAATTCTCTCGCTCTCACAAAGATATTTGTTGTTTCTATCGCTATCATGCAAAACGTTGTTGTTCTCAATTGTTTGTGAGAGAGTGGGTTTTTTTTCGTGTTTGTGCACATATTTGTCAGTATGAATGTGTATTTATAAAAAAAAAAAAAAAAACCCCCATTGTATTTAGCCAAATTTGGAATCTTTATTTTTAGGATCGACAATTTTTTTTTTATTTCCTAAGTTAAGTTTTCTTAAAAGTTATGATATACAATAAATCGGGAAGAGTTGGACAGAATCAGAGTCAATTTTTGGCGATTCAAGGATGCCCATTATTCAAGCTCATTTGTGTATTTTCTTTTGCTCATTCATTCATATTACACCATTATGTAAAGTACATCAAAATTTAACTAAGAAGTTCCTATAGTATTTAATATTGCTAACAACTACAACTATATATATGTAATTGTAAGTTTATAATGCTCAATATGAGAAAATTATTGTAGCTAACTAAAAGATCGATCGTATTTTAAAATATAAAATATTTTAATACATTGAAAATAAGGTTGGAAAATAGTATAATAAATGTAACAAAAACGAAACTAAAAAAGGAAATAATTTATTTTAATCCTATATAAATTCGAATCCTCGCAGAAAAGTGAATTATTAGCATAATACAAATTATGGTAATAAATCTATTTATATAAAAATATAAGTTACATATATGAACATATGTACAAGTATAATATGTAAACAATGTAAGCATTACTATACATACATACATACATATATTACTATCCATACAACATACAAGAACATAAAGATTTATAAAAATCTCAGAAACAGACTATAGATACATATATCCATATATTGGAGTCCGTCAAAAGAGTATCTATCCATTTATGATGCAATGCTCGTAGAATTTACATGCCACAATGTACTATTCTTTACAAAATAAAATAACTATTTACATAGTACTAAGAGGATCATATTTGAGAATCTGCTACATAATGGCCATCCACCATATACATATATGTAAGCATACGAGTATGTAAGCATGTATTGTAGTTTTCTCTTATGACCAAAGAACATATCACGGTATACGTTACATTGTTTCCAGTGTTTCACTTCTTGACGGTCCCAGCGAAAACCCCAATGCAACTTGTCACAGTAAAGTAGAGCCGAGCCGAGCCGAGCCGAGCCGAGCCGAGAAGCATCAGTAGACTTGCATATTTTAACTTACAATTGTATTAGCATATTTAATGGGGTTCAGTATATATACATATGTATGTTGCTTAAATTAAGATTGATTGAAAATGACGAATGTTATAAAATAATGAAAATAAAAAACATAAACATAATGAGATACAAAATATAAAAATATTAATTATCGTACATAAAAGTTCCTATATATTTGAAGTATCTAAAATAAAATTGTGCATAATATTACATATACATTATACCACATGAAAGAATAATGAAATAAATATATACTAAATAATATAAAGCAATAAAGTTTATTTGATTTAAGGCCTTAAGCTTGGATTAATCAGAAGGTAAATATGTAACGTGAATGAAGAACATTTACATCTTTTTTTTTTTTTTTTTAACTAACTACTAAACTATGCCACGCCAGACCTAACGTCCTCAGCCATATATAAAAGCATGCACTATAAAGATAAATTTAAGATTTAAAACATAGAGTTGTACAATAAAGATACTTTAGCTTTAACTTTTCACTAGTAACATAAATTAAAATTACCAAAAATGAGAACAAATGAAATTAAGTTAATTGGTTGATAGAAAGTTAAGTGTTAAGATGAGTTAAAAGATTAAATTTTAGCTGATCGGAAGAAATAGAGTTAGATTCTAGGTCAAAGTATAGGTTGTATGATTGACATAAAACGCGAAATGGGTCGTGCTGTAAATAAGTGGTCTTTCAGGTCCCAATAAATATAGGGGAGATATTCATTGTAACTCGAGAAGGAACATTAAAATTTATGTTACCAAGCAAAGATGGGAAAAAATACTACCAACAATTAGATTGTGCAGGAAAGTGACACCAAGAATCGTCCTACGACTAAATAGTTTTGAGAGGTGGATTAACTTAAGACGGCTTTGGTAGGATGGAAGGTTGATGTTAGGATCCCTACGCAGTGCAAAAAATCAGAATTGGTTTTGAACAGATTCAATATTATCACTATACTTTTTAAACTGTAGGTCCCATACACAAGATGCGTATTCAAGAATTGGTATAACCAAAAAGGTAAATAATAATTTGGTAGTGTAAGGATCATGAAACTCTTTAGACCAACGTTTAATATATCCTAGAACGCCTCTACCTTTATTAATGATAGAAGAGATATGCATGCCGCTTAGGATCCATCAAAACCCCCAGATCATTGAGATGCGTGACACGTTCCAGAGTATGACCATTAATGAGGTAACTGTTTACAATTAAATTTTTACGGTAAAAGGACATAGTTTAACATTTGTCACAGTTAAGCATGCACCACTGTGGTAAGGAATCAAGATCTTGCTGAAGAAACATTTCTTGGATGGGAGATACAATAGATAAGCATAACTTTACATCATCAGCATACATCAAGACGCTAGAATGTTTTATGGCAGATGGCAAATCATTTATAAAAATATTGAATAATAACGGACCAAGGTGGCTACCCTGCGGGACACCAGAAGTTACACGAATAGTCTTAGATATAGCTGTTTTAAAGATAACTCTTTGGGTTCTAGAAGTTAGATAGGATGTAATCCAGCTATCTAAACTAGGGGGGAAACCAAAGATATCCAGTTTTTTAAGGAGTAAGAAGCGACAGACGCTGTCAAAATTTAATTTAATTTAATTAGAATATTTAAATTATGATAATCGGACAACATTAAATTACTTAGATTCGGTTATTTATATAAAGACATTCTGAAGTATATGAAGGCTTATGTAAAATAGATTTCACGAAAAAACGTTTAGTTTATTTCTTTATCTTAGGAACTAAACAGGCATCCACTGATTCTCACTGGTTAATCCTAGGCCAAACTACTTCCGCCTCTATTCCTTTTGCAGTTGTTGATCCATATTTATGCCATAGGATGCACGTTAAATATTGAGCCCGCTTTCCACGACAAGGAAACGATCGTCCAAGTGTTGAATTTAGAAAAGCCGTCAATAAAACTTCTCTTTACTAAGTTTCAGACCGATTCACTTCTTACTTTTCATTCGGCAGGCAGTTGCACCAGTTGTTTTGGATTGAAAAACATGGAAAGAAATAAATAAAATAAAAATAAAATACCACGCGTACGAAGTCGGGGGCACAGCTAGTTAGTGAATAAAATTTTGGATATAAAGCTTAGAGACAAATTTTAAAATCAATCAAATCGCCTTTTTCAAATATATCAGATAATTATGTCAACTTAATACTTAATTTATTCGCCTGATTTTTCAAATTATTTCAATTGCTACCAGGAGAGGTACCTCCCCTCAAACTTTACTCACATTTGATACTCAAACTATGAAAGAATAGAATATAGTGATGCTAAGAAAGGAAGCATATCTGATATCTGGCATTTGTCGCCGTTCGTTTGGATTCAACCTGGAGGAGCGTGAATAGTATTATATCTTTGGCATAGCCAATAATAACCTTCTTTCTGGTTTTATTCACGATTAAATATTGAAAATTGGTCGAAATCGACATGTATAACCGTAAAAGGATATGTATTTAAACAAAAAAATAAAGAAAAATATTATTATTGACATAATTATCGGATATATTTATTTGACAAACACGATTTGATTGATTTTAATATGTCTCTAAGCATTCTATGCAAAATTTTATACACCAATTTCTCGACAACAGCAAGTCCGGTCGGAAAAGTAAGTAAGCCACTTTAGCACAGATTTGATGTTAAAAAACGAAATTATTAAAATCGGTTCAGTATATTTTGCGCCAAAGTATTATATGTATACAATTCTCATATAAGCAATTTTTTATATGTATTAGTATAGATGTTCAAAATTTTTTAAAAATGATTTTAGACAGTCTACTACGTTCTGGATTGTTTCAAAAATTTCTAAAATATTTAAAAAAAATTAAAATCGATCGGATTCTTATCAATCTAGAATGTTCTGTATTTTCCTAAAAAAAAATGTAATTGTGAATGAATTCTAGAATGTTTTGAAACTAGAAATTTCGATCGTCGAAGCGGAAGTTCAATGCTTTTTTGTCAGCCAGATTTTAGTTTCGATCAAGTCATAATTATCAAGCGAAGTACTCAAAAACTAATCATGAACAGTGAGTAATCTATAAATCTTTATTTTGAGATATACATAGGGTTTCAACGATTTTTTTAATTTCCATTAAGTTGTACACAAAAGAAATAAAACCACAAAAATTCATTACACAAAAAACCGAAAAATAATTTTAATATAATATTATTATTGGTATTGGTTTTTTCTCTTTTGTGCCATCATCGCATTTTTTATTGACGGTTGTAAAATATTTTCTTTTCACATAAGTATTTTTTTGTGTTTAGCTGCAGGAATGTGCGGCATGTATTGTGTGTTCAAATGTATCGAATCAATTTTGAATTTACTGATATTTGATCATTATTGGCACATTCTATTTGTTACCTGCATTTTTTTCGGGCTCATTTTTCGGAGTTTTTATAGTTTTTATATCACTTGCTCGGATTTTTAATAGAGGCGTTGGTTGGTTGGTTGGTTTCCGTGGCTGGCTCGCATAAACCACTACGAGCCACAATTAGCACTAGAGTGCCGTTTTGATACCACTTCCTCGCCGAACGCAATCAGTATTACTAAATCCAACCTGTGGAATTTAGGTATTTGAGTAAATCACCCGGACATGTGACTGAACAGTCCGAGAGATTGTCGATGAAATATTTGCCCAGAAACTTATTTCTAGTCTTTGCCAAGGCTGGGCATTGACATAGAAAGTGGGTGAGTGACTCCTCTTCCTCTTCGTTTCCGCAGCTCCTACAATGGCTTCTAAACGGTCTCTCCGCGTGCATCCCTACACATCAGTGACCGGTAAAAACCGCTGTGAGCCTTGCGGTATCCGAGCGTCTTCTGTTAATGAGTCTAAAAGACCTATTTTCGTTGTAACAGGGCCAGGTAGCACGTGCCGCTCTGCAAGATTCAAGATCTTTCCACCGTCTGTTAGCCAGTTGGCGGAAAAACAGGAAGTTGCTTCTCTTGACGACCGCCAGGAGAATCGAGACCTGTTCCACCAACGATACATCAATAGAAGCACCAGAACGAGCCAATTCGTCAGCCTTCTCATTCCCCTCTATGTTCCTATGGCCGGGAACCCATAAGAGAGTGATATCAGCTTGACGACTTAGCTCGCTCATCGTCGACCTGCATTCCTTAACGAGCTTTGAATTCACAGTGGTGGATTGCATTGCTTTGAGTGCCGCCTGGCTGTCAACGAAGATAGCTATCTTACGACCTTTCGGTGCGTTATTTTTGGCCAGCCGACATGCTTCCCTAATGGCAAGGACCTCCGCCTGAAAGACTGTGGCCTCGTCGGGTAGCCGGAAAGAGTGGTCCAAGCTTATTTGTGGTGAGTGCACCCCTGCTCCTACACCGCATTCCATCTTCGACCCATCCGTGAAGATTGAAATGTCAAAATCACTCTGAAAGCTGTTCTCTTTCCATTCCATCCTGGTAGGAAATTTTACCTTGAAGTCGCTCTCAAAGCTATTGTGCGCCACTATATAGTCTGTTGTTTTCTTGAACATAGGATTATTAACCACTCCTAGTATATTGCTATGTCCATATGGTCGTTCTGCCCAGCAGCCGGTTTCTTTTAACCTTACCGCGCTGTTGCAGACCATGTTTTTGATATGGAGGTCAATTGGGAGAAGATATAGCAGCACACATGCCGACCTCTGCACCCCGCTAAGTTTGTGTTAATAGAGGCGTACTTGGATAAATTGTGATTAGATGGTGGGGGAGGGCAAAATTTGTTGTGGGAAGATTTCGTTGGAAAAAAAGTTCCAAGTGGTCTGCACGAAACGTGCCCAACTACCAGTTCGGTCTGTAATAAATGAATCCAGTTCCACAAGTGTTTTTAGTGGTTCTAGTGTTTGTTTGACATTTTTTTGTTGTTGCTGTTTGCAGCCTTTGTTTAGCAGCGGGAGAACTGCACTGTTTCCATGTTCTTCTTAATCGTCTTGTAATGGCAACTAGTTCTTCGATTTGAATAGTTTTTATCATAATGGTGTGCAACAATCTCAGACGTTGATACTCCAGATACTAATATTGAGTTAAGGTTACTTATTGATTTGTCAATATCACTTACGGAGTTGATCGGAGGTGAAATTTCGATGTGGGAACTTACATATTTTTTGTAATGCAGCCAATTTGTTTAATTTATTAAAGTGTATAAGGGCTATCCTCAACTTTTGGGTAATTCGAAGTCAACGGGAGAGTGATCTATTGGTAGTTCACAATGTGTAACTGCTGTTATAAGGTCATTAGGGATAGTTTTTGTGATGTCAAAATTGATAAGATCTGGTATTTTACTTGAATCTGCTATCCAGTATGGTGGTGGTGATATTGAAAATGAGGAGCTATGTATGTAGATCTGAAATCTGAATTCACGTTGCCTGCAAATATTTGGTTAAGTACAACTTCAGAGAGTACCGCCATGAGCTTTTCCATCTAGGTGTTTTGTCGTATAGACTGTATAGCCCGGTTTGAAAAAGTTATTTTATTTGTATGGCGATCCTCAGAGATTAGTGTCACAACGACCTTTTTATACTCTAGATAACCAATGACTTCTAGTTTGTGCTGCGAAATACCACATGCGTTCCAGAGAATTATTAATTAAATAAGCTTATCCAAGATTTGAATTTGGATTTTGTGATTGCATCACGGGCTCTGTTTGGTTGAATACAAGCTCATCGTCATACTGTGCTGTTCAGGGCCTGAGCGTAGGTCACTAGCATACGATACATATGGTCTTAGCGTATATGTTGGACACAAATCATTCGTCGTTACAGTAAGGATTGACTCAAGTCTAGACCTAGTTGTATTCTTTTGTTGCTGCAAACGACCTTTTAGCTCATTTCACACGGGACAACCTCTGTAAGTAGCGGTATGATTACCCCCACAGTTGCTGCAATTTTTATCCTCAGGATTACCGCGGTTAATTGATCAGTTTGCAGTTTCACGGAAAGCTCCGCACGATAATGATATTGAGCGCAGGGTACAAAAAGCATTAGAGTGTAATAGTGATGTAGCGAATATTCGCAGCACTAGCATGAATTTTTTGCGAATACGAATGCTAGTGCTGCGAATGTTCGCGTTCGCAACCGCATTCGCGTGTGCATTGCACAGGACTTGCACACTTGAGAGCCCCTTCCACTGGGAAATTAATTTGATAGCCAGCTAGCTATGCCCCACTCTCTTTGGCTAGAACCACGCATTGACCAATGACTTCTAGTTTGTGCTGCGAAATACCACATGCGTTCCAGAGAATTATTAATTAAATAAGCTTATCCAAGATTTGAATTTGGATTTTGTGATTGCATCACGGGCTCTGTTTGGTTGAATACAAGTTCATCGTCATACTGTGCTGCTCAGGGCCTGAGCGTAGGTCACTAGCATACGATACATATGGTCTTAGCGTATATGTTGGACACAAATCATTCGTCGTTACAGTAAGGATTGACTCAAGTCTAGACCTAATTGTGCGATAATGATATTGAGCGCAGGGTACAAAAAGCATTAGAGTGTAATAGTGATGTAGCGAATATTCGCAGCACTAGCATGAATTTTTTGCGAATGCGAATGCTAGTGCTGCGAATATTAGCGTTCGCATCCGCATTCGCGTGTGCATTGCACAGGACTTGCACACTTGAGAGCCCCTTCCACTGGGAAATTAATTTGATAGCCAGCTAGCTGTGCCGCACTCTCTTTGGCTAGAACCACGCATTGACCAATTCAATTGGTTTCCGCAGATTTAGTGTTTATCTGAGTTTCTTCAGCATTCTTTAAGGAATCTACTTCTCCTGCAAGTATCGCAAGTCTTTTGCCCTTCAAATGTGATTTGTAAGTACTGTTTCTGTCGACAGATTGGATAAGCATACTGTAATGTTATTTTGTAGCTCGCTGCTCGATTGGAATTGGTACTAGGTTAATCTTTTGGGTGGACAGCATTACAAAGTATCCGTTGCGCCTACTTGAGATTCTATGTTCTACTTGGTGCGTTTTTTTTTTTGTTTGTTCCTCTGTAAAAGTGTGCTAAGGAACGAAATATTAGGATCGCTTGCTATAATAACAAGGACCTAAAATACATTTATAATCGTTCCAAAAAAATGACTACATCGTCTGCTAATCAGCTAATTAAAGGAAAATTCCTTAAATAAAAACTTCCATATACAATATATCTTTTTCGAACAAATTTCTATATTTAGATGTCTTAAAATCAGTGACAGTAAAGTACAATAGGAATTATTTTAGTACACTTAAAACTTAAATACAGATACTATTTTATTATTGTATATCAATTTGTATCAATAGTTATTACATAGTAGTACATAGTACATTTCGTTTTGGCAATTAGGTGCGAGAATTAAGTTTAAATTTTTATTTCCTAAAAGTAACTTCACAAAGTAACTTATTGAATATTTATTTATGCATGAAGATAGTATCAATTATGTTAGATGACAGCCCTTCCTTTGTAAATTCGAGACTGTAATGATAGAATATATGATTAGATAAAAATAAAAATAGTGCCAATTTCATAAACGACTTAATAACTTTTCTACTCTTTTTTTTTTTGGTATATCCTACAGCCATATGCAAAAAAGTCGGACAAAAACGATCCAAAAATGGGTTTCAAATATGATCATTTGCTTCTTTGTCATTCAATTATTCCGAAAATGATTCATATTACATATGGTGGAAATTCGACAGGTATTTGAGTTTTTGTTGTGATACTCTGATAGTACTATGTATGAATACTTGACAAGTCACATACAAAAACTTAAATAATTTGGTTACTATAACTATAATATATTAAAAAATGTATTTTATAAGTAAAAAACAACTTGAAATGTCACCACAATTATATTAATAACTTAAAGCAATTAACTATGGGAAATTTGACCCTTTTTTTGAAAAAACTCGTTTCTCAAAAGTTTTCAAAATAAGGTATGTATGTATGGTAAGCGAGGACAGGTTGACCTTGCAGCGGAAATGCCGAAAATGATCTGCAAATTAATGTCACAACCCATTGAAAGTATAAGTTTAGGGTAGAATCAGTATTAATACTAATTTGAAATTTACATGGTTGTTGAATATGGATCAGGCACTCATAGTGTCCAAATTTCAGTCAAAAAATAAAACAAGTTTTCTAATAAGAACAATAATTTGAATTTGAGTTTTGAGTCCTGGTAATTCGGATTAAACACTTATAGCGTCCAAATTTCAGTTTGATAAGTCAAAAAAGTTTTTTTTAATAAGAAAAATAATTTTAATTTGGGTTTGTATGGAAGGTACCCCTCCTGGTGATCCGATAATGCGTCTCATAAAGCTGATCAAAAATATATATACTTTATGCGGTCTCCAATGTCTCATTATGTGAGTTACAAACTTATAAATATAAAAATCACAGAAATTTTATAACTATTAAAACATTTTTATAATTACCCTATATTTTTAGTTCAAACCAGAAAGAACGTTCTCTTTGGCTATGCCAAAGTTGTAACACTCTTCACGCTCATGTGAATGAGCATGTAAAAATATTATATTAATGACTTTAGGATAGAGTCAGTATTCATACTAATTTCAAAACACCAATAGTCACCTGTAGATGGCGCTAATAACCTTCATATTGGTATTTGAGCACACATTTCGGGAACTATATTTTACAGTAATCCTAGAATATTGAAATTTACATGGTTGGTGAATATGAAAGAAGCACTCATAGTGTCGAAATTTCAGTTTTATAAGACAAAAAACAAAAAAATCTTTCTAATAAGGACTTTAATTTGAATTTAGGCACCCATTCTAGTGGTCCCATTCGACTGATTCCAAATGTGCAGCGTCTGGTAAAGATAAAACTTCATGCAAAATTTAAGCACTCTAGCTCAAAACTTGAGGACCAGTTTGCATGCATACAGACGGTCAAGAATCAAGAATACATCGAGGCCTAACCGCGAAAATGATGTAAGCACTCTTTACTTTGCCAACGTAAACGATACAATTAAATTTGTAATATATCCGTAGCTGTAGTGATTGTCGCTATGATATTCAACACGTTGATGAGTTAGTATCTCTAGAACGTATTTGCATTATAAAACATTTTTCAAAAAAAATGTCGCTTACGTTATTTTCGCGGTTAAGGCTCGATATACACTTTATCGGGTCTTCGATGTCTCCTTCTGTGTGTTACAAACTTGCAATACTATTCACTGCGTGAAGAGTATAAAAGCGGGTAACTGATTTACAAATGGTATTTTTTGTAGATATCTTTAAAAAGAACTGATCCATTAAATTGAATAAAATGTCTACATGTATAACTTATTATACTTATAATTAATATTACAGTAATAAATATACACGAGGAATATTATGTTGGCCAGTACTACAATTTTATACTATTTTATATATTCTATGGGTATGTATCTTTAAAAGTTTTGATTATATTTAATTATAATTTACTATTTATTTATTACTAGCGTACCCGGCGTGTTTTGATACGCTCCCGACGTGATGTTAGTGCGTCATGCTGTTCTTTTTTTAATTGTAGTGTACATTGCACAGCAATTGAAATACTTTTGAAAAAACAAACGAATCAATTATTAATACTGACATAATTATCTGATATACAATATTTGACAAAGACGACTAGATTGATTTTAAAATATGTCTCTAAGATTTATTATCCACCAATTTATCGACAACAGCAAGTCTGATTCGCACCAAAGTTTACTGAAACAATCTCAAGACTATGCTAGAGATGCCCTTGAAATTTCTTCAAAATCGGTTTAGCAGTTTCTGAATCCATAAGCGACATACATATGTAGGTAGATACATACATACATACATACATCCAATTTTATATATATATATAAGAAGATGACAAAAAACTGTCAACTTAAGAGTAATAATGCTAAACTTAAATTAGACAAATAATAGAAATTAATGAAAAATATAAACAATGCTAAAACAAAATTAATTAGTTGAATCTGTCTCCGACCCGATGGGGGAATTTCATTTGCTAACCAGCTAGCTGTGCCCTTCTCACAGCCATATATGGTGAGAGACAAGTAACACTGGCTATGCCAAAGATGTAATACTCCGTTTATGTGGTTTGCGATATCTCCTTCTGTGTGTTACAAACTTTATGACAAACTTATAATATGTACTATTCACTCCCGTGAAGAGTATAAAAATAAGTGTGTAAGAAAATAAATGTTCATCGAATGTACACAAGTCTTTTGAAAAACGAAGATCAGAGTTATTGCTGAAATAGAGGTGCGAGAAATTGGAAAATTATCAAATATATATTTGCAATGATTTTTTAATCGATCATTTTTATTTTTTTGTTTTTAATTATTCTCTGCATACGATACTTTCCAAAATTAATGTTCTGTTAGTTTATTAAGTTTTTAGGTTCAGATAGTTTGCTATTGTTGATATTTAAGGGGTAAATTGGAACAAAACCACTTTTCATAGGATCTTTATAATGAACAGTATAGGCATGATAAAAAAGTATTTTTTAACGTCCAAAAATAACATCAATGAAAAGAAAACTTACTTGGGCTTAATGCAAACAGTGTTGATATACCACACATTAGTATTCTAGCACTTATACTAGTATCCGATCGTATGATACACAGAAGTTTGAATAGATTCGTCTGGACTAGCAGATCAATAATATTACATTCTAAAACATACAAACATACTTTGCAAGGTCTTACTTACTTTATTTTGTAGCTAAATTGTAGGGTTCCCGTATTTCCACTTCTGTTCAAATTGCTATGAACATCATATTATGTAATATTAAATGAAAAACCAAACCACTAGAAGTAAGTCAAATACTTCACTTGATGGCGTCTTTTGAAATAAGAAAACATCATAACAATATAAAATGACTTAAAGAAATTTGAATATCCCTTTAATATTTTACGTAAATAATAAAACAGAAAGAATATACAAAATAAAAATATTTATTGCACTTGTCAACAATTAAATCAAAGGCAAAATTGGTAAATCAATGACTATAAACAAATATGTACGTATGAATTTTAATGATATTCGTACTTATGTTTGTGAGTTCAAGTATTTTCTTACAGTCGCAATTATTTCACAAATTGGCACATTGCCACCCAATAATAAAAACAGGCTATCAAGTTCACTGACAATGCTTTTAGATGTCTGATCAAAACTATACATATTTGTATGTATGTACATATGCAACTATAGCTATTGTCCTGTGTGTATGTGTGTGTGTGTGTGTGTGTACGTATCATATTATTGCAGTGATAGCGTATTATATATGGTAAATTATGAACTCTTAAGGAATTACATACATAATAAGTTTAATTTTAATCTTAAAGATTAAATTATTCAAAAGTGCTCAAGAACATTAAATTGACAGTATATGTATGTACATATATATGTAAATTTGCATATATGTACGCCTTATGAAGATACTTATATACACTTTGAATATGATGCTACTATGTATGCAGATACAGTATTCTCTAAAATTTAAGTAGACAATTCATTTAATTTGTTGTCATATGCCTACTATACTAGATACTATAAAGTATAATTTAAATAGCGTTTTCGTTCAATACTCTGACCTTTAGAAACTCAAATCCTGGTTTTAAACCCATACTAAAGATATGTATTTTAGACACATACAGAATAAAAGACATACATACATGTACATATATATGTACATGTACATGAATATGTAGCTGCCGATGTTCTTAGTTACAATATTTAAGATGGTTATTTTTGTTATACAAAATGTTGCTTACAAAGAAATTCGTTAGTCGGAGTCTTTGGTTATCTGGTCTTATTCTACTACATACTAATTTCATAGCACCCAGCGAAATCAAACCTTAGCGAATATTCGGTAACGCAATTTATTTTATCTATTGCCATCAAAAGCCACCATATCCACCTAAATCAGATGGTTTAAGTCGTTCAAATACACTCAGATGGTGACTG
Organism: Amiota communis; assembly: GCA_037043315.1. Lineage (NCBI taxonomy): Eukaryota > Metazoa > Arthropoda > Insecta > Diptera > Drosophilidae > Amiota > Amiota communis. Next base: position 361,823 of record JBAMAV010001500.1, on the reverse strand, counting down.
GTATGCCCGTGATGTGGGTGATGTGCGTAACCAACATAGTTGGTCTGAGTCGTCGAATGACCGTAATGATGCCCGTAAGGGTAGTTTGGACTAGGCATGTGAAGCGCAGCTCCTTGGCTAGTACTGTGCAGGCCGTATGGTGTGTAATCATTGGATGTAGCATTGTGTTGTCCATGTGATCCCACTTGGCTGTAAGGTTGGTATTGATTGGGGTGAGAATGTGGATGATGACTGGATCCAGTTACTGGGTACATTGCGTTCACTGGCACATGTGCCATATGTGTCATGTGAGGATCCATGTACATTTGCGGATGAGTAACATGGTGCGCTGATGTAGTGGGAGAGTTAACTGCTGCTGCTGCTAAAGCAGCACTTATTATATTGGGATGGTGATAACCACCAGTGCTACCAGGTGTAGAAGTTTGATCGTATTCGCCATTGGGATTATGAAGGCTTGTTACTTGACTAATATTATTTGCGCTGTTACTATTTGTTGCGGAAGAAGCAGCTAGATTACTGACGGAGAAACTGCTATTGAGAACAGCGTTACTCGATGTACTACAGCTGGTCGTTATCCCAAACTGGTCTGACTGGACATCAGAAGTTGAATGATTATCCGAGCATTGTTGGAGTTGTTGCTGCTGTTGTTGTTGTAAGCTAAGTAAACGGCTTTCAACGGCAGCGGCAGCTGAAGAAGCCGACGACATAGCATTCGATTCGATTTCGTTTATGGATGGTATTTGATCCACTAAAGATTCTAGTCCGGACAAACTTTTACGAGCAACATCCGAAGAGATATGAGAATTTAACTGTGCTGGTGGAAGGTGTTGCTGCAAATGATGAGGGCTTGAGTTTTGAACGCTTTGATGAGGAGGTGATACTACGTATTGATTTCCGAGCTCTTCATATCGTTGCTGCTGGCGTTGCCATTGCTGACCCTGACTATGTTGCGGTGACACGTTCTGAAACTGTCCGAAATGGGAGATTGGTGATTGGGCCTCTTGTGATTGAATTTTTTGATGCTGAGGCGATAACCACGTTTGATAGTGTTCGTGAGATATATTTTCACTAGTAGAATCTTGCGTTGGACTTGCATACCGTGATTTATCTAAGTGTTCCTGGTGAGATATTATATGCTGTTGTTGACGCTCTCTTTCTTGAGAATCGCGTTCCACATCACTGTTTAGGACAGTTGTTGGAGTTTCGAAGTCAACTGCACATATATTAGGCGAACTAGGTGGTGATGTCTCACCGAGGTGTGATTCTCGTATAGCCGAAACGCGGGACGGTTGATTTTGCGAAACTAATTGTTCGGTGGGGCTGTTAATGCACTGCGTTGGTGTCTTATTACTATCAGTGATCATATGTTGCTCCATTATTGGAGGAGTTGCCTGAGAGGAAACGGGAGGGGTACTTTGCGTATAAGTACAGTTCAGTGCTGGAGATGCCATTGGTGAAGCTGATGATGTGTAGAGCATATGTGAAGGAGGTGGAGTATTGTAAAGACTTTGCTGTAGGTGGTTTTGTGGTGAAGATGTTTGTTCTAACTGGAGTGTAAGCATTGGATGTACATTTCCTTGAGGCTGTTGAGAGTGTGATTGTTGCATATTAGAAACATTCTGCTTAGCGGCTACAACAACGTCAATTATGGGTTTTTGTTTTTTAGGACGTCCTCGTTTTTTCTTCGGTGCTTCGTCATTGACATTCCCAACTCCCATTATTGAAAGATTCAGTATGTTATTAAAGTCATGCTGTGGCGCTTGAAGCTGATGCTCCCTATTGTTAAGAATTACTTTGTTGCCAGTTGTTGGATCGATCATTTCCTGACCTCTGTTTTTTTTTGGTCTGCCACGCTTTTTCTTTTCTTGCATATTTGGTACCTGACTGAAAGTTGAAATATAGTTTTCATTCATGTTAGGAGGCCTTGGACCGTGTGTATGCTCCATCAGACTCATCGTATCTACATTGCTGTATGCACAACCTCCTTTATTTTCTTCATTTCCTGTATGTGACATATTCTTATCAGATTGATTAGTATGATTTTGCTGTGCGATTGCCACATTCTCTGTGTCTTGTAAATCTGGATTATCACCATACAAGAAAATGTTCTGGTTCGATTGTTCCGCGGGTTTTTGTTGTTCGCAGCATTGTTTTATCTTTTGCTCTGTGAAAACGCATTCGGTTTCATCGATATGTGGTACCAAACCATTAAGATAATCCCGAAATTTTTTGAGAGCTGCATAAAACGGCACTTTGTCCGCGGCGCGAGGTAATTGGGCACAACGTGCAGACGATGATGGCATCACCCATATATACTTTAATAAAATATAATTATTAGCACCTTTTTTATTTATATTAATTAAGAGTGTTTAAAATCTACTAACCGTATCAGTGCCTTCAACACACTCTGGCTGCCGACCAAAATTAAAGTCTTTCTTGCCAGAGAATACTTCAAATATTAATTTCCCATTAAAGACAGCAATTTTAGGCCTGTAGCGCTGAAGTTTCTCAAGAAGAATACGACTTCCCTCCTTTATTTCTTTTCGAGTGAGATCAGCGGAACCCTTTGTCGCTCGGGCAACCATATTAGTAAAGCCAATACCATGGTCTAAAAGCTTAAAATCCTCATCAGCACACATTTGCTCTTGTGTTAAACCAGAAAGGTAAAGACATTTCCAGAAATGATTTCCTGGACCAGCGTAGTGATGTCCCTTGTAAGCCGCAAATAAACCGGGATTTATACCAACCTAAAAAGTGGTATTTATAAGAATAGTATTTTTTTTTAATAACGGAATATATAAAAAACTTTTAGATCTAAAAACTCTAGAAATTTACACTCACTATAACGATATCCAGATTTTCACATAAATGATCGGGTATAGTCCGTTTTATGACTTCATCCTCCGACATCCCATTAAACCGATCATGTTTCTTGCGTTCTTTTGACTTTAGCATAAGAACTCCAGCTGTTGTTGTACGATTTAAATCTCCTATATTAGCAACTCCTACAGAACCATTAACATTTAAGCTTTAACAATGAGAGAAACACAAGTAAGGTTTTTAGTATATGGTACAAATTAATGAAGCTTCTGTGTTTACCTTGCCAATCCCATCATCTCAACATCGGATAACCCCACAACTTTTTTTTTACGTCCCCTTCTTTTGGGTGGTGGCTTTGCATTCAAGGCTCCGGGTAAGTTATGCTCTGACTGGTGTGCTATTATCGCGTTAACATGTTCAGTGGATGTTGATGAAGCAAGTTGTTGTTGTTGCTGTGACATTTGCTGGGGGCATGCGGTCGTTTCCTGAATATTTAACGGCTGCGGCTGATGTTTTATGGCAAAGTGATCACTATTTTTATTTTGTCCCTCTGGTAACCCCATGTACCCAGTAGGGTTTACATCGTGAATTTGTCTTGTGGCTGGTGACAGCATTCGCATATCATCCCCTATAAAGCTATAAGACTCATTTCCAATAACACCTACTCCTCCTCCCACTTCGGTTGTTACACCTGAATTAATGTTCTCTGTTAACTGACGATCCTCCAAATTAATTGAATGATGGTTTCGAACTGATTTTGAGTTTAAAATAGTTTGTGGTTGTTGCTGCGGCTGGTGGTCTTCAGTATTGGATTGTGCCATAAGACTAATTACACCGTGTTGAAGTTGGTGATGCGGAGTCACAGAGTGAGTTGATGAACTATGCGAATTTGGCGTTAGTACATCTCCTGCACTGGTTTCATATCCATCATCTTGGTTTTCAGGCTTAACATTATTTGGCGAAAGACCCCTATAAAATATTAATTATGGAATTAGAAGAATTTAGACAACTATTGTCTGATAAATTCAATATAAAGAAAGGCATTTCTAAATCGAAATGAAAAGAACGCATGTCATACTTTACTCACAATTTGTAAGCCGAATTCGGGTCTTCAGGAAACTCGTCTATCAATAAATCATGGTAAACGTCAATATTCTGCTGTTGACTGTGGTGTTGGGACTGGTGTTGACGCTGCTGTATGCTTTGCATGTGAGCTTGCATTTGGTGCGGATCATGTTGGTGGTGGTTATGGTGTGAATGTTGATCCTGAGGATGCATGTGAAACATTTGGGTGTGAGAGTATTGTTGTTGGGTATGTGGATAGCTTGCGTAATGAGAATGGTGCTGTTGTTGAACGTTAATAGTCTGTTGATGTTGTTCTTGTAGCATTTGGGCATACATGTCAGCAGTGTGCTGTGGATGTTGTTGCAAGTTTTGATGATGAGAATACTGTTGCATGTGTATCATTTGTGGGTATAAGCCCACCCGCTTTACGTTGTCCAAAATTTCTGAATGTGACTGTTGCTCTTGCATTCGATAGTTATCGTTGTCATCTAGCTGCGAAGAATGAACGTAGCTCTTTGGCGTTGCTTCGCCGTCATTGTCATTTTGTAGCGTTCTTAAAGATGCACTCTGTTCCTTGTTTAAATTACTATTTAATGTATCTGAATTATCTGCTACCCTTGAATTTGGATTTTGGTATTTGTAATCACTATGGGGTGCCCAAATCCCGCTTGTGGTGTTGTTGCCTATCACCGCTATACCCGGACTGTTATTGATGTTTTTGATGGAACTATGATTTGTTTCCGTCATATCACTCTTTGCTGTTGTAGAAATCAAACCTTTGCTTTCAGAGTCTGTTGCACAACCATCAGTTTTTGTTTCAGCTAATGTGGAACCTACAGTAAGAATATCCGTTGTAAATCTATTGTTTGCTAGACTTGTTGGACACACTTCATATAACATAGTTCTGGGTGGCGGTACTACCAATTCGACATTAGTCACTAATGCCTGTTCGGGTGCTATATATCGCTGAGGAGTGAAACTTCTGTGTTGATGGATTTCGCTGGTAGAAATTTCTACGGTTAATCCTGCATTTTGATTGCTAGAACGATCTGATTCCAATGTTGTCGGCAAATCATTTAATCTTGTGCATTGCATATTGTTCTGTAGTTCTTTTCCTTCTGATACTTTATGATCTGGTGACTTCGAGTCTAACTGTTTTTTTACGGCTAAGTGTAGATTTTCAGTGGACCCTTTTTGGGCTTCTCCACATTTATTATTCAACTTTGTCGAAGTATCCGACTGATTACACTTTGTCGACTTTAAGTCCTCCCGAAGTGGAACAGTTCCTTTGTCGTTCTCAATTCTATCTTCGATAGGGTCGCAGTATTTGGGGTCAAATATATTTTGGTGATCATCAAACATTTGGTTTGATTCATTGTTATTGTCGGGAGGGTCCTCGATTTCACTAATCTGTTGAAAACTCTGTAAACGCAACTGTTTCTTTTTGTTTTCGTCATCTTGAACAGAAAGTGTGTGGCTATCGCAGACCTCTTCTTTATTGTTAGGTAGATTGGACGTGCTAGCATTAGCACCGGTATATAAGTCAATAACACTTTCATTGTTCTCTTCTGAAGAGAATCGCTTCCGTTTGCGTGTAGGGTCATTTCCTATGGTGCTATTATTATCGATGTTGTTTGAATGCTGTTCTATATTGTTATTGTTGATGTTACTACTTCGTATATTCTCTGTTTTTTCAGGAGCTGTTGTGTTGCTTGTTGACAAAAGACTTAATTTAATATCAAGAGATAACTGCGAAGCCATGGCAAAATGTATTGATGGTTGTTCTATTTCTTTATTTTTTTCTATTTTTCTTAATAATCTGCAAATGAAGGAACTACGAAATAACAGGATACTTTCATGGAATAAGTTGCCCACATGCATTTCCCTTTTCAGTTTTACCGATCCATTGGTCTAAATTTGTTGAACTTTTCTCGACCAACTTCCAACGTATGATTCCGGCAGGAAGACACAACCACAAATGTGAATCTTTCTGGTTGATCGTTTCTGTTGCTTTTCTAACACATTTGTTTTTTTTTTTAACTCCTTTTATAATTATCCTTTTTATTTCACAGTTTATATTCTTCCACTGGTAGGGCTAAATATTACAACTGCAAATTAAATTAAAACAAAAATTGCATTAATCTATTGTACAAATGTAATAAATTAAAGCAAAAGTTTTGCAAAGTCTTATACCACATTTGGATGAATGAAAATTTAAATCTTCTAATCTACCTCCGCTATTAGATTGCTGTTATTTAACTAAACTGATATAGAAGTAATAAATTTAGTTTAATTGTCGAACATAGCTGGTTTGTAAAAATCAGAATCCAGAATTAGTGAAAGAATATACCGCATAGAATATTCAATATAAAGCCGGCATTGTTGTTTTATTGATTTTATTTATTGCTGGAGGTAAAAATCTTCCAAAGCTACTTATGACCCGTGCCATTAGCCTACCGACTAAAAAAAACCCCAATAGCCTCAAATCCCGATATAATACGGCGCCACAAAAGCATTTCTTTGTAGAGACTTATACATATATACAAATATATATAAATATATAAAATTGGATGAGCGTATGTGTGCTCCCTTTGGATTCCGAAACTATTGGACAAATTTTCAAGGAAACTCTAGTATAGTCTGGAAAGTGTTCCAGTGAAGTGTGGTGCGAGTTATTCTATATATACATATATCTTCTATATCGCACATGTTTAACTAAAGTGTCACAACTCAAAAAAGATAATTTCAAGAAAATCGCATTTAAAGTTTTCAATTAACTCACAAAAACATTTCGAAAAATTTGTGCAGTTTACGGTGAAACGGCTGTGAGCGAACGCCGGACCCAGGAGTGGATTGCTCGATTCCATTCCGGAAATTTCGTTATAAAAGATGCAGTGTTAGTTGATTATACTCGTACAATGCAAATAACGAATCCTTTTGTGAATTTGTGTGAAACAAAAAATCACGAATAAACCAGAAAGAAGGATATCATTGGCTATGCCAAAGATGTAATACTCTTCACGCTGCTCCGGGTTCCATCCAACCTTCCTTTCTTAGCATCATTATATTCTCTATGTTACAGTTTGAGTATCAACAAAGAACACATTTTGAGTATCAACAAAGAACTCAGTTTGAGTGGCATTGTATTTTTATTGTACTTATACTCTTTATATAATGTGAGCTTGTATCCTCCAGGTACCCCTGCTGGTAACCCTAGGATCATAAAATTTACACGGCTGATGGCTATGGAACAGAAACTTATAGTGTTTAAATTAGAGTTCAATAAGTCAAAAAACAAAAAACTTTTTCTAATAAGAACATTAATTGAAATGGGGGTTTGTATGGGAGGTACCCCTACTGGTAATCCCAGTATCAAGAAATTTACATGGTTGATGGATATAGATCAGAAACTTATAGTATCCAAATTTCAGTTCGATACGTCAAAAAAACCAAAATTTTGTTCTATTAAGAACTTTAATTTAAAGGAGTGTTTGTATGGGAGTTACCCCTTCTGGTAATCCTAGGATCATGAAATTTACATGGTTGATGTATATAGATCAGAAACTTATAGTATCCAAATTTAAGTTCGATACGTCGAAAAACAAAAAACTTTTTGTAATAAGAAAATGAATGGAGTTTGTATAGGAGGTACCCCTCCTAGTGGTCCGATTCGGCTGATTCCGACAAATGAACTGCGTATGGTAAAAAGAAACGTAGGTGCAAAATTTCAGCTCTCTAGCTCAAAAACTGAGGGACTAGTTTTGATACAGACGGACATGGCTTAATCAACTCGTCTCATCGAGCTGATCACAAATATATATACTTTATGTGGTCTGCGATGTCTCCTGTGCGTTACAAACTTCATGACAAACTTATAATACTATTCACTCCCGTGAGGAGTGTAATTATGGATCGTAATAACTCAAATACATACAGTGTTAGACAAAACTAAAGCACGAAACTTACCATATCAGTACTTCTTAAATATAACAGGTGGATCATATACAGAATAATCATTAATAATAACAAACTGCTTTAAGTTACAATGTTTTACTTGAAATATAAGCTATTCCAATTGTAATTAGTCTTTTATTGAGATTTTCCGCCTTTTCCGGTGGATTTTCCAAATTAATGTTTCCGAAACCCATATTTTTAGATTCTTTAGCTTTGTTGCAGCTAGTCATCGTTTAAAGTTAGAATGAATTCCAATTGTTTGGACTTATGTTACTTATTTGTTTCAAGAAGTATTTGTATATGTTAAGTTGTTATTTTAAGTATAAGTTTGTAAGTTTTTCAGTGTGCAATAAAAGGCTAATCAAAATACACGCTTGTGGACTCAACATTTTGGCGACCGTGACAGAACAGCAATCGACTGTTCTTTGATGGAATTCGGTGGATTGTCATTGGGTCACATATTAAGCATCTATCGACATAGATCAAAGCTGATCATTGGGCATCTAATATTGGAATGATATCTACAAAGGATCATTACAGCATTCACAGCTTTGAAGTCAACATGGGAACTCAAAGTTATCATCGGAACATTCGCCAAATCAGCAACAGTGGAATGTTATCGACTCAACACCAATTATTACTTTCATTTTAGATCACAGGGTAATTCTTAAGTATACAGAAATATCATTAATAATAACAAACTCCTTTAAGTTACAAGGCATTGCTTGAAACATAAGCTATTCTAATTGTATTTAGTCCTTCATTGAGATTTTTCCACTTTTACGGTGCATTTTCCACAAATTTTATTACTTGTTGTTATAGCGGCAATGGAAATACACACTCTGTGAAATTTTAACTGTCTACCTGTTACGGTTCATGAGATACAGCCCCATTTAAAAACGTAAATATTTTTTTTCATTTCACTCAAAATCTTTGTTCAGCGCCGCCTAAGAAGTTTAACTTCAAAATGTAACAAAACGGGCACGACAAAACGGAAGCACATTGCAAAGACTATAAAAAGTATGGATTGGAGTTTAGCACAACAACAAATTGTATGTAATTTTCCAATTTCGTGGAACATTTCAAGGAAACATGCACACAATTTGTTGTTGGGCTAAAAAAATAGGAAGAGAGCGCTGCACTTGTCCAGTCTATACTTTTTATATTCTTTGCACATTGTCAATGAAGCTCACTGCATAAATATGTTGAAAAAAAGATTCAGGAAAAAACCCGTTAGAATTATATTCCGCTATTCTTGGAGCATATTAGGAGCTTTTGTAATCCCTTTTTGTTTAATGTTACATTCGTTGGTTGTTATTAATCGAAGTTTGTCGTTACGTAGTAAGAGAATAATAAAATGGCCCGAAATAAATATTCTGCATTATTCAGAGAAAAAATTTTTATTGAGTTTAATAAATATTGCCAAAAAATTTGGCATACATAACAGTGTTGTTTCCAGTGCCTTCGCCTTCTTCTTGTTTTGTATTTAAAATTAAATCAACATAAATATCAATATAAATTTCATAAAATTACAACCAAAAAAAAAAAAAAAACAAAACAAAACTTAACACTTGAGTGATACGTCATAAAGTGTGAAGTAATTGTGTGTGTACTGATATTTTTAATTAATAGATTTAGATATACTACTGTTAATTCACAGTTTTGCGTTTCCACTTCGGTCAGCAGTCCTATTAATCGGACGCCCTTTCAGATATGCAACACTAAACATGTCGCCAATATTTATACTCTTCACGCAGTGAATAGTGTTGTAATTTTGTCAAGAAGTTTGCAACACACAGAAGAAAACATCGGAGACCCCATAAAGTATATACATATGTATATTCTTGATCAGGTCTATGAGACAAGTTGATTAAGCAGAGATGTTAATTATTTATTTATTTACTGCTATTTTTGACATTTCAATCATCTATGTGCATTACTGTGAAAAGCAGTTTGAATTTGCATTTTAAATAAATAATTAACATCTCTGTGATTAATAGTGTTTTCACACTGAGCATCCACATCCGCATTCACAGAAAGTGTTCACATTGCATTTTGCATTTTCGGAACAGCTTAATTTTGTTTTGGTTATACACACACGCGGAACTTTGGCTAAAGTAAGACAAAAAAAATTGTGAAAAATACGTGATTTAGAACATTGTGCAATGTATGCAAATAGTTCTTGCAGCTCCCTTTTTCATTCCTGATACTTATTTTATTAAAATCTTTTAACAAATGTTGGCGCGTAACAAACAAAAGAGAAAGAAAATCGAAAATGATCTAAAAAAGGCAACAATTACCCAGCAATTGGTAGAGTGACCAATTTCAAAAACAGTATTTTAGTTGCATTCTTATCGAATGTACATTTTCTACTACAACAACAACTACACAAATTTCGTCGTTTTCCCTGTTGTTGTTGTTGTTGACGAATGTAGCATTCAAGGCAGCATTCGAGAAATGTACATTGGATGCTCAGTGTGAAATGGCTATATGTATGCTAACTAGTCTCTAAGTTTATGAGCTAGAGAGCTGAAATACAAACCCAAATTCAAATTAATGTTCTTATCGTGGCTTTACAGTGTCTCGTATCACGAAGATTCGGTTTTGTGCTTTACAGTGCTATTTTAGCATCACGAATAGCTGTTTTTTGTTTTGATTATTGTTTGGCGTGTGCCGGGCAACCAAAATGGAAGAAGACAATTTTATTATTATGACAATGTTGCCAACTTACATGGAAAAATTTCCCAACACTGTTAAGACTGACTATACGAAAAAACCGAATCTAAGCATATCAATTTGAGATTAGAATCTTTCAATCGAATCACATCTACAACAACAATATCTCAATTTTGTCATTTTCCTGTTGTTGTTGTCAAATGGAACTCGAATCAATTGTCGTATCTTCATAGATTCGAATCTTATTAGAAATTTTTTTTTTGTGTTTCGTCTTAGCGATCTGAACACTATAAGTGTCTGATTCATGTTCACCAACCATGTAAATTTCAAAATCCGCCGTCTACATGTGACACATATTTCATACTAATAGTCATGCGCCATCTACATGTGACTATTGGTGTATTGAAATTGGTATGAATACTGACTCGACCCTAATCGTAAGTCTTCTTCTTTCTGGTTTTAATATATCTCGTGACTCAAAAGCCGTAGAGCCAAGTAGTTTATATATTCTGATAAAAGAGGAATATACGGTGCCTGTTAGAGCAATTGTGTCACGTTTTAACCATAAACCCATGATTTGCCACCCTCTGAAGCAAATTTCGGTCGTCGGGAACCGAGTCCAACAATGTTAACGCAATGCTATTTTTGGTCGAAATTGAACAATTTTGGTACGGATTTTGCGGCGACCCGTCTCATGCCCAAAGCATTGGTTAAAATCGAATGGCACCAGCCAATCGATATGTTTAGGTCCTACAAATATGTGATTTCTTTCCCACTTTCAATTGCTTATCTCGCTAATTCTTCGCCAATGCAAACCAATAAGCTTTATAATATATGTACATACATAAGTATATTTCTCCAGCGGTTAGGGTACGATACACAAAAAAGCAAGATGATTAGGAATTTTTAGCGCTCCAAAATTTTAAACCCACATCCATGCACATGTAATTAGTATGAATGTTAAAATAGTCTGTGTATATACATTGTACATGATGTGTTTTTCAGATATGACCAGCATAGGAAAATTATTGTATGTTTTGCATATGTGCTACAAAATATATAAACAGATGCACATATAATAATCTAATATATGTACATATAGTGTACATACATACATACAATATATACATACATACATACATGTACATATATATATGTATATATATAAATATATGCGTTTAATTTGTAAGTGTGATACAATGCTACTTTACTACCAAATCCACACTCACGTAGCCAAACAAAGCGCACATGCCGTTTTGAATGCATTCATACATACCTCTGATGCAGAAATTTTGCTCACATCAAGTTTTATATTGTGTAAATTTCATGTTAATAGCTTACATACTCACCGCGAGAGAAGAGAATTGAAAACTTTAAATGCATTTTTCTCGAAATGCTGTTTTTTGAGTTATGACAGTCTTGAAGTAAATGAGCGAATGTATTATATGTAGATAATTATTATTATTTTGCCTGAATGAATGTATCCAAAACGCCAAATGAATGGATTTGTGCAGGTCTCTAGTACATACATACATAAATATACGCTACACTCTACTGTATCTGTACGTCTTTATTGGAAATCCAGCATCAGATGTGAATCACGTTTGCAAACAACATAAAATGAAAACAACAAAATTGAAAGCATAGAAGGAGTGCAGTGCAGTGTATATGCATCCTATCTAATACCAATAAAACAAAACCTTTAACAACAATTTGTGCTACATACAAAACTACTGCAACAGCGAAACTACATATCTATCATCATAGATATGTAAGTATGTTTATATACACATGGTATGTGCAAATAAATACACGCATACATAGATACTTTGGTTGGTATGGCTTTTTGTTGTTGGCTTTGTTTATATGCATTTATATATACACACATACGTAATACTTTTGTACATATGTATATATATGTATAACTACACATATGTATGTATATGTGGAAGTTAGATGATACTAACATAACAGAAACAATAATAATAAAAACAACAACATAAAGAAGAACAATCAGTTATATCGGGGGAGCCAAAGCGACAACTATAGGCCAATACCAAATCGACGTACGGCAATGGCAAAAACTAAGCCAACAACAGAAAACACAGCAGGCCGATGAAGCGGGCTGAGTGCATTTGAAATGAAGATGCGGTGTGCTGTGGTTTGGATTGGGCGGCAGTTTGTATATGGTGAAACTACAGAAAAGAATGTATTCATCGACAAAATGTATAGTGCAACAAAAATACAATATTATTGTATAAGCAATATTTGAAATCATCTTTGAAAACAATACCTACAAATATTTGTTGAATTAGATGTATTCATCTTTCTGTTTTTTATACTGTTCTTAAAACTCTTATTAAAGTTTATACATATGTACATACCATACATATGTTTCTACATACATATGTACATACATGTGTATATTAGAGACCTGCACGGTTACATTCATTTAACGTTTCAAATATATTCACGTAGACATATGAATGGCTTCATGCAGTTCTTTAGTGTAGATCACTTGTCAAAACCTAGAAAATGCGACTATAGATAGATTACATTTTTAATGGAATGAAAATATTATATTATTATTATAAAAAATCAACCAAGTGTGAGCCGGACTCGCAGACGGAGGGTTCCGTACCATCGGACAAGATTTTTTGCCGCAAAAATGAATTATGTATTCAATAACTCAATGCTCGTGCAATTCCAAACACAATGAATATGCATTTATTATGAAATTGACAAAAAAAGCTCATGCTCCAAATATTAAATTATTGATTTGACTTATGTTTAGGGTAGAATCAGTATTCATACTGCATATCAACTTCGATTTGAAAAGTGAAATATTCATACAGCCTAAAAATATACTACAAAAAAAAAAAAAATATTCCAAAATATGAAACAAAATAAATAACAAAACTTCTAAAACTGTGCATATTGAAGCACACGTTTTTTGTATGGGGACCCCTTTAATTTTTTAACTTTATTTTAGTGTTAGTATTTGTTGCTATCATGACAAGTCGGAGTCATGAGTCGGAAGGACGGACGGACGGCGGAAGCTTAGTAATAGGGTCCCGTTAGCACCTTTTGGGTACGGAACCCTAAAATGGTTACAGCCTATCAGGAGTTTGAAGACTTGGTTTGGCCTAATAATCAAAGAGAGAAGAATTGAATATCTGCATATTAATTTCAAATATGTATACATACCTACATAAACTTTGATTCACTTTTTAACAAATCCTGTTTGGAATGTTATCTTTGGTCTAGGCGTTGCTTACTTAAAACCCAACACAAACACAAGCAAACATCTAGTTATATACATATATATTCATATAAATAATATTGTATATGTACAAAAAAAAGATATTTTTTTGGGTCTACGGTTGTTTTATGCTATGCGTTATAAAAATCAGATATCACGGTAATATTATAATACAATCACTTTTAGATCATTAAGAAGTGAATATAAATTCATTTTATCGCAACAATAGAAGTCCCACTGTGCGCGTCACTACTATAATGTCCCCGTGTGAGTTTAAAAGAGTAATATGTATGTATGTGTTTATATTCGAGCAAATAACCTATAGATGTATAGAGGGACGAGGGCAGGCGAACTGGTTGACAGAAAGACAGACAAATAAGCAAGGTCGATGGCGGCGGGGGTGAGATGGACATGGTCGGGTCGATCGGATGGCTGGCTGGCTGGCTTGCTTGTGCTTGCCAGGCGGGTAACATTTTATTTTTGAAAATGTTCAAAAATGCTTTTGGCTTTCGTGCTTCATGGGCTTTGCATCCATCGAATCGTGTCGAGTTGAATTGAGTTGAGCGTGTTGTGTATGAGACCAAATGAATTTGTTGGTTTGCTATTTCTTTTCTTCTTCTTGCCTGTTTGGCGTTATTTACTTTTCGCTTTTGCTTTATCTAAAAAAACGTGTATGAAATTTCGTGCAGCTACAAAAGATACATGTATGTAAGTATGTAGCTATGATTATACATAGATTCACCCATGTACATACGTACATATGTACGAGTATATATGAATTTTGAATCGGCATATGCAATCCTTGTGCAAATCCATCTATTCATATATTCATATGTACGTACAAACATTTCTGTCTATGTATGTATTTATCTAACTATGTACAATATAATTGTATCGTTTATTTGATAGCTGCGACTTAAGAGTTTCTAATACCTAACTGTTTAAGATTGATCAAAATGATATGCAATATTTTAAGGAGAATGATCGATATACTACATACATATATGCATGTGTGTAATGTTCATATGTGTTTATTGTATGGATGTATGTTGGTACATACATATGTATGTATGTATGTATGTATGTACAACTGAATAACGTACTTTAAATACTTACAAGTGCAATAGCATCAGTTACACTAACGCCTAGATATTCCAATTACAGAAGTATCCGTAGTCTATGTATGTATGTTGGTTGCTCTGTGGTGTTTCTATTCTAACAGTCGGATGGATGATTATTTATTTTGGTAGTTTTCGTTATGGCCTCCTCTCACTCATAAATAAGAGATACACTACCGAAGAATGTACAATATATATATGTACATATGTTTGTATGTCTATGCACTAGTACTTGTTTCTATACACATACATAAACATTCGTACACGTATGCCTGTATAGCGTTGTATTCTCTTTTAAAGTATTTTTGCACTGTTATATACTATGTAGTACATCTTTCCACATCACGCTCGTTTGCTACTTGCATATACATACAACATACATGCAAGCATATGTACATATACGTTTTCGTGCGTATATATATATACATATGTATGTTTGAACACTCGTTCAATCGGATATTCCCAGCAGATGATTGACAGCAAGACCGACTTTCAAATACACGAATAGAAATATGTATGGGGATGTCAAATACATGGTTTTCTTATTTTTGGTTTTGTTCTGGACACCTTTAATTTGTAATGTATGTAGTTGAATTTTTTGTTACATTTGGTGATTGAAGTATTTTGCATTACATTTTGTTTTGCAAATCCGAAGAGCCGTTAATAAAACTTACAGCACGACGGAAACAATTGCAAAGTCTCAGAGATGCGGATGATTACAACTATAACAACGGCAATGGTATTAGGAAAACGAAAGCCAAAGGGAAGGAAGAGTATATTATTTGCTGCTATTTACAACTTTTTCGTTCGTTCGTTGTTTTTCGTTTCTTGATGTGTTCGGTACCGATACCGACACTCAGCTACAACCGAACGTAGTACGGTCAGATTCGTTCGTATCTACAAAAATAAAAATATACACACAGACATTCGATCAATCTGTGTTCGTCCCACGATCCTCGGGTCAATCATTTCGTCCCTCTAATACTTTTCGAATTGGAACTTAGTAATCCGCACGCAAAGTTAGTACAAAGAGAATTTTTCTTTTGGCTATATTCTTATACACACATCTGAATGTACAAGTTAGTTAGAGTATATTGTTAATTTTTATTTATTTTTATAAATATGCATGTACAAATATATAAGTATATATGTATATATTTTATATGTATGTACATATGTATCTTTGTTGTATTTAGACGCGGTTCACATGCTAACTTGGCGGTTTTCAGTATATGTTTTTGTGAATGTATTTGAACAGCGGCATTAGCGGTTTCTGTGGTGCGTTTCGCATCTACTCTCCATACTCTGGGGAACCAAAACAAAACTGTGAATTAGATTTATGGCAGTTTTGTCCGCCCGACTGCGCACGAATGAGTAAGTAACAAACACACCGAATGATATAAGCAGAAAAGTAGCAAGTTACCGAGCGAACGCGAGTAATCCACCTCTTGAACAGACTCTTGGTGAAATCTTTCTGCCAGAAATCTCACAACGCACAAGAGTCCGGCCAGTTCATTCAAGATTAAAGTTATTGCAGTTTATAGCTTTCGTTGCATAAAGATCAGTGCTGCCAGATGCAATCAATTCCTTCAAAATTAAGGGGGAAAGCTCTTATTGTTATGCCATTGTGTTAATTTCATCTTTTCTGAATTTTAAATTTCGCCATCATTCTACTTGGTATTTTGTACCTATCTACCAACTCATACCATCATAATCTCATAATATCACTATAAATTAAGTTAATGTCATTATTAATTAGCTATTATTGTAATTATTAATTAAGCTTAAGTCCTTATAGCTAAAGTTTTATTCAAGTTTATTTGTAATTTAATATTGCACCTAAGCTGTAAATAAATGAAGAAAATTGCAATTACAAGAGACTCGCAAACGAAGCTACTCAAGTGTATAGCTATTAAAATGAACAGATCTGGCACTGCAAAAACTAACCAGGTACTAAACAACAATCTAAAAGCTCTCTCATGAATCACAAGCAGCAGTGCCACTTTGTTTCCAAACACATCAAAATTCGAATTTAAGTCGAGTTCAACGCTCCTGCACACAAGTTTTAGTAAAATATTTATTCATTTTTTCTCTGTATTATATACGAATTCTATTATTATTGATTTTTTTCAGTCTGGCAGCATTAAAGTTTATTTAAAATCACCTCTACACTTTCACTTATAAAGCTCGTTGTTGCGCTCTTTAGTTATCTGAACTGTGGGTTCGGAGAGGATTTCGTCATCAGCACCGCGACAAAATTGAGTAGAATACAGTTCAGACACACAAAAGTTTTCTCCGCGATGCAACTTTTGCTTAGGCGGCGCTATATGCATTCTTCATAACGCTTTTTATCGACAGCTTCCGTAAGTTTGCAAGATATCTTTTTTATACCCTATACTTTTAAAAATGGTTAAAGGGTAGATTAAGTTTGTGCTAATAACGGTGTCTATTATTTATATACATATGTAACACACAAGAGGAAGCAATTAAGACCTTATAGACATGATTGCCAAGAGCACCACTAACCTAAAAAATGTATGTGTTTGTACTTACTTACATTGCCCCCCAATAGAAAACGCATATATTCTGATAACATAAATTTTGTGTTGACTAATAACGTATATTCCTTCTAATTTATGGATATTCATTTTATTTTATCTTTGCTCTTCACTGGGCTTTGAAATTATTTTCGGGGTACAGGGTAAACACCCTGTAATCGGACCCACTAGACTATATGTTTCTAACCACATACATACATATGTACATACATAAGTTTCCCATTGCCTCATATTTTTTGGCATTGCATAGACAGGGCTGTCCAACCTTTTTGGTTTCTTGGGCCGCATTGGAAGAATCCGTGATGAGTTGGAACGCATGTGGAGAGAATAAAGGTTTTTAATTTTTTCACTCTCCGACAAGTTGACGACATCACTTGCGAATGCGTCTCGCGAGCTACGGGTTTTACAGCCCTGGTATAGGTGGTAATGGAGTCGTGTCATTTATTGCAATTTCATACATTCTTGTGAGCGTACACAACGAATCCATAGTATGTACAAATAAATGCACATATGTACATGCAACTAATAACATATACATGTATATATATATACAATTTAAATTGGATTCATTTACTCAAATCAAATTGGCAATAATATCGCGAAATAGCAGCACTTTTGAAGAGTGGTTTTTCTAAGAGCATTTTCCTTTGTTATTTCGATGCGCGTTGCTTGAATCTGGCTGTTTATATGCCTTATACACATACTTACATACATACATATGTATCCAAGAGAGTGTTTTAAATTTCACAATACAGCAAGAGAACGAGAGATTGATTTTGTAGACGGTGTTGCCGGACTGCTGGATTTATCTCTCGCAATTTTCGTTGTAAATGTTAAGGGGTGATAGAGCTTATTTTCGTTTCTAATATGAATAGAAAGAATATCAATGTGTTATGCCGTGCAGCGCTGCGTCCCGAAATAGGTAACAAAATTACACACATTTTGTTGTTGGAAAAATTACACACAATTTCCAAAATTTCAAAATGTTATAGAGATTCGCACCTGCATACCATGGCTCATTTAAAGGGATCGTTCTCTTTGTTGCATTCCTGAGATTTTCCAACAACAAATTGTGTGCAATCTCTGGATATGTAACAACAAAAGGACACACATTTTGTTGTTGGCAATTAAACTTAAATATTATACATATCTTAAAGTTCAGTGCACAAAAATAAGTATTTTGCAAAATGGGTACCAAAAGGTTTCATATATATCACGATTTTATTTAAAGAAGGTCATCTCATAAAAATAAATTTAAAAAGGTGGACACAACTTTCGCACATCTTATACAAGAAACCATGTCGAAGATTGAAGTTAGAAAAACTTTGGGCATAAATTTGGCAGATTTTTTACTGGTATGTTTACTCGAACTCATTAGTGTTATTTTCGGTCCGTCACCATTAAACAAAAACTTTTTGTAGGTTTTAAACAACTTCAAATGTAAAACTGTTAGAACTCCTGTTTTTCAAAATTTTATGATTAAAGTCACTCGTTATAGTTTTTGAGTTGTTCATCATCATCAGTGAAGGGGTGAAAACTGTCGTTCTGTCACTCAATCTTGCCTGTTTAGATCAATACCATACCATTCTACCATATAATTTACATGTCTTTCTATCATGTCACATAAAAAAAAAAATATATAAAACTAGAAATGGAGTAATAAAATTACCATGTTTTTGGATGAGTTGTTGATTAGTTTCTTGGTAAACCAGATGAATATGCAGACAAGTCTAATTTCTAATGTTGTTTAAATACATTTCACAATACTATTATCAAGGTAACTAGGTAAAACCAATATGAAAGGCTTAAAAACTAGGGATAAAAGAAACCATATAGTAGGTAGGTATATATTTATATTTTAAATGATTAAAATACAATATAAATTTCCGTACTCGTATTAAGACTTTCGAATTCATTTGTGGTTTTAATATTTTTATTAAGTATTGCATTCTAATTTTTAAATATTTAAATGGTTTTATTTCTTGCTTTAAAGAATTTAATATATTTTTATGTAATAATTATTTTTTAAAGACATTATCATCATGATTCTAAATTAGATTATTAGGCAAATTTTAAGTATACAATAGATAAACACAACATTTGTTAAATTGTTAAAAGTTATAATTTTTTGTTAAATTTTTATTTATAATTTCATAATACAATATATTCTGTCAGTGATCTTTTTTGTTAGATTATTTAGTTTTGCGTACATTTAAATCGTATTTAGGAGATAAGAAATAAATACATATGTATGTTCTTTTATAAGTAGTATTAAAGATAGTTTTTTTTTTTCAAAAATTCGTTTCATTTTTTATTTGTTTTGTTTCTAGTTGCATTGCAAATATGCACTATTAATTAAATGTGCATTATAGTTTGAAAATATGTCTGTCGATATTACCATATTAATGAAAAATTGAATAGAAATAATGTTTCTTTTAGTTTAAAATATTTTTTGTTTAAATTCTGAAAAGCCAAATAGCGAGGCATACATTTAGTATTAACGTAGAGTAGTGCGCACGGAAAATGGATTGACACAGAAATATTTCAAATTGAATAATTGGATTTGGTAAGTTAATTAATACAATAATAAAGTGGTTTGTAGTAGTATTAATAAAATGCAAGCAAGTATTTCAATTTTTTTTTTTAAATCAATGCTATTTTCATAGCCCCCTTATAGACTTTACCAAAGTAAAGCTAGACTCGGAGTTTTTATTATGGTTATACTTATGTATAGTTCTTCTGTCTATTATTACATTTTTATATTATAATTTTTTATGATGATAAGTTTTCAACTACTGTAAGTGGTAATAGCCCCATATAGGCTTCAGAGTAAAAAACGAGAAAAAAAAACTTCACACATTTTGTCTAAAATCTTAACCGATCCCATTCCAGGATAATACATAGAGTGATCTAAAAGTTGAAGTAATTCTTTCATCAACATTTTAAATCACTAAAAGTTACTGCCAGAACACGAAAGATTAAATTTTATATATGTATATTTAAGTTATAATTGTTGTATGAAAAACTTTATGTATTGTATATAAAATTTCACCAAGTACTATATCATAAACCTGGTGAGGGGAAGGAACTCGAAGTTAATTTCAATAAGTCGTCTGTGGAATAATTTAACTACCGCATAAAATAACTGACTGAAATTCAATCAGTTTAAAGCATCTGTAAATAAATTCGACAAGCTCCTAAGCAAGCAATTAGAAATATTGTAAGGTTATTATTATACAATAAATCTTATGAGTTCTTCAAGTTAATCGTACACATTAATTCAGTCAATTAAACCATCACATATTCTAACTTGCACAAACAAAATCTTACACAACCAAGTACATAAATATATTTCTATGTATTTCAAAAAAATGAAAGCATGTATTACATTCGAAATATTTTAAATCATTAATTAACATACCTACTAGTATAATTAAAATTTAGCTTTTGTAATTAGAATATGGGTAGAAAATTCCGAAAATTACACTTTAAAATCGAATCTCACATGAATATGCTCACATAACTTTTTGCAACAATGCTTGATTTTAGGTAAATGCAGTTTGTGCCAAGTTTTTTGCTCAAAAATAATAGCACAGACTACAAAGAGAATAGAACACTATTGATTTGTTATAGTGTTAAGTTTACTACACTCTTTTGAACTTCTTATATGTAAATATCCTTATTTGTTTTAAAAATTATTTAAACTCGGAAAATCTGATTTAAATAGATACGACATGACGACTTTTTCGATGCAATCTCCATTTGTTAACTCGAGCTCTTTTGTAGTATGCCTAATCAACAATTTATTTTAGATTTTTTTATACAAATTAACATTGGACAATTTTTGATTTATAATAGTTAACAGAAACTGCAGTCAAGGTATGGGCGATGCTTAAGTCATAATATAATAATTGAATTAAAATAGTCTTGAGTGTTAAGAAAATGATAATATGAAGAAAAGATGTACACAAGTACATACATACATATGTACATACAAAAGATGTCAAGAGAAAAACTCAGCGAAACCGCATTTTGTGGTCAATCGTTGAGTGAATCAATTGTTGGTTTTGTTATTGAAGACACAATTTTATAGTATTTAGCTAATTTTTGTTTTTGTTTTTTAAATATTAATTTGTTTATCTAAGTTTTTTTTTTTTTCATATAATATTTTAATTATTTCATATAATAATTGTATATTTATTAACTTTATATTATTTTAAATAAGTAATTCTCATAATAAATTTGTCTAAATACTTCTTAATTTCATTAGCTGAAGAAAACCATAACAATTATAATAGATAATACAATATCAATGAATGAATAATACAATAAATATGCAGAAGAGTACAAAGCCATTTAATATGTGACTTCGTTACAGTAATTTATTCATTTAATCGGTCAGCAGTTCTCAATATTTTGTTATCAGACGTATTTGTATGGTTTTTCTAATGTGATATCTATTGCACACATTATGTATTTCATTTATATATTTTTTGTATTTATAATAATTGATTACTAACTGTTCCTAATCTTGTAAGATCTTATGTCATTAGATAAATATATTGAAGTGTATATCCAATGTAGTTGTATCAATTAGTGAGACATTTTTAAAAATCGATCTAATTTCTTTTATTAATTATTTATGGTTTTGTGTTTTAGTTAAAAGAAATGCCACAATGTATAATGAGGGTGCTTTGTTTCATTCTTTTGATATACTACATACATTCATAAATAATGTGTTCTTAAAATATTTTATTATTTTTATTAAAATTCAAAAATTATGTTTAAATATTTTGACGTGATTAAAAAGTGTTCAAAAAGACTTTATGCAGAAGTTTCCGAATCGAATAAAATCGGCATATGTTTTGACGGAAACGACTTTCGATGATCCCTCTGCCAGCTCCGTGATTGTTTCAGCTGATTTTAACTGATCTTTGGTTTGAAAAACAACAATTAATAATAGTAATAATTATAATGTAATTATTGTAATAATAATAAAATTGCCAATTTTTGCATAAGCAATAAATGTATTGAAGAATAATTCATAAATTCAATCCATTAATATATAGTAATTATAATATTGTAGTTTTTCAATATTTTTATTTGTAGTTTAAATTTAAATGAATTTGAATAATCAATTCTCGTAATTTTTAACTTAAAATATTATGTGATCATTGTTAAGTGTATGAACTATAATGCTTGAATGCTCATATTTATGTGCATTTTTATTGTGTTATTATTTTTGTATTTATAATTGTTGTTTTGGTTGTTTTTTCTTATTATGTTCTTGTTGTTGCAGCTACTGCGGCTATTATTATTGTGCGGAACAGCTTTCAATCGGGCTGCTGCTGTTGTTAATGATGTTGATACAATCATTAATTTCGCTGCTATCGTTTCATGGCAGGATGACGTGACTCACACCTACTTTTGCTGAATAAAGTCAAATGTAGTCGCACCACTTATCTTGCCGGAGGCACTACGGTGGAAGTGCACGTTCTGCCATTTGTTGTCACGTTTGTGCCACACACGCGTCTCTTCCGATTGGTGGGTGTGAGCATGCCCTTGTCTGCAAAACATTTACAAAATCACAATTAATAATGTAATCTGTGTTTAAATTATTTTATACATATTTTATTATAATTAATGATAAAAAATCAACCATCAAGTGAAGTTCAATTTCTTAGATTTTAAGTAAGTCGAAGTTTTCTTGCTCGCTTTTG
This sequence comes from Amiota communis, assembly GCA_037043315.1. Taxonomy (NCBI): domain Eukaryota; kingdom Metazoa; phylum Arthropoda; class Insecta; order Diptera; family Drosophilidae; genus Amiota; species Amiota communis. The sequence goes on along the minus strand of JBAMAV010001500.1, from coordinate 338,650 downwards.
CAAACATACCATATTGAATAGCAGCTTATGCGTTAAAGATTACTTACTTGTCAATGTACTGGGTAAGTCGAACATAAGCTATACAGGCGGCGTCATCACCCAACAAATGTACGTGTGGATTAAGTATTGTGGTATTTATGGCTTTGCAATTTTTACCTAGCACTTAAAACGGGGAAAGAAAGTTAAGAAACGAATTGCAGCAAAATAATTTACTCACCGTTTTCGAAGTAGAACTTATGAAAATCAATTCCTTCGACCAGGTTACCTAACGCTTCAGGCTCAAATGCAGTTAAGTGGGGATCACAAATTTTGCTGTAATAATAATGAAGTAATAAATAAAAATAAAATGGGAGCACTGAATTAAATCTCATTTGGATTTCTTACGTGTATCCGTCAAAGTCACCGCTGTTTATAGCCTCGATGAGTTGCTCCGTTATTTTGATGATCTCCTGTCGTCTGGCTGCTTTGATGACATAGGATGACAGTTGATAGGTTCATTAAAAACGTCAGATCATTAAAAAAAATTGCATTGAGTTATTAGTTAATACATTTTAATTTTGATGACGATCATAAATGACATGTTGAGAATAGTTCATTCGAACGAGTGAGTGATCGAATGAATCAACCAACTGGGAAAAAATATGCAACAGAAGGGCGCAAATAACAAAAATTTTGTACATTAGAAATAGAGGAAACTGTGAGTTACACAGAAATGTACTTACACAAATATAAAGCCATTTATGCTTACAAATTACAAATATTGTTAAACTAAATATTCTATATATATTGCATACTATAATAATGAAATATAAAACACTCGTTTCATTACAATGTATTGTTTTTTAATGCGTTGTATTAAATGAATAGATTATCTAGTAACCTATTTTCTTTGTACTATAGTAGAGACGTAATTATTGTGATCATAATGGCCATTCCGAACAGAATCTTTAATTTACTGTGTTACTTATTTATGTACATATGTATGTGTAGGCGCAACTTGTTGGTTTTTGTAAAGTAACTGATTCCTAATGACGTTGTCGATCCATTCTATTTTATTGTATTCTATAGCATTTATTATAGTGCATCTTTTGAAATGTAATATATACGTCATATAGTCTTTTGCTTACTAGGTCAGCATCCGAAAAATAGAAAGGTATGTATATTAAAAGAAACGTACTATATAATGTGCTTAAAAATGGCAGATAAAATGATTTTTTAACAATAAGCAGTTGCATTGACATAAAAACGACATGCAGGTGTTTACAATGTACCTACTATATACAAAGTTTAGGTTAAGCAACACTATCAAAACAAAACGTACAATTTACTATGGATACAAACGAGTAGTATGGTAAAAGCAACAAAGGCACAAGTATGCCGGTCGTTATATGCGAATCTTTTCATATTGTAAATAATAAAAGAAAACTCTTAAATTTCAATATTATATTATATTATAATATTATAATAAATATTTAAGAACTATTGAATGCTTATTATGTTAATGTCACTCGAGTTGATCCGACATTCGGATAAGACAGGTACTCCTGCTATATTTAAGACACAAATAAAAACAATAAGTTAAATTTGGTTTTACCAACAAAGCGTGGTGAAGTGTACATAAACTTCACATAACCAGAATTTGAAAAGACGGTTAGGACGCTACAAAAAATAAATACTTCAAAACAATATAATCATATCACATATGTATTGTATATCACACTAGTGTTTGTATGAAAAAAACAAAATTGAACTTTTACTTCGGTTCACTGAAGCTTACATACCTTTCACATCCCAATTTTTATATATTTTGAGTTAATTGTTATTTTAGATTGATTAGAATATAAATGAATTCAATTGTATTATGCTAAGGGAAAATCATGATTTTTCAGTGAATTTTGTATGGGTGCTACCATATATACTTATGGGCCCTCCAACGCGCTGTTTTATGCGTTACATACATCAAGCCAAAATGATAATACCTATTCACACTTATGTGAAAGATATAACAACATTGTTACTTTGAATTCAATATATCGCACCCTAACTTCAAAGTTAGTCAATATAACTGAAACAATAAATAATAATCGATAAAATCGCAATTTAAGTTTTCAATTTTCTCACAAATTGGCTAATTAGAAGAAATATTCTCTTCTCACGCGGAGAGTTACTAACATAAAAATTTTACAAAACATTAAACATGATATCGAATAATTATGCACGATTAACTCAAAAATCGAGTTTTTTGAGTTATTACACTTTTGTAGTTAGAGTGCGATATGTTTTTTCTTTTCTATACATAAAATTCCGGGGAGCGTGTGTTGTGACTATTTTCCTCTTAAACGGGTTGATCGATTTCGTTTAATTTTTTTTTTATGTATCTGAATGATTATTAGCTATGGTTGGACCCGATATGTGGCACTGATGTCGAGATTCAGACTTTTTTTTTTGGCGCAAAACGAACTGATTTTAATATTTTTCTTTTGCCATTTCAAATTCAGATTGATTGAGTTTTTGATATATTTCTTAAAATAAAATAACAAAGCCGAAAGCCTCAATTAATTTATTTTTTGATTTTTCATATTTACGTATATTAACAAATTAATATAAAATAAATGAAATATTCATTCTTCATATTTATGTTTTCTCGTATCTCATATTCATATCTTGTGAATGTACAGAAACATGACACGAAGAGCAAACCATTCAATATATACATATGTACATCTGTTTTATGATCCATTGTAGTATCCACTAATTTTTTTGGGAAGGAGAGGCAGGACAACTTTTTCCGAATTATCTTGTACATATGTAGAATAAAACATCATATAACATATTATCTTTATTTTTGGTGAGTTTGTTTTTCCGTTTGTGTTTCATCAACGCGGTAATTGGACAGCGAGATACCACTAAATTTTTATTATTATATTTTTTGGCTGAGATCAATCTATGAAATATGTTTTATATAAAATCTCTATGCCCTTCCATAGATTTTACAATAATTTTTTACATTCTTGGTTGCTTTTCCTTCAATTTACAATAATATGTACAACAATACATATATTCGATCGATTGTTCAGAGTTATAATTTCAGTGCAAACGTTTTAAAGGAATTTTCAATGATTTGATGTATCTTTGAAAGAGTGGATAGTGTATGACATGCACATAATATAGACATATATGTATGTTAATTTGCTCGGCTATTTCAAGCTTATGTTAATTTAAAAGTGTGGTTTTTTACAGTTTAACAAGCAATATTATATATTATTATATGTAATCATACATACCTGAAGAGCATTGTGAGTTTCCAGAGATTTGATGACAAGTTTTGGCAGGACACACAATCCTTATTTCTAATATTAAAATTTATATTTATAATAAGAAAATTTTTTTTATTAAGTAAAAAGGCAAGCAAATTTATTTAGTGTTAGATTTATTTCTGGTGCATGAGCTGAGATGAATTTTTTAAGTAAAGTTTGAAAACAAAAAAGTCGGAAAAAAATATATACTTAAAAATTGTATGCAATATAAAAGAGCTTTTATAATTATTGTATTGTATATACACAAATAGTTCATAATGTTCATATCTCAAATAGTGCCAAAGTGCATAAGTCGTCCTAACAGGATGGCGTCTCTTTTATCGCCATTAAAATAGCAACTGCTATTAAACATCGTGTCATTTAAGAGGTGATGTATTCACATGGTGCTTGAGAGGAGGACGCTTCCCCAAATGTTGAAAACAAGATATTTTCGATCTTATCCGCAAAGGAAACAATTTCTGGAGTCTTCATTCTTCCACAGAGAATCAGTTGCTGCATTATTAATGCTCTACATTTTTAAGGCGCACAATTTATCAAATATCTGGGAGTGTTGTTAGACAATCAACTGCACTTAAAGCATTATTTAAGTAAGGCTGGCCAAAAAGGGAGAAGTCAGAATTTGGCAATGATACTGCTAAATGTTGGAACACCATGACAGCATATTACTTGATGGACAATTTCTCTGAAAGCTAACTATGCTGAGAAATACAAAAATCGATCCATGAATAAAACGTTCCACCGCTGGAGTAGTGTTGAGTTCCGGCGAATACACTGGCTTAGTTCTCAAAAGTTCACGGGTGCTTCAGGCAAAACCTACTGAAATTTGGGCACGTTATGGATGCATTTCATGCTCATCTTGAAGCTGACGGGAAATAGTGAAGCAAATAATCGCATTGCCATATACTTCAGTACTGAAATAGCATTTGCTAATAGTTTTACTTATAACCGGTTAATTAGGCAATAAGGGATATATGTCTCTTTTGAAGATCAACTCACCAAATCTTAATAGTTGTATCTTTTCTTTACGGTGCATCTTTAAAGAACTTCTTAAGAGTTATAAAGCTTTTCCTTTAAAATAATATTCAATTTTATTTAAGGCCTCTAGAGACAATAATATCAACAACATTAAGTTAATACAAATTATTTTATTTAAATAGACGTATGTATTATTACTTGCCATCTTGCCATTTAAGCATCTTTGTTGGCCTATGGGTGATGACAAATGCTTGACACGACCAAAAATTTCAATCATTGTCTATAACGTTTTTAAGGATGATAAGATATCTGATAAGAAACGAGCTTGTGATAAAATATCATAATAATATGAGCTCGTTATATGTCGATATAAAGGAGGGCACCTTTCATCAATTCATTTTTCCCTCAAACTTAGTAATAAAGTAAGAGGTGTTATTTTGAATAGCCCGCTATTTCGGTAGATGTCACTTTTGATGCTGTCATTTTTTGACATTTGACAAACTATGCCATTAATAAAAATGGAACGATACACGCTTCAAAAACGCATTGAAATTATTAAAATTCACTATAAAAATGGTGAAAATTTGGCAGAGACGGTTCGTAAAACTAAAACATTTTTGGGTCGTCGTGAAGCACCTTGTCGGACAGCAATACAGAAATTGGTGGAAAAATTCGAGCTCTTGGGACAAGTAAAACCCGTGCACGTCGCTCAAGAACAAGAGTTATTGTTGAAAAGCCTCTCCATCCTCAACATTTGACTGTTTGGTGGGGTTTATAGTCCGGCGGGGTCATTGGACCTTACTTTTACGAAAATGAGGCTGGAGCAACAGTTACGGTGAATGAATTGCGCTTTCGAGAGATCATTAATGATTTTTTATGGCCGGAATTGAATGGTATTGATCTGGACAACGTTTACTTTCAGCAAGACGGCGCAACGTGCCACACAAGCAACGAAACCATTGATCTTTTACGGGAAAACTTTCTGGACCGTGTTATCTCTCGAAGAGGTGATCACGATTGGCCACCGAGATCTTGTGATTTAACACCTTGCGACTTCTTCCTTTGGGGCCACGTAAAAGATAAGGTCTGCGCCAACAGCCCAGCGTCGATTCAAGACCTCAAAGATGGAATTCGTGAGGCTATCGAGGACATAGGGCAGCCATTTTGCGATTTGGTTATATGGAAAATTTCATGGAAAGGATATGGTCCTGTAAGCGTGGTCGTGGTGGCCATTTGGCTGATGTTGTTTTCCATTATTAACGGCATACCTTCCTCTTTATAATAAACATCCGATCATTTATCTCAAAAAATGCCATTTTTCTTTGAATATGAAAATAACACCTCTTATTGGAAAACCCTGTACAAGTTGATTCTTGGAGAGCTTAATTGGCAAAAAATTATTTAAGCACACCCTTATAGATTCAGACAAAATTCACTAGTCGAAAAAGAAAAATTAAAACTATTCTTACAGAAAATTAGTTAAATTCATAAACAATGACCTAACCTAAACATCAATATGTTATTCATACATATTAACATGTTTTACAGCGAGAATTATTAAGCAATGATTTTTTTTTAAATTGGAACGTTTGAATTCCTCTAATTTATATTCGCCATAAATACGGGTTATTCGAATTTAATTATTTAATGCCTTTTTTATGCACATCCTAATAATAGCATGCTTAGGGATATGTAACGGGGACATAATGACATGACCAATATCGTTGAGAAGTCCGCCTCTTGATAATGGGTAACAAGTCTCCCAGCATTTACGATTTTTGGATAAGTCATATGCTGCATCCTTGATAATCTAACTACACAGACACAAAATAAATATATCAATAAAAAAAAAAAAAAATTTTAAATGTCTACCTATTACGGTTCATGAGATACAGCTCACTAACTGACGAACGGACTAACAGCGTATGCTTAGTAACAGAGTCCCGTTGGTACCCTTTGGGTACGGAATTAAATAAATAAGTGGATGAATTATATAAATTGTACGTTGTTGTTGTTATAACAGCAAGATGTCTGCAAGCATAAGTATACATGCAATTAGTGGAAAAAAGACAAAAATAAGATATATAATTTAATGGATTTTTGTATGCAGGGAGAGAATATAAAAAACTGAAAATAAAATATATGTATGAAACATAATATAATAATTTAAATAAAATTAAAGTATGTAACATCAAAATAAAAAGGGGTTCGAATAGAGCTTAGGTATAGAGCTTCAAAAAGAAGCCACCTCTGGAAGAACCAACCGCAAGTTAAACCAGAAAGAAGGCTATCATTGGCTATGCCAAAGATGTAATACTCTTCAACCTTTCTTTCTTAGCATCACTAAAATCTCTTTGTTACAGTTTGAGTATCAAATATGAGCACAGTTTGAGTGGCACTTATTTGTTCCTTTATAAGTTTGTCATTTAATGGGGGTTTGTATGGGAGGTAGCCCTCCTGGTAACCCAAGGATCATAAAATTTACATGGTTGATGGATATGGATCAGAATTTTAAAGTGTTTTAATTTCAGTTCGATAAATTAAAAACCATAAAACTTTTTCTAATATGAACCTTTATTTAAATGGGGGTTTGTATGGGAGGTGGTCCGATTCGGCTGATTCAGACAAATGAACAGCGTATGGTAAAAAGAAACTTATGTGCAAAATTTAAGAATTATATTGAAAAAGACAACTACACTGTGACAGAAATTGTAAGCAGTAAGATCATTATGATCATTAGCTGGACTGAAATGGTCCTTCGCTGTTATCAATAGATGCCAGATATGATACTTCCTTAATTTTCGAAATATAAGAATTAAAGTTTTGGTTTTTTTGCTTTATTCAGATCTTATGTTATAGCAGTATAATTTAGAACAATTCATACAATTTAAAACTTCAATTTTTTTACATCTTTTTCGCAATCTTTTTGCTTGTAACGATATATAGTAAGCGGATTTCCTATATATGTACTCTAACTACTCGTGTTAGCATGATAACTCGCCATATTGTCTAAGCAAACAAGATAGTAAACCTATCTTTCGTATATTCGAATTTGCCCTTATACGATGAATCAAAAAAATTTTTATGATTTTTACAAATGAAAATAATGTTGTGCAGCTACAATTCAAAATCGTACTATAACGAATATAAAATAATTGAAGCCGTACTTTGCGGAGTATTCTCTTATATGTAAATCTTTTTATAAAGCTGGTAAAATAAATGATTTTTGTATGAATAGGTTCAGTCCAATGCTTATATACTGCACGTGTGTTTTAAGAAAATACCTACTAGACAGAGGCTCTTAAACATTGATTAGAATTGTGTACCCGTAAAAGTTACACGGACACCTAGTTAACGTAGTTCAGATGACTTTTACCACACAAAGCTACTCACCAAAAAGACGTTGATGAAACGTGAAGCTTTTGTCAAATCCACTTGAATTGTATATCGAATGTACTCTTCGGATCCATTAGAATTGCCTATGGTACGCTCACAAAGTTTGTAGTTGCGGCGCCAAAGAAGAATAAAGTCGTAGCACAGTCGATTTGAGCCTCACTGCCAATCCAAAGTGTAAAAATATGTGTATCTGTTTGGACATTCACATTTCATTTAGGGTTTCGTCCAGCTTTTATTATATACATATTATTATAATGCCACCTTGACACAGTTTAATGTGTAACATAAATGCTTTGTATTTTAATTATACAATGCAGCTACTCTATACTCAAGTTAAAGAATACAATCACGACTTGTAAAACGTAGAAATCTAACTGTCTCGTTTAAAACATATCATAACATATATCTATTAACGTTTTCTCTAACATGTTGTCTCATTTATCTTTACCTAGGCTTTAGGCGCTTACTTCTAGATTAAAGACTATAAACTAAATTAGGGTCCATTGTGTAATGAGGATCTTGAAATTTAATCTTTATTACTAATCAAATAATTTCACTTATTGTAAAAAAGGCCTCGACGGACCGCAAATAAACATTTCCTAGTAAAAGTCCAGCAAAATGTCGCTTTACAAATGTATTGGCTATTTGTTTCTTTCCGCTATAAAGGGATTGAGTTCTACCACGGACTTTCCGTATTAATTTAATATAAATAAATGAATATTAAAAAAAAAAATTTACTTCATATGGAACCTGAATTTCCTGAGATATTCAAATGAAACTTCACAAATTAATTTGTAATAAAATTAGCACAAAATATGCAAAAACTGGTGACTTGAAAGTACAATCATATGTACATGTGTATGCTTCGGTGAACCGACGATAAAACTCTATTTGTTTTGGTAACTTTTTAGTAAGACATTTTCTTTCTTTAATCCAAGCTTAGCAGCTCCACTGCTGAAATGAAATTCAAATCAGATTTAAAAACATTTTTTGGGAAACCCAAATTAAAAAAATAATGCATAAATAAATAAAAATATCTTCATCTGAACACACAGCAATAAGAATTAAATTGGTTGTTCAAGCAAAATGGTTGAGAACATTACAATTTCCGTTTAACTACAATACTATGCTATGCCTATGACAGGGCTGCCCAACCCGCGGCCGAAGTGTAGTCTGAATGCGGTTCATGCGGCCGAAGTTGCAAACAAAAGTCACTTCGGCTCGCTGCTCAGTGCATTTTTTTTTTTTTGGTCGTCAACATTTTGGCGAAAATTAAATATTTTTTTTCTTTGTACTTATCATTCTTCCTACGCGACCCAGGAAACCCAAAAGGTTAGACAGCCCTGGTCTAGGTTATCTAGTATTTTTCATTAACCAACCTTCTATAGAATAAATAGACTGTTTTACTGTTACGAAAGCTGAAGTTTGAAGGTATCAAGCAAAGCAACAACATAACTTTTGAAACATATGTTATTTCTATATATATGTAATATAATTTATAACATATATAGCCACCAATTTCTTAAAACCATATCTTATTTGCTGAAAGTAGCGCTCTACCAACTACAACGCTACTATCCAAAGCTAATATTATTTGGGGTGTAAGAAAGAATGGTCGAAGAATTTTCACACTTTACCCTTATTTGAATTCATTATTATAAATTCGACACTAGAACGAACATTCAACACATTGTACTATGCCGGGTCTCGATATATTAATGCGATATCTTTAAATGGTTTGGGAAAGTGTTTCGTCTCAAAATATTTTAGAGACGAATTTTACGAGTATACGAATATACGAAATCAGTAAAATCTTACACATTGCTTCATTTTTCATGTATATAAACAATTTCTTGATAATGAAATATTGTTCGGAAAATAGATCACAATTGCAAAAGATCATCGTAAAATAAAAAAATAAATGAGCATTATAAAATTAAAAAATAAAAATAGTTGAGCTTAAGTTAGCAGTAATAAAGTAATTGAAAGTTTAATGAGATATTTAAAGAAGTGCATATGTCTGAGTGTGTCTTTACGTGTAGGCGGTATGGCACAAAAAATTAAAGCACGTCTTTGCAAACATGGCAAGTGTGATTTATATTTATGTTAGATGAGATGAGAGAATGAGGAGGACTTAGCTTTAATAAAATAAATGAAACATTTACCTTCGGGATCTTTAGAAATGACAGTAGTGCTGCGATCAACAATTCCCTTTTTATCTTCTATGAAAAATAAAAAGAAAACAATTCAGAATATAAAACTTAATTTTTGAAGCAAAATTAGTTTGGTCAATTTTTGTTTATTATTTCCATTTTTAATCTTTTCATTAACGATATTGATACCAATTATAAAATACATAATAGACAACCACCTTATTTTATATCCAACCCCAATATTGTTAATGTCAATTATGCTACTTGACATTTCATCATAGATATGCATCATTTGCATTTATCGTCATTCTAAAGTATAAATATATCAATATTTTTTCAAAATTGTGATTCCTTCTATTGAAGAGGCAAAGGTGATATTTTAGGCGCTCTGATAGCTTCAAGGTTTAAAAAGAATTAATAATCTACGTTTGTGTTGTATTTAAAAACAGTATCATACAACTGACATACTAAGTTGGGTAGTTAATTTTGCACAAAAATAGATCAGTAAATCACAGTTAAATACGTTGTTACGAAGTTAGTTGAATTTCGACTATTCTGAAAATATTTTAGTACTTTGTAAATTTAATGTTTAAAATTTGAGTTTTGAAACGAGGGGTATTTCTTACAAGAGCAACGCTTATGTATGATATGGTATATGATCTTAAATGAGTAAAAACTGCTCTTGCAAAGTTTTTGCTATCTCTAAACTATTAAAGGTCAGATGCTGCATATTCAAACGATCATGAACATGGGTATATTGTTCAAGCTTTCGGACTAAATTTACATAAAACATTTAGATTTTCTTGAAAGTTATGCAATCTAACCTCAGATCGATTATCATATACATATGCACATAGATAAGTAGCTATGAAAGAGTTGACCCTTTTTATAGAATGGTTCTCATTAAGTTTTTTAAGCTTTATTACAAAATTTTCACTTGTCAATTTTAAAATTTCGAAAAATCTCACTTTTTTTAAATATATTTCGTATATTTACAAGATTATAATAACAGGTTATATACATACAGAAAATAAGTCAAAACAATCTGTAACACCCTTCTATTGTACATTAAACTTGATTTTGTGAATATGAGATATTGCGACAAGTTAGATAAATTTAAATCTATAAACAGCGATACGAACAGTGAATGTAATAAACGGTAAAAATAAAACTCGAAAATTGAATGAAGATACATAAATATGTATAATAAAATTGAAGGCAACATTTTACGCTAAATAAAATATAAATAAATTTTATTGTGCAAGAAAGTTTTACAAAGTATTGTAGTACAGAATTAAAAAAAAAAAAAAAAATCATGTTAAAAATCGTCAACACTACTATACTTATATTATATTTATTTTTAAATAATAACTGGAAAAAGGTATTGAAGATTATCTGAGTTTTATTTATTTCAATTTAATTGCATGCATACATTAATCAAAAAAAAAAAAAAAAAAAAAATAGGATCGTAGCTAACTAACAACACCAATATAAATATAAATGGTAAACGAAATATTTCGCGATTAAAATTGGAGTAGAACGAATAATCAAAATACGATTTAACATTTTAAACTGCGCTAGCGAACTTCGTTTTCACAAAATGGAATGAATCGCCAACTGATATTTAGAATATACTCACTACTTATGTCTACACTTAAATAAAACTAGTAATTCTAATATATATTTACCCTTAACATCGTCGTCCTCCAATGTTGTGCTTGAAGAGTCGGTGGACTCTTTAACTTGAGATCCCTCGCCTTTCTTAGTAATCATACTTTTACCTATGGAGAAAAATTGGTATGAGTTTGTGTAAAACAATACAAATTTAAACTAACTTGAAAAGTTTCTTGTAGCCAGCATTGTGGTTAGAATGGCACCCTTCAGTTTACGACGTGCGTTGAACTTCTTCAGACAGTCTACAGTCTCTTGACGATGTACAACAGAAGCAACACGTTCTCTTTGCTAAAATTAAAGAAAAATATCAATGCTAATTTTTTTTTCTGCATTTAGTTAATGTAACGTACGCATATCCAAGGATGTTTTAGGGCCTCAGCCGCTGTAATTCTTTTGTTTGGGTTAACCGTAAGCATTTGATTAATGAGATTTTTTGCTTCTGGAGTCACTGTGTCCCACTCAGGTGACGGATACTGGAACAATTTAAATTTTTATATTATTATATATATGTATATACACGAAATCTTTATTAAATTTCGAGTGACTTACGTCATATGCTCCGGCTTTAATCTGTGAATACAAACGATGTTGGTCCTCATCCCAAAATGGTGGGTATCCAACCAACAAAATATACAATATAACACCTGATTATTAAAATGAACAAATGGATTATTATTAGGAACACATTCGTATTTCTCGCTGAAACTTGTATACCATACATTGAGATTGGGATTATTCTACAAACAATTGTACTAATTTTAATTTCGTTTATTGTTCTTACCGCATGCCCAAATATCTACCGATTTGCCATAGGGTTCCTTTTTCAAAACCTCTGGCGACAGATAACCCGGGGTGCCAGCAAATCCAAACCATGCTTGATGATCGCCCTGTACTTCAATGGCTAGACCAAAGTCAGCGAGTTTCACAGCAGCACCCTTTGCCTTACTAGCTAATAGTAAATTCTCTGGCTTCAGATCACGATGCACCACACCATTCTGGTGGCAGTGATTGACCGATTCCAAAATTTGTTGAATACAATGTGATGCATCAGCCTCTGAATAAAATTCGCGGGCAACAATATCTTCAAATAGTTCGCCACCGGTTACACTGCAATTGCATATTTAATTTTCAATGGTATCAATTGTTCAACATCAATTTACAACAAATAATCAATCATTGGAACCGTTACAAACACTAGTTTTTACAACTGTTACGCGCCGTAAATTTATAATTTCGTGCAAATTTTTTTAGGATCTTACAATAACAACTAAAACACAGAAGGGAAAAGGATGAAGTATGAAGCTCAATAAACAATAGTCAAGTCATTGCTGAACATATTTGTCTATAATTACTTAAACAAGGAACCATTATGCTCTAAGAGTATAGATGCATTTTACTTACAGATCAAACACCAAATAGTGATAGTTCTCCTCTTGAATACTGTCGTGAAGACGAACTAAAACAAGTTGAAATATTTTGTATTACAATATTATTTTTATATTTATATTGTTAAATCCAAATTGAGCACAATTACCTATGTTTGGATGATGTAACTTTCTACATATTCTAGCCTCTCGTTCGAGCTTTTGAAAATCTGTTTGAAGAAAAAAGTTATATTATGATTAGAAAATTCCATACAAAATAAATTAAATTATATTAAGCACAAACCTCTTGCTGTGAGTTTTTTTGTGTTTATGATTTTTGCTGCAAATTCAAATCCAGTAGATTTCTGGACACATCGTTTTACAATGGAGAAGGCTCCTCTGCGAATGAACCATATAATGTAAATATAAAAAGTTTAAAATTGTGGTATTCATGTATGCACTAACTTTCCAAGTTCTTCCTTGATATCGTAATTGTCCGAAAAACGCGTACAGGCTGCTGGAGCAGCCATCGCGATTGCACACTTGAGAAAATCTATTTCGGCAGCAATAGAAACTTATTTTTCCGTATTGTTGGCTACGATTTTGTGTTGTCGTCTGTAATTCAGACTCTTCCTGCTCTACTCTACGTACTTAGTTTACCCTTTAATTGTCTTGTACTGTTAGAATAAAAAATATAGTTAATTAAAATTAACAATATAAGAAAATAGAAATTAAATTTATTTTTGATAGAGTTTTACCTAACAAATTCACTAAATAACGATTTCTTACGTCCACCTTTGTACTTTCGGTTCGATACGAACCATACTTTTATTGACTTATGTATTTAAAATCAATCGATACAACTGTCTTAAAAGACCCTTACATAAATACATACATATACGAGTATAAGTATGTATATCCTCATTATTAGATTTACTATTTAGAATGAGTATTTTATTAAATTGTCAGACTTAACTAATTCACTGAGTATAACAAATGGCAATATAATAAATTACTATGGAAAATAATTTAGTAAAAACTACAATAGCAATTACTCAATGAGAAATATTTCCCTGAAACTCTAAAACATAAACAAAATATTATGTTCTCTTTTCTTCTTAATGTACTCTCTCAAGGTCCATTTTACTCTCCGAAACTGCCAACTTATCGCAAATATAAAATTTTAACTATCTCTATCTCATTCTATCAACACACATAAGTGACATTTTTCAAAATATGTTGCCCATAGACGATAAATCATCTAAGTACATGTATACATCAAAACGAGGAGTGTGATTCATTTAGAAAACCATTTGTAATATGTTTGGGTCAATAGGGTTGTTAAAAGCGTGTATTTTTAAAAAATATTGATTTGATGCTGTTCCAAAAGTTCATAAACCGGTCCGTGTTTTTTTGCATTGTAATTAAAAAGATAGATAATAGATACTACTTATATGTATTTCTAAATAATTGTGGTGCCTACATTCTCAGAATGTCTTGCACAACAAACAAAACATTAAATACGGTTTATCAAAGGTTACATAACTTTCAAACCACAGCAAATGAACAGAAATAATAACAATATAATTTGAAGATATGTTAATTATTTCTCCGATCGGAAATAACATATTTTTTTTAATCAGTTTGTGAAATTTCGTATGAATACCGTAAGAAATGTAAAAGTAATACACACAAATATTACTAACTAGAACGATGGCATGGATGGCGAATGGCCAACATGAAGAAACAAATGTGCTCGTTCATCGAGAAGCAAAAAAAAAAAAAAATGACAAATTACACGTGTATTGCAGTGCTCTCAATTATAGATCGAAACGTTAGCTGTGTTTTGCCACCGAATACGATCAATGTTACCGTTACTATTGTTTCACTATAAGTACATCGTCCTGCAAGTCTCTTTAAAAATTCTATTGTAGTTGTAGAGTTTTATCGGCTGATATTTCAATAAATTGAGAATTCAAATACTTTCTCCAAAACTTTGAACTTCAGTTGTGGAGCTGATAAATCTGTACACTTCTTATTCTTACACACAAATCGGCGTACATGTCAAGTAAATATGGACTTCATTTGAATGAAAATAAATACTTATATTTGAATGAATGTTTGAATGACTTTATAAGGTATCTTCTACAATTACTTTTATACATTACCCCGCTTACTGTAATTAAATAAATATAATTAATTTAGTTTTGATAAACTGTAGCTATTAAATGTTTATACTGATATATGTATGTATATACATGTATATAAATTTACTAGATTTGCCTTTAACTTCTTTGTCTCTCTCTTTCTGTCTCAACTAACCAACATTTTTTTTCTCGAGTTCCTCAAATTACTCATTTACAATCTCCTGGGAAAATATGTAACTCGTTTCACCTATGACTTGACCGTTTCGGATTCACTCGTTACTTTCAGTTGTGCCACGTATGTATCTTCCTTCACAAATATCGATTTTTACATTGTATGTGTGATTAGTAAGGACTTGTTATCCAAATTAACGCAATACAAATCCCTTTTTGTTAGTAGCAGTAATTTTGTGTAGTGTTACGTAGCGCACAAATAACTAATAACTTTTTATAATATTTTCTAGTGGTATACGCTTAATGCGTTTAACTTGTCTAATTTACTATTATTTTAGCCACCCACCATGCGACAGGTGTTTTGTACTCCACTTTATAATATTATACTACCAGACAGACCTAAGCTGAGCTGAACCTCTCGCAACACGCTGACATAAATTTTGATGGTGCGTGCGTGCGAAAGTACTCTGTTAGCAGTTGAAGAGAAGGAAAAGCAAATCGAGCACAAAAGAGTGAGTATCTGTGTCTGTATGTATAAGTCTACTATACGTATCCTGCGCGATAAATGATATGCAACACGCCCCTTTTTATTGAGTGTAAAGTTAGTGTGAACAATTTTTCGAGCATGTACTATACAATAAGTACATATAACACAATATTTTTCAGTATAACTTTAAAAAAGCATTTAAAAGAAAAATCTTAATAAATTTCGGAATATACATATATGTAATAACGATTAACCGATTATACAGTCAATAAACAATAAGAAAATACTAACTATCTATAACTATCTCAGATCTGTTGCATCTGCAATATGGAATATATGTATGTTCAAGTATATCTACCGTATATACTCATGTTGGATGGATAAGGAGAAAAGTAAAAAATGTTAAAATAATTAAAACTTTGCCACCATAACCAAAAAAAAAAAAATCATACCCAATACACGTGTACGAGTTATTGGCCTGCTTGAATACATGCATATGAATATAGTACAAGTGTGCATCCATACACTTATGGCTATTTGTATGTTACAATAAACCTAATTATGTATTGTAATTAATTTTAAAAATTTTGAATTTCAAATTAAAAGGTTTTTGCCGGGGTACATCTATAAAGTAGGGGTCTATTTCAATTTCTCTCGTTTGCTTTTGCTCTCTTCCTTTATGTTTATATGGCTTTACTTCAGAGCTCTTGCCTCGTCGTGTTTCTTGCCTCTTACTATTCCCAACATATTATTAAATTTCGCTGGGTGGGTAGCTGCTGCTGGTTTTTAGTCATTGTAAGCCTTGAATCCAAAGCGAAAAAATTGACATGAATATCTTAAATGTATTTGTTGATGGTCGTCGTCGTCGTCACGAACGTATACACAAATACGTGTATCTGTGTTGGCCTAGATGTGCGTGTCTATGCTTTTTTAACAAAAATATTTTCTTCACACAAAAATATGTACTTTGTTTCATTTATAAAAATAAACTCCAACGTAAAAAGAAAAAAATTAAATTCTAAAATTCTTGGAATACTCTCACCATCACCAGCTTTTTACTTACTCCTACGTGATCGTTTTTTGTGGATAAATGTTGTTCTTATAGCTTATGTATCCTATATTGATGTCGTCTACTCGTTTTTATTGGTCAACTGTATATATAAATACATAAATATCTATGTATGTATATTTATGTACGTTTAAATATTGTGGTTTTTATTTATTTCCGTTCTTTAAAGCCTTTTAATTTTTCACCTTCACAATTTCACAAATGATTTAAAAAGTAGTTCAACAGTTTATTTGGAGAGCAATTTTTCAAAAAATTACAAAAGTATCTCATTCGAGATTTGAAGCATTAAATTCAGTTTTCATTGAATTCATTAAAATTTAGTCTCTTTTTTGTACTGAACACCACTTACAAATCTACTTCGATTTGAAAATTCGATTTACCACTTTTCAGATACTGATACAATATTTGGATATATGTATACATTCAAGCAGTGTATAATATGTTAGCATACATAGCCAGATACATACATATATAATATAAATTCAAATATATGTATGTATATATATATATATATATATATATGTATATATATATACTTTTTTTGAATCCAAACCAAAGACCACACTGCACACGAGCGATGGAACTACACTGCTATGTGTATATCGTTTTGTTGGAAATAGAAAGGATGAGTATCGAAGCTCCGTCTCCGTCCGTAGTTGTGCTTGTTCGGGATGCGAAAATTACACTGAACACTGAAAGTAGCGAATAAACTTACGCTCGCTTGGCTATGTCAGGAAAGTTTGAAATCTCTAATCTAGAATATGACAATTTCTCTGTCTCTCTTCTACATGTAGGAGCGTACTGAGCGAAAAGAGCGTAGTTGTTTCGCTTGTTGCACGCATGACCGGCACCAATTTCATCGAAAAGTGCTGCCAATTCTTAAAATGCAATCAAGGCAAATAAATATACAACAAAAATTAATTCATCATTGTACCATTAGTATCCTAAATACTGTCAAATAATTAAGAATTCAATGCACATATGTAAACAATTTTTGAAAGGTACATACATATGTATGTTTTAGTGAATCGGAGTTATACCATCTTGTTGCATTATCAAATTCAATTTCTTAGTTTAGTTTGAGGAGCTTGCAGTAGGTATTAAGTACTTAATATTGTACATTAGAAGTCATTAAAATACTACAGCAGATCGATAACACACGCCTCCTTTCTTAGAACATTTTGTCGTTTTTATGTTCTATAGTTTAAAACATCCAAAATCCGCAGTTGGCTTTCGTTTTGAAAAAAACAAACGACACTTTCACAGTTACATATATGTAACAGTATAAGAATATGTATTTCAACAAAGCAAAAAACAGTAATAATTTTAACGCATTTATAAAATTTTATGTATAGATTGTTAAATTAAATTACTAAAAACTTAATTACGTATATGTACATATACATAGTATGTATAAAGTCAAAAAGTAAAAAATGTCTTCCAAAGTTTTGCTATCATTCAATTCATTTGAAGGATAACGTTATTTATCTTAAAAAAAATAATAAAGCTGAGTTTTGTGTTCCCACTCATGAATTTTATCTGTGCACTTATGTGTTAGCCTCGGAACTTATTGAGTGTTACGAAAAATTAAGAAACCCGTTTTCAATTTTTTCTACACTTTTTTCGAACTTCCTATTAATTTTGTGTTAGTTTCTGTACCATACATTAGAAAATATGGCTCCATTTTTGTTTTCTTGATATACATATTTTTTATTGTTATACTATAATTGACTGTGAAAATGTCGTTTGTGACCTATATATGGGCATTTCCACAGAATGGTCAACCGCGACCGAAAATTTATAATTTATCAATATTATATTAAAACCAGAAAGAAGGCTATCATTGGCTATGCCAAAGATATAATACTCTTCACGCTCCTCCGGGTTGCATCCAACCTTCCTTTATTAGCATCACATCAGTTTGAGTGGCAATTTTATTGTACATTTAATCTTTAAAAGTTTGCCATTTAATTTGGGTTTGTATGGGAAGTACCCCTCTTGGTAACCCTAGAATCATGAAATTTACACGAGTGATGGCTATAGATTACAAACTTATAGTGTCCAAAATTCAGTTCGATACGTTAAAAAACAAAAAACTTTTTCTAACAAGAACATTAATTGAAAGGGGGGTTTTTATGGGAGGTACCCCACCTGGTAGACCTAGGATCATGAAATTTACACTATTGATGGCCATAGATTACAAACATATAGTGTCACTCCCGTGAAGAGTATAAAAATGTCTGAATTATTATTCAGTTATTATGAGATAATTTGCCTTGAAACTGTTATTACGTATTTCTTGCTCTTAGCTAGTTTTAATAGCATTTTATGTTTAATTTTTTTGTCCACATTATACATAAATGTTATGGTTGCTTTCATCTAATAATCTTTGTATAATAATAAACAAAAAAAAAGAAAGGATAACGGATGAAACAAAGCTCGATGAACGATAAATTTTCGTTTTGCTTTGACTGCTGTTCTAATGTAATGTTCGTGTAGCTAAAACATCATTTGATATGCGTACCTACTACGCGATCGCTCTAAGGAAATGTTTGAAATTAATAATTTTTAGATAATTTGGTGGCCTTTATTTAAAAAAAAAATTTCTTTCCCTAATTTCCTTCCAAAATAATTTTTATTGAATTTCAAAAAGTGTATATATTACAAAAATAGGCATATTTTTTTAAAAAAAAATATCAATTTTTTTTTCTTTGTTTTTTCTTATTGTTATTATTATTATTATTATTAGAACTAAGATTATAATTATTAATTATGATTTAATTATTTTTAATATTAGCAATAGCGACAGAGGCCTTCAGTCAAGGGGTAAGTTAAGAAGGATAGGGTGAAGAATTAGAAAAGTGCAAGACCAGACTTACTCTCACTGTAAATACTTATAATAATAAATATGACGTTTTTGGCATTTTATGCGATCTTGGATGCACCCCGTAGGAGCGTGAAGAGTATTACATCTTTGGCATAGCCAATGATAGCCTTCTTTCTGGTTTTTTTGTAACTTTAAATAACTTAAAAAGCTTGCGAATGTAATTCGCGACCGTGGAAATTCCCATAAATGTATATTTTTCACTTTGCAAAAGTGAATAAAAAATGTATTGTACGTAGTTTGTAATTTTAGATTTTTTTTCTCTGTATTCCATGCGGAACACTAAATTTTACAAAGCGGTTGTTTACTGTATAATTTTTTTCAATGTTCGGATGTTCTGCAAACCAATCAGTAATTCGCGTATCATATTTTAAGATACACTGTTCTAGGAGTGTGTGATAAAAAGTACAGTTTACAATTTGATATTTGGGATTCTAGAAGTTCAAAAGTGTCGTATTACACATGCAAAAGTTTAGGATGAATACTTTTGAATTTTTAGGGATAGAAAAGTTCGAACGAGTTCGTGATGAATGTACACATTCCGAGTGCATTTATTGGCCAACACTCGCTATGTGTCTATTTATCTTCTTCTTCTATCTGTGTATGTATATAAAAATGAAATGCTGTGTAGCACCGTGCACCGAGTTCGCTAGTTATTCTATAATTAACTTATAACTAAGAGTGCAAGCTTAAATGTTATTATTTATAATCTGCTCCGTTTTGATCTACTTTTCTTATTGACCCTCTTACACTAGCAATCACTTCAGAGCAGCTACTTATTGTTTTCGAATGTCCTATCGTGGAAGAATTTTTATGAAGAGTGGTACAATTTTGGAACAAACGTCACTTGTTTAAGAAATAGACTGCACACTATATTCAATCATTTTTAGAAATATCCTCCTTTGTACTTTATCGACTCGCAATCTTCTCCATTTATGTGTTATACACATTTGGTCCAACTTAATATAAATTTTTCATTATTCACAAAAATACAGAAAATTCGATTTTTCATGTTCTTTTTTATTGCCATATTTTTTTTTTAATGTGAGATAAGAAAGACTGTCAGTTGTTATTTTATTTAAAAATAGCATAAAAGTGGATTTGTATTAATAAAAAATGCAACCTAATATAAACAAAGTAATGTGGACAAACTTTCGATAGTATCGCTAGCCTGTATTGTAACCCTGCAAAAATTATATTAGAATACTAGCGTACCCGGCGTGCTTTCTACGCTTCCGACGTGATACTGTTCTCTTTTTCTGAAAATCAGACGAATCAAATATTAATATTGACATTATTTCCTGCTATATTTGACAAAGGCGACTTGATTGATTTTAAAATATGTAATATAAGTTTTATTTGCAACATATTATCCACCAATTTCTCAACAACAGCAAGTCCGCTTCGCACAAACTTAACTGAAAAAATCTCAAGACTTTGATAGTGATTCCCTCAAAATGTCATCAAAATTGTTTGCTCCAAATGAATAAATGTTAAAAAACTGTCTGTATCTCCAAAACTACGCCCCCTACCGGGTTCAAATCCATCATCCATGAGTACAACAAAAAAAAAAAATCGTCGAAATTGGTTCAGCCGTTATTGAGATATGCGCTTACCAACACATTTAGCGGTTCATTTTCACATATATAGAGATTTGTATATTGTCATAAGACAGATTGCAAATAATATTATACTTAAAAAAAAAAAAGCTTGCGGACAAAGATCTAATGCTACTGACGGAATGCGTATTGAAATACTTGTGCATATCAGCACCATCGGTAGAAGCCGAACCAAATGTTCATTAAAACGGCCCTACTTTTCTATGTATATAAAAGAAAGTCGTGTGTGATACACACACCAACCAATTTTAATGATGTATGATTTTTTGGATTCGTCTCCGACCCGAATAGCTGAATGACTATTAAAATATCGGAAAAATCCAGAGGAATCTATAAAAACCTACAAATAGGTTTTGTTTGAATTGTAGCTTTGTAACTTAGAGCAATTCATTATTTTTATACAAAGTAGAACAGTGATCGGACCTCAAAGAAGACAAAGATAAGAAGTGGAAAAATAAACAAGTAACAAACAAAAAAAGAGACAAGAGCAACAATGATAAAAAATGTATGCCAATAACAAAAAATATTGCAATGGTTTTTAATTTTTTGTTGTTGAAATGCTTCAATTTAAAACACACAGTTAAAGTAGAATTGAATCTATCTATTTTTTTGATCGAGTGCGTAGCAACGCGAGCCGGGACAGCTAGTTACAATTATAAATGAAAAAAGGTCGCAACTTAAAATGTGGATATGAAATGTTGTTTTTTAATTAAAAATAATTAGCTTTAAATATGTTCGGGAATTTTTTATTCAATCTTGTCGTCGCTGCAAAACTTGAATTTCAAAAATGTTTTCATCTTTTTCTTTTATTTTTTCGATGTTTAAAACTATCGATAGCTTGCCAATATTACTTTGAAGCATTACTATTTGGAATGTGTTTAAGAGATTTCAACTTAAATTCTAAAGATCTGTAGTCATTCGATTCGTTAAAAGCTGAACGCGTTCGGCATTGCAACTTTTGCATAATACATGATCGTCTAACGGATAGCAACCTCGACCCTCTGCTTCTGAAGATAGTAGTAGTCCACAATCCTGTGTGGAACAAATATAGGAAAAACTAACGTTAGCATTTATAAAATATGGTACACATAATTGGTTACAAAAAGCCAAACATTATCACATACTGTGGTTTTGTGAAGAATTATATTAAGCTTGCAACAAACCACTTGCTTGAGTTGATTGTTACAAAATTATTTTCAAATATAAGCTTTTAAATATGTTGCAATTGGTATGTACTTACCTCACACTTATAGCACTCTAAATGGAAACTACGATCTAATGCAACGACTCGAATTGTTTCTTCCTGACCCGGCTCTGGCATAATGGGCTCCTTACAAACACAACATCGCGGAGCAAACTTTCTGCATGAAAGAAATGGAAAAAAAAAAAAATGAATTTCAGTTTCATCCATTAAAACATTTGCAATTGGGTACTGTATGACTACAGCATCAGTTTTTTATACTCTTCACGGGAGTGAATAGTATTATAAGTTTGTCATGAAGTTTGTAACACACAGAAGGAGACGTCGCAGACCACATAAAGTATATCTAATCTATATCCATCAACCGTGTAAATTTCATGATCCATGGGTTACCAGGAGGGGTACCTCCCATACAAACACCCTTCAAATTAATGTTCTTATTAAAAAATTTGTTTTGTTTTTTAACATATCGAACTGAAATTTGCACAATATAGGTTTCTGACTATATCTATAAACCGTGCAAATTTCATGATCCTAGGATTACCAGGAGGGGTACCTCCCATAGAAGCCCCCCTTTAAATTAATGTTCTTATTAGAAAAAGTTTTTTGTTTTTTAACGTATCGAACTGAAATTTGGACACTATAAGTTTCCGATCCATATTCATCAACCATGTAAATTTCATGATCCTAGTGAAGAGTATTACATCTTTGGCATAGCCTTCTTTCATGTAAATTTCAAGATCCCACCATACAAACTCAAATTGATTGATTTGTCTCATCGAGCTGATGAAATATATATATATACTTTATGGAGTCTCTGATGTCTCCTTTTGTGTGACAAACTTAGAAAACTATTCACAGCGTGAAGAGTATAATGAAGTGACATCAGAGTATCTAAGGAACATGGACCCATTTATATCAGATCCTGACTAGAGCCGGTGGAAAACAAGCAGGTATTTAAAGCGTCAGAAGAATACTATAATTGTAGACAGGAACGGAGTCCGATTCAAAAGTAATGAAAAGAATGCAGAGTTTTGATAAAAGAGATGATTTTAGAAATCTGTCTCCAAAGTGCAATTAAACACCTTACACATATCTTCAATGTTATGTTATTACTAGACCACTACCCAGGATATATGGATATGCGCTGAGGTAAGTATGATACCAAAGCCAAATAAATTTGAGAAGTTCACGACGTCGTACCGTTGCATTAGTCCACTGGTAAAGTAATGTGTTAGACAAAAGTATTGACGTTAGGCACCTGAAAAGGTTTCATATTACACAGCTCAACAAAACCAAACTTTTTTTTGGTGCATGAAATATTTTTTTTTATTACAATAAACTAATTCGAGGTCGCTGATTTCGAATTTGACCTTAATTTTTTTTCGTATCTGCTCTAGTTTTTGAGATACAGCTACTTATTTCTTTTTTACCTTTACACTATTACACTACTACTAATGTTGTTTATGTTATTGAAAATCTGAAACATTCAATTCAATTCATATTAGCATATATATTTTAGATTAAAAAAATAAACATATTAATGTAAGTTGAAAAGAAATATATAAATATAATCATAAGCCTTTTCGTGTCTGTGCAGGCTTATCTCAGAAACGGCTTAACTAATTTGAATATTTGACTGGTATATTTTAGCAAGCTTCCTGTAACATATAGCGTTTATTTTATCAAAATCGACACACTAAATTAAAAGTTATTCATATTTTTACTTCTGTTGCCTACTTTTTTGCTGATTTTCGAATGTTTTCTTTTGCTGCGCGCCAACATTAAACAGCTGATGATTAGGAAAAAAGTAAACAAAATGCAGAAATATTATAAACATATTTCTAGCACCACGCGTACGAAGTCGTGGGCACAGCTAGTTAAAAATAAAATATAACGGTAATTGATTTTGTTTTACTTTTTTCTTCTAAAAATAGCTTAATAAACGGTACTTTAAAGATAAAATGAGAAAACTCCGATGTCTTCTTCTGTGTGTTACAAACTTCATGACAAACTTATAATACTAGCAGTGAACGCGTGAAGAGTAAAATGAGAAATAAAAGATAATAGGAACAATAAGGTACCCTTCCTAGTTATTCTACGATCTTGAAATTTACAGGGTTGGTGAATAGATCACACACTAAATTTCAGTTCGATAAGGCAAACAAAAAAGTTTTCCTAATAAAAACACTGATTTGAATTTGAGTTTTTATTGGGACCCCGTTATGTTTTTAAGTTTATAATATGACGTTATGCACGCAATTAAACTACATAATCTGTGAAAATTTGTCTGTCTGTCTACCTATTACGGTTCATAAGATAGAGCTCTCTGACGGACGGACGGACGCACGGACAGTGTAGACTTAGTAATAGAGTCCCGTTGCCACTAGGTAAATAAAAGTTTAATTTAAGAATAATTTTTTTTTATAACTTGCTGCAATTTACATTTTTTGTTTGCAATTTAAATTTCTCACATGTTTACCAATTTATTGAATATCGTTCGTATTAGTTATTCTGGAATGTGATCAAAATTAAAAGCTACTTTTGCTATGTCATTATCCAAAGGAGAAAACCGGAATAGGCATCTCAAGTTATAACTTCTAAAGAAAGAGATCACTCAGATTCGTAGTCATGCCGCATGTTTCTCTGTTACTCCAACTTTTGAAATGAAATTGTGTACATGCCCTTTTTATAACCTGCATTACATTATTGGCACCCACTGTGATCCGATTAAAATAAACCGAACTCTAATCATGAGTCTCTACAACCTAAACGTACATAAAATATGATATTTTGAGTATTTTTGCTGAAGACTCTTACGATCATTATTACGTTAAATTCGTCACTATGTTTTTTTATATATGTTAATATTTACATATTGTATATCATAAGTATATATGTATGTGTATGTATGGTATGTCATGTATTAAAAAATACACTACTTACTTATGAAAATCAGTTATGCAGTAGTTTTTGTTCGCAGCATCAACCGTAAAAGGAATGCCGTCGAGGCTGTTCCCGCAAACAACACACGTAAAACATTGCGGGTGGTACGGTTTTCCAGTTGCACGAAGAATACGTTCGAGGATAGGTTTCATGCAAACCGAGCATTTTTCCAAAGTTTGCAAATAGTCATATTCGCAGTACGGTTTACCTTCAAGAGCATAGAAAGGCTTCCCCTGCAAGTTTATTTGGCATTGCCAACAAGTAAAGCAAGCAACATGGTATATTTGGTCCATGGCTGTGCAGCCATTATTTTCCCCCAATACGCGTTCGTTACACTTAAAACAGATGCCTAAAATAATTGAAATTAACATAAGATTTTTTCCTGTACGTCGAATTTATTATGTTACCAAAGTTCTCGACATCGCCTACCGGATTCAATGATTGGACAAGCAAGTCAGTTAGGGTTTCAACCTCATCCTCCTTTTCAAAGTTGACACTATTCTTGCCTGGCAACATACTTAACGGAATAGAATTTAATGTACCTCTACTGGAGTACACCGGTGTATTATTTCCACTAGTGTTTACATTCCCCATAGTTGATAGATTGGTGCTATTAGTGCTACTTGGAATTTGACATCCGTTGACATAAGGTGCGTACATGAGATAGTTTGAATGGGAAGACATAACACTCGGCGGGCGTGGGTTAATTGGCTCATAAATTGAATCATATGCTGATGAATTCTAGGATATAAATTATACAAAATACTATGAAACACTTTTTTACATTAATTTTACATTAAATCTCAATCAATATAGACAATTTTAAAAGAAAAAGTTGAATGGAGCAGACCTTAAACTTCCAGTTTTTTAAAATACTCATTCTAAAATACAATTTGATGAATATGGATCAGAAATTTCAGTTCGATAAGTCAAAAAACAAAGAACTTTTTCAAATAAGAACATTAATTTAAATGGGAGTTTGTATGGGAGGTATCCCTCCTGGTAACCTATATGGATCAGAAACTTGTCGTGTCCAAATTTCAAAACTGAGAGACTAGTTTGCATACACACAAACGGACAGATGGACGTCGCTAAATCAACTCGTCTCATCGAGCTGATCAAAAATATGTATACTTTATGTGGCCTGCGTGTCTCCTTCTGTGTGTTACAAACTTCATTACAAACTTATAATACTATTCACTCCCGTGAAGAGTACAAAAATCAATATATCGAAATAATTTGTTGCATCATCAGTTTAAAGTTCTAAATATCAATAAATAATTCCGGCCCAGACCACCGAGGGACTTACTCCGCCAGAACTATTGTTCAAGAGAGATCCGCGGACAACATACAATATAACTTTAAAAAACGCAAAGTTCAATTATAAAATTTTCTTTTTGAATTCTTGTGTTAAATTCATTAAAACACTTTTCAAACGCTAGGCAATTATACAAAGTTACCTGTAATGTTGTACTGTAGCTAGCCAAATCATTGCAATAATTTTTATGAATGTAATTGCTTTTTCCTGATTGTTGCATACTACTGTTTTCTATAGAGTTGCTAGTTTTTGTAAAGACATCGGCTGCCCGCCGTAGCTCACTGTAAGACGAACTAACTGGACTAGGTGGTGGTTGTAAATCATCTTCTTGCTCAGTACAGTTATTTTCGAAGACATTGGTTGAGATTGATAAAAGACCATGCAAAGAAACAGCCTCAGCAGCCAGTGGAGAGACGGATTTTGTTGCCAATTCTTGAAACGAAATTAATAGAACAAAATACACACTGAAACATACTATACAATTTTTTTAAGTTTAAATATGCAAATTTTTTTTAGGGTTTGAATATACACACCTTTCTCTTTTTGAAATATTAAATTTGAATACATATTGACTTGATTAACTGCATTTTGATTTAAAACGTGTCCACAGCTATCGTTATTTTTTTCTCTTTTATCATCTGTTTTTTTAAAGTTCTCCGTGCAATCGTTTATTTTTGACGCAGAACATACATTCGAGTACAGTAAGTTCACTGGGTCGTTGTTTATTAATGAAGTGGAAGAAAGTTTAGGAATATTTGTCCCTGACTTAGGCATCAGTTGTTGTTTTTGTTTTTGCTGTCCAAGAAGTCCCCTTTTCTCCATTTGCTTTTTATGGTATGCAAGAGCCTCTAACTGTTGTTCCAAGACAGCTGGATTGTCCAAAGTCGACTTACATGTCTTGCCGTATGCACTATTCTGTATCTCTTCACGTTTTCTAAGCCACATTCCAGAAGTCATGTCTGAGGTCTGCAAAGGTCTTGAATACAGAGGTTCACGAGCTTCTGATACAATTTTACTTTGCGGAACCTTTTAAATAAAATAAACGTTTAAAGTCCACGATAAAATGGAACAAAGATACAGTTTGATGTATGTAAGGGCCAACAGAGAAAAGATACAATGGTTTAAACGAAATTTAAAATTAGACAAATGTATTATTGTTCAACCATTCTTTCATAATTCTTAGTCCACCTTTCAAAATAAGAGCTGCTGTATGAGGTAGTTAAGCGAATTGTATTTCAACACGAGGTGTCGGCAAGCAATTTAAATCTTATAGACTGTAATTTGGAGGCTGACAAATAAAAACCATTATCAGAAAGAACTACCCTATTCTATATATATTTTCGTTAAAATGAAATTTAAAAAAATACTATTACTAATAATTACAAAAATACACTGCTACTAATTCATTTGTCAGGATAGAATGCAACATATGATTTGATTGACTTTATTTAATAAATGTAATACATATTAATTTAGATTTTTTTTTGTTTTGTAACACATTCAAATAATATACATAGCTTCTCAAGTGTTGTAATATTAATGTATTTACACATTTGAAGATTGGAAATATAAATATACTGTAGCTGTGAATTACTGCCTACAACAAACACATTAGTGTATTTGTGCCTAAATCAATAATGCAAATTATGAACTTAGATAAAAACCTGCGGATCATTTGTCTTTTTCTGCGGCTTAGGTGGCACACTAGGTCCTTTCATCTTCCTTTGTGAGAATTCTTCTGTCATAGGCAAAGAAGTTTTTTTTTTCCGTCAGCCAGTGGATTAACTTTTCCGACGACGTTATCGCTGAGTTTTGGTAATTCCTCCAGCAACTCCATTTAACTAAATCTACATACAGCAGAAAACGATAATTGCTGACCGATTTTTTTTTTGACAAGCACTGCCAACTTATTTTGTTATGGATGATAGAAACATTGTACGTGCATGTAAATGGATGAATGAGTGAATGTTTAATTCATTAATTATATGGCCGATGTATGCATATAAATATTTATTTATATACATACATATGTATTTTAAACAAGGCCTACATTATCCGGTTGGATTGTATGACGAATTTGCCGTTCACCACACACTTTACAACCGTTTCATACAATCTTATTACATGTGGCCTTTTTTAGTTTGTATATTTTGAGAGGATTTTATTGCTCGTAAATAAAATTGCAGCGATGCTCGTATTTGATGAACTGTTTAAAATAATGAAGAAAGTGAAGAAAAAATGAAGTGAACAAATAAGTGGGTAAAAAAAAAACAATAAAAATGAATTTTCAAATAGTCAATTATTAAAGACAACAAAAAATAATATGTACATAATACAAACATTATATCAAGTATATACACATACAATCGGAATCATTACAACCCTCGTACTAACTGTAGCATTTGGAATTGCAATATACATAAGTATATTAGGGTTCCTCACGAAACGTCGCAAAGCGTCGAAATTATTATGTTTGCGAATTTGCGATCTTAATTTTCTGAATGACCCGTTTTGTTTGCACATCCCAAACCAGCTGTTCTCGTAAACACAACAGTTTATTAAAATAAGTACAGAAATTATAATAAATAACTTTTTAATCGTACTTCTACTTGCTGCAAATCAATTATCTAAATTAGATTGGTAAAACATTTGACTTTGGGCAGAGTGGCCATTCAAAATAAATTTACAACTTTAGCTATCCTGACATTACTACGGGTTTCGACAGTTTGCTACACTTAATTGAACTACAAATTGTCGACGGCTAACAAATTATTTTACAACAAGGAAATTTTGCTACGCTTTCGACTGTGCGCGAGTATTCAAACCAATTATATTGTAATTTTAATATAAACTACTAACATATTTGAAAATATCTTGAATTTTTTTTTACGAAACTGTTGATCAATTCAAATCCATACCTTTTTAATAACAAGTTTGAAATTCGTTCATTAATCAAAGAAACATAAGGGCACATATAAAATAAATGAATATTAAATTGATATATGGTCACCCTATTTGAAACCAGATAAATTATTGAAACAGACAACAGACAGATTTGGAGACGTTGGCATCACTGTTCGTTAGCTGTGTTCGTAAATTGTAAATTTATAAATACATACATATACTTATGAATAAAACGTAAAAATAAATCAGAAAAATATAAATAAAACATTATTTTGTCAACTTTGTATTTGATACATTTTGCTTTCCTTTGAAGGGGAAACTCTTTTCAATATAATTTTTCAATTTGTGAAAATATAAAATGTTAGTAATAATCGATTTTTCAAGCACATCTGATTTGATGTCAAAATTAAAAATCATTAGTGCGAGAGACTGACTAAGAGTCTAACTTAAGAAATATTGACAAAACATAAGAATTGAAATAATAATATAAGATACAAATGATAATTTGAAACAAATTGTGAATTATGTTGTGAATTTGTATGTATATACATACATAAGTATGTATGTATATGTAAAATCAGTCTTCAGATGACTGTTTGAATGCTGCGCGATTGTATGTGCGCAGAGTGTGTATCTCTTAGATATTTTAGGTGTTGTATATGTGCGCTTGTGAGTTGTTGCTGCTGTTGACACAAAAACGATAGCTGATTTCAACTCTTCTTGACTGTGGAAAAAAATCAATCAAATTTTCAATATCAATCCGTATTTAATAAAAATGAAATATATTTGTGCACCAAAAATAAAAAATAGTTTGCTATAGAGGAATTTATTTATAAATTATTTTTGTTTGTGTCATTTAGTAAACTTGCCCCCGATTGCGGTGACTCGAAAAGCCAGTGCTTACGAAAGATGCCTTATCGATTAAGCATATTTTACGCGATATTGTGCCTGATACTATGTGCTGTAAAGGTGTCTGTATCGGCTAGCTCTTTATCGGGACCAGCCCTTAAGTTCCAAAACTTTGCTGGTTCTATCGAAAATGAAGACAACTATCTCACACAAAAAGGTATGTACTTATTAGGAAAGTAAATAGAAATTGGCGGTGATCTTTTTTGTCATATTCTAAAGCTAACATTGTGTTTATATACTATACTATACTACTTATATAGATATGTATGTATGTATGTATGTATGTATGTACATATGTATACACAAAACTTTAATAAAGAAGAATGGTTTTGCTGGATTACGATTTATGCACGTCACTTATAAGTTTGCTAAATATCGTGATTTATAAAAGTAATACAGAAAAACGAAATAAAATATAACCATCACTAGGAAGCGGTGGTCAAACTTTTTAGGAGGAGCAGAATAAATTTAAAAAAAAAAATTGTGGCTCGATGAGCCAAGTACTATATATGAAATATATTTTGTCCAGAAAGTATCCGGAAACGGGGATATAATATAAAAGCTTCATTTGCTTTAAGACAACTTCTGATATCTACTAGATTTAAGGCTACATTTCCAAATGACTGTTTCGTATGAACCAATATTTCATATTCATTTGTTTTCGGTTGTCAAAATTAAAATACAGTGGCTCATAAGAGTATATATTCTCGGAAACAATAACAACAGAAATTTGTTCAAAAGGATTTAGTGGTTCTCTAATATTGAACGCTTGCCGCCCGCGCGTCTCTCAGTACTTTCAAAAAAAAAAAAAAAAAAAAAATAGTACTCATCCTTTCTGGATTCCCTGCATTACATCATCTTTATTAATTTTCGCAATGAAGCCCTAGAGTAGAAAATTACTTGTATCACAACTCAGCTGCTCAGGGGATGCAAATTAATGAAACAACGATGCAGAACTACAGAATAGAGTTATGATATGACCTTACTCAGTGTTCTACGATTTTATTGACATGGTGCACTGAGTTCTTGCCACAAGGTCAAGTTATGGTTCTTTATTCGCTTTAAAGACTGTCGTTTTGCAAGCAAAACATTGGAGGGAATAGCTGAGAAAGATAATCTCTTTCGAGATCCGAAGTGTTTTGGCTAGAGAGAATAATATTTAATGTGGATTATTTTAATGACGATGATGTAGACAAATATTTTTTAAAATCCCTGGTACATTTTTGATTTGCATGAAGAAATCAATCGATCTTGGTGCGTCCGCAGTGGCAGTGCTAGACCTAATGTAGACGTCGACGATATTAGCTTTGTGAGGCCCCTTTATTGTCCCAGTCAGAAAGTAAACGGAAATATGTATATACGAATAACTAAACTTTTAATAGCCCTTATTAAACTATTTTTTTTTCTTACTTTAATACTCATAAATGTACTTAGAAAACATTCTGGAAAAGTCGTACCATGGATTAATTCGCGAAAATGAAACTTTTGTGGAAATAACACCCCTTATAAAGGTGGATGAGGAAAAGATTTGTAGTTTTCGTATTTTAAAGAAACCGTACCATGAAATACCATTCCAGGTGAATAAAACAAAACTGTAAAATATATTGCAATATACATATGTACTAATAAATTTACTTTCAGGTTGAATTAGTCAATAATCTAGGAATTTTGAAAGCGCGGCGTTCTTTGAATTGTGAGAAACGCAAAAGCTATCATTTTGAGATCGTGGCTGTTTATTGCGATGGAACACCTTCAAACTCGGCAAACGTCCATATCACAGTGATAGATATTAATGAGTATGCACCAACATTTATGCAGCCTTCTTATGTGACTGAAGTTGACGAAGGTCGCTTGTACAATGAGATAATTCGGGTTGAAGCCAAGGACAAGGATTGTACGCCATTGTTTGGTGATGTTTGTAAATATGAAATTCTGAATAATGATGAACCTTTCACAATCGACAATGAGGGTTCAATAAAAAACACTGAGCCTCTCTCGCACAAGGCTTCCCACAATCACATTCTTTCCGTCGTTGCTTACGATTGTGCAATGAAAGAGTCTGCGCCCATAATGGTCAGCATCAAAGTGCGCCGGGTTTGTGAAGCGAAATTCCTTGGCATCCCAGAGCGTATCGACTACATGGTATGTGGAGTAAAATTTCTTAAGATTTAAGTTAATATCACTAATGAGCCTCAATTAAAGTCCACTAGCACAGAAAGTCTCCAATTGTTCCCAAATGCACGTTTGGATTTGTGCGATATTTATTGTACCAATAACGAACTCAACATACATACTTCTATATCATTAAAGGTATGTATAATGGTAAATATGAAAAACATTATGGATTTGGATATTTATTTTGTTATAGACAAAGCATATATCATTCGGATGCGATCGCGACATGTCAAATTGTACTAATGGTCAACTTATAACGGATTTACTGCCACGGGGCGTCGCTTGGACAAAGGATTTACATTGCGATGAAGGCGTCGAACCAGTTTTCCATTTCGATGGTTCATCTGGAGCCATTGTCCCAGACACAATAGTATCGCATCATGACTTTTCAATGCGTCCTTTTAGTATAGTTACAATCTTTCGCCACGGAAGTCAGACTGCAAGCAATAAACACGTAAAAGAGCACATAGTTTGCACCGCAGATGACCACAAGATGAATCGCCATCACATGGCGTTATTTGTGAGAAACTGTCGTTTAATTTTATTGCTACGTAAAAATTTCAATGAAGGCGACTTAAACATTTTTAGTCCGGCTGAATGGCGCTGGAAAATACCCCAGGTATGCGACAATGAATGGCATCATTATGTGCTAAACGTTGATCAATCTTCAAAAATTGAGTTATATATTGATGGAGTACGCTTTGAGAGTTTAATGGAAGATCGCCATAGCAACCCAGAAGTCATCGACGACTGGCCATTGCATGCCGCACATGGGGTAAACACCACACTATCGGTCGGTGCTTGCTTCCAAAGCTCGGAAGATCGTTTAAAACATGGATTTAATGGAGACATATCTGAAATTAAAATATCAATGAATAGCGTGCTATCTACGGATGATATTAAGTGTGGAACCAGCTGTGCTGAACACTTGATGCCACCTCCTCAATCGCTTTTAGACTCCGACTCTGATGTGCAGACAAACGCTCAAATGAATGAGATTTTTATTGAAAGTCTAAATAAACGTAAAATTGAGGAGCTCATGCAAAGAATTCAATATATAAACACAAAACAAAATCCTACAATTGGACGACGCAACATTGAAGTGCGGACCACAATGATGTGCATTAACCAAAGCGCAATTCGATTACCAACGGTGGAGACATATATCATGGTGAATGAACCAATTTCGGCCGTGGCTATTTCCGATTTGGGTGTTAGACGCAATATGAAGTCTGTGCATGGAGCCAATGGTGACGGCCAGTATAAATCTAGCACAGATGATACAAGCGTACATGAAGTAGATGCTGAAAACACTAAAATTTCTATTTCTGGTAAATTTTGACCTTCGTACCCTGCATATTTCTTAAAACCTAGCTAGACGTAGAGTTAGCTCTGTCTGTTTTTATATCCTTCCGAGCACCTGTTTGTTAAAATTTGTTATCTTAACTTTGTAGGTTGCAAGGAAGACAAGGTCCTCTACAAAAAAGTTTTTTTTTAAAACCTTTAGTAGAAAACTAAAATTCCAAAATTTTGGAATATATTTGATATTTCTCTACAAAAGAATAGTATTTTTTAAATGAATGAAACGAGTTTTCATTAATTGTGATATGAGTTATAATACACTTTATGTGCAAGCATTTACATTGCTTAATCATTTTCTTTATTTAACTTGAAAATGGAAAGGGTCACAATGTATACGATAGTCGGACCACCCGAATATAGTAATCTTACTATTATTTACATGTTTTAATATATACTCAATCATTTGGTTTATAGGAGATACAAATAATCTTGTCTCATACTCTGAGATAAAGTCAGGCGTACATATTTTGGAGAAAATCAATATAAATATTTTAACAGACAATAAAAAGTTAACACATGAAGCCCTTGATTCGTGTAGTGTTATCGTATTTCCATCTCTGAACCCGGACCACGAGGATATCCAAATCGACGGAGATGAAACAATATCTTCAACAATGGACATCAAAACCAATATCAATAAAGACGGTGTTGAAATGATTGGTAATGATGCAATCAGTAGCTATTTAAATATTTTACGAGCATTGGTGTACAGCAATAAGAAGCCAGCATACTATTTAAACCGCGTTTTTAAGTTGTCCTGCACACAGTTGAGTTCAAAATTTAAAAGCGCAGAATTTACATTAACTCTAACTGTCTTGCATCCGAAACAATCTTTGCCAAAAACAACGAGTTCTCCATTTACGGCTGTAGCAGAAAATCATAATAACGGTGCACTATATTCTTCGGTCAGATCGGAAGGTACCACAAGTGTGCAAGCTACAGGTAAAAATGTCCATTCATTTTATTTAAAGTATATTATGAACACAGCATAAATATAATATAATATAATATAATATAATATAATATAATATAATATAATATAATATAATATAATATAATATAATATAATATAATATAATATAATATAATATAATATAATATAATATAATATAATATAATATAATATAATATAATATAATATAATATAATATAATATAATATAATATAATATAATATAATATAATATAATATAATATAATATAATATAATATAATATAATATAATATAATATAATATAATATAATATAATATAATATAATATAATATAATATAATATAATATAATATAATATAATATAATATAATATAATTATATAATATGTAATGCTGAAATATTTTGCTTGGGTACGAAGTAGAGTTTCAAATTTTTTCTCGGATTCAACCAAAATTTATTAGCAATTTGCACATTTTTGAAGATATTGGTTTCTAATATTCAGTACATACATATTATATTACTTATGCAATTTTTTAAATATTAATTGAGCACATCGCATACAAATCGAAGAATTGGTTTTGTTAGACCGTAACATATTTTTCTTTTAGAAAACAAAGTATTTTCATATGCTATGGTTCATACGCATGATGTTCAGGAGCCTAAATCACGCATTCACTCGGTTGCTCATAAAGGTAATTGTCTTTACTTGTATATAGTGTAGCATCAACTTTTAACTAAATTGTTACTATTTTTAGCCGAAACTTCGCAGCCGACAATGCTGATAATATTAATTTGCGTATTTTTGGTTATATTGATTTGCGGTGTTTCTATTGCGCGTATCAAGAATAATAACAGCCATAAGTATACCGATCGGCATCAACCATGCCCAAAGGTAAGAGAAATTATAACTTTTATCATTTAAATATATGTATAAGGTGGTTGAGTTTTTCAGATAGCCGATGAGAGCTTAGTTTGGGATGACTCTGCGTTAACAATTACAATAAACCCTATGCAATCTGATGGCCTTTCTGAAGATAGCTCCGATTCTGAGAATTCTGATTCTGAAGATGATGACGGTAATGAATAACTATAAAATTTTAGGAAAATCCAAAAATTTACAATTTTATTATTATCGATTTAAGTTGCAAAAGATGGGTTTGCCCACGGCAATCAACTAGAATGGGATAATACGAACATGTTTTCAACACTCGGTTAATCAAAACATTGGGAGCGATTTCAAATATATGCATAGATCACTTGCAAAGCCAAAGCAGCATAAAATATAAAAGTCAAAGACGATAAGAAGAATGAAACGGGAATGAAGATGTGCTTGTTAAATCATCTAACAGAAGTAAAGTAAACGTAAATGCTGTACCAACAACTAATAGCATAAACATAATTCATACATACACACAACTAAACTTACGTTTCAGACAGTTAAGTTTCATAAATTCAATAATATTAGTACTGGTGGAAACTTTGTAAAGTAGAGTCAAAGCAATGCATACGAGCATTAATATTGGTTTCGTCACCAACATTTACAATAAAATCGGCAGAGGAGTGGGCACAAGTACAATGCAATTCAACTTGTGCCAAAAATAAAGTTAGTGTGTCAGTAGCAATACACGAACAGAAATATGTATTTGTATCTGTGTGTTAACTTAAGCCAATAAGGATGTCCATGTTTATTAAGAACAAAAAATTGAAGTAAATTCTATTTTTATGTTATATTTATTATTTTTTTTTTTATTAACTTTATGGTTTTCGCATCGGTTTGTTTTGTTGGAAGTTTTATACATACACATTACGTCTCAACCCCTATCCGCGAAAGTAGCGTAAGCGACATAAAGCAAATTTTCCAGGAGTTCGGTTTTTCTACCGCTCTTAACTATGGCTGGTAACGTAAACGATAAAATGAAAATATTTAATGTCTCCATAATTGTATTATCGCCATAATATTTTGTGAGTTGATGATGAGTTAGTATCTCTAGAACATATTTGCATTAAAAATTTTTTTTTTCAAAAAAATTGTGCTTAAGTTGTTGTCGCGGTTAGGGCTTGATATGTTCTTTATCTAAATAATACATGCATTTATAAAAGTGTTTAAAGGTTAATAACTCTTTGTTAAAATTATTTTATAAATATGTTGGTTTGAGGTCGATTTTTCTATAAACCGTTTTTCATTAACATAATTCAAACAAAAAAGAGCAGAGTAGCGTTTCTTGTACGAGCTTTCAGTCGTATCTCCAGAGTACCTGGAGCCTGACGCGATTTTGATGGTCGTCGTATGTAATAGCACATATCTCCCTCTCTAAGGTTATTAAGAATTTGCTAATAATGATTTAAATAATATAGAAATAATAAAAAAAAAAAACGAGTCGCGAAATACACGTAGTACAAAGTTATAATTTTATGATTTGTTGATAAAAATTTACAAAAACTTACAATTCATTAATAAATGATTTAATCTGAATTCTTGCGTTGCTAATCGAAAGTCATAATTATGTCTAGGCGACCTTAAGCGCTTTGATTTCGTCCATTTTGAAATAGTTCTTTAGATAATCAAATAACAATGACTTTAATATAAACCCATATAAAAAATATATGTACACACATAATAAACACATACAAACAATACAATTTTGCTTAGGACGTGACTTGTTTAAAATAATATGTAAAATTAAATGGACGGTCATTAAAATACAATATAAAAAATATATAACGATCGCAGAAATTTCAAAAAAACAGTTTGTAAAATTAGTTGAATTTACAAATTAAACGAAATTGTCCAGGGCGAATGCAGCCATCTAATCGTATGCGTTTTATGATTTATTTATAAAAATAAGCTCGAAAATTAACAATTATTACTAAATTTAGTGTATTAGGCATCAACATAAAAATGCATATATATGAAGAAATAAAAGCTTCTAAAAATTATAAATTATTAATCTCTAATTTTATGTATGATTTCTGTGAGTCGCCACTTTTCTATGTAAACCAGTTTCAGATTTTGACATATTGAAGTGAGATGTTGACTTAATGTTGTTTTTTGTAATGATAACTTCAACTAAGGATTCCAAAGTTTGCTATAGGAGTGTAAACAAAAGATTTGTTAAAATTAAAATGATTCATACTTCCAAATATATGAATCGTTTTGTATTTAATATTTTTATTTTTATTTTAAACCTTATTCTTGATTTCTATTTGTGAAAGAAATATATAACTTTTGGTGTAACCGACTTTTTTCTTTATGTTGACTTCAGATATATTTATTTTGATTTGCCAATTGCTAGTTTGGATTTCATATATTGATTAATATAGTGGCAAGGTTTTCTAGTGGTCGGATTTCGGCTTGATAAATATTCTGTACAATATATTTTGCTGTAAGTACTGTCGAACGGAAGCAACTAATGTTTCCAATCTTTTAGGTGTGTCTAAATCGGTCCAAATTCAAATTCCTTTAATGTAAGTTTATTTCAGTTAAGGTGGTACTCAGTACTCAGTCAGTACTCTTCATGATTTCAGTTCATGTGAAACCTAATTTTCTATTTTCTACATAAAATGGCCGAGAATTTGTGCTGTGGGCGTTTGTGTATTTTTCAACCGAATTCATTGAAAATGTAAGTAAACTTTTTGCTTGTTATTATAAAATATTAAGGCTTTGATGATATATTTTTGTTTTTCAGTTTTTATGTTTATTTATAATTTTACGCTGCATTTAAAACGCACATTAATAAATGAATATTTTTTTAATAATTCATCAGGGTTTGTATTGTTTGCTCCATAGCAGTAATAGCAACAGAAAATATGCTTTGCTCTTGCTCTTGCTCCTGCTCTCAATTTGTGAAGCACGATGCAAAGAGCACTCCAAAATACGAAAGCGAATATTTACCGCTAAAGTTAGTCAAAAATCCCTAAAATCGACAATTACAATTACTTGGAAACCCTACTAGAAAATAATGTAGAATGCTATTCGGAGCATAAATATTTGCTACGGGAGCAGAGCAGTAGCAGGAACATCAAGAGGAGTAGCCGAAGCAATAGCACACAAAACTATTTCGTTTGCTCTGCTTCTGATTGCTCCTACCTTTTTTGCTATTGTTCCGAATATAAATAGTATTTTTTTGGAGTTCTGTCAAGTGCTCTTTGCTTCGTGCTTCACAAATTGAGAGCAGGAGCAAAAGCAAAATCAAAAAACGAAAACTATGAGATAGCATAGCATTTTCAATCTCTGTAATTCATTAATACCCAGAATGTAATTTTTCTTGAGCTCATTGAAAATGATTCTGATATTGCCAAGGGCTTTACGAAGCGTGATAAGCCACAAGTGGAGTCTTTGTGGCAGCAGCTTTGTTCTCACATTGTATATGTTGCGTGATATATAATTCAAAAATTTACAATCATTGGTTCATCAATCAGTTCAGCTGATTCGGTTAGTGCTAATCTTCTTGCCTGCATTTCCCTACAGATTGCATAGCCCACTGCATCAGTACATCGGAAATTGTAGTACCCCGGTAATCAACAAAAGAACTAAGTTTACTCTACGTCAAAATAACAATTACAGAATGAAATTAAAATAATGCCTTGATTATTAAGTGCGTGTCATATTTACTAGCAACTCGGCCCGGCTTCGCATGGTTGCTATTTACTAATGAAGTGCCCTTGTCAAAAATATATTAAGTATATTTATTTTATAACTTCTCAGTCAGTCAGTTCGTCAAAAAGGGATTCATCCAACCGAGTTTGTGTGAGATAATACAATTACAATACGATCAGATAAATAACACTACTTTTGATAACTGCTCGCTAACTGACAAGCAGACAGCGGTCGAATTCATTGATGCAGCATGCCAAATGTATATGCCAATTCGACCATGCATGAGGTCGCCAAAGAGATCAACTGCCTGGAGAAGTCTAAATCTCCCGGATGCGACAGGATTTATGCATGCACTATCCGAGCCATGCCCTACAAAGCTCTCCTGTATCTTACTGCGATCTACAATGGTATCTTGCTGCTCAGTTACTTCTTTGTACGATAGAAGTGCGTTGAGATAATCATGATTGCCAGGCCTGGAAAACTTGAGCACAAACCATGCTCCTACCGTCCGATTAGCTTACTCTCCAAAGTATTCGAAAGACTACTTCTGATTAGAGTGTTACCACAGTTGCATGTAGTATTAAGAATCAAGAATCGGCTGACCTCCCGATACTAAGGAAGGAGAAAATGTCGCATTCTGACGACAAGAATCGGCTGACCTCCCGATACTAAGGAAGGAGAAAATGTCGCATTCTGACGACACTACCCAGTCCTATATACATATATGCAACGCTGAGAAGCCCACACAGATCACATTCACGTTAAATCATGTCCACCAGTAACACACGCTTTTCACGGTTGGAGGATCATGGTAATCAATTCGCAATCAACCTGCTGGACACTCGTCGCCTGAAAAGGTAAAACCCCCTGGATCTCCCGTTTCGCTTCCCAGACGATTATATATGATTTTTCAGTTTTTTCATTCGCAATGTTTGGTGATTAACGATATTTTTTGTCTTTCCGTCTGGAGATAAAACGATTAGCGCTGATAGTTTATTCCACATATTTTCAATGATTGGCCTTGCGATTTATTAACTGTCATTGCAAATGTAATCCGAACCAGAAACTGGGCAAGCTTATATTGATGCGGCAAGTGGATGAAATCAGTGGTATTCTTTAATCACAGTTCATCAGCTTCTAATATTTTGTGAAGGACCTCGAAGATGTAATTGTTAGTATAATAAATAGCTGAACAAATTCGTGGCTACGCCCTTCTTAACAACGAGTCTTGCTCCATTGCATAGTTTCGGTTGGTTCAGATTTCGTAACATGTTTATCAACGAGCCGACCTTGAGCTGCAAATAGTGGCGCGACTGAATCGTTCGACTTAAATAAATTCAATTTTAATTTTAATTTGTATATTCGTCCTTATGGTTCGCTCCGGAAAGGGCTCGTTCACTCAACCAAACATGGTTATTGTAATTTGCACCAATATTTCGTGAATAATTCTTCTTTTGCAGTTGTGTATTGACAAAAATTAGATTAACTTTTCTATTGCCAATAACTAATAATTGCTTGGAAACACTACCGCCGATTCGAAATTTTGTAAAGCGACTCACATATTTGTTTTGTCAGTTCTGGCAGGTACATCGATGAAGAAGATTCGTTGGCTGCTGCCATCAATGTGTCGTACGAGGTTTTCTGCTGCTGATTCAAAAGATGGACCTTTGCTCGTACTGATTGACTCAAAATACCTGGATCGTATTGCCATTCTCCATCAAATTCTCGTTATCGTGCATAGGAATTTGAAACTCATTCAACATCTTGGCGGAGATCATCAGACACAAATCCTCTAAAGAAATCAACGCCTCGTTGTGAATCTCCACTTTACTTACAAGTTGGGGATCTCTGTTGTTGTACACATTTGATGCAAAATGTCTTCAGAAATGTTATGTTTGTATTTGTTCCACAAATGAAGTGGGTTCGGTGCACGTTGAAACGATGATGATAAAAAGTGATCGCAAGTGATGCGTAATAGACGATATAACCACATCAGCGAATGAATATCATACTCGAGCAAATGTTAACACTGACAGGCTTCTCAATATGTTGCACCTACCAAAACAGTAAGTAGAAATTGTCCCAATGTTTCGGTTGAATACAAACTCACGTATCCAGAAACTGATTTTCCGTATTTCCGAAGTTGCAATGCGTTGGAGCTTTTTTGATGATGCGTTAAGTGTAAAATACCTCGGCATCTCCAAGTAAAGAAAAGTTCTTCCAAATGGATCACTTACAAGTTCGTGTGTGGAGAATGAAAAGATTGTCTTGCTTGCTGAAATATGTTCCCATCTGATAATGCGAATCTTCATAGTTGACATCAGGAGTCTACAATACCAAATACAGCCAAGTCGCTTCTTGTCGTGGCTTACTTTCAAACATACTTTGATGCGCTTTGAATGTTTTAGAGTGCAGTGGCGTATACGGAACAATCCAGCTGTTGTCGAACACACGTTTTGCAAACTATGACAAAAACCAGAAAGAAGGTTATCATTGGCTATACGCTCCTCCGGGTTCCTGGTACCCCTATGATCTTACATGGTTGATGAATATAGATCAGAAACTTATAGTGTCTAAAATTCAGTTGGATAAGTCAAAAAACAAAAAACTTTTTCTAATAAGAACATTAATGTAAATTAGTCTTT
Organism: Amiota communis; assembly: GCA_037043315.1. Lineage (NCBI taxonomy): Eukaryota > Metazoa > Arthropoda > Insecta > Diptera > Drosophilidae > Amiota > Amiota communis. The sequence continues at coordinate 296,404 of JBAMAV010001500.1, read as the reverse complement.
TTGCATCAGGTCTAGTTTTTGAGATACAGCCACTTCTTTCTTTCTTACCTTCTTAAAGAGTTTGCTTACATTATTATTATTATTATACTCTAATGTTGTTCAAATTATTGAAAATCTTAAACATTAAATTCATAAAAAGAAATATCAACAAATTCATAATAAATTAGTTGAATATTATAAAATTGTTTAATATTTTTCGCGCGTATCTTGTATGTTTGAAATTTTGTATCTTACCACGTTTCTTTCAAATGGCTTGATGGATTTTGACAGTTGAGGTATCGATATATTCGTCTTGTTTCTCTAAAAATAACAATGAACGGTATTTTAAAGATAAAATGAGAAATGAACGATGAAAGTAAAAGGAAGATTAACAAGATCATATACAACATGAAACTAACACATCACTTGATAAGATCGTAGGATGACATATAGATGGCACCACTATTGATAAATACTTATGATTTTTGGGAACTACCAATTTTAAAACGGTACGTGTCAATATTTTATGAAAATCTGGCATTTACTTTAAAAATTACAGATGTTTTAGTGAAGCAACTTTTCTCCTTTCTAAAAAAATGCATTGCAATGGAAAAAGCTGAATTTCGTGTGTAATGATTAAACGACGACTAGTTTTATGTTGTTTATACTCTTCTAAGTCTTCCTTTACTTTTATCATGCCCTTCTCTTTTGATCTTTTAAGTACCGTTCATGAAGCTATTTTTAAAGAAAAAAGTGAGACAAAACCGATTATCGTTATATTTTATTTTTAACTAGCTGTGCCCTCGACTTCGTACGCGTGGTATTCGAAATATGTTTGTAATAGCGTGTATTTTGTTATCTTTTTCCATAATTATTAGATCTTTAATGTTTCCCCGCAGCTAAAGAGGAAAACATTCGAAAATCAGCCAAAAAGTAGGCAACAGAATTAAAAATATGAATATCTGTTGATTTAGTAGGTCGATTTCTATAAAATAAACGCTAAATGTTACACGAAGCTTGTTACAATACACCAGTCAAAACCGCATAAGTTAAGCCGTTTCTGAGATTAGCGTGCACAGACACGAAAGGGCTTACGATTTTATATATATATATAGATTTCCTTTCAACTTCCATGAAACATAACTGCCATGACGCACAACAAAAAAGAGGAAGACATTAAAAATCGACCAAAACAATGCGCAAAAAGTTGACACTTGTACTCAACATTTAATCAAAAATTAATATGTATCTTTTGTTTCGATTTTGGTCGATTTTGAATAATATATATCTTTTGATGTAGTAGGTTAGGTTAGGTTAGGTTAGGTTTGCTTGGCTGATCAAGAGATCTCACATAGACCAATAATGGTCCTTTGTGTTGCCAAGAAGAAGTATGGAGACCCTTTAAATACTGTTATTATGCACTTTTTTGCGAGCTTTAATAAATTGCTACTCTTCTGATCCGCGATACTTTCCAAGGAGAGGAAAGATCAGATCCGATATAGCTAAAGCGTGATCTGTAGAGAGCTGGACATTGGCAAAGTAGGTATTCCAGAGTTCCCCTAACATTTACCTCGTTGCATGTTGTACATGCATCACTCTGTACCAAGCCCAATTTGGCTGCGTGGGAAGGCAGTAAACAGTGTCCCGTGAGTGTTCCGACTAATAACTTGCAATCCTCACTTGGGAGAGCTAAGATGTAGTTGGTAGTCTTATTATTAACAGAGCGAAGCATGATTTTTGCGGTTCTGCAAGAGAGTGTTCCATCCCACATTCTCTTCGCCTCCTGAATCGTTGCTGCGTCTATTTCTGTTTTTAACGTGGACAGAGAGGGACGTAAGTATGACGCACTTACCTCAGCTTGGCTAGCGCCAGCTTTTGCGAGTGCGTCTGCTTCCTCGTTCCCTTCAATTCGTTTATGTCCCGGTACCCAAAAGATGGTGACGCGTCTGTCAAAACAGAGTTCGTCAATTTTGGTTCTACATTGTTGAACACAGTGAGATTTTGTCATCACCGCCGCGATTGCCTTTATGGCTGCTTGGCTGTCGATGAATATATTTATTTGGGAGTTGAGAGGAGTTAGCTCGGCTGCTAATTCTGCTGCTTTTGTAGCCGCATAAATCTCGGCCTGAAACACGCTACAGTAGTTTGGAAGCTTATATGACCGTTTAAGGTCAAGCTCTGAACAGAATACTGCAGCACCCACTCCCTCTGCCATTTTAGATCCGTCTGTAAACAGGTTGTAGGTATGACCGCCAAACTGGAGTCCCCTTTGCCACCCATTATGGTCTATTAATTTAGTAGGTTAATTTCGACAATATAAACGTTACACGAATCTTGCTACAATAAACCAGTCAAAACCGCATTCAAATAGGGTAAGCCGTTTCTGAGATTAGCGTGCACGGAAGAAAAGGGCTTACTAGCATTGCCCTGCGCGCGTTGCGATGCCATCGACGTTATGTTAATTGCTGTTTTTCATACAATGAACAAAGAGAGAGAGAGAGAGTTTTGCTGTCGTTATCCAGCATTAGCCAACGAAACACACCCTCTCTCGCTTGCCCCGCTCTCAATGAACATCAAATACAGAAACATAAAATCAAAGAGCGCAATACTATTGTGCGTACTCAATAAATGAAAGGAAAAATACAACAATAGCTTGCTTGCAGTGGTTTTCAAAAAACTTAATAATTAAAAATATTATATTAAAAGTTAAAAACTTAAAAAAATAAGTATGCTACTCCTTTCATTACCATTCATTTGTCATTTTAAATTATTAAAATCGGCTTAGTATAGTGCGCGCTAGATAAAAAAAATGTTAAAAATTTGGTAAAAAAGTGTCTGTATCTCGACAACAGAAATTTTCTTGTTGTACTTATTGGGTCACCAAGATGGATTATGCTTCAGTGCTGTTGTCGAGATACAGTATAAAGTTTTTTGAAAACCACTGCAAGACCAAGCATAAAAAGGATGGTTATAAGCAACATTTGGACCTGGTAGATGGTGTAGTTTTGAAGGTACGGAAAAATTTTTACTTTGCAGATAAAATTTAGAGACATATTATAAAATCAATCAAGTCGCCTTTGTCAAATGTAGCAGGAAATTATGTCAATATTAATATTTGATTCGTCTGATTTTTTAAAAGTAGAAAGAGAAGAAGTAGACATCACGTCGGAAGAATGCAAAGCACGCCGGGTACGCTAGTTATGTATACAAACTCTATGTGAAGGTAAAAAAAAAAGAAGTAGCTGTATCTCAAAAACTAGACCTGAGACAAACAAAACTAAGGGCAGATATGATATGCCTGCTGCTGGCTAAAAATGCAAGCATTTTAACTAAAACTAACGGTTCTTTTCCAATGCTATGCTAAAAATAGAAATCGTACGGTTTTTTTGCGGCTTATTCTTTATGCTATCATTCGTGATTTTTATTTTTGTCAACATATAAAAAATGTAGATTTGGCGAGACTTGGCAGTAAAATTTTCGAAGTGTTCTATAATATTGGTAAGCACCTTATGTAATGTTATTTCTCAGGTTCGGAATCAGAAATTTGTAATGCCCATTTCTTTAATTTATTACGTGTTCAGCATTTCCAAATTAATAAAGAATATAGTAGGTGTTTTCATTAATGTAATTTTTCTTTAAATATGGATCAATTTCGCAGTAAAAGAATTAGGAGAGGCTGGTAGACGCTTCAAAGCTAAAACCTTACGTGAAATTCTAAGTCAGAAATGCAAAACACAAACAAAACATTTGCAACCATTAACATTACAAAAAGCACACCACACTAGCACTAACCTTAAGTTGCCCGGAATGCCGAAATTTTGTGTGTACATTTTTGTTGTTGTTTTTTAAGAGTCCAGTCTATTCATTTCATATACCCGTTTTGCACACTACTGTTTTGCGACAACGATTTTTGTCGATTCTTCTTTAATTAGTAAGATTCGCGTTTCCCTTCTCAACAAACAAAAGATGTGAGAGAGAGTTAACCGCAGAATCGTTGTTTGTAAAACGGGTAATAGACTTTGGCAAAACACACTCTCTCTCTCTTGATTCGCTCTCAGTCTGTAAAGAAAACCAGAAAGAAGGTTATCTTTGGCTGTGCCAAAGTGTTTATTTGCATGCATGCGCCACATATTTAGCGCCATATAAATATGACTATTGGTGTATTGAAACTAGTAGAAATACAAGTGGTTGAGCACACATATCGGTAGCTGTACGATTCAGTCATGTGGGCGGCAGCAGGGCGCAATGGGGTGCACTTGCCCTGTCGGAAAATGAATGCATAGAGAAAATTAAATTTTTTTTTATTAAGTTATTGTTTGAAAAAAACTGAAAGCGTCTAGGTTGCTGTCAAACTTTGTTCATCACCTTGGCAATAAATTCAATATTATCACGTACTATTATTCTGTGAACACTGAGTATGCACAGTCCGCTTAGCCTCGCATCTCCCATCGTTGAGCGATTCCACGTCTTGACACGTCATAACGTGCTAAATGTAGGTACGCTACATGTTTTTGCTGGATTGAAAATGCTTTCTTGTGTGTTGAAGAATTCAACCACTCGAAAATGATCACAAACACCAGTAGGCATTATCGCGGTAAGATTGTAACACATCAGTTTATTTATTTACTTAATCGTTTGTTGGCTTTATAGTTATATTTACTTCTTGTAATTGAGTGTTCATTGGTTCACATTTGGCAGAATAGGCAGCAATTATTTAAAGTGTCACAATATAATGTTTGTTGAAGTAGTTATAGTCGTGGAGAGCTGATACGCTTTGGTTTTTGTTTTAGAGAGATTCAGTAATAATACATTCTTGAGTTGTCAAGAACTCCACAGCTTTAGCTCGATGCGTTTCATTAGGTTTTTTAAACACAGAGAAAGTGATCTTTAAATAAATTATTTTATTTTCTTTTGTTTGAATGATATTGTTTTTAACATATCTACATTCTTATAACTTTGTCGTAGTCCAATTGAATACGTCTATGTATTATACTTGTAAATATTAATATTATATATATTTTATTTATAAACTTAATATTAAATATGTTTTGGTTTGTGTATGCTGACTTCCCACTTTTTTCTCCTGTTGATTATATTATACTACTGACTCTACACGTTATTCTGTTTGTTGTTACCTTGTTCACAATAATAAAGAGAGAGGAAAAGAGATGTAGGTATCGACAAAGAAATGAATTTACAAATTCAATAAATAGAACAAATAAAAGATTAGACGAAATTGCTTTTGATTTTTTTATTAGAGAAATGGCCAAAGCAAAGTTAATAAGTTGTTTACATTGTCTTATTTCTGTAGACGGTAATAAAAATCCGACTTTCGTGCACAAGAAAACAATTGCACGACATTGGTGGTGAAGTTGCACGAGACTGCGTTTGCCAGCTCTGAAGAAAGGACCGCGAAGTAGAAAAGTTAATGCAAGCGATTAATAATCTTATTTTGACGTTTTTACAATATGTTAAATGAAAATCGTACCAATCGGAAACGGTAGTCAAATTCATTATCCCATCGGCACATTCGCCAGGTAGCAATAAAATCATATAGGGTCTTCACTCAAACGTGTCTTTGTATATAGTTTAAACGTTCACGTAATTGTGTATGAAATACACTTTGCTATTCTTTAGACGTTTGAGTGTAGACCCTAATAAAATTAACCATCACAGAACTTCTTTTAAATGATTGGTGGTGAGATATAAGAAATAAGAAAATTTCGTAACAACTTCTTCCCTTGCCGTCGTATTTATTAATCTAATTATGTAATGGTCATTTATTTTGACGTAAGTAAGTGACATATCAATCAACAAACAGAAATTTGAATATAGTCAGTTTTCATAAAACTTATTTTACTTTTTGGTTTGCATTATTCATTGCATCATATACTTATTGTAGTCGTATTATTATCTAACTGTTTTATGAATCAAATTTTGGTATGATTATTTTTATCGGTACTAATAAAATTAACTAAAAGCGAATAAAAATCTTAAATGCAGTATTCGATAATTTGTAAGAACTTTTTGCTGTTTAGTTTAAAACATTAATGTTTGAATCCCTAATGTGACTCATGGATCTCTTTGCGAAACATACATAAAATATTTTATGAGTATATTAAGGCGATTCAACCCAAATGTCCTGAAAATATCTAATACAAAACTTGAAGATAGCGTAAAATATTATAAGTATTTATGTTTCGTCTAAATTGACTTGATGAATTTAGTTTTGTTTCTTTTGAGTTTTGAGAGTTACATACTATTAGTACAAGTGTGTTTAAATATATGTAGTATATTTACAATACATACATAGTAACAAAAAGTTTTAGTGAATATTTTATCTACAATATACATTTTTCTTTTGTGTCTGTATGTGTAATTTAAGATGACACAGTTATCTAGATAATAAATGTGTCATATTGTAAAATACTTAGGCAGAGTTCACATTGAGAGGAAACAATAACATTTACATTAAAACCAATTTCATTTCGATTCGATTTGATTGAGTGAGTCTGAATTTGCCTTATTTATATTCTATATTACATTATATTTCCATTTTAGCTTTTAAACATAATTACAGTTATTTTTAAGAAAAGTGTTCACACATAAATCACTACACAAGAAATATATCAGATGTCTCAGACTTTGTGCATGCGCTGCCCGTGGGTGATGCAGCTGAGGCCAGTGAGTTCGCTCGGGTAGCCGCCAAGGGTGATCTTATTTCTTGGCTCAATGATCCTTGATTTTGTCCACCATCATAGTAGTAAGACGAATCTGTAAATAACATAAAAATGTGTCTGCTGTGCTTAATTGCGCTCGAGGTCGGATGACGGATGTCTGAAATTACTTAATAGTCCACCACTAGTGCCATAGCCATAGGACCCATAAGCGCTGTTGTATTGTGGGTAAGCCGGGCTATAAGAATAATCCGTGCTGGGGACGACAGAGCCGCAAGCTGAAATTGTCCACATAATTTTTAAATTTAATTAATTGAAAAGCTTATCAACTATTACAATGTATTGAGCAATGTAAATTCAAATATAGCCATACGAGTATATCGAAATGAAATTAAAACAGAAAATACAAATACATAGATTGGAGCAAAGGCCACTTAAAAATATCCGCCACCATATAAAAATGCCTACTTCATTATATTCGCGTCAATAGATCTAATTGGGTAAATGCTTGTGGTGTCGCTTATTTGATTGATGTGCTTGGTTCTTTATTTTCATTTATGAAAATCAGGTGCGTTTTAAGTGATTGACCCATTTTCGAACCAAAGACATGACTTGCCTGTAGAGTAGTGGCTGAAGCTAGGCAGCACAGTTGTTGAGGTTGAGTATAAGCCTACTCCTCCAGCATTGCTGCTACCGTCTGGTATATTGCTGCCGCTTGATTGCAGGAGTAACAGTGATGGCGTGGTATTCGGGTTATTTGTAAATTGAGTATGTTTGTTGACATCAACATTGACAGAATTATTTTCGCTGCTACTGAGATGGTTTTTGTCCCTTTGTCCGATCTCAGAGACGGCAGAATTTTCGACTTCTGATTTTGAGGATTTATAACGCAACGCAATATTTATTGTATCTGTTAATGCGTCAGTTGATTCCGCACCAACTCTAATTACGCCAGCGAGTGTGAGTTGAGATATTTGAGATGGCTCTACACTTCCTTCATTCGCTAAGGAATCCACCACATTGTCCATATTCGTAATGTTTGCATAGTTGCCGTTTTCGATTGGAATTGCTAATAGTTTTGCAAAAAATTTTAAATCAAAATTTGGTTAACCAAATTTTATTTAATAAATATATCTTAAAACGCGAGTATATGCGCTGTGTAGGGCTCCACGACAGTATCTGATACACTAATGTGCATTTAGAGGGGCAAGGTGAAATTTAAATGATTTTCATCGGTACACAATACAAATTAGTACATAAATGTTGCAACATTTGATTTATGCTTTCAATATGAACCAAACCCATCAAAAATTTGCAATGCAAGAAGTATTTTAGATAAATATGTAATTAATTTTTATAAACAAACAAACCCAAATTAAAATTGATGTCCTTATTAGAAATTTTTGTTTTGTTTTTTTACTTATCGAACTGAAATTTGGGCACTATAAGTTTCTGATCTATTTTCACCAACTATGTAAATTTCAAGATCCTATGGTTACCAGGAGGGGTACCTCCTATACAAACCCAAATTAAATGACAAACTTATAAGAGTAGAATATAATGATGTTAAGAATGGAAGTAGTATGTCTCTCTAAAACGCTATGAAATAAACTCGTGCGTTGTTGTGTATCAATGAACTAGCCGACAATATACTTTTATGACAGTATCATACCGAGTCATAGCCGAACTCACGAACATACCATACGACAGTGCCTTTTTATGTTAGTGTTGTACCGAGTCATATCGTAATGGACGACTCACAATACAGCAAAAATTTCAGTTAATAATTGAGTCGTTAAAAAAAACTCACATGCGGCGGTATGATACGTCTTAAAAACGCACATAACTCAGTGTCATGGCGTGCGCAGTGTTAGTGTGGACTGTTAACACTACTTAGGCTGACTCGTCGAATTCTTTGATTCGAAAAGAAAATTTTTAAAAAGAAAACGGCGACTAATCTACTAACTTCTACAATAATTTAAATACATATTCTAACTTTAAAAATGTATAAAAAAAGTTATACATATTTGAACGGTTGGTTTGATTGATGGCTTTGTAGAGTAGATGGACTATGGCGAGTATTGTAAATTTCCGTGACCAGTGTACAGAGAAATGAAGATCATGTACAAGTTTCAATCTCTTTCTTCGAAAATATGATAACTATAATTTGCAGATGAATATAAAGACACTTAGATGGACTAAGTTCATTCGAATTTCGACAGTAGTTCTACAATTATATTATTGTATTGTATTTTATTAAGGTTCCAGGAAAATAGCTTGATGTTTGGATTGTCCCCTAGACTAGATAATAATCATGGACATTACTTTGATCTATTTTTATGAGATTTATGTGTATGTGCAGATGTGTTTAAGTGCAATAGTGCTTATGTTTTCGAATTGCAAGATGTTCTTACCTGTGTAAAAGGACGACATGGTTTGTTCGTGTAAATTGGTACTGATTTTCATGTCTTGCATATTTATAGGCACAAGGGGCGTTATTGAACAATTGCCTGATTTGCGATCAAATTAATGCGAAATGTTAAAAAAAGCAAATACGCAAAATTTAAAATGATAATACATACAAAATTATAAAAATGTATTCAAAATCATGTGTGCATTGAGCTAAATTGGCATATCCCAAACTTATATTAGAAACATACAAGGGCAACTAATGTAGTGGTAACTGATTGATTACAATGAAATTGGACAATGTAAAAATGATATACTTTTGAATATGGTTTCTTTCTTACCTTTGACTATTGTCGCTTTTATTGTATTCTGTAATAATTTTTTAAAAACTAACAATCTACTTCAATTTACTCGCATGATTCAAATTGATTTGTTAATGAAATGTTGCAATCTTTTATTTGGTACCATTTATCACAGTTTTGGATATTGAATAGTTTGATTTATCAGAATATCATCACCAATTAATAGGATTCCTATCGTACACAGATAACCCGATACATACATGACTATGAATATAGGAAAAAAATAACTTCTATTGTCAAAATAACACCGAACATGTTTTTTTTAGTTGCCTAAAGATCTACCTTTATGCAAAATTTTAAGTTTCTAGGTCATCTAAAATTGGACTTGGATTTAAATGAGTAAGTCAATGAATGAGTGATGGCACTTTTCAGACATTCATAACTCAAGAACTAAAATAGTGTATTTATGAATTTGTAGTTATTCAAGGGGACTATAAATGTAGTATTGCAAGTGTAACGTTGTAATATTTTTGAGTTATTGAGGTACAAAGTAGCCGGAATAAGTTCGTCTTTAATTTTCCACATTTTCTGTCACATCACCAAAAGAAAATGTGACAGAATCATCCACTTAATTGGAATATATCACTTAGAAAACATCGATCATTCAAATTTAAGCAAATATTATGACGCTGATGAAATGGATTTTATTTTGAAGAAGATTTTTATGGTGTCTACACTGCTCTTCGATTAAAGATATTGTACATGCTACCCCTTCTAGGAATCGGTGAAATCCGACTTAAACATTCTCATTTTGAACAAAAGAAGATAATTACATTATGACTGAATTGCTTTACATAATGTGTGAGACAAATATTGGTTGAGCTTAAACGCAATCATAATTTTGTGTGCATATACAATACATAGTACTTATGACTATTTTCGTAGACTTCTTTTTGCTATCGGAAAATATACTTGAATATATGCGTACATTCATTGACATTGTCGTTAAATTATGTATTGTACTGTAGATTTATAGCCGAGTGAAATAAATAAAAATACTGCTATTAGTTTTAAATTCATATGTGGGACTTACCGATCGTAGGAGGTCCGATAGGTGGTGTATAGAGCGTACTTTGGCTTTGTGATATTGTTGTTATACTGTCATATAGCATTGAAGAGTCATTTCCTCCCCCGCTTACTGTGGCTACTGTAGTTGGAAATCCGCTGTGCGTATCATAATACGTTGAAGTTCCTCCACCATTTGTTGTCGCAAGACTACCTAATTCGGACAGTAATTTGTGCTCATCCTTAATGCACCACTTACCTGACCAAATCTTAAGACAGAGAGCATAAATTTATTGCGTTGCTTAATAATGTTTAGGATGTAAAGTCTTACATTAGAATATATTTGATCATTGCTGTAAGCTAAGCGTTGTCGTTTTATATCATCATCACTATGCATATTTATATCACGGTTTTCATCTGAAATAAATGATTAGAAAGCAAATTATATTTCTACAGTATCCTACCAGTTATTGACTAGTGTACTATATCTACACTTTATATAAAAATATGGTTCAAATTTGCCCAATCTTATTGTAATTTACCAATATCCAAACTTACATCCATGTTTGCATCGGAGTATGTGTTACAGTTGGAACATTTTATTTTTTTATGGGAACTCTTTTCATGAACCGAAATTCTTTACTAAACGAAATGAAGGGAAGAACATGTAAAACAACTGAAAATTAAAATTTGTAGCGGATGCTTATTGTCCAAAACACATATCTCGTCATTTTCGACCTAATAACAGAACAACCACTTGCGGATATACCAAACTTGTTAAAGTTTATACAGGATCCTACTTTAACTACAAATTAAACACTTAAACTTGGGGGCCTGAGTATTGGTAGCTATACCAATCAATGTAACAAATAAGAATATCTCTTTATTGTTACTTAGGTGTATGAATAGTATTATGTATGTATATAATTTATAAAAAATTGCCGCTTCGTTCGTTCGTCATCACATACAAATATTTATTCAGCAAAGGGTTTTACCTACTGTTCACTATGGTTGCAGAATGAATAAAAGCACTTAAGAGACACGTGCATCAGGCATAATTTTTAATTGGATTAACAAGCAAATATTGCTATCAACAACGCTACATTTCGTAATCGTACTCTATGTTGACACAACGCAAATGTATTGAAAGCTACTGTATCCTTTATAACCAAAATGAAGTAATGTTTGAACTGCTGCTACTATTTGACTAAATCATCATCGGTATGACTATAGTAATTTTGATTTAACTTAATTCACTCTTTCCATATAAACTGCATCAAAAGTTAAGCCCAGCTTGATGAAGGCATTTATTAGTTAGTTACTTAATGAACATTTTATTTGTAATTTTATAGTGTTTTCACACCAAACTGATTCATTGTGAATCGATTTTTCGTTCCCACCGGCATTTCTGGATCATGAAAAGATGTTTTTTTGTTTTGGTTATACACACACGTGCAACTTTGGCGCATGTTGTAAAAATTAAAACTGAAAATTTGTGAAAAATACATGATTTAAAACATTTTGCAGAACATGCACATGGTTCTTCCAGCTCCTTTTCCATTCCTGATACTTGTTTTATTAAAATTTTACAAAAAAATTAACAATTTGCATTTTGTAGCCTAAATACAGTGAGTCAAATTCTGTATCTCATTCACGTGAGCATAGACTCGTATCTAATTCTGCAACATCCACAAGGAAAATTACTAAATTGTGGGGTTATTGTTGTAGAATTAGACTCGACTCTGATAGTCGATTTACACTGAAGGAAAGAACAGATATTTTAATCCACAGGTAGAAAAACAACCACAGGGAAAAGTGACGTCACTGAGGGTTGTTGCTGTGGAACCAAAGTTGATTAAAAACAGTTAGAAAAAAAAACAGGTTTATAAACAACTGTCGACTGGTCACCTTAGTAATGTTGGGAAATTTCTACCTTTTTAAAGCTCATTTCGGCTCTTTTTCTCCTTTTTCTTTCCACGCCAAACATAAAACAGCTGATGATGGCATATAACATTTTTAAGTAAAATATAAATTGTTAATTTTTTTAAAAGATTTTAATAAAATAAGTATCAGGAATGAAAAAGGGTAGCTGCAAGAACTATTTGCATATGTTGCAAAATGTTCTATATCATGTATTTTTCACAAATTTTTTGTTTTGATTTAGCAAACGTGCTCGCAAAATTTAAAGTGTATATATAATCAAAATAAAAAACAGCTGTTCCGAAGACAATTGTATACAATTTGAAAAAAGTACAAAAAAACAAGGAAAAAACAGTGTAAACACCTGTTTAAAAATCATGCAATTTTAAACAGTGTAAATAGAATATGAGATGTTTCTAGCATAGACAGAAAATGGGCACAGCTTTTAGATTGGTCAGTTTTGCAGTAGTATTAGAAAGTGTTGGGCATTGTTACCAATTTTTGTCATTGTTGCCAACTTTTTAGGTGAGAAAACTGCTGATGATGGAAACATATAATTGCAGTTATTTGATATTGCAATTTGTTTTGTTAAAATTCCAATATAATAAGTATCAGGAACGAAAAAGGGAGATGCAAGAACTATTTGCATATATTGCAAAATGTTCTAAATCATGTACTTTTCACGAATTTTTAATTTTAATTTCTCAATTTTGTCACAACGTTCCACTTGTGTGTATACTTAAAACAAACAACAAGTGTATTTTAGAGATAACAGACACACTGTACACGGCTGTGCTTAATCACCGATATAGACACACTGTATTTAGGCTATTATTTAAAAATATTGTGACATGATCAGCTGTTTTTTGTTTTGGTTGGAAAGAAAAAAGGAGTGGAAATCTATCGATAACGACAGTTCCCAACCGGAAATTACCGAAAATTTTCCAAGAATATTAGAAATTTGCCAGCCTTGTTTCGATTCACAGCCGATTCTATTGTTGAACCTACCTGAATCGATTCACATTTTTCAACAACAACTGTCATTACTCTTCACGGGAGTGAATAGTTTGTAACACACAGAAGGAGACATCGCTGACCACATAAAGTATATATATTTGTGATCAGCTCGATGAGACGAGTTGATTTAGCCATGTCCGTCTGTCCGTCTGTACGGAAACTAGTCCCTCAGCTTTTGAGCTAGAGAGCTGAAATTTCGCACATAGGTTTCTTTTTACCATACGCTGCACATTTGTCGGAATCAGCCGAATCGGATCACTAGGGGCTGCCTTAGCCAATGATAGTCTTCTTTCTGGTTTTTTCTTGTGGTTGTTGTCCGATTCAGTGGTCGACTCAACATAGAATCGATTCACGTTCGGTGTGAAAAGGCTATTAAGATGATTATGATAACAATTGTACAAAACTAGCGTTGCCCTGCGCGCGTTGTTACGCCATCGAAGTTATGTTAATTGCTGTTTTTCCTACAATGAATACAGCGATTGAGCGACCCGCGCACTTTCCTTCTCAATAAACGTAAATTGAGAGGATAAATACAACAATAACAACATCCAAAGCATTAAAAACGAAAAAACGTACAAAACGTTTTGTGCTTGGTCTTGCAGTGATTTTGCAAAAAGTTAATAATTAAAAATACATAGTTTATTGAAATTTAAAAAATCAGACAAGTGTGAGTCGGACTCGCACACGGAGGGTTCCATACCATCGTACAAGGTTTTTTGCCGCAAAAATTAATTATGTATTCAATAACTCAATGCTCGAGCAATGCCAAACACAATGAATATGCATTTATTATGAAATTGACAAAAAGCTCATGCTCCAAATATTAAATTATTGATTTGACTTATGTTTAGAGTAGAATTAGTATTCATTCTGCATATCAACTTTGATCAAAAGCAAAAGTGGAATATTCATACAGCCTAAAAATATACTACAAAAAAAAAAAAAAAACTGCCTGTGTCTCAATAACAGCGCCAACTATCGGATCCAACTGTAGCTTACACCCATCTAGGTGACCCAGCCATTTAGGAGAAAAAGGGTCACAAAATTTCGTACACTCGAATTTTATATATAAAGATGATGAAAAAAATCGGTCAAGAGAGTGTCGGAATGTATGCAAATTCGTTGGACGTAATGGCTGTACCTCTGTCGAAGTCATGGAAAATTAATTTGTTTTTGTCGAAAAATAAAATATTTAAAAGTATACCAAAAAAAAAAAAATTAACCAACATCGCCCAAAAATATACAAAATAAATAATCAAAATGAGAAAAGAAAATTAATTTGAATTTGGGTTTGTATGAGAGGTACTCTTTCTAGTAATTCTAGAATCTTAAAATTTACATGGTTGGTGAATATGGGTCACACAGTTATAGTGTCCAAATCAAGTTCGAAAAGAAACAAAACAAATGCCTCCTTCTGTGTGTTACAAACTTCATGACAAACTTATAATACTATTCACTCCCGTGAAGAGTATGAAGACGGCCTATATTTATTGGAGAGCAATTAATAAATCGGTCAAACGAAAATCGAACTCGAACACGAAGGGTTCCGTACCACCGCACAAGGTTTTAACACTATGTATGCAAACTAAAATCGCCTACAAGTATGCTACAAAAAAATTAACCAAAATGAGAAACAAAAGAGAGGTACCCTTCCTAGTAATTATAGGATCTTGAAATTGGGGAATATGGATCACACACTTGTAGTGTCAAAATTTCAGTTCAATAAGACTGGTTTCCTAATAAGAACAACTCTAATTTTTTAATTTTATTTATTACACGACTGTTAAGAAGAGTTATGTTTTTCTCGCGTATCTTGTATGTTTGTAAATTTCTTTATTACCTCATATCTTCCAAATAGCTCTAAGAATTTCGACAGTTGAGGTATCGTTATATTCGTCTTAAAAATCCGTGCCCTTAGATAGGTGTTTGAAAAGAAAATTAATGGGTCCCGCCTGCTAGTAAACTTAATGCGGATATTTATCTTAGCCTTTCAGCTCATAATTTAGTCTGCTAAAACGAAGTTTATGTTTCTGGGGAGTATGAATCGTAAGGGGTACTAGTAGCTGTTCAGTTCACTTCATTCAGTTAACTGTAGGGGCTCATTAAATGTCACAAGTTTTGGTTGGAATAGACTTCGCTCCCACTGGTATTATTTAATCTACTGATTAAGTAGCCTACATTCTATTTCAAATAGCTATACTTAAAAGTGATGGTGCACCAACCTAGAACTGTTTTGAAGTTTGAATTTGTAGTACCTTGAGTGGGGAACATCGTGGTGGTTGAGACCCAAATGAGGGCTCTCGACCAAACTAG
This sequence comes from Amiota communis, assembly GCA_037043315.1. Classification (NCBI taxonomy): domain Eukaryota; kingdom Metazoa; phylum Arthropoda; class Insecta; order Diptera; family Drosophilidae; genus Amiota; species Amiota communis. The sequence goes on along the minus strand of JBAMAV010001500.1, from coordinate 280,722 downwards.
TATGAAATGAAAACAATTGGCAAAGAGCTTAGATATTTTTAAAATTGTTTACTGTCATGGTCATTTTGTTTGTCCTTGATATATGCAATCGCACAACTGGTATTACAAACAGAAGAGTTTAAAAAGCACAGCTGTATTCGCATTTGCACAACTAAATAAGTGGATCAAACCACGCCTTCGGAATGCGCTACACATTAAAGTGTATGATTTTACTTAAGTTTCAAGTTAAAATTTATCACTAAATCGATTCACGAAAGTGTACGCCTTCTTTGCAAAGTAAGTTTTCGCGCCTGACCATCAAAACGAACTAATTTCAGATTTCATGGTACTTGATAATAATAGAGACATCTGGGTTAAAAGATAACGACGATTTTTGTGTTTCTTTTTTATTACACTCAATCAATCCAATGCACAACATGGAAGATTGTATCCTGACTTATGTTCTCTAGAAAATTATGTACCATACTCGAGAGCATCAACACCATTAAATTCAACCCTCGATATACTAAACCCATGTAGCTGTAACACTATCTATCAGGACGGATGGGGTAAAAAACGCTGGGGTGAAGTGCTGCGCTTACTTTGCCATTAGCGTGATTATTGCGATGATTATTGAAAGCGACAAGTGTTTGTTAGCTTGTCTGATTCGGTAGAGAACGTAAAATTATTTTCTTTTTGCTTATTACTTCCGTTATCATCAAGAAACTTTGTTTCCCCTAGTCCTTTTCAACTGACTCTGACAAATTAAGTTGACAATTGTAAAGAATATATCTGATTCACAAAAACCACATATTTTACGTTTATGGCTATGAGCTGCTATATTTAATATTCAACCGTAATCAGTTATTCTTTAAGTTTGAACTTATTAAGTAGCAGATTTACCGATATGCAAATTACTTAACATATACATTGAATTTATTGAATTAAATATTGTGGTTGAATAATTTTATGATATCTTAAGAAAAAGGATGAATCTACCAATTTTTGGACATTTTTGAATTGAATTGAACTTGTGAACAAAATGCAGCTAAATCCCGCAAGGAACGTGTTATGTTCAACTGGGGAGCAGTTTGTCAGGAATATATCATATATCGGCAATGCAGTTAACGCACAGTGCATTTTGGAGCACAAGTTTCATGCATGGGGCCCCTTTAATTTTTATACTCTTCATGGGTGAGATTAGTATTATCAGTTTGTCATGAACTTTGTAACACATAGAAGGAGACATTGCTGACCCCATAAAGTATTTATATATATTCTTGAACAGGTCGATGAGATGAGTCCGTCTGTTCGTCTGTATGTATGCTAACTTGTCCCTCAGTTTTTGAGCTGGAAAGGTTTATTTTTACCATACGCTGCACATTTGTTGGTATTAGCCGAATTGGACCACAAGGGAGGGTACCTCCAATTCAAACTCAAATTTAAATTAATGTTCTTATTAGAAAAACTTTTTTGTTTTTTGACTTATCGAACTGAAATTTGGACACTATAAGTTTCTGATGTATATTCATCAACCATGTCAATTTCCTAAGGGTACCAAGAGGGTTACCTCCCATACAAACCCAAAGTAAATGAGTGTGTTGTTGTTGATAAGTTGTGCACAAAATCAAACAACAGCAACGACTCGCACACTTCCCTTCTCGACAAACGCAAATTGAGATAGAGAGTTCTTTTGTATGTTCACTAAAAACAACAACTACGGCACACACGAAGAGAGAGACAGAAGAGCATCTTCGGCTGGTGGTCGGTTATTCGGTCACTTGTTCGTACGCTCTTCGTAAAGTAAACACACATCAGTAAAGCATTTTTTATCTCTCTTTTACTCATGCATAAGCATTCATTTTGATTACTGTAACGCTTTTTTTGGACTTACACCTCGCTAAAGAAGTTTCACTTCAAAAGTACATACAAAACTGTATAGTGCCATTCAAACTTTGCTCACATTTGATACTCAAACTGTGTTCTTTGATGATACTCAAACTGTAAGAGAGAGTATATAGTGATGTTATTGATCTGATATCTGGCATAATCACCGTTCAGTTGGAAGCAACCCGTGCGAGGCCGCGCCGAGTACGCTAGTCTTTAATATAATATTTCTGCATGCTCGTGAGCGTGAAGAGTATTGCATCTTTGGCATAGATACACTCTGTGAATTTAACTGTTTACCTATTACGGTTCTTGAGATAGAGCACACTTACGGATGGACGGACAAATACCGTATATTTAGTAATAGGGTCCTATTGGCATCCTGTGCCAAAAAAGTATTGACAAATTATTTGCTACCTTTGTAATTATGAATAATAATGAAAATAATTTGCAAGAATCCTTTTTGAGATTGATAGCCAATCTTAAACCGGAAGCCAGGAAACAAAAAAAAAAAATAAATTATCAAATTTTCCATGCAATGCTAAGAGACATACATTGTACATATATATGTATATTAAAAACAAAAAATTGCAACTATCATCGAAATATTTTGATTTTTTTCTTTGTTCAGGACAACGTCTGCAGGTCATATATAAAATTTGCATAAATTTTATGTTATTTATAATAATTTGAAGCCACTTACCATGATCTTCGATGCGCTTCCGTTTGCCACCATTTACTTCGCTGCTGTCATTATTATTATTGTTAGTAGTATGATGATGGTGATTATGATGTATACCTAAAATACCATTTATACTATAGCCAGTCGATCGGTTTTCAGATATCTGATGATTGCTGTTGCTGTTATTGTGGTTGCTTATTGTGTGGGATGGTGTTGTTGTCGTAGCATTGAGTATAGTGGATTGTTGCTGGGCCTGGGCTTGGGCCGCGACAGTAGTCGTTGATGCAACGGTCTGTGTTGTGCCACCAGGTTCAGAGCCAGTTGCGGGAGCGGGAGTTTGCACTATGGTTGAAGCTACGTTGTTAGTTACGATACGGGATACGTTCCCACTCGTGCCACTGTTGCTGCGGTTTTGGTGTTGCTGCTGCTGAATATCGTTCCCATTAATACTTTCCAGACTTTCAGAAGTATTATGTCCGCTACCGCTGAGTTGCTGCTGCTGGTGATGATGATGAACATGTTTTGCTTTTTCGGCAGCCTTGTTCCGAACAATTCTGAAAAATAAGAAAACATAAGTTTGTATTATTAAAATTGTGCTCATGCAAAATGGGGGAACTGTTAAAATTTTATGTATTAAAGAGTCCTGTAGTTTTTCATAAATAATAATTATAATTCGGGAATTGCCGAAAGCAGAAATTTTCATAGCACCTTATTTCCGCTTTATTTCTGACAATGATAAGTTCTAAATTCATTGTTTTACAAAATTGTATCGATCGACCAAAGGGTTATACTTTATTGTAAACACATATTACTACTCAGAACCATGGGACCGATCTTTGCTCGTGTTTCGTGTTTTTTCAGAAAGTATACATATGTAGATACGAATCACATTTATATTACTGATTAAATACTTTTTTAAAAATCAAAATATGCAGAGTAATTTCAAAAATGATTTTTTCTGATGGGCAAGTCACACTATATTTTATGCATATGGAAACTCTGCATCAGTAAACAACCATACTATGCGCCTTCTCTATGCATATGGAAACTCTGCTCCAGTAAACAAAAAAAACAAAATTTTCTCATCTGTCATCCATGCCATGTGCCAAATCGGTACAGCCGTTTCCAGATACATAATCTATATATAAAAAATTGGAAGTATATGTGTATATGTAAGTCTCGTATAGATTCTGAAACTGCTGAACCGATTTTGTTGAAATTTTAAGGGCATCTCTAGTCTTGAGAGTGTTTCAGTAAAGTTTGGTGCGAATCGGACTTGCTATTGTCGAGAAATTGTTGAATAATAGTTTGCATACAAATCTTAGAGGCATATTTTAAAATCAATCAAATCATCTTTGTCAAATATAGCTGAAAATTATGCCAATATTAATATTTGATTCGTCTGATATTTCAAAAGTAATTTAATTATTGCGCAATGTACTAAAATGTTAGAAATTAAGTTTTAAAATAATTATTAGAGTTGTGTATAATATTATTCATTTATTTTATTAGAAGAAGCAATTTTAGTGTTGAAAGCATATTATAATTAATAATTGAAATAATTTGGTCAAATAACGTATTGATTTATATGACATATAACAGCAAAGTCTCAGCGACATGCACACAAATTAATATGCGAGATCGGCGTCGTGTAGGGCACACACAAATGAATAGCATAATTGAAATTCGCTCAATCCATGAGCAATATGATTGAAGAAAAGAGAGAAAATGCAACTGTTGATGAGTGTGTTGTTGTTGATAAGTTGTGCACAAAATCAAACAACAGCAACGACCCGCACACTTCCCTTCTCGACAAACGCAAATTGAGATAGAGAGTTCTTTTGTATGTTCACTAAAAACAACAACTACGGCACACACGAAGAGAGAGACAGAAGAGCATCTTCGGCTGGTGGTCGGTTATTCGGTCACTTATTCGTACGATCTTCGTAAAGTAAACACACATCCGTAAAGCATTTTTTATCTCTCTTTAACTCATGCATAAACATTCATTTTGATTACTGCAACGGTTTTTTTGGACCTCGCTAAAGAAGTTTCACTTCAAAAAAAAAAAAAAAATAGCATGACTCACTTACATTACGTCGGGAGCGTAGCAAAACACGTCTTATGTTTCTCCGCTCATCACTTGAGTACGGCTAAACCGCTTTTACTGAAATTTTCTGGGTAACTCTTACATGACAAGTAAAACTCAGTAAATCACGAGTAAATGACATTTTTTCAAATGATTTTAGCCATATTAGGGTTTTCTGCCTCTCTTTGCCATACAATTCTTCACAGATAAGTGATATAAGTCTTATGAATTCAACACATTCCACGAAACTAAATGGCATTCGCGCTATAGATCAATGCGCTAGATTTAAAAATTGAATATTCACATTGACGAATATCGAGGGCAGGTATTTGGATTCGTGAATGCTTAAGAAATGATATTCGATAAATATCGAGTCCTAACCGCAAAAATAACGTAAGCGTTATTTCGAAAAAAAAATGTTAATGCAATAATGTTCTAGAGATACTTAGGATCCTCACGCATTGTGCTTAACCTGGTAAACGTTGAAATTTTTGGAAAAATCGAATTCGTTGAAATTAAAGTGACAGTTGCTCCATACAAAAGAAAGTTAACATATGTACGTAGTAAATGGAACAAACGATTGTGTTCGAAATCGTAGTAACGTTGGGGCTGCCAACCTTGTGAATCTATTCTGAATTGGCAGCACCGCCGAATTAATGGTTAAAGTGAACAAAGAAAGTAATAAAGCAAAGGAATTGAAAAAATATTAAATTATTTAAGCCAATTTCTGAAGTTAATTCAATTATTTTCTTTTTTCGCTTATTTTTGCCATTTTTAATTGTTTGTTTCGTTTGTTTCATTCACTTGTGTTTACGAGAAAACAGAACGGGTCGCTCACGAAATCTGTTAAAAACATTCACGAAAATACTATTTGTCTGCGTTTAACACATTGCGTGAGGACCCCAACTAATTTATCACCTGGTGAAATATTATAGTGATAATCAATACAGTTACGGAGATATTACAAAGTTAAATTTATCGTTTGCATTGCCATACATGCGGTAGAAAAAACGCTCTCCTGAAATATTGGCATTTTGACAAATGCCAGATATCATAAATGCTTCCTTTCTTAGTACATATCACTAAATTCTCTCTGTTACAGTTTGAGTATCAACAAAGAACACAGTTTAAGTATCATCTTTGAGCACAGTTTGAATGGCACTATACAGTTTAGAGTTTTTTAACTTGAAAACGTTTTTAAAATGAGTACACAATATGCCGCTCTTTCAGAATTTTTCGAAATTTGTCGTCTTGTAAGCATATTGCTTGAGAAGGGACTGTCCTATTTGACTGTTTTTCTTTTGTTGTGTTCGTTATAGGCCAATTAGAAGAATGTGAAAGATATTTTTTGGAAAATCCACCTGGTAAGTGTGAAATTCCGATTTTTTGTGTTAAGATATGAATAAACACAAGAAAATACCTTCTTTCTAAGCGTATTGCTTGAGAACGGTCTGCCCTATTTGGCTGATTTTTTTTTGTTATATTTCTTATAGGTCAATTAGAAGAGTGTGAAAAATCCATCGGGAAAGTGGGAAATTTTGACTTTTTGTATTATTATTACGAATGGTGTCATAAAATGTAAGACGTGCAAGGGAAAGAAGAGGAAGAATGAAATAGTCATACCAGACATAATATAAGGTGTATATGTGAGTATGTGTATGGTCAAGCATCGTGTGCCTGTGAAGAATCGCAAGGGGTTGGGTGGGGGTGTTTGGAAAAGAGATGAAGAAATACTCAAAGCAGACTTAAGTTAAGGTGTATGTGTGAGTATTTTTATGGGCAAGCATCGTATGCCTTTGATGATGTGCAAAGGGGGAAGAGAATAAAATGAAATAGTCAAAGCACACATTCTTAAGTTCAGGCGAATGTGTGAGTGTGTGTCTATGCATTTTCAATGATCGCGTCGAAACATGTCTAGATCTATCCTACGCGCGCGACATGCAATTGAATGCAAACCTTACATATCATATTTCTCCCATCATTACCCTGTGTTAAATGTAATAAATTTCGTTCTTCGTCAACTTTGAACGGGCGTTTGACACGTTAATAAGAGATGAAATATGGACATCATTGCGAAACGCTGGTGTAACCGAGAAGATCATCGATATTATTAAGGCCATGTATGAGGATGCAAAGCTCACTGTGCGTTTCAAGGGCAAAAATAACACCGAGTTCAAAATAGAGAGAGGTGTACGACAAGGCTGCGTCCTCTCGCCACTTATGTTTATATAAGTCCTAGATAACGTCTTAAAGCGCACAAACATCGAAGCGCCGTCAGGACTACAATGGAGACTAAACCAAGAATTGAGCGATCTAGACTATGCTGATGACATATGTTTTATGACGCACACGTTAGCCGATGCCGCAGCAAAACTGCGTCAACTTGAGATCAATGCACGTGCAGTTGGTCTTAAAATAAACTATGGAAAAACCAAGTTAATGCGCATGCAAACAAACAACACCTCGCCTCTCGAAATCCACACCTATAACAGTACCATTCAGATAGCTGATGTGGATGAATTTTGCTACCTTGGTAGCCAAATCACGAAGGATGTGGCTGCTCGCATATGCAAAGCGCGTACGGTATTTCACAAACTATAACTATAACTTCTATAAAGAGTGGCGCTCCCGTACACTGTCGCTTAAAACAAAACTCAGAATTTTCAAAACCAGCATAAACTCTGTATTATTATATGGTTCTGAGACATGGCTAGTATTAGAACGCATATGCCGAGCACTCCAAACCTTCGCTAAGAAATGTTTACGGATTATGTGCCGCATTTTCTGGCCCAGAACGGTCACAAATGAACAACTGCTGCTGCTAACCAACAGTCATCCAGTTAGCGCCTGCGTAGAGAAGATGACAACATAGCAAAGATGGCCTTCCAATGGATTCCGCAGGGCAACCGAAGAAGAGGTGGTCCTCGTCAAACATGGATACGCACCGTCCATAATGAGAGCAGAGCCATAGCTACTTGGAATGAGCTAAGATACTTAGCAACTGATAGAAACCGTTGGAGAGCCTTTGTTTCCGCCCTATGCTCCGATTAGGAGCGATATCTTGTATTCGTACATTATATCAAGGAATTAATAAAAAAAAAATGTAATAAATTTAAATAATTAAATTACACCTGACAGCCAATTAACATTTTCTTTTCTAGATTGGTTTCATCATTCTGAAGCAAACGATGTCTGTTTGTTTGTTTCTTGGTATAATTGATTTAAACATCTTTACTTTCATTTATGTAAAACAAACTGTTGTATATTGCGCAACACTTTAAAAGAAAATTGATTTATTATTGACGCACAGTTGACCTGACATATATTGTATGTACATGAAAAGACTAATATCGAAAAAATCTGGACTTTCGACTTTGCTTTAATAATAATGGTTCACGTAAAAACAATTACGGTAGTGTCTCGATACTACCAGCCCCGATTTTCTTTTTGGGCAACTGGCCCAGATATTTCAGTTAATCCCAAAAATAGCCGGACTTAGTTTTTATTCATATATTTAGGTATAGCCTATGACACTCAGTGACAACGTAGTTCCGAAGATTCTCTCTAACATCCAAACAAATATTACCTCTTTATAATGTTAGTATAGATTAGGATTACTGGATTGTATAGCTCCCGATATGTGTAGTATGAATGCTAGATTCAGTACTAAACATTCCAATCAAAGTCGCATGGTCACGCACATTTCTAGCGCCATCTACATATGACTGAGTATTGCGATATTGAAATTAGTATGAATACATGACCCTCCAGTGAGGGTGATTCGACTTATGTTAAGTACTAACTCTAGCATTCATACTGCACATATCGGGAGCTATACGATCCAGTAATCCTAGAATCTCGAATGATGATGAATTGTGTGGCGGGGACAGTTTAAGAAATTCTGGATTTGACTATTTCATTTTTTGATTCCATATAAAACGTATTGTATTTAAAAGATGTTGATATACATACTTAAGTAGTTTAATTATATAAGATCTTAAAAGTTGTTACATATGAAATTCTTACCATTTTCCGTGATTATTTTGAATGTTTTACACACAAATGCTTATGACTCTGAAAGTTATTGCAGTAGGAACAATGAAGTGAGGACCAGAAATAAGTCAAATCTAATAAATAGTATACAAATCCCGAACCTTCCGCTTTAACATGTCAAGTTCAATTTTGATCATTTTATATTTGTGATTTAGAGTAAGTGAATAACTAAGAAAGCATTTGGTCAATATTGTGAACACGCAACATTATTCAGGCAGGGGAAGTTCGAATTTTATTATTTTCATAATTGGTGTTTTAAAAAGGGGCTTTATTGTTTTTATTGCATTAATTTCTTTATTCACTTTGATAGGAATATAGGGCTTTAACAAGCATTTTTAAACGTACTCGATGTCATCATAGATAACATGTTGTTTGTTGGTTTTCATCTCCGCTTTTTATTTGTATGGTGGCTATATATTCTCGTGATTGAATAGCGAAAGAAATAGTTTATCTAAACACAAATGTATGAAAGTGCCGAAATCGACTCCCCTAATATACTTGTATAAGTATATACATACAATACAACAATTAAATATCGCTGGAAAAAGTACACCGAGTTAAAAGAAAACTATGTTACAAGATTAAGCCTTAAAGAAAAAGGTTGTTAGAATATTGAATTTTAAACAAATAATTGTCCTTTCAATGGGTTATAGAATCATCCAATATAAGTATTTGTAGAATTTCGATAATACAATGTTGTTTCAATCGAACTACTTACTATTGAAAACAATTGGAGTAGGCTAGCGCGGAGCAATATGACCATGAGGCTTGTGAGCTCAATTGGAATAAAATTGAATCATGTGAAAACAGAGTCTCACCCTAAATGTATTCCAGGCAATGAGCACAATTGGGACATATGTTTGAACAGCAGCGATTTTTGTTTTCAAAGCGATTACACATTTTTTGCCAGGATGGGGTGAATAGAAGTTGATATTGAAGATGGGTTTTATATATGTGTATGAATAACGTCACTGAATGGACGATTGAGTTTGAGATGATGAGTGAAAGGCTGAGTGACTGGTGGACTGTCTGGTAACTGGTTAGATTAAGTGCAATAAAAGTCACTTTATTGAATGTCTCTAGGGAGCAAATTCCAGTACAAAGAAATGATCCGGGCCAGATACCCTGGCGTGTATGTACACGAGTATATGTGTTCAACTCAAAATTTGTCGGAGTGCATTTTGTTAAATGAAGTAGAATTGGGATTTTTAAATTGATGTTTTTAAGCTTGTTGTTTCTTTGATTCCATATAAAACAACATAAGAAATTGTAGAAGTTAATGGACCCGAATTCCGATATTCCGTTCTATCGTGATTAAACAATATGTTTCTATTGGTAACAATAAATGGTTATATTTTGGGAGTGTGGTGTTTGTATTTATATCCTAGAATTTCCTGAAAATGTCAACCCGATGTCTCAAAAATTTGGGATGTTATCGGTGATTTTCTATTGAGGGGTTCTGAAAAAAATATTTAAAAATATTTTCAGATTCAGCAATAGGTAAGTGATTTACAACAAATGATTGTAATTGCAAGGCCGATAAAACAAACAATTACTAAATAAAAGTGTTGGCATAACCAATTATTTATGAAAATATATGTATGTATGTATATTTGTTTAAAACAAAGTCAAGGATATCAGAAGTAATAATTCTTGCTACAAGACTGTTCGATTTAAACAAATTTTGGATAAAAAGAACTGAAAGCAATGCACAACTACAGGAAAATGTATAATCTGCCTTTTTTTTAATTTTTTATTTTGATTTGGTTCGAAAATTACTTGAAAATGGGATTTTAATGTCGTCAACTCTCAGTCATTCGTCATTATTTGTGCTTTGTAAAGTAATGTGAAGCGAATTGATTTCGAATGGTAACACGTGCCTCTTGTGCTTTCTACTTCCACCGTTCTTATGACGCACGCACTTTGTGGTAATGTTTCAAGATGAAATAAAAGGAAGTTGTTTATATGTATATATTTATATTTGCAAACATAATCATGATGCGGCCGTCGAAGCTACAAGCGCGTCAAGTGCCAGTGCCACTTTGACGTGTGGCTGAGAATTAACTTTCCTCACCTCGCAGAGTGGCAAGTGTGGTTGAACAGATATTATTATATCTCAGAGCTAATTTATGGTTTTTACAAATGCTCATTTAAAATGAGCATCAGCCCATCGCTTTCAGTAAGAACGGCGCTCTGCTTTATGAATTATTACCCGGGAATAAATGGAGTTTACTTCATTTCTGCTTATTCGTTTCTGTTTTATTTTTAGCTGTTTGTCAAGTTAATAACATTTGCCACAACAAGCATTGGCATAATGTATGCGACAACGGACAAAAGCCAGGAAGGAAGCTGAGCTATTGTGGCGGTCGTGTGTCAAGCATTGGGCCACAATTATATACGCTAAAAACTACTTAGATATTTTTATTAACATTACGGCAAGGCAAAAATAGCAGGCATGATGGCAAGCCAAATGGTAGCTGCGTCTTGTTACATCTTAGTCCTTCTGAGACCAACCAGTCCGTCGGAAACGGAAGTTTGCTGCATGACAGAAAACAAACGTGGCGACGTGCTAAAGGCAAATCAACCCACAACATTTATCGTTTATGCGTTACTTATTTATTCATTCTTTTACTTAAAAGTATACTTAGTTGAATGGTGGTTTTATTGCGACGCACTTACCGATTTATGGACGACACACTAGGTACATTATCCTGCGAGCAGATGCCTTCCGCCAGCAGCCGGTCGCGAATCTCCCAAGCGAACATTGTAGGGTTCTCCCGTTTATAGTTAGCGATCGCATCTACAACGGGTGGGGTGGCTACTTTAGGCTTCGATCCACCAATTACGCCAGCTTTAAAACTACCAGTCTCATAGTATCTAAAATTAAATTTGAATTTTCTAACAATTAATATTTAATTTGAAGTATACAAAAAATAAAAGAGATGCTTATTAACACAAGTTTCTATTTTTCTTTTTGATTGGTTATAAAATTATTTTAAAATAATATTTGTTGAATAGGGCGTTTAAGTGTATAATTTTCAAAATTTAAATAACATTTACATTTTCTCGCATAATCGACTTCTATTTCACCGCAACTCAACAAATTTTTGTCTTAATTTATATATTTTTTTTTTTTTTAATTATTTTCCATAATTATTCAACGCATTTATAGTACATGAAAATGTAAATATTTTTTCATCATATTTATTTGAAAGATTTTTGGTATTTTTCATCTACAATTAATGGGTGTATTATGTATTTATACAAACTTCATGTGTATTTTTATTTACTAATACAATATTTATACAATACTTGACTAAGCATCTCTTGTGAGCAATTTAATGAATATGTTCTGGTAAATTCATTTGCATCCGTTTTTAATTGTAGGTAAGCAACGCCAATAAAACATTGTGACTTATGCAATACTTAGTGGGTGCGTTGTGGGATGTTGTGGACGAGCGTGGAAGAGAAATACCAAACCACAGTAAGGGCGCCGACAATAATTTACATACGCCATGCCTGCATCTATTGTCCTACATGTACAGATATAAGAGTGCAATGATTAATGTGTAAAGATTTGTAAACGGAACCAACGTTTTTTACCATTTTCAATTAAAAACAATTTTACTGTCACTCAACATTTTGGCAAGAATTCGGGAAGTTCGGAAAATTCGGTGAGTTAGCATTGTACTTATAACATGACGAGTTAATGGCAATGCAGTATGAGTATTGAGATACCCAAAGCATAAAAGATTTATCGCAAATGATCCAAACATTTTCGAATAATGATTGCAACACCATTCATATTCAAAAATTAATAAAATATGATTTCAGACAAAATTTTGAAATTCCTGCTACTATAACAATATGATATTTACTTGAATTTAGTACTTAATATTAACTCAAAATCTGATGGACACACTTGTATTAGAAGTAGATTACAGATGGAAGGACATTAAGAATGACTCTCGTATAATGGGAAATATTTCCTTTTTGCTAAGTGAATCTTATGGATTGTGCGTATATACATATATTATATAAGTATAATGATACAATATTTATTAATGATTTAACAGAATTTCAGTAAATGCAATCCAAAAGAACTGATTAATTAAATCTTTGAGATACAACACACTACTCCACTAACTGGTCAATTATAAAAGCTCGAAGAGATACATAGTCAATACAAAATGCCTTTATAAACTAATGTGAAATTACCTCGATAAAATTTTTGATACACAGCCGTGACTCACACGTAATTGACGTGAAATATCGCAAGGCCGTACTCCGTTGTGAGCTAGTTCGACGATGCGCTGCCGCACGACATCGGGTAGCGGACGCCCATTCACAAACACTCCTCCCAATTGATTGACACCACCATGACCTGTGTTGAAATACAGATAAATATAATATAAATAAATTTCTTTGTTGTCGATGATTGCGGTTTTTAATGGTAATCGTATGTGCCGCCGCAATTCATTGCAACTGGTGCAAACGACCATTTAAAAAATATTCTGCTTCAAAATACGGGTGAAAAATTTTGATCTTCGAACCGTCAGTGAACAATAATTAAGAGAAGAATTTCAACGGCGCGTTAAGAAAGCAGCTAATGATGCACATGCCATGCCATACCATGCAGTTGGCTCCTTTACAGATCATTTGTATTTTTACACTTTTTTAATTGCAAGAAATTACAAAAAATATAAACTTATAAAATAAGATGCCTGGCCGTAATCAAGGGAATAAAATTTACTGGAAGTTAGAAAACTGCAAGATAGATTACTTTAAAAGGATTTTTACATAGTGACTTTATCTTAATACAACAAGATAACATAAAATCCTTATTAAAACAATAAATTTACGTATGGGGCATCGATGCTACAAGATTTCCAAAGAGAAATAAACAGCTTGCAACAGCAAATGCCACAGCAATACTGAAAATCTCGAAACCAGCGGGGTGCGCCACGCACAATATGCGTTAATATTGACAACAATAACACTATAATAATAATCTAGGACCAGTACCAGAAATCCCTTGTGAGCACGTGTTAATTGAATGAAGCAATCATTGCACGAAGAACAACAAAAGCCTTTTGTTTATCGTGTCATTCTTCAAATGTCAAATGCAATTGTCATTTAATGAAGTATCTATTGACTTTCAATGTGCGCGCGTACATTCACATACACACAAATAGATTTGGTGCAACTTTGTTTTTATATCATTCCAGTGAATCTTCTGTCGTCGATTTGAATCTACTTCTGCAAATCTCCGGTGCTCATTGGATTCGTGTTTTGTACAATATTTTTGTAAACATTGTACATCATCCATTAATTTTTTCCTTTTGTCTCAGTGATTTTATACGAGTATACGTATGCGAACATCAATCCATATGTCTACTTATCCTATTTGTGTTACGTTTTATGTTTCTATTACAACGTATTGTTTATAAAGGAAGAAAGTACAAAAATTTTACATCGATTGGTTTCAACTTGGATTTACAATATTTTAAGAGAATTTATCGACACAATTCGAGTATATCATACATTGAATTTATACAAATAGGTCTTTGGTTTGTGGTGTTAGTTAAGTTTTTAAATTTGGATTTAATTCTGACATATGTACAATATCAATATATTGTTATTAATCCCTACCAATCATGACCAGATAATTATATATACTCATGGTAAACAATCGGTAGGTCTATTAAGTTTTATGTTCTCATTTGCATGAGAAATATTTGATAACTAGATAGAAAGACTTACTTTTGTTTTAGTAATATACTTTATTTGTTATGGAGCCAACAGACTCTGTTTCAGTTTCATAGAAATACTGTTTTACAATAGTTTCCGAGAAACAGAAGCCGAGATGGACAGAAGAAGCTGGAACGATATGTCTTATTATGTTGATCAGATAAGCACATACATATATAAAGGGTGTGCCATTTAGTTATCGACACTTTTTTAACTAATTATCTCCACAAAAATTTGACATATATATAGCAATTAATTATTCGATTTAAATAAAACGTTATTCGATGCTATTACTAAAAAAAAAGTCTAACACCGTCTCGCCGAAGTTTACATACCGGTTTGATACAAAAGCGAAATTTTACAGGAGATCTTTTATTATACTCTTCGCGGTGAATAGTATTATATGTTTGTCAAGAAGTTTGTAACACACAGAAGTAGACATCGGAGACCTAATAAAGAATATATGTATATTCTTGATCAACTCGATGAGACATATTACAATTTACATATTCATACTAATTTCATATTAATATGGTCATGCACATTTCATGAAATTTACATGATTTGCATTTGTAGATTTGCATGACTATATTTAGTGCCATCAATTGGAGTATTGAAATCAGTCTGAATACTGGCTCTACCCTAAATATGCCATAAGTGAAATCAATATTATAATATTTCTGTATGCTTATTCACACGAGTGTGATGAGTAATTCAACTTTAGCATAGCCAAAGATAATCTTCTTTCTGGTTTTACTTGTCGTTATTTTGGATGGCAACATCGCTATTAAATTTCATATGTGCTGCAATAATCGACTAATTTATCTATTTTCAAAATTTTTGAAGTGGTAACTTCTATGTGCGCTTTGAGTAATTTTTGACAGGAAAATTTTATAAATTCGACCCACCGACCGCCACGCCATTCATAGTTGTTCGTGACATTAACAAAATAGTATGCGCCGTTCTTCTTTTGTGAGAAACTCGTATGAAAAACAAAGATCGAATTGATATTCCGAATTTCAATTTTGTTATCTATATCTATCTAAATACACAAAAACTGAAGATATAAATAGTTTGACGGCGATGGACTCCGTCAGTATTTATATTTTACATTTTTTTTTTGAAATAAATAACCATTTGCTGTTATAACATATATGTCGATTTTGACCAGTTTTCTATGTTTAAAAGTAAATAAAAAATAAATAGTGACGTGATACAGCAGAAATATACATTCTTCAATATATAAACTCATTGAAAAGGAAGAATAAACAATTCTAGTTATATGGCAAATAGAATATTAATATATGTTATTTAGTCACGTGAATTATTAATATAAAACAACAATAACGCACTAACATCAAATCGGAGGCGTAGCAAGGCACACCGGGAACGCGGCAATAGCTATTTATCATAATACTCTGGAGTCTAGACACATCACACATTATCACTTCTTATATGGACATACCATACCTGATAAATTCACTAGAAGGATTGGCATTAATGTTTCTGATATAGGCGAAATATGTGTAGCTCGTTACAATAGCCAATATTTTAGTAGTTGCCGTTTATATTTTGCCAGGAAAATCCATGAGACAGACACAACAATTTTTATTCGAAATATAAGAAGGTTCTGAAATTCTTGGAAAATACTTTGCCGAAAAATTATACGATGTACCTATGATATTAAGTGGAGACTTCAATATTAATTTTGCAGATGATAATAATAAACAATCTATTGAATTTTTGAATGAAGTATTAGGTACTACAAAATATAAAACGACGATCGATGAGGTTTTTACAAATTAAACAATTTCCTATTTAGTTTATATTTTCCCAAAAAAAACTTTTGTTTTTTTGGCACATACGAGTACGTTATTTTTGTCCCGAACATATGATAATTTCGTGCAAAGGAGTCGATATTATATTTTATAAGGTTGCAATAGTCTTTAAGCTTAATGTTTGTGTTCTTTAGTTATTATTATTATATATAACCCTAACTAATAGAATGGGGGATGATTAGATCTATTTCTCTGGCAAGACTGGTCTATGATAAAAGATCTTTCCGATATACTTCACCATTATGATTTCCTTCGCTAATGGTATTATAGTATACATATGTTACTGTTTCCTGAATTCAGATGTCCATTAGAAAATTCGAAATTAAAAGTCAAATTAGATTGGTGATATCAATTAGTTTCTGAATTTCGTACCGCCGTAAACGAATGGTGGGGGGAGTAGTAGTTTTGCTACAATAAAGTTAGTTTATTACATGTGTAGTATTCCATCATATTCTGGTTATAGCGATATGCAGTCGAGAGATCCATATTGATTTTGTATCCGGATGTTATAGAATCGGCTCGAACACTTTTACACTGTCCCTGTAGTGAAAGTCTTCACTTTGGACTTAAATATTGTACATATATTGCAATTGTAGATTTGCACACTTCACTTCACTAAACATTCATTGATGGATGATTTATTATTACAATATACATATGAATTCGTAAATATGTGTTCGTAAGGATTATTGACGACCTTTATACGTAGTTTTTGGTACCCGATAATTAAAATCGATCGATCGATGATTGGAAAGCAAGCAACTTATGCATGTATGTATATTGAGTAATTGTGTGTTTACGGATATCGTGCGAATTTGCGGAAAACGAGAAGGTGATGAATTTTGGGCCGTAAATGATTGCGACACATTGGGATGCTGCACCGACGCTACACTCGCCCGTTTGACATAAAGATGCCGATATGAAAGAAATCTCACGTGAGACTGTGACTGCATCGAGAAAAGCTACGTACTTCAAGTTTTCAGTGTAATTTGTTCCTTTTGATTTTTTTAATGTTTTCTCCTTCGTTCTTTGTTTTCTTTGTTATAATTTGTTTTGGTTTGGTTTGGTTTCTGTTTACTGCCGTGAAATGTTGCTACCCATTTTTTCCGGACTGTTTCCTGCAGCCGCAGATCCTGCGCACCATTTGTTTGGTTGTTTGATTATATCCTTATTTGTGTGTCTTGTGTATAGTAAGTGTCTTATCTAGCTTTGTGCGTTTGTATTGTTTGCGTGGCATATTTTTATGCGTGTGTTTTTCAATGCGTTTGTATGCGTCCTTGTTCAGCCACCGCCCAACCGCACCGGCCTGCGCACACATCACGATTAACACGACGCGCTGCAACGAACCAATGAAGACGAACCCCGAAT
Organism: Amiota communis; assembly: GCA_037043315.1. NCBI lineage: Eukaryota > Metazoa > Arthropoda > Insecta > Diptera > Drosophilidae > Amiota > Amiota communis. The sequence goes on along the minus strand of JBAMAV010001500.1, from coordinate 263,075 downwards.
GAATAGATGAAGAGGGTGAGGAGAAGCAAGAGTACCAAGAGAAGAAAGTGAAGTCAGGCCACGACCACAAAAGATGCATGATGCTGCGCTCTTTCTCAATAGAAATTCCACTCTCATGTAAATACTTACAATAGATTACGATACTTTTCTTATGAAGATGGAATGGGAAGTGGCTACGCTTACAAATTTGTGGATTTACGTATGTTCGTATTTATTGTATGTACACACAAGTACAAATATGTGCAAACGTGAGAGGCGAATGTGTGTCATCCAAAGTCAATTGCAAGGAACATTTTGTGGCTTTGATAACATCGATTCACAATTGTAGTATGATGAACGGAAAGAACGCACTCCTACGTGAGTATTTTTATATCGTCCATAATTTGCTGTTTGAAATATAGATTTCGTTTCGTGTTTTGTATCGTTGGCAACAAGTACATAATATGTTCATTAAACGCATCTCTAAACAATTAAACCTCTTTTTAGGATTCAAAATTATTGTAAGTAAGCCTTCGTTTTATTAAGCAAAAGGATTCCAAGAATTTAATTTGGAAATCGATTTAAAGCAGTGATTTCTATGTGATTTAAGATTCAAAGTAGTAAAGGTTTTGTAAGCAAATATATGTATACACTGTGTACATATCGCAACCTAACTACAAAAGGTCATTAACTCAAAAAAACAGCATTCCGGGAAAAACGCATTCAAAGTTTTCAATTTACATACGAATTGGCTAATTATCGAAGAAATATTTTCTGTATGTATGTATGTTATTGAGATGAAATTTTTACACAATATAAAACTTAATGTAACGAATATTTCTGCATCATTAACTCAAAAATCATGTTTTTTGAGTTAGTGACCTTTTGTAGTTAGGGTGCGATATGTACATTCTGTATGTAAGTGTGAAGATTTAAGAATATTTTCTTCATAGAACAAAATGAAACCAGTAAATATTATATGTAAGTATATTGAACATCTGGATTTTACTTACTTACTCGCTTTTCGCTCTCGCTCATTTTCCTCACACAGAGGAGGTGATATATTCACAGATACAAATACAAACAGACCTTTCATCATTTACGCACTGAGATTTCCGCCAATCAACGATAAGATAACTCGGCACATGTTGCTCTCTCTGGCTCCAATCAGCGAACGACTGAATTCGTCGCTACTCACAGCTTTACTCACTCTTAAGCACATCAACCCAAGCGTCGCTGGTACGAAGATACAAAATATAATTTTAGTGCAACCACAGACAGCAAAATTGGTTCGTAACTACGCCAAGTTTTGGGTATTTGGATCTGTTGTTTGTCATTGTTGTCAGCAGGGGATTACCGCTCTCGTTCTCTTTTGTTTTCTATCTCTCTCATAGTTGTTCCCTTGGTCGCTCTCATGCTCTCGGTCTGGTCGTTCTCTTTCTTACTCACTCTCCACATAGCATTGCTGGCTCTTGTAGGGGCGGTGTCGACATTTGTTTATCCAAAGAAGCATTAGAATTGCTCTCCGGACACCTTACCTTTTGTCAGCCAGTTACCCAAGGCCGCGAGCAACCTATTTTTTTCTGCGTCTAACCAACATTTTCTTGAAGTACGTTCTCTTTGAGGGTATTAGAATTATTACGCCCTATTCTACTCCCTTGCAAAGGTTTCGCAAAGACATCAATTTCAAATTTTTATTTAATTCGATTATGAGTAACTTTTGACAGACCCACACTTAACTGTTATGTTGAATAAGACAAATAAGTTTGGTAATAAAGAGTTGCAATCATTCGTTGTTTACAAATACATTTTGTAACTATTATACATATATGTATATGTACTTACTGTATAAGACTAAGCTAGAAAGCCACACGAACAAACTAGGTTAAGTTATCAGGAGGGTGGCAAACACTTTCAAAAAGAATGCAGATGACCGAACTACTAACTAATTCAGCCTATTCACAGGTTGGACCCAGCTAAAATGATGAATTAAAAACACACAGTTTTTCTCCTCCTAAAATTTTGCGTAAATTTCTTGTTAAGTTCGATAAAAAACTTATACATACATATATTTTTTATACACTTTTTGATTCATTGAAAGAGATTAAAACGACACAAAGCATTAACTATATGGTTTCAACAAATAACATCAATAACATCAAATAAATCAAGACAGAGCATTAACTTCGATTCACCGAAGTTGAAACTATCCACCCCCCTGCTCATATGATAAAACAAAAAAAACATCTTAAAAACAAAAGATTGTTCTTTAATTGCAGTAGGCTATTGTTTTTAAGTGAATTTTTAATCTAAGTACCTCTTCCGGCAATCGGAGAACTCTGATTTTAACAACCAGATGCGTTTAACAATAAATAGGAATTTCTAAAACATTTGACAAGAAATGTTATAGTTAACCAATCAATATCCAATAAATGTTTTGGAATGAGAGGCAGAGCGACGTCTGCCCGGGTATCTAGTACAATTACAGTAAAGTACATAAGTAGTTTATTTATATTTTTTAGAAGATTTAAACGAATAAAATAACATCTTCTATAAATTGTCAACAGAGACACAGTGTTTTTAACTATTTCAAAACATCCTTTTTCAGAGTATGAACTCTAACTGAAAAGTAACGTGTGACCAGCGCGACCAGACCAGCAAAAAACCCCTTAAAAGAGGGACAGCAATATAAGTATAATTTGCTAAAAAAAACATCCAAATCAGACAGATGCAAACAAAATCGTGTCGTTCCCGACAAAGTGATTCTATCTCAACAAATTTTGACACGACTATATAGGTATATATACATATATTGTATTTATATTTACGCATATGTATCTTACATATATCGTATATAAATAAAATCACTTGAAATTGCGATTTGGGCGTTGTTTTGGTAAATTATGCAAATTATGGTTTTATTTCAAATGTCATGGCATACAGCGAAGAAAAGAGATGTTTTTCATTACAACGATAATTAAAAAGATTCCCAAAGGACTTTGTTGCAAAAAGTCAAAACATAAGTTGAAAGTGATTTGTCAAATAAAACGATAAATGGCAGAGTAAGAGAACAACCCAGTCTAAACACACACAGGGTGTGTTTATGGAAAATGAGTTGAAGGCTCAGAAGGGAATCAACGAAGCAGGCAGGGATGAGTAGAGGAGTAGGAGTAGTGTTTCTCGTTCAGATGGGGGATCGTCGTTAATTAAACGTTGTTTATGTCAACATGTAAATGGTGATCTTGTTTATGTAATGAATAAACCATTCATTCAATAGCATTATACTTATGTTAAATTTCTACCATCTTTGACTACTGTTTTGTCACGTTGATTTTGATTTGGTTATGCAATTTTGAAATGGAAATTGAATGCTTTAGTTAAAGAGCCTCGACAATATCCAATTTCCGGCTAAAGATGATAACTCGTCTTAACGAATCAGCATGCGACAGACCATAGCGACGTGAGAAAACAGAACAGAACTGAAAAAAATGATCTACAATAAAAAGAGAAATATTCACACGAGGCGAAATTGTGCGCTTCGCTTATTTCCCCCATAGTATTGTAGCTGAGAGTTGTAAAGTAGGCAGGAAACCTATCGATATGATAGCCTAGCCACAATGCCACAGTCACTGTCTCTGAAATTAAACCTTGAAAAACAACCTGCTGTATACAAAATCGGAGTTGACCAGAACAATGACAGTAGAGCAGTTTGACACAATAAGAAACATAAGCCAATGCAAAAAATATGTGTATATGTTTGCGGTTAAACTGAGTATTTTTCAATCAAATAAGAAAAGTTTCGTGCTTCTCAGTATTTCCCACCTGAGAAGCGTCCGAGGTTGACCAACACACAGTGTTTATGAATGAACAAACGTTGGTCTGGCCTGTTTGTTCCCACTGCAATATCCATCCAAAAAAAAATTTGATCGAGTAGAGAAGTACTGCGTTACATATACTCGTCTAATATTGTAGTAATGTGAGTGGGTTTTAAAACAAGCTTCAGCTTGCATTGACGCTGGTGGTGATGGTGGCGGTGGCATGAAAAGAAAATGGGAAACTAAGAAACCGCAAACGGAACAACCGAACGCAATAATAAATGACACAAAGTGACAAAGACTTTTTTGTAATCTTCCCGATACCTGATACATATCTTCCTTGAACAAAGTAAAACGCAAACTATTTTCATACGCACAACGTTTTTATAAAAGAAAGCAAATTACAAATTTCCGAAGGAGAATGAAGTTTTTATGTGAATTTAATGAATGTTTTAATATACTCGCACGTTATGAACGTTGATGATGCTTTTGCTTCTTTAAATACACATCTGCGAAACTCTGGATTAAGATTTGGTTGATGAGATCTTCAGAAGTATGGAACGTTTTATCAGTATCATATTTATGGGTAATTTAAATAAAATTTAAGTTTTTAAAAAATATATGGAATCATATTATTAAAATATTTTACTCTCTTTTTTTTTTTGCGTTTATCCATCTGACCAGTTGTCAGTTTACTTCACTGCGAAACATATCCCTCAGTTCTTAAAATTTTATACTTACATGTAGCACTTAATAGTTGTGACCCGATAATTAAAAGACGCAGCTACCATATGCTATTGTACAATATAATAAAACAAATTTTTAAGTAGCAACCTTTAAATAAAATTCAGCAACTAGCTATAGGACTAGTCTTAGTTCCTTGCATCATAAAAATTGAACCTATGAAATTCCATCGGTGTAGAACTTAGTGGTTTATCAGCGAAAAACTTGGCCGGTCTTGCTCCATCAGTTTCAAAATATCATCGACTTTTTCAGTGACAGGCCGAGCAGTGCGAGGTTCATCTTTTACTTCGAAATTTCCGGAATGGAATCGAGCAGACCACTCCTGGGTCCGTTCGCTCACAGCATTTTCACCGTAAACTGCACAAATTTTTCGGAATGTTTTTCCAGCGTTTTTATACTCTTCACGGGAGTGAATGATATTATAAGTTTGTCATGAAGTTTGTATCACACAGAAAAAGACATCGCAGACCACAAAAATTAACATGGCTAAATCAACTCGTCTCATCGAGTCTGTCCGTCTGTATGTATGCAAACCACTCCTTCAGTTTTTGAGCTAGGGAGCTGAAATTTTCATGGATTCGGCCGAATCGGACCACTATGGGGGTGCCTCCCATACAAGCCCACATTTAAAATAATGTTTTAATTAGAAAAAGTTTTTTGTTTTTTGACGTATAAAACTGAAATTTGGACACAATAAGTTTGTGATCTATATTCATCAACAATGTAAATTTCAAGATCCTAGGCGTACCAGGAGGAGTACCTCCCATACAAACCCAAATTTAAAAAAGTACATACAAAACTGTATTGGGCCCCTCAAACTGTACTCACATTTGATACTCAACCTGTGGTCTTACAGTTTATGCTCCCAAGCAAAGATGGGAAAAAAATACTACCATCAATTAAATTGTGCAGGAAAGTGACACCAACGACCTACGACTAGATAGTTTTGGGAGGTGGATTAACTTAAGACGGCTTTGGTAGTATGGAAGGTTCTCGTTAGGATCCCAGTGTAAACTACGCAGTGCAAAAAGCAAGAATTGTTTTTGAACAGATTCAATATTATAACTATACTTTTTAAATTGTGGGTCCCATACACAAGATGAGTATTCAAGAATTGGTCTAACCAAAGAGGTGAATAATAATTTAGTATCTCCATGGGACCAATACATGTTACGCCATCCATTTAGACTTTAGGTTTTTTGTATTTAAAACTTTTGCAAATAATTTTTTGTCCCCTTATTTAAATAAAAAAAATTTATAAGAAAAACCTAAATGCTGTTTAGAACGACCTTACATCGTGACTTGGAAATGCCAACGGTACTTGAGCAAATCAATTTTTTCAGCAGCCGTTATAAAGATCGACTGCTCCAACACCCCAACCCCCTAACAAGGGCCCTAATACACAACTGAACTCCACGACGGTTAAAGCGACTTCACCCCAACGACCTCCCCAATAGGGGCTCGTAAACACCACTTTCTTCAAAGCTCACGTGATTATTTCCGAAATGATGATACTAATGTTTAAAAACCTTTTGGTTGATTTGACGTTAAAAAATATAAGAGAACAAAAAAAAAAACATAAGAACGTACACAAATGTGTACGATTGAATCATATCTTAAGCTCTGTTTCATGGCGATGTAATAGACAAGCAGCAAATTCAAAATGCCGCTCAGCGACAATGACAGAATTGGCGGAATCTCGCCATTAACGACCGACCACAATTCTCTTTATATTACCTTTGACGGAGTTTTTGAAATACCCACAATGAAATTAAGCTGTATAAATTGCTCATAAAAAAAGAAATTGCATCAAAAAGCAATTTAAAGAAATGACTAGGAACAAAGATGAATGTAATGGTGGGTGGATGTTCCCCGGTTGAGTCATTTTTGTTGTTGCCAGTTAAAACATTTTAATAGCATTTCTTGTTGTAATGGCGAATGATATGAGGCTATAGGGGAGGAGCTGCGCTAAAGGTATATTGCTGTTGATATTAGTGCGGTTGTGGGGTTGTTTGTCTTGTGGACCTTGGTGGAGTTTGAAGTCGATGTAAATTAACTTAAAAAAATTTGTTTTCTAATTTTTAACTTAAAATAAATAAAGCTAAAACCATAAAACGTCCCCAAATCACACACTAAGATATTCCTGATATTGTAATAACAAAAGTACTGTGTGGCGAATTATCCAAGGCTCAATTATCCATTTTGGTCAAGTAAAAACCGTAAGTGTATCCATTGAAATGGGGCAGTTACCAATTGTCAATTGAGTTTCATTTCGGACTTGCATAAAACGAGTTTCTTCCAAATAAATGATGAAAATCTAAACATTATTAACACCATATCACATGGCCCCCATAATGTTTTGTATATACTTACTATGTACTTTCCTCTTATTTCATTATTGCAAACAATATGTTTAAGGCGAATTATACCTTTCACTAAAACATATGATAGAGGTATAAAAATGTAATTGTGAAAAATTTTATGTAATTATGTTAATCTTGAAACTTGATGGAATATTTAATAATATTTTCTAACAAGAGCTGAAAGCCATGGCAGCTAGCGCTCTTAATTTTAAGTAGTATAAGAATTTATTTTTTTTATTCTACTTCTTAATAATAATAATAATAATAATTTTCTAACAAAGATATTGAAAAGCATCTGTCTGGGCGTTTGTTGTTTAAAATTTGTCAAAAATTTGTTGTTTTAAAATGCTAGTACCTGGTATTGATGGTAGTTGACAAATAGATAAATGTAATAGTTGTACTTACCATCCCCAGATATACTGCCTTGTGAACTATGTGAATCTTCTGAAAATATCAAATATAAATATAGAAACCCAAAAATAATTATATGTACAATACATACATACACACATATATATATATATACGATATGTATATATGTATTTCTGTTATAATCTGTATTTCGCTTATTCAAATTCCTACATCAAAAGCTATTACTGAACTTACCAGTAGTGTGTTGTACTTCGCTAATAGCCGAAATCCACTCCACTGCAGTCTGAGACTCCGATACAGTTCCTGCAGAGGTTGATATTGGAATAGCTATGTTTACTGAAGTGCCAATTCCACCAGAGTTGGTTCTTGCTGCATTGCTGTCATTATTGTGGAACTCATCGTATTTATTTACTGAAACAAAGTATTTTAATATAATTTAAATTAAGTTTTACCGAAAAGGATAGAATATAAAAAGGATACTGAGCGGAACGATTAACTTTGAGAAGTATTATTTTTCTTTATCTATCCTTTATTTGTACATATTGTATTGTATTTAAATAAAGTGAATTATTTTGGATTCTGCGACATGAATTCTCACAACAGTAAAAATGGTACATACAACTAGTGGATGCACTAAAAAAGACTTCAGGAAAAGTTCGAAAACCAAATATTTGCACTGAATAGTCAGATATAGGTCCCCTCGAATATTCGGTAATCTCCATGTGTGGGGTCTTCAATGTCTACTTTCATGCTATAAAGCTTTGCATCTTATATGAAGTGCGGTTAAGATTCGACTAGACTAAACTTACATTACTTTTTGTATTCTTTTATTTTACCTTCAAGTACATTTGGGATTGTGATCATATGGACGTCGAAAAGGCAGACCCACAAAACCGTGACCAAATATAAAGGAATTTTTTGACTTTAATTCTTGTCTAACATAAAACTATAAAAATTCGAAATGAATGCAACAAGTACAATGAAAGCATATGAACAACGATACATTGCACCAACAGTAAAAAACAAGAACAAACCAGGACCAATGCAGTAGCAAACGTTTGTCATGAGGCTAAACACAATAACCTCAAAAAAAATTGGTAGAACGATACACAACTGTTAAGTACGCGCGACTATCAGTTACTCTCTACAATCACTTGGAAAGTATAGAATGATTATTATTTTTTTTTTTTACTTAAAATTTTATTTGCATTCTTTATTCAAATGAAACTTAAGAATGGATTGCATTATAAATATAATAGATATCACTAAAGAATCTTGTTGTTTGGTTAAAAAATACAATATGTTATAGATAATAAATTTTAACAAAAACGATGTTATATATTATTAAAAAATATGTTATTTACTGTAAGGTAAAAGTTATTGTAGTTTCTACCAAAACTAATCAATTTAGTTAAAGTTATCTAGTTTTCAGAATAAATTCAAATTTGATTGAAAATTCCAAAATTGCATTTTTGTAATAACTATCTAAAAACCGGTCGATAATTACGTTTAAAATACCATTTTTGATGAAAAGACCTGTGCCAGTAAAATTTTGAAACTATGTCAGTTTATGTGCAGTGTATTGAATTTTGGATGAAGCCAGAGTTTTTTTTTATTTTTAGCTCGGCCATGAACGTTGATACAACATTTTCAGCCAAGTAAACAACAAGTGGATGGTGGTCACTTGTTGGTAACAAAGCAGCTGCTCAAACGATCTGATTCTATTGTTCTGTGACAGACCTTGTCGCACTCATAGTTTCCACATTGCTTCCGAATGTAAATTCAAAAAAAAAAAAAAAAAAATACGCAACCTTTGTTTTGGGTTACTACTGTTGCACTGCAATCAACTTTTCCAAGCCTTATAGCTCTCGTCTATAGATTTAAGGAATTTTTGTCATTTCAAATATATTCAAAGGGAAAATGGTATTCTGCAATATGTTTGCTCTTATTACAAACACGACATTGCAAGACCCATATGATTATACACATAGTTCTACTTTAATTTTTTAAGAGATGTATTGAAATAAATTATACAGAATTTGATATCTATACTTGTATTATACTATGCTGTTCCAGATGAGCCCATCGTTTGAATTCATATTTTCAATTATTGCAAATGTGTTTCATTAATGTTCAAAGATATTATTGTATCTCGGTTATTTGACGTTTGTACCGCATATAATCGCGAGTAAAAGATCCATGAATTATATACGGAAATGAACTGCGTGATAATCATACTATGTTCTCAGCTTTCCACCTACCGAACTGATATACTAATATCGTTTTTATTATTGTGAAACTTTTGCTTTTGCCAGTTACAAAAATGCCAACAATAACTTTTCTTCACTATATGTATTGATTTAGTGCATAACTAAAAGTAAAGACTTCATAAATGTTTGATAAAAAAGATGTTATTTTTATATGAATACCGATATAAGTATTTATTATCATACTATGAATTTCATGTGTCTTCTATTGGGGACAATAGATTCCTATAATATAATAGAAGAGCCGTTGTTTCCAAAACTGTAGAAGTTATAAGTGTTTTTATATCATGGGATTCAGGAAGAATAAGATTCTGCCTGGAACAAAAAACCCTACTTGTAAAATTATTAATTTCCAGCTTAAACTACAATACATCGATTTATAGTTTCCAAGGCACAGGTGCCTAAATAGAGAAACAAAATATTAGAAACAAAAAACAAGAGTTAAGTTTTGTAGCTAAGTAGTTAGCAATTATCGTACCTACAACATTAAATTTTTTGTAAGTTTTATACAATAGTACCAATTTATATATGGTACAGTAATGTTCATGAATTAGTTCTTGTCTAGCAAATTTTTCAACAAAATGTACCAGAACTTACTTTTGTTTTTATTTTCAATAGTCGTATTTGCAGTGTTATATGTTATATTCTGTTGCTGATGAAGATGGTGGCTATGACTAAGGTGCTCTGGCGGATGAGACAGTCCACTCTGATGCGGCGGCTGTTGTGACTGATGGGCGTGATGCGGCTGACACGATGTGACCAGATGATGGTGCTCATAATGATGGCGCGGCACTGCTACCGCTGCAACACCTGTATTATGGTGATGATGGTGATGATGAACCACTGGTGACAGTGTGGTAAGTCCATGACTGAGGTGTGATGGTGTTTGCATCTCCATGCTAAGCATATCAGCAACATCTAAAATTCAACAAAATCATCAACTTATTATTCTTCGACAAATTTATCATTGAGAAACTAATCACCTAGTTGCATATATATTTTGGCCACTATCGCACATTTTCACACAATAAAAGTCACATGTATGTGTGTATATGTGTTTTAGTGGTCGAATCACGCTGACCGAGACAAATGAGTTGTACAATATTTAAACTACTTACTAAAATGCAACAATTTTGGAAATAGTTCCTCAAAAGTTGGATGGATTGATCATGTTAATTTTTTTGATTATGTACTAACTAACTATTAATACAATTTATAATAGCGTTACATAAACAATTAAGCAAAGGGTATTTAAATTCGGTGAAATCGAAACTTTTCTTTTATTTTTCAAATTAAAAATCCGATAAACTTTGCGATGCGGAAGAGATAAATTACTGCAGTTAGATAGGTAAATGAAAACAGGTAGAAAACCTTTACGTAATAACAGATAAGCGTTTAAATACAACGAAACTTAGGCGCGTGCTCATCTTGCTGCTGCTTCCAGTTTTGCATCTGTTTCTGCATGCCAATGCTTTATGATTAGTGAAGCTTGGCTTACAACAACAAGGTCATGTCCAACGGCACATTAAGAAAGGAGGGAGTTGATGAGCAGCAGAAAAATAGGTTTTGCGATCATAAGCTACTGACAAAATCAGCATCAGCCAACCCAAGGAAACTGGAAGCAATTACAATGGGTACAAGCACGCCAACAATGTACTAAAGGTTATAACTTGTTGCTTGCAGCTACAAAAAGGTTTAGTCAGAAAATCGATGACTATAAAAAAAAAAACAAAGAAAATATGTGAATATTGTGGTTAGTTGACCATTGAAGACAAGAAATACTCGTATAAGCACAATTCAAAATACGTGTACAACAAATTAAAGAGATCAATGTGCGACTATCGGATACCCTGCACTCCGTGTCATTATATTGGAAGTTTTTATTAAGTTCAGCTTAAATTTTTTTGGAAATTAAATATCATTAATTAAAAATGTACTTTATCTGCTCCAAATTGAACTGAGTCTACCTACCAAAAATCAGCTTTCTACTCTTATGGTGCGGTAAGTGCATAAGTTCACTCCAACTTCTTTTTCGGCTGACAATGTTGTAGACTTTTCATCACCCGAGATCACAGACGTCATATGAATTTCCGTCTGGTCAAGTGGAATCAAAGTATTGAGTTTCATTATAATGCTTGTACCAAAGATTTGATTTCAAACAGTACAAGGTATAAATGGGGGGTGTCCAACGTTTTGGGCGTAGCAAACTATGACAAGGTCAATAAACAATTTCACTATGCAAAAACCTTCTCCATGAAAAAATGCATATATATGTGCCAACATTCACGGTTATCGGTCAAACGGTGTCGGAGTCCATCACCGTCAAACTATTTTTCTCGTCCATTTTTATATAATACTAGAGTACCCGGCGTTTTTAGCTACGCTCCCGACGGGATGTTAGTGCGTGATACTGTTGTCTTTTTACTTTTGAAAATCAGACGAATTAAATAGTAATAATGATATAATTACCTGATATACATATTTGACAAAGGCGGCTTGATTGATTTTAAAATCATGATATATTTGACAAAGGAGACTTGATTGATTTTACAATATGTCTATATATGCTGAACCGATTTTGATGAAATTTTAAGGGCATCTCTAGCATAGTCTTAAATTGTTTCAGTAAAGTTTGGTGCGAATGGGACTTGCTGTTGTCGAGAAATTGGTGCATATAAATCTTAGAGACTTATTTTAAAATCAATCAAGTCGCCTTTGTCAAATATATCAGATAATTATTTCAATATTAGTAATTGATTAGTCTGATTTTTCGAAAGTATTTCAATTGCTGCGCAATGTACTACAAATTGTAGTCTACAATTAAGGAAGCAAAGCACGCCGGGTATGCTAGTACAATATATTGTACAGAACATATACATAAATTTAAGTTAGTTTTTCCTATTTTTAGGCTTACGTACACTAAAGCAGGCTATCCACATGCGAATTTGTTCATCGAACAATTCTCACGAACATCAATTGCTAAAAAAATTCAGTGAGCAAACATGAAAAAATGACAGAGGAAAGTAATACAGTTGTGGGCCTTGATGGTTATACAAATTTGCTTAGAGCAACAAAATTAAAAAATGCTGGCTCATTTTCAATGCATTCAATGAATTCTGTCAAAAATTGTTTCCTTATTTTGGAACGTATTCACTTTAACAAGCTTTCTTCACAAATAATGTTGGTGCATTATTGCCATACACGTTCGAACATGTTGCAACGAACACACGCAAGATAGAAACATTTCTATTCTTTGCGAACAAAACTTCGAACACGAAAATCTGTTGCGAACACCTCCACTAACGACGAACATTTCTTCGAACACAACAAATTCGACGAACAAATTCGCATGTGGATGGCCTTCTTAACCATGTGTAAGATATTCATTAATTTATTTTAATGTACTTCACAATGGATACTTTTTTATATATTTTTATAGCGTCCTATAATTTAAATTATGTGTTTCCTACCGAATATTTGAAATCAAAATTCTTTTACAAAAATGCAAAAATTAAAATTATTCGAAGATTTTAAGTACAATAATTGTTAGCAAGGGATATCCTGGTTAGTCGCACAGCCGATCGCTGATGTAACCTTTAAAAGGAATTTGTATATTAATTCTATCTAGAAAGAGCAAAGAGGCACAAATATATTGTAAAAACAGTTTCCCGCTTAATTTATTTACAAAGAAGAGTTTTAAGGCTCGTGTACAACTAAGAAAACGCGTGTGAGCCCTGCACTTTATCACCTGTTCTTAATTGACCTTTTCTCTGTAGCGTTGTGCCGGTTGCTGTCGCTACAACTTATTTGTTATGATCAAGCTGGTGCTGATGTAAGCCGACCAAAGAACGCTTGGCTCTTAAGCGCAGGTCCATTAGCCGTATCTACATGTGTGGGTGAACAGCTGAGACAATTGGGAAATTTCGACATGATGAAGATGGCAACACTTGTTTTGGTAACTAGACAAAGAGTCAGACATACAACCACCGTTTGTAGATTTCCCTTATCCACTTTTTCTACAACCTTTTCCGCTTAAAAAATGTTTCCCGCTATAACTCGTTTGTCCACCTGTGCATGTTTGAATCGAAGGTTTCAAAGAAAACTTAAAAACACACTTACTCACTGTGTTTTACATATCGAGCCGTAACGGCGAAAATATTGTTAGCGCTTTCTTATAAAAAAATATTTCTAATGCAAATATTGTATGTTCTAAAGATAATAATTCATCACCTGACAAAATATTATAGCGGAGAAATTTAAAATTTAGTTTTATCGTATCTTTTCGCGGTTAAGGTTCGATATATTCAAGCCATGTCTTAGTTTTAATTGATTTTGATCGCTGGGCATTCAAAATATATAGATATGTAAGTAATATTTAATTATTGAACATTCAGATACCCTGCAGTTTGTATCATTTAAAAAGATTGAGATGAGTTTTTGAACATATTTTCATCATTACACTAGTCACTAATTTTCAAAGATTTAATTGAAATATGAAAAGTATATTGTTTTTCGAAGCTTAAATTTTCAATCTTTATTAATTTTAATAAACAAACAATATTGTATTTTTATTCTGAGGTTTTATCATTACGGCATAAGAATAGTTACTAGAAATATCACCAAAGCAAAACAAAAAAAAGTCCTATAGTCTGGTGGACCCGTACCGATGCATACATAGATATGTACATATATACATATATATTTCACTTGTTCTGCGTACTTCATTTATGTATGTTCATACCGTTAATATTCCTGTTTACTTAAGTATATATGTACTATATTTATAGTAAAGGTAAGGTATAACAAAATTTAATTCTAAAGGGTTGAGGAGCCACCAGCGAGGAAACAATATAAAATATGTATGTATGTATGCATCGGGAATTTTTAACTTTGAAAATATATTACAACTTAACAAGACTTTATTTTTATTCAAGAGGGTCGAGTTTTGCTAACTTATAATTGTATTGAATATTAGAGCTATATTTTCAGATCGGCCTCTGGAAATTGTTTTACCTGAAATGGGATTTACATACATTTGTAAGAAAAAACTTACATAGCTATATCGGATCGATTCGCCTTGCTTGTCAAAAATATGTACATATTTAGATATGTATGTATGTATACACCTAGGGTTCCAATAAAATTGTCCGGCCATGAAAGAAGTCCGCCCACCGGAATGTATTTTGTTCTAAATACATAACTTGGCACTAAGAAATGCATCCGGCCACGAGAGCTGTCCGCCCAAGGGAGATGTACGCGACTAGAGATTTTACTGTAAATAAGTACATACGAACTTTGTAAGGCTTCTTCTAGTTGTATCATATATATAGTAGTTAGCACAAACCTATTTTTGTGTATATACCCTGTTTTCGTAAATGGTATTAAGCAGACGGACACGTTCTTTGAGAAAATTGTTAACGCTACTGTTGTGATTTTTCTTTTCGCTTTTCTTACTCTGGGCAAAACAAGATTGTATGAATAAGAATAACGGACCTTTACAAATTTTGAAAATAATTACTAAAACAAGTAAGTACTCTATTCTCGGGTGGGCCGAAATTACCTAAGTGTCTCTTGTAAAAACACGTATAATACAATATTATAATAAAATATATTTCATATGTGTCCAACGGTTATTTGATTTTGAGATTGTGGGGATTGTACGTACTTAATATTTTCAGTGTTGAAGAGCACGCCATACTGAATATGGATTACGTGTTCGAACCGACATTCCCAAAACATTAATTCGGAAGTGCTTTGGTGGGGAATACCGTCTTCGTTCCTTAACAACCTGACTCAAACAAATATTAATAATTATGTTATCTATATATACTTATATACAAATCAATTGTTTTGTGTTAGTCCTGTAAAGACTCGACCAATTTCAATAATTTTTTTGTTTTGTTCGCCTCAATACTACGGTGGTTTAGGAGAAAAGAAAAAATTCGGATAAACCAAAAAGGAACAGCCGAATATCGATAAAACGAAATTAGCCAGGTGTGCGAATGAGATGGAAAACATGTCAAACATGACCATATACTTTGGTCATGTTTAAAGTGGTAGTCATGTGTAGTGTATAAAAATAAAAAAACAAGGGCAACTTGCATTTACTTAATTATGTACGCAAAAGAAGACGACCAGGAAGAAGAAGGTGAAAGTGATATGGGGAGACTTAGCAAATATTGTAAGTTGGATCATAGTTTGCAAGTAACTTCTTATGTTATGTATTGTAGATATTATTCCTTTCTTAGGAATGAAGGCACAAATTTTTCACAATTTTGTTTTAATACCCCATACACTGGTATAAGCAGATATGAACACCTTACCAAACCATCCAATCATTTGCATTCTTTTCTCTAAATTTAAACTACTAACCTCTCTAAACGGTAAAATTTTGTAAGGCTCTCCGGAGTCAACTACCCCAAACACTGGCACCTGTCTTCGAAGATTAGTACTCGTAAATTGACTCTCGTATGTAAGCCTCTTTTTATATAGAGTCTTTCATATTACAAATCGGTTCACAAACATAGTACTAACTGACAAGCTGAAAGTATTTTCGGCTCCCTCCCAACAAGCCGCTGTTTTTAAAGCTTACTCGGTTCTTTATTATCGCCCCGTCTTCGTGACGCTTTTTCCTACTTTTTAAGCCATGCTAACGTAATACGTTTTGAAAAATAAGAGTGGGAAAAAATTACAAATTTTCACACACTGGAATTGAATCTCAGAAACGAACTCAGTGCAAATGAGAAATAAGCTCAAGGTCAGTAGCGTGAGTAAAACAAAATTATACAGAATCGTCAACTCATGGTCTTTTCTTGATCTTCAAAAGACAAAAGCATTCTACACTTAGCATATGTAATTACTTGAAGGCAAGGGGCATGATTCGAATTTATTCATTGGTGGTATATAAATGCGAACTACGCTCTTTAGCTTTTTGTTTTCTATGAATTTTACAATACGGGCCCAAAGGAAAGTTGTAGAAATATTAGGACTAGTTGCAAGGTTTTTCTTTAAATTTTTGAAGTATTGTACTATTAAACAAGACTCGCCAAATTATGGAAGGTGTGCTAGTTAACTACATTCAAAAATACACCAGATTGAAATAACATAAGCATACCCAGAAGTATTGATTTTGTATACCCATGAATTCATGATTTCACAATTTAACTATAGAAAACTACAAAATAAACAATACAAATTATTATTAGTTTTTTATAGATATAAAGGAACAACTTATGTATGTAATGAGTAAGCTTTATTACTTACCAACTGAGGTTGTTAGATATTTTACTATTTTTTATATTCAGATTCTTTTCGAAAGAGTTTTTTATGTACTTCTTATTTTAGTGATTTATTGCAAATCTTGCACTGAATCCTATAAATTTTGTTTTCGCTTGATTCAGTAAAATTATTCATAATGGAATATTATTTTTGATTTAAAACACTCTTTCTTATTTTATTAAATCTTTGACTGACTGTTGACTATTTTTATATACTTATGTATTTAACAAAGGTACTAAATAGAACAATGATGATGATCTACGTGAAAATTAACACAAACACAAGTATCTTTATAAGTATGTATGCATATATGCTGTTGTTGTAGTTTTTATTGTGCGATCCGATTTTTTTTTTAAATTAAATTTGGAAATTTGTATATTAATGTGTGTGAGAGCAGCCGTGTCTGTTAACCGTCAGACTTGCTCCCTTATTCAAAATTATTTATTCTATTACTTGTCCAACTTTCTTCCGTTACATTCGTCCGACAGGTGATCCGCATTCGAAGCAAAGACTATGAAAACAATTTTATGGTCTTTGTTCGAAGAGACTTCGAGCACAACTACCTTTACCAGTCGGCAAAAGACGTTCCATGCAAAGATCTCGCTCGATCGAATCGACATACGCAGTCATGTCATTTGAGTCATTGAGCTGATCTCAAAACTTGACTTAACTGCTGTTGCTATTCAAGTAGATGGATGGCTTTGAGTTTGAGTGAAATTGGTCGCATATGAAAACACACACACTCACGGCTATGTTTGTCTATTTTCATTGCTGATTGTCTGTTGGCGGGTTAGAGGGAGTGTTACAAGTAGACGTTTTACGGTTGGCTGATTCTGTTTTGACTCAAAAGCCTTCTGACTTCAGACTCGTCGGCTTGTCGGCTTGGCTAATATCGCTTCGGTTTTGAAGCGGGAGTGTCGGCTGCAATACACGAACGAAATGAGCATACGATCAGAGGAGAGGCTTAGATTTTCGTTAAATAAGCTTTTGTATGTTGTATATTTTATAGTAAATACATATACAAACTCTTAAACATGTTTATACATACATATTATATTTGTGGGCTATAAAACATTCACACGTATGTAAGTACATATATACATATGTAGTACTATATTATTTTTTTTTAATTCGAAAACTCGTATATAAAATACAATTCATATAGTACAGTTCATACAGTTCGTATGAGTGTCTAGGAATGGTACTTTCATACATATATAAACACATAAATGAGTATATGAGTGTATAATATAGATACATGCCTTATACATAGACATACATATGTAAAAACAAATTTTAAAAGTAGAAAATATCTGAAATCAGAAACTAAGTTCTCAACTTTGACAACCGGAGTTAAGTTATTGTATGCAAAGATTGGGAAAATGATCATACCACAGGTTGCATTGAACGCCCAAAGTACAAAATGGCGATGTAGTCATGAAACAAGCATACTCCCTAGAAACATAAGTCAGCAACAACTTTTTGCAGAATACACCTACATAGCCATTACTTAAAAAAACCGTTTTGGGAAGGGCGTTATGAGTCGGGTGGGTCTGACTATAGTAAAATTTCGACCCAAATAAGTTCATCATTTGAGTCGCCAATACTATGAGCTAAATTACGCACTTAAATTATTTTTAACTTGTGTGGACTCAGTTACCTCTCTGATCATGTATTCAGTAGTAAAGTAGTGAACTTGGTATGTATTTTTTTTCAGTGATCCTTCCTCCCTTTCCTAATAAAATTATACTAGCACAAATGTCTGTCCATGAGAGAGCCACATAAGAAACTGTTGAGCGCGCTTGATACAAGCGCACCTGTTTATTTGGACAAATACAAATAAAATATATGTAAGTAAGTTGAAACACGAGGGTTCTCAATTATTATATACTTAACTACTATTCTTATTGCAACAGGAAAACTAACTTCATATGATGCACGGTGTATGGTTATCTTTCTCTTTTGTGTAAAAGACTATATCTGCCATAAAATAACCGAATTGGAGGCCAGATGGTTAGGTTAAGCCCTCATTAACTTTCCTACAATAATTTTACTAGACGAATTTTCCAATAATACAATATTTCAACATGAGTCATAATAACTATTGTACAATATAAAGAAGCAACAAATGAGTGTTGCATTTTCCATTTCAATAGCTGTTGGCGTAGAGTTGGCCACAGGTACAGTACAACAAGTGTCAGTTTTGAAATGTAACTATGTACATGTTCATATGCATACAGGTATAGATATATTTATGTACTGGAATCCAGCCACTTCCCCTTTTCCGATCTCACACTGTCATCAGTTGCTGCTTATTATGCATTTTCTAGACCTTATACTACAATAGTTCCTTCCGTTAGAGGGGTGTATTGTGTTTTTTCGACCGGAACGCCAAATTTGATTAAACGGATCGTAAGAGTATCGAGTGTCCAAGTTCACACGTCAACTACTTCTCTGAGCAACTAATGAAGTTCCATAAAATCTAACTTAAACTTTCAATGGTTTACTTATATATTTTCAAATTAATTTGTACATACAGTATACAATATGTAACATTCTAAAATATGACTAAGGCAAAGGTAACCCAAATGCGAAATGCTGTCAACCAATAGGAATTTTGAACTTGTATCTTTATTCTAAGTTACTGTACTGTACTGAAAATTATCAAATCATTTAACCTATGTATTATTAAAGTATGTACTATTTGATTAAATCTGGTATTAGTCACGCAGCGGGGAAACAAAAAACATAATAGGACATTAAATATGGTAGAAAGATTAGTTTTAGTTTTGTCCGAACTATCAGCATGAGTTTCGTTTCAAACTATGGTATAATTATTTCTTCTTTCAAACAGATTCTTTTTGCTTTACACAGGACACGCTAGCCAATTTATTCGAATCTATCCTGTTCACATGCTGTTCCTATATATTCATTATACCATAACAAGTCTTAGCTTTCTGTGCTTAATGTTAAATTTTTTGAGTAAGAGCAATTTTTTGAAATGGAAAAATGTGTATTTTAAAATAGCAAATTTCAGCTATCTAGCTCTCAACTCTCTTGCAAAACTTGTCAAATTTTATCATATACTAGATACATTTATTGTACACTTATTGGTGGTTAGCTGTAACATTTCTATAATCAATCCTCGTCACGTATTTTATAAAATTTTGTCATCTCACTCGCACACCTTGCGAAGTTCTTTTTTAAAATGCAGGTTGCTTGGTTTTTATTTTTGTCATAGTATTGTAATATCTGTCATGTTCTGCCATTTCACTCGCACACCTGCTTAATTTTATGTTTTTCGACTGTTCCATTTTGGGTTTTCAGAATTTTCCTCTTTTTTTAAAGCACCGCAGTATTGAATCGATTAAAACAAAAAAAAAAAAAAAAATTAAATTTGTGGAACCATTCTCGAGCTTTTGAAGGACTTATACAATTCAATTGATTTTTATACGAGTATTTTCTTTTGGGGAGCTGAATATGAGATCGCTTTTTCGAGGATATAGGAATTATATTGAATAGATATTTAAGGAAGAATAAGACGAACGGGTGGGCATGATTAGATCCATTCATGTTGTCGTGGTGTTACATGTTTTGGTAGAGGGTATATAAATGCATTATTTAAAATAGATATATAGATGTTCAAAAAGTACAACTCGCTATACATATGTAGGAAAACATATATGTGTGGAAAAACGAATGTGTATATCCCCCAGTCCGCAACATGTCTATGTCCATCCATGTTTATTCCATAGTGCTCTTTATTTGTGAGTGACTGAACAGTATTCATATGTTTTCGGTATGAAATTCGGTATTTCAATCGTGGCTCGTGGCTTCACGCTCTGCAGC
This sequence comes from Amiota communis, assembly GCA_037043315.1. Taxonomy (NCBI): domain Eukaryota; kingdom Metazoa; phylum Arthropoda; class Insecta; order Diptera; family Drosophilidae; genus Amiota; species Amiota communis. The sequence goes on along the minus strand of JBAMAV010001500.1, from coordinate 242,408 downwards.
ATTTTTTGATCAACCAACCGAAACTGCTTTTGCTGTTTCTTGGCTTTGATGCCGTTGTTAGTTGTCGTTAGTATTATTGTTGCCGTTGTTTTTTAGTTGTTGCTTTTGTTTTTTATATTGTTTGTAGGCAAAGAAGAAAATAATAATTTAAACTGAACAAAATTAATAAGAAACTAAAACAAAAAAATAACAAATAAAAAATGGAAATCGTCATAATGAATGTATGGAAGACACATGAAAGTTTTCCATACGCCACAATCACAATTTTCTCTGGCCATCAGTGCTATCGCAACAGCGACAAACATAATAAAAAATCTGCTGTAAAGGGCTTAATACAATACGAGGGTGGGTTAAAAAACTTTCACACTAATTATCATATACATAAGTAAATAATTGATTGATTACTGAGCCTTCCGGAATTTATGGAGATTTCATAACTTCTTTATCAATCATAAAATATTGGACTGCTGAGTTAAAAATTCACTCATATATTGTATGATCGAATAAAAATAATAAGTGCGCGAAGTAAAGGATGATTTCAATGATTTCAAGTTTATGCAATCTATTCATTATGAAAAAATATCGACATGATAGGACCATAAGTTTAACATTTTTACCAGTTCCTTGATATGAACTTGATTTTCCACCTTAGATAACCATGTTTTGAAGACAAAACTCTTCTACTACTCACTTCTTTTTAGGTCTGTAACACCGTAACACACTTTGAATGAAGGAATATGTAATTATAAAAATAAATACATATATGCATATGTACCTATTATTTATTCTAACAAATCAATAGATAATGGCATAATAATCAAGTTTGAAAAACAAGGTTGCTTTAATTTTAATATGAGAACTATTTCTAGTATTTACGGAACTTTAAAACTAAATTTAAGCTTAACAACTTGCAGAAATAAAATAGGCTATTCGATTCTACTCGTCACGCTGGCGTTTTCCATATATGTATGCATACGAAAACTTTGTACAATGTGTACTTTCAAAAATACCTTATTCTGATGGCCAAGTCACACTATATTTTATGCATATGGCAACTATGCACCAGTAAACATATACCCAATTTACAGTGCGACCATTTAGCATTTCGATGAGATGCAGACGAGATGTTGGCTTCAATTTTACAACAACAACAGGGAAATTAGGGTTGTTGTTGTAAAATGAAATCGGAATCTATTCAGAATTTCGTTGAGATGCCGAATCGAAATGACTACGTGCATATACTGCAAAATGTTCTAAATCATGTATTTTTCACAAAATTTCAATTTTAATTTCTCACTGTTTGCACGAACTTTGCATTCGTGATGTGAAAATAGCAGTGTACTACTTTGCATTTTCATTTGCATCTATGATGCAGCGCCACTGTAAATACAGTAAAACATGCTATGTGCCTTGTCTATGCATACGGCAGCCCTACTCCAATAAAAAACAATGCCATGTGCCTTCTCTACGCATATGGCAACTCTGCACCAATTTTACTCATCTGATAACCATGCCGTGTGCCATCGCACTTGCACACACTGATTTGGATTCTACTAATTTGCGGTTGTATCCTTTTAGGTTTTCCGAATTTTTTCTTTTCTTAAAACAACCCCGTAATAAGGGGAACACAAAAAAAAAATAAAATCATCCAAATCGGTTGAGCCGTTTCCTGATACCTAATTTGTATATATATATATTTACAAGAATTGCTCGAGATAATTTAAGATAATTTAAAAATTTTTTATTACAGAAATTCAGAAGTGGATATCAAGCAACGCCCCTAAAACTCTGATGTTTTTTATTTAAGAAGTACCTTTTGTGTCAATGGTATATGTATATTAAGTTATTTTGTGGTACAAATGTAAAATTCTTTTATTGTTTATCAATACAAATCTGAGTATGTCTTCAGATCTGCATACTCAGTTGATCAGTAGTGATATTCTTATGTTGAAGAGCAATACTTGAATTAACACTCGGGGAAGAATCAGCTAAAAATAAAGAGAAGCGCGGCATTTGTGGTGTCAGTTAAACTGGGATACTAGAAAAAAATCGACGCAACGGACCGTAATTCCCTTAGCCGCTAGTACACCATTTATAGAGTCATTGCTGATAGACCGTTGCCCGCTGGGCACCATCGTTTTGAGTCATCGCTACTTTAAGCGTGAGCATGCCACAACTAAACTACAATAAAAGCATTAAAAACATAAACATACGACTTGCATTCATTTAAATGGGGAAAACAAACAATTGTTACCCTACACATTGCGAAGGCTTAAATGTATAAATATTTTAAAGGGAATAGTTTTTTTTTTAATTTACTACTTTTTACAAAATTTTTTGTAATAATCTCCTCATTATATACTCATACAAACTGATAATAATAAGCATTTGAAAATGAAAAAAATAAATTAATTATTTGAATTATATTGGTAAAATATGTCACTTTTGGGCTGAGTTTCCAATCACAATATGTATATCCACAATGTTGGATGGCAACGCTCACTTTATGTGGCTTGTGCACATCAATAGCACAACTTATAGCCTTTTCACAGTGGAGCTGCATGAAATGAATATGAAAATTAGTGTTCACAGTTATTTTCACATCTTTAACGGCTGTTTATTGTTTTGATTATACACATAAATGCAAAGTGCGCGCAAACAGTGAGAAATTAAAATTGAAATTTTCTGAAAAATACATGACTTAGAACATTTTGCAGTATATGCATGTAGTTCTGGTAGCTCGAATTTTCAGTCTTTCCACGAATATTTCTAATATTTAAAAAAAAATTTACAATAAAAATTTAACTTAAGTATATTATGTGTCAGCTGTTTATTGCCGCGCAACAAAAAGAAAGAACAAGAGAAAATCTCCTAAAAGTTACCAATAATTTAACAACACTACAAACAAATGGCAGCACCTTTGCATTTTGATTCGGCATCTCGACGAAATGCTGAATAGATGCCGCATTTCATTTTACAACAACAACCTGTGATTGTTGTAAAATCGTAGCCGCATTTCGTCTGCATTTCGTCGGAATGCTGCAAATTCGCACTGTGAAAAGGCTATTTTATTGAGTAACTGTCATAGCAATTTTAAAGTGGCTTTATAGCCGTTTTAGACAGGACTAAATCACAATGATACATTTTGGTCTTTAGACATGCCATTTCGTATCATTAACAACTGTTTTTTGTTTTGAATGTGCATAAGAAAAATAGAATGGAAAATGGATTATTTAAAAGAATTCTTAATAATTGCAAGCAAGCTGGCACGTTTAAATACAAATTTAAAACACAAAATGAGAAGAAGACTGAAAATATCTAACCGGAAATGACAAAAAACTTTGCAGCATCAGATGTGAATCAATTCGTGTTGCGATTATGATTCGGATGACAATCTACAACAACAACCCCTGAATGGCGTCATTTTCCTTGTGGTTGTTGCCGATTCTTATGCGAATCAGTGGTCGCATCATGAGAGATTCGTATCATGGCCCTGTCTAAAACGGCTATTACAGTGACTTAAGATTCGAATCTATGAAAATGCGACTTTTCTAAGCAGTGTTGGGCAATTTTTCCGTGTAAGTTGGCAGCCTTTTGATAATTTCGTCATTTTTGTGATTGTCAGGTGTCTTCTTCTTCAATTTTTTGCGCGCCACACATAATCAAAACAAAAAACAGCTGTTCGTGATGCTAAAACAGCACTGTAAAGCACAAAACCGAATCTTCGTGATACGAGCCACTGCAAAGCCACTATTACAGTGGAGCTGCATCATATATGCAAATGAATATGTAAAGTAGTGTTCACAGCACTATTTTTACATCTTAAACAGCTGTTTTTTATTTATCATACACAAATGTGCAGTTTGCTCAAACAGTGAGAAATTGAAATTGAAATTTTGTGAAAAATACATAATTTAGAACTCTTCTCTATGAACTTAGTTCTGGCAGCTCCCTTTTTCAGACCTGCTACGTATTTTGTTAATATTAAAAAAAAATGCACAATTCACATTTTACTTTAATATATTATAGGCCATCATCAGTTGTTTATTGCCGCGCAACAAAATGTAAGAACAAGATACTCGAAAATCACGTAAAAGTTAACAAAAATTTACCAACACTACAAACAAATGCAACACCCTTGCATTTTGATTTGGCATCTCGACGAAATGCTGAATAGATGCTGCATTTCCTTTCACAACAACAACCTTAATTCCCTGTGGTTTTGATCGAAATGCTACATCTTCGCACTGTGAAATGTCTATTAGTGAACGAGCTCACAAAGTTTGTGCAATTTACAGTCGTGAAGACTCTTAATAAATAATTTGAATTTCTATTTATAACGTGATGTGGCTATTGGCAAGGGAAATGGGGTAAATATGTAAGAGAGTATTATAACATATAGCAATAAAATAATTATTTCAGCGTTAGTTTGTGTTATTGGGATTTCTGCTGAATCCCCATCAAATAGATTCAAATATCGCAAGTCTTCGAAAAGACCAATTTCATCACAGTTCTTAATAAAACGTGTCGGTGTTGGTGTCAGATCAGCTGTAAACATTGGCTTAGGTGAAGTTCAAATTTCTTTTCAGCGTCCCATGGGTAATTTGAGTAATTGGAAACACAACTTGTTTCACTATCTGTGCTATGTTGTTCTTTGGAACTGTCTGTCGATATATCGCACATATTTGAGTAAACTGTCACAACTCAAAAAACTGCATTTCGAGAACATCGCATTTAAAGTTTTCAATTTACAATCAAATTGGCTGATTATATAAGAAATATTCTCTTCTCACGCAATAATGGACACATAATGTAGTTTTTTTAATATTTAAATAGAAGATTTCACCTTAAGGTGAAAGTACACAAACGTTGTTTTCTTTCAAATCGTTTGCTCTGGCTTTCAAGGAGACGAAACAGAAAAGGTAAAATGTATGAAAATGTCTGAAGGCATCTACATAAACTCGTCGACAAAGCCAACCCGTGAAAAGTTGCCCGACTTCAACTTTACCAAAATACATTAATGGTTAAATGGGAAAAGAACTACTTTTTGAACTGTTTTGTGCACCAAAAAGTGCTGTTTGATGTTGTAGCGAATGACAAATACCTGTTTTGGTGAAAGTCAAACAAAGTGTAATATTAATTAATTATTAACAATTAATGATAATTGTAATAATAAAATAAATGTAACTATAATTATTAATCATTAATAATTTTGTATTTATTAATTACTCTCCGTTATTATTATTCAATTTTCGAATTTAACTGATACACATGCTTAGCTGTTTTTTGTTTACTAATAGTAGTTTCACACTGAGCATCCACATCCGTATTCACAGAAAGTGTTCACATTGCATTTTCGAAACAGGTGTTTTTTGTTTTGGTTTTGCACACACGTGGAACTTTGGCTAAATTAAAACAAAAAACACTTTGTGTTCCACCTTCGTCAACGACGAGTGTACGAGTGTTTTCGACTTCAAGTCGTATAACTGAGGAACGGTGAACGAGTTTACTAGACAAAATACTATGTTTAAATAAAAATATGAAAATGTAAAATAATATTATTGTAGAATAAGCCAGAGAGTATATGGATAATTAATGATAATAATCATAATTAGTTTTATTATTGAATCAAGTATTTATGTACATGCAAACTTTTCTAATGAAATTCTTTAATTAACAGTGAAACCGTATCAAAATACGTTGCGTGGTTTAGAAGTAATCAGTATTCTAACTTCTTGAAATTTCGACTTTGCTTTATATACTATGTAAAGATATATCTATTAAGTACCTGGGAGTACTTCTGGACCACCGCCTGTGTTTTAAGTTCCATCTAATCGAGTCAGCCCAAAAAGCAGCTGCCACAACACAAAAGTTGGCAAGGATTCTCCCAAGCCTAGGTGGACCCAGACAGCAAATACGGGTTTTACTAGGTTTGGTGAGTAAATCTGTACTGCTTTATGCGACTCCGATTTGGGCTGGGGCTCTCGCAACTAGGTCATACTTGCGAGGAATAAAGAGTGCACACAGAGTTGCGAACCTGAGGATCTGTAGAGCCTATCGGACAGTTGCAGATGATGCGGCGGGCGTACTTGCAGGTAGACTTCCGATTGATTTGGAAGCCCTGGCTGCAAGGGATATATACCTTGTCCGAGCAACTTCCCATAGGAATAGCCGATCGGAGATCTGACGCAGGTACTTAAACATATGGAGCACAGGTGGAGCAGTGCGGAACCATGAAGGATTCATCACCATATCCCCAATATAGCGGATTGGCTAAAGAGGAGCGGCGGAGACGTTAGTTTCGAATTTACCCAATTCGCTACTGGTCACGGGTGCTTCAGGCAGTACCTTCACAGATTTGGGCTAGCCGATAATCCATATTGTGGCCTCTGCCTGAACATCGCTCATGAGTGCCCTCGGTTTGAAGCCCAGAGATGCAGGATGTATGACCGCCTTGGATCTCCATGCAATTCGCAGGAGATCGTAAGGCGTATGATGTTTTCCTCGGAAGAGTGGGCTTTTTTCGCTACCGGAATAGCGACCATCATTCGTGAGGCTCGAATGTACGTGCGTTTAATGGCGCCCAGATAAGTAAATTTTTCCCCTCCCTACGAAGTAATGCTTTGGTAGTTCCATAGGGATTAAAGGGTTTCGAGGCGATAGGGGGCTTTTTAGTCGGTAGAAATCCGACATAACTCGTGGGACGGGCCATGAGTATCTTTTTTTTAAAGTTTTTTCCTCCTAAGAAAATTTTCGTGCGTGATCATGAATGGCCAAAAAATCGTGAATGTGACAGAAATTTTATTTCGTGAATGTACATGCTCGTGACGGAGAATTTCGTCACGCGCACAGCTCTAGTTTGAAGCTGAAGTACCCCTAGTTCCGAAACACAGCTTGACGGTGAACTCGTTTGTCTAACAGCGCCTTAACTCAAGCATTAAAGTCAAACTCCAACAGAACGCTTCGTCGCTTCACAGGCTTTGTACGCTTCGGCTTCAATAGTTCATATGTATGAAAACGTATAAAGCAAACTACACTGATTTTCTTACAACGCCTGTGAAGCCGAAAGTTGGTGAACCAAAATAGAAATGTTTGGTGATGTGGTGAATGATAACAAACTGATTTGGTGAATAGCAATTTTTATTTTGATGTTTTTGTGAACGCCAAACTCATGTTTATTGTTTATATGTTTTCGTTTATTTTAAATTATTTGCATGATCAAATGAAAGATATGGGTTATTAATAACTGTAAAATTTGTTTTGCATTTTTTATTTTGTGTTAAGCACAAGTCATTGCATTTAATGACTAAATATGAAATGAGAAGTTGTTTACTTTTTATTTTCGGATTAAATTATTTATTCATTAAAACTAACTATAATGCATTTTGGTATCAAAATAATAGAATGAAAATTGGATCGAACCAACCAATGTATCATTTTGATTTTGTTAAAATAAAATAATTACATATTTTTAAATATTGTTCAACTTAAATGCAATTTAAAATAAACATAGTTAAAATAAATATTCGAAAGAATTCTTCAATTGACCTTTAATATTTAGATTCTTGATTTTTATAAACAAACACACAGCGAGAAGCAATTAATTTTCTCTCGTTGTACTTTGGCCAACCAATCAAAAGTGTACCTTTGACCTTCTAATTCAAACAATACTAGAGCTAGGAATTAGGGTGGAGTTTTCAAAAAAACGCACATAGTTTAAAAATGGCATTTAATTACGACATTTTATCAAAAAGTTGTTGTTGGAACCTTGTGGGTGACCGTATTTCGTAAAAATGTTTAAAAAAGAGTTTCGAATTTTATTACATCCGGTGTGATATCTGTGTCCATCGTTTATTTAAAGTAGTTGTCTATGATGTCATTCTTTTGTTTTACAACAATTTATGATGAATTGGCAAGTCTGCCCAGTCGTAGTTATTATATATTGTTCGCTTGCATGTGTTAATGCGAAATACACTGAATAGACGATTTCCACTGTTAGACCTGTTTAATATTATCATACTTGCTGTTCAGACTTATCGTCGATTCTTCTTTGTTGTCTGATGGTTGTGTCTTGCTTGTTTATTCATTGTGCGACTGTCGTAAACATACTTTCCCTGAATGACGTCATTTTCCTTGGGGTTGTTGTCGATTGTGATGCGCGTCATTGGTCGCATCACGCATTGATACACCTTCGATGCAGACCAGGGCTGGGAAATGTCTGATAGTGCTGCAAAGTTTTTGTCATTTCCGGTTAGATATTGTCAGTCTTCTTCTCATTTTGTGTTTTAAATTTATATTTAAGCGTGCCAGCGTGCTTGCAATTATTAAGAATTCTTTTAAATAATCCATTACCCATTTAAATAATTCATTTTTATTAATTTTCTTATTTACTGTCTCTCAATTCAACAAACGTTTTTCGCTCTTTATGCACATTCAAAACAAAAAACAGTTTTTAATGATACGAAATGGTTTGTCTAAACACCAAAGCGTATCATCGTGATGAAGAGCCTGTCTAAATTGACTATTAACTTTTTCTTTGAAATCTGAACAAAAGCTAAACCAAAGCAACCCTGAAATTTCAAAATTTGCCTGTTGTTGTTGTAGAAGTTTGAAGCTGCTTACAAAAAAAAAACAGGTATTTTCTTAGTCTGACAAGGCTATAATTGTCAAATTATTGCCTTATTTGCCCCCTGATTTATTTTGGAAAGGAAACACTTACTCTCTCAAAGTTCTTCTTTACTCTTTAAAAGTTCTTGTGACACTCTCAAAGTTCTTTCTTACTCTGTCAAATTTCTTGTTACTCTCTCAAATTCCAGAAGTTATTCTTCTCTCCTCCCCACCACTCCCTCAAAAATTACCGTTAATGGAAGGAAATCAGCGAATTTTTTTTTTTGAGAAAGGTCAAACAAAATTTGTATTAAGTTTTACCTTAAATTAACAACAACAACAGATAAAATATTATAAAGTAAACTAAATAAAAATAAATAAATGGAAAATTTGCATTTAGTCTCAGTATTACTGCTTTGGTGATCAATGGAGTTTTCGACGACAATAAGGCTTTCAACAAACCTGTACCCATCACAGCAGAACAGGCTGTTAAATTTGCAATTATTTCCTGAGCCAACGCTCCGTACAATCTGCCAAAGGTGCCCACAATGTTGCTGCGGTTGATTTGCTAGGAAAGCCACTATCCCCTGCCTTGCAAAATATAAATGCTACAATTGTACTGAAAAAGGATAATTGTTGCTGAAAAATTGGCACTTGCTTCGAAATCATCAGATAAAACCACATTTGTGTATAAAACACCGCACATTAAATAACACTTTTATTTTATTTTATTATGACATAAGTGATGTGGTGATGTGTTCATACGTGGCAAACGTCAAATCTATTGCAGAGTGGGAGAGAAGGTTTGTTCAGAAAATATTGTAAACATTTATTATTCGGAAGAAAAAAACGTCATAGTTCGTTGGCACCCATTTGATGAACTTTTTGCCGACAGATTCTGAAAGAATATTTGCAGTTGTAATATGAAAAATTAACACTCTTTAGACGCATTCACTGCATGGCGCCAATTGTTTCCCGATTGGATTGTAGCGGTCTCGAGCAGAGGATAAAGCTTTGTTTTCATTTATTATACGTCCGCCTGGAGCTGCATTTGTTGTTTTCCAAGGATCTGGTGTTGCGACTTTTGTAAGTTTACTTTGCATTTGTAATAGACCATGTCTTTTTTTTTTAAATATATAAAATATGCCTGACATTTGTTGGTTTATCTTCTTCTTCTTTCTTTTTTTTGAATATCAATAGGCGCAAATCAGCTGTTCCTCAATAATTAGAGTTGCCAGCTTGCGCGTTGTGTATTTTCCTGCTGCAAATTGGCGAAAAATAACGGCTCAAATCTAAAATCACAACTAAATTACTCAGCATAGAGCTGAAAACGTCGGTCGCGTGCACAACGTTTTATTGCAGACGGATTGTTTCATTTATTTTTAAGTCATCAAATATATGTAAATCGTTAGAATAATCCAATTTATTAAACACAAAAAAAACTTCAAGGGAAAATGCTATCTCCAAATGAAGCCTTAATACCTTAATAATCCTTCGGTCGTCGCCAAATCGGTCAACAAATGTTACTTTACCTGCTAAGGCTCAAATCAAAGATTAAACATGTAATACTAGTGAGCGTGCATGAGATAGTAAAAAATGATAGGATCTCGGGCACGGGCATATTAGAATAAATTTCATGCCAGTAGCTACAACTAAAAAATTATAAAAATAAAATATGTATGTATGTCCATCCATTTGTGTATACATGTGTTGAATAACTATGATTTGTCGAAAATCTTGTGTTTCTGAATCTTTAACCCCCCGGTATCCAAATACAACATATCTTTTCTTTATCCTTCTGCATTACTACTTACATAAATACATCATCTGCATCACAAATACATTCATATGTATATAGTTGTACCGTTGTTATATTGTGCAAAATGTTCATACAAACATACGTATACATACAAACGCTTTGTTTGGCTGATGGCTTGGTGATGTGTATGTGTGTGAGAGCTTGTACTTCTTATACATGTGGCTGTGTCTGTGCTTTATTGGCAAACAGATAAAGGGGAATTAGTTTGATTATTTCAGACGCCATAATGTCGCTTTTGCCAAATGACTTTTTGTCCGCTTTGCTTCTGCTATGGTGAAACTGATTGATTTGTTCTTTCTTTAAAACTGAAAAGCCCAATACCACCAAGGAAAAAATTAAGCCAAATCGAAAAACAATGTTTGAAATGTATTCATTATAAGAAAAATAAATTAAAAATAAGAAAAGCCGCTACAGTCAGGTAGGCACAACTACGGGATACCCTGTAGGTATGTATACTTATGTATGTACATATATACCCATGTATGGAGCACAATTTTATAAATTTTAAATACAATTTGGTTATTTTACAGTCTATAAAATAAATTTGAACTTTCTAACTTTTATAGTTCCTAAAACCAAAGGCTAAACTTGCAGAATTTTATCATTTGTACTGCAACACATATAAATACATAAACATTTTGGATTTCCATAAACGAGTTTTAGAACAGCCATGAGTATAGGAGCGGTGCAAAACTTTGGAAAACCTGGTTTTCCTCGAAAATAACTGAGTCAACAACCAAATTTCTTTTCAACTCTTACATAGCTAGATCGATTCGTATCTTTACGCTGATCAGGAAGTATATACATATGTATGTATGTGCATACATATACATTTTAATGCAAGGAGTATATCTTGAGGGTTTTGCAAACGAACTGTTATCCACACAAACTTAAAATACCCGTAACACAGTATTAAATTTTGATACGCCAAAGTTTATCAGCAATGGTAGCAAGCACACTGCTAACCCAAATACCGGTACGGTCCATCCTTTTCCTGTGACCAAGTAAAACCGTTAGCCGGTTTATCATTTTTCCACCTCATCTCAATTTTGGATAAAACATGAAAAGACAAATTTTCTCTGCCTTCTATCACCACAATGTAAAATTGACTTAAAGCGACCGACTGACTTAACGCTTGTGAAAGCAAAGCAAAATTGTGGTAATATATAAATATACATATGTATTTATGAATGTCTATACATATGTATATCAGAAAAGTCCTGTGAACAATAATAATCGCGTTCACAAACGTTTTGAAAATAATGAGCAAAGAAAGATTCGTTGTCTCTATCGCTCTCATGAATAACGTTGATGTTCTCACTTGAGAGCTGTAGAGGCCACGAATCTTTCCTTGCTCACTATTTCCAAAATGTTCATGAAAGCGTTTTTTTCGTGTTCATGCACATCTCTGATATGTATTTATGTACTAATAATATGTCCATATAAGTATGTAAGTATATGTATGTATGGGCACATACCCATATGTAAGGCATATGTTTATTTACATGTACCTACATGCATACACATACATTTGTATATATTTACAATTACAAATCTATCGCTATGTGTATTCTGGGGTACATAACTAGATTTTTCAACCACGCGGTATATGTAAGTATGTACATATGTATGTATGTAAACACATATATGTACATGTAGATATGTATTTATACACAAATAACGTAAAAATATATCGGTTAACAAACAAATTATATACACATGTGCATATGTATGAACATATCTATATTATTATTTTATACATAATACCTTATGTATGTATGTAGGTGTATTATGATGGCATATTCATATGCACTTATACACTATATGAATATACAATAGCTCACAAAAGTATTCGTCTCAGACAGTGAGTCTAAAACAAATAAATATATTTTTATAATATTTCTAGCATAACCAGAATCTTGGAGGTTTTAAGTCAGCAACATTTGTTGTGAATTTTTTTTTTTTTGTGGTTTTGTTACAATTTAATCATTTTTTTTTTACATTATTGTATTTTGTCTGCATTTAGAATAAACCACCCCTTAACATCAGGGTATTTAATTTTAAAAATCCTTAAATAAATTAATGTTTTACAATACAATTGGAATTCAATTGAAAATCGGAAATATTATAAATATTCATACAATTTGGTGACGGTGAATACTTTTGTGAGCTGCCTTAGCTGTATATGTAGCTATGATGTACTTATATACAGCTTTAAGTTTATGTGTATTTGTGATTTCAAAGAGTATAGAGCGGAATCACAACTCGACTATGTACATATGTACTTATGTATGAAGGGTAAGTTATAGAGTCAGGTCAGTTTAAGAAATGCTAGCTAAAACGAAATGAATACATATATATTTATGTATGTTTGTATAAGAAAACATAAACTTCTTCATAGTTCTCTGATTGCTGGAAGCCAGTTGTTTTTGAAAAAAGAAAACAAAGCTTATGTACACTTTATATAAGTTGTTCTATACTTTAATTCATTATGCATATTTACTACATTTTTCGGTTTCATAAGTTTTTGTTTAAAAATTAAACCCTTCTGGGATCCGCCTTGTGGTTATTTTCAATCTCCTCACATTACATGTCATCATTTCCCTTATTTAAGGCTTTTATAAGTTTGGAGATACAGGGTAACTACAAAAAAATAAACAGACATATTTGAATTAGTGCTATTATTTGTTTATATTTATACAAGTGACTATTGATTAATCTTTATTTTTATTGTAATTCGATAGAAGCCGAACACTATAATGAAATAATCGTTCATGTTATGAATTGCCAAAAGGATAACAAATCAATAAAATACCAATATAAAAAGAGAACTAGACGTTGTTAACTCAACTTGAAAAAACGCAGAATCCTTGTTATGAAATGTGTCAAAGCAAAAACAAATATTCTATACAGAGGAAGTTGCTGGCTTGTTCTAGTCGCTTTTGTAATTTTTGCGCTTTCCGTCGTCTTACAACATTCACTAGACAATCATCATCAAACGCAACCTCTACAAAAACGGGCAATAATAAATAACAACGCAACCGACACACGTTGGAATCTTATCGAACTACATCTAGTAAATGATGCTAATGTCAGTGATGGTGAGCTCGATTTCCAAATTAATTACAATAAAGACTTTGTCAATGTAATAGGGAATGGGGGCGAATCAGTTATATTTTGTATATATTTTCCGGAACTTATAATATGCATGCTCACCCTAGTTTGCTTTGAACTGTTGATTGTGATCATACGACGAATAGAGCGGCTGGCATTGGTGCATTGGCAAAAGTTATTCAGAACATATAAGAAAAAGAATAAATTAATTGATCAACAGGAGCGTCAACAGCATAGTCCCAATGTCCCAACGAACCAGATTCATAAACATTCTCTACATCGTATTGCACACCCGTTGTGGGGCATAGTACACATTAGCCAGTTTTCCAGTTGCAACATGAGATCGCCGACACATATACCGCCATATTTTCAATTTTACTTTCTCGTATTGTACTCACAGCGTCAACAATATGGTAAAAGCAGATATCAACAGCAACAGCAACAAAAAAAAATAGGTGTTTCTAAATGTTACTATAATTGTTCTTGCTATTGCTGTATGAACGGATGTTGTACTGTTACGAGGTGTTGCGCTTGCTGTTTTGTGTGCAGCTGTTGCCTTAATATTTGCCCTAATGACAGTATTAGAGGAGGAGGTGGAAGTAAAGCCTTGTTTCTTTCGCGTCAGATACAAGTATGCCTAGTGTACTGGCCCGAAATGCTTTTGTTTATTGTAAACATCGCCAAATTTACGAGTTCATGGATATATCAACTGCCAAAACTCTTATGTAACAGTGCTTTCTTTGCATGGGGACAACATCAACAGCGTCAAACAGTGGGAATTAATAGGCTGAACATGCAGGCATCAATCACGTCTGCAGCATCTGGAGTGGCGTCAGCTACATCAGTCGATACCAAAAAAACACAGAATGGACACATAATTTATGACTTTGCTAATGATCAGCAATTAAAGACAAACAATCTTTGTAAAATTTTTTGCAATAATCGTAAGCGCCATCGTAGACGTAGACGTAGGCGCCGACGCCGTCGTCGCAGACACAGCATTAACTCCGGTGCAATTGGTAGTGGCAATAAACAGCTGATTCAACAGCACCAACAAGATCAGCCAAACAAAACTCGTCAAAGAAACCTTCTGAAATGCAGTAGCATAACATTATATTCGTTAACAGCGTTTAAAGCAATCATTGCACCTCCTTGGTTTTTAAGAACTGAGGCCGCAAGTTCCTTTGAACTTTTGCATAGTGTACCTTTCCCAAAAAACAACAGCATCCAAAGTATTTTTGGCTCTGGGCCTGGTTCTGTTGGACTTTGCAACAACATACGTCTCATAAAGACAAAACGGGCAAAAAGTGCAAACCTCGTCTGGCTTCTTATTGGACTGATTTGGTTTGAGTCGCCAAAGCTTATGAACTGCAGTGCCATAGGCAATAACTGGCATAATCAACAGGTCCAAGAATTGAATCTGAGGCCATATAAGGAAACACCGAAACCGATAAATAATGCTGAGACTAGTGAAATTACACATTTTCTAAAGATCGATGTAAAAAAAGTAGACAGCACTTATCCTGATATTAAGAAAGATATTTGCAATAACAAAGTGAAGAATGGTCAGCGCAACATTCATCAGTATGACAGTGGCTTGCTACATGTAACACCCAATATAACCCGAAGCACGTCAAGCAAAAATTTTCAATTCATAAGAAACATAGATCGGCAACCGAAACCTACTCTTTCCAGCTCTTCAATAAAGTTTTTAAAGCAACCGAAATCGTTTCATTTGGCGTCTAATGATATTGTGGACGATGTGTCTAAGGGCTGTAGTCTTTGTCAATATGGTGATACGGGCTTATACAATCAGTTTGGTAAGTGTTAATAAAATCAGATATTTGTTATTTACATATGTACACACATGCATATATGCGGGTCTGAAGATTGCTGGACGCTGATTTAAACACAAACATTTTCAAGAAATACATAATACATTATATACATCTACTACATTTACACAGATAACAACAGACACATAGAAAATAGCAACAATAAGTACAATAACATCTTTCACAACAATAACAAGATTGCGCTTAGTGATCGCGTTCGCTTGGAATCAATAAAACGACAAATTTTAACGAAGCTTGGACTTACACACAAACCTAATGTTTCTCATCCGCTACCAAAGCAATTTATTTGGGATACACTTTATCGAGCTGATGGGGGGTTGGGCATTGGTGTCAATGAAGCTTTCGACCATGATATTACCTTCAGTGAAAGACAAGGTCATGGATGGCGCATTATTCCAACCACAAATGACTTACATCTGGATCGTAAAGCGAGGAGTTCTCATAACAAAAAATATAGTAAGACTCTATTTTCTCGCTATTATAATAATAATAACAACAACTGGTATAATCCATATGAGGAGAATTTTAATAATTACACATCATCATCAACAAATACACTACATCAAATAAATAACGAACAACAGTACAAATCTCATACCAATATAAACAACTACTTGTCAGCAAAACAAAGGAGCAATGATAGCAACAAAAATAAAAATAACAACAACATTAACAACAAATCGAAATCGTATAGTAAATCAACATATCTTATAGATATAAAACGTAGTAGTGATAGTAGCAGCAGCGGCAGAGGCAACAAGCCCAATGATTACATTTATTTTAACGATTACAGTGTACTTATTGACGATGTAAGCAATTTAGCCGTCCTAAATGATCATCACCGGGCTGCTGATAAGCCGCTGGCTCCTCACATTAATGACCAAGCCCACTCTTACCATCAATTTAAATATGTTACTGACTCGGATGAAGATCATCTATTACGTAGAAGTACATCTGAACGAGAAGATTTTTTTGGGAGCACCCAAGAGATAATTACATTCGCGGAAAAAGGTAAGTCAAATATGTGCAAGGATATACAAATATATATGTACATATTGTATATAGGGTCAAATGCAATTTTTCGTGTTTATCGATTCGTCTTTGACAAAAATTTCTCTTTGGTTTTTTGTGTTTAAGCCTTTTTCTCCATGGGATTAATTCCACGAGGGTGCAAGCTTCATTATTCACATGTTTGCTTACTCTCTTTGTGGGACTTAGCTGTTTTTTTTTATTGTTCCATATCGGAACGGTACATTATAGTACTTTGTTCTAAAACCATAAGAGTTCACACAGGTTTTAGTATTGGCTTATAGAGGAGTATCTTGTTTTGACTGGATGATGATTACCCATAAGTCAATATATATTTTAATTTAAGTTCCCGTTTCTTTTTCTTTATGCGTGGACTTCATTTCAGCTTAGCATCTAACTCTTTGAAGTATTCTAGTATGGAATTTGTATACCGTATACGTATAGTGGCAAGGTATCAAAGATTATTGACCGTTTAGTTGATGTCTGCAGACTTCGTTTCATTTGAATTAATATGCCACTTAAAAAGTGGCTACAGGAAAGGACCCTGCACTCTTCTTTGGGGAACTTCCTTAAAATCTTTGCGATGAGAATATGCATCATCTTGTTTGACTAAAAAGTAACGATCGGATTAGTAAAAACTTAATATGCAGGAATACTGCTTTGGTGGAAGTGCAGAAATTTATTTTAGTAACCAATCCAACCAGTATATGATTGTTGTATGATCCGATTTAGATGAAATTTAAGGAAACTCTAGCATAGTATTGAGAGTGTTCCTGTGAAGTTTGATGTGGATCGGACCAGCTATTTTAAATAAAACCAGAAAGAAGGTCCCCTTTGGCTATGCCAATGTTGTAATACTCTTCACGCTCCTGTGAATGAGCATACAAAAATATTATATTACTAGTAGAACCTGCGCACGTTGCTACGCCCATGACATAAGAGCCAAACAATTCTGTTCAAAGTTGTAGATGGTAGTTGAAGAGCTCGTTGTAATGCGTTCTGTATCTAGAAATATTGTGTACCATACATGATATTTTCTTTACAATACTGTTTGGTACACGACATTTTTAGTTTGATTACCTGGCGCGTAAACAGGCAACAATTGGTCATGCTAAAAACATGAGTTCCCAAGATTAATCCCGCAAACACTTAATGACTGCCCCAGGGATTTATTTACAATAACAGCAACAATACAAAATAAAATATTTGATACTTAAACTGTGTTCTTTATCGATACTCAAACTGTAACAGAGAAAATATAGTGATGCTAAGAAAGGAAGGTTGGATGCAACCCGGAGGATCGTGAAGAGTATTACATTTTTGGCATAGCCAATGATAGCCTCCTTTCTGGGTTTTAAATACAGAAAGAAATATATAGATTGATTTTACTTACGTTTACTAATTTCAATATGACTAGGTGGCGCTAATAATGACTATATGAAGCAAGCATTGCCCTGCGCGTTTGCTACGCCATCAACGTTATGTTAATTGCTGTTTCTCTTACAATAAACACAGCGACTGAGCGACCCACGCACTTCCCTTCTCAATGAACACAAATTGAGAGAATAGCCGACGAAACACGAAATACACTTTCTCTCGCTTGACCAGCTCTCAATGAATATCATATACAGAAACAAAAAACAAATAGCGCAATACTATTGTGCGTACTCAATAAATTAGAGGAAAAATAGAATAATAACAACAACCAAAGCATTAAAAACGAAAACACGTACAAAACGTTTTGTGCTTGGTCTTCAGTGATTTTGCAAAAGCTTAATATGTACTTAAAAATAGTATAATTAATTTAAAAAATGAAAAAAAAAAAATAAGTATGCATCTCGGTTGCATTCATTTGTTGCAATAAAAAAAAAATTATTAAAAATGGCTAAGCACATTTTGGGCTAGGTAAAAAAATGATAAAAATTTGGTAAAAAAAACTGCCTGTATCTCAATAACAGCGTCATCTACCGGGTCCAATTGTAGCTTATACCCATCTAGATGACCCCATAAGTGAAAAAAAAATGTCATCAAAATCGGTCCAGCCAATTAGGAGAAAAAGAGTCATAAAATTTCGTACACTCGATTTTTATTTATAAAGAAATATATGTGTATAGGAGCGACCCCTCCAAGTGGTCCGATTCGGCTGATTCCGACAAATGTGCAGCGTCTGGAAAAAAATAGAAAATCCATTAAAAATTGCAGCTCTCTGGGTCAAAAATCGAGGTACTAGCTTGCATACATACAGGCGGATATGGCTAATACCCTTTTTAAAGTGAGAACAAATCAGCTTTTCTGTTTAAGGACTCACACAAACCACTTAAACTCTACAACAACAACAACAACAGTCAAATGACCAAATTTCAGAGGTGCTTAGACGAAGTTTAAACGATTTGTTTGACTGCTTCAGAAGCAAGAGCAGTGATTTAAGCAATGAGTGCTGGCAAATGTTGTCCACTTTTTGTCAACTTTTTGCGCATTGTTATTAAGATATTAGCCATTCTCTACTATCTTTGGTCATGTTTCGTTACTTTACAAACAACGACTGTTTTTTTTTAAGCAAAACCGCAGTGTAAACGTGTTTTGTAAAAAACTGCTCAGTGTAAGCACGGCATAAATCAACTCGTCTCATCGACCTGATCAAGAATTTATACACTTTATGGGGTCTCCGATTTCTCCATCTGTGTTGGACACACTTCTTGACAAACTTAGAATACTATTTACTGTGTAAAGTGTATAAAAAAGTCTAGGCAGGTAATTTCGCTACACTACCGTTATTGTTTATAGTATAAAGCAAAGTCTAAATTCAAAATTGTTTGGATACGGAGAACTTCGCTTTCCTGTGAACCTTAATATGATATTGCAGTTATGTATTGCTAATGAATATTGACTTAACTTTATTTGTTGTTGGCAGAAATAAGATATGTAGGGTTTGCATGTCAATTGTATGTCGCACACGTATAAAGTTCAAATTGCCAACTTTTCCGGTGGATTTTCCAAAAATATTTTGGATAACAAAATTCCTCTTACAGGCTTCACCACATACTTTTGAGTCACGAGATATATTAAATGCAATGGCGACAAATTTCATTAAATTTCTGAAAGAGCGTCAATCAGAAACATCCAAAGATAGGCAAACAAATGAAAATAGAGCATTTAAAATGGAAGAACAACGAAAATATCCACTTGAACAAAACAGAAAAAGAGCATTAACTACAAGATAGTAGCAAAGCACGCAGGGTTCGCTAGTAATATATATGTAAATACAAATGTTTGTGTTCGATTAACGCGAAGATGGGTTTGTTGAGTTACAACAAGTAAAACCATTTGTTTACAGAGTTAAAACTTAAATACAAAAAACATATATATATTTTTTTTTACTGCAAACTGAACGTTTGAATGCTTGAAAGCCCTTGAGGATAGGCTTTATTTTTTTGTTAATGTGATGGTCTACGGTGTTTTCAGATAAGTATGAGTTCTTGTATTTGTTTGTCTCGGTTTCAGTCTAAAAAATTTTGTTTGTGTGTTAGTCTGTCTTGTCTGGTCTAGACTAAACTAGTCTAGTTAAATGTTTAGTGCAAACAATGCCGATGTAAACCTGTAATTGGTCTAAGTTTGTCTGTCCTTTGGACCTACATCACTTTACTCTACTGCCATTTCATTTTGGAAAAATAAACGTGTACATGTGTATGTGTACATACGTACATACGTATATTTGTATACTAACACGACAATCCTACAACCATTCCACACCACAACTTTGGGCTTAGGGTGCATGTTGAGTATGTCTGAGTACCAGGCTACAATTATAGACTGTTGACGATTGAAGTACTTTCACTATTGTTCAGAGGTGTGAAACAAGAGCAGCAGACAGTATAAACAATTAAAAATGCAAAAAGAAAAACGTAAAGAAATGGAGACCCTGATCACCCTTACCGCCCTTCAATATAGCTTGAGATGCGTACTCCTTTGTAAGAGATTATATGAACGGGTGGAATACGTGCTTAGTTAAGTCAGCCTTCGTCTTTGTCTGGTTATTTGATAGGCGGACTATGGATGAGTAAATATATTGCTTTTTGTTTGCTCAAGTCACGCACGGTTTTGGAACTTATAGAACATATATACAATCCGCGGCACTTAAATATCACAAATAATAAATAATTTTATTTAAACTTTTTATTTTTCGTTAACTACTAACTGCAGCGCAATAATTTAAATGTTCTAAAAATGTGTCTTTAACACAACTATTTTTGCATGCATTAATAGACAATAACACGAACGGACGGACCAGCTCATTCCTCTCGAAAAGTGATAATGACCATTAATACTACTTTTCAAAGTTTCTAATGTACAGTTCATTGCTTTACAAAAATTAAACATTTACATTTCATACATTTCGTATAGTGGATATTGTTCCTACACTTTATAATTTTTTATTTTAATTGTTGACAGTAATTTTGTTTTTATTTATCACTTTCTAACATTCAGCTTTAAACTATCGACTATCGCGTATTAACTTGTTTTGAGCTGTTTTTTGTTTTGAGTTGTCGCAGTTTTGTGTTGTGAGTTTTAAGCAAAATTAATAGTATTTGTGTTCGTAGAACATTAGGTATCGTACAATGGAGTAGCACAGTATCTTATTAGTGTCGAACCTCTTTCTCAAACATTATTATGATTGACTTCTTCCTATTGATATATCGTTTCTACCCGTCTCACTACATGCTCCGTCGCCGACTAGAACTGCTATTGCTATTCCCCAGAAATGATGGATTTATCTAGGGGTTCTCCAATTTCCATGAGGTTAATTCCAATCAACTATACTTACTGTGATAGTTGGTAAAAGTCCCATCGAAACAGTGAAATTTCTTTAGGTGGTCACATGTGAGACAACAACTTTCATCGGGGTTCAGACTCACACACATAATTCCAAAGTTTCACTGGTATTATTTTTACCGTTATGTGTTGGTTTCACCAATGCTGTAAACTCAATTATAATGTATTCTCATCTTATGGTTGTTACAATTAAAGTTTGTGTAACTCCTAGATCTGATTTATCTCTATCACCTCGTAAAAAAGTTCTCATTTCAACGCATACTGGCACTAAATGGGAGATCTTGAATTTCATATTGCTAAATATACCTATAATTTTTTTTATATTATTATTTTATTTAAGATCCTGGTTTTACCAACATAATTATTAATAATAACACTGTGCGACAACAACATTAACATTAATGAAAACAACTATTTTTTATCAAATTGGATATGCTGAACGCGAAATTGTTAACGGTTTTCTTCTAACACGTGCCATTTAAAGTTATGATAAATTAATAAATTACTAAGCATATAAGAAGCATTAATTTACATTTAGTGCAGGCGCAAGGGAGTTGAGAATGCAAAATATGAGTAACTCATTCTGTAATTAGTTTTGAATTAAGAAAAGCTTGCAGGTTATGATTCTGGATGTTGCCAGGGCTTTGTTGGTCCATTTTTTTTATTCCTCATTCCCTTAGATATTAAGTATACGTACTGAACAAATGTTTTGCGACCATTTTAATTATTGTTTTAGTGGCAATATTCAATTGTTTCTTATGATTAAAGGTATTTATAGCTAGTCAATCACTCTTATTTATTTATTATTTTTTTTTTTTTTTGAACATTTTCGTGTTCAGCATATCCAATTTAATAAAAAATAGTTGTTTTTATTAATGTTATAAAATTTTTAATTTTTTTTGTCGCACAGTGTAATTACATTCATACCGTTTGCATTAACAAGTTTTGTTTTTGTACACATAGAATACGTTTGCAGTTCAGCTTTTTTAATAAAATTTATTTCCAATATTCATTTTTAAAAAATAATAAAATACATAGGAAACATGTATCGACAGCATCGTTTAGTTGAGTTCTTAACACAAAACAAAAGATTGCCAAATCAAAAATTGTACATACGTGGAGCAGAGATACACATCCGCATCGATCGCTATCACTCAATTTTAAATAAAGATCCAAGTAAGGCTGATGAATTGATAGTTAAGGGTTCCAAACGGAGACAGCGAAACGAAGCTCGAACGAAGCAAAAACTTAAAATATGGATCTTTCAATTGATACATGGTGAAAACACAACTGACAAAGTAAGTGCAGTTTTCCATAGAAGTTATATGCAACCTTAATATATTAACTTTATATCTCATAACAGATGTTTGATCAGATGGCACGATTTTGCGCATCCTTTGATATTGATGCTGACCACCTGGGTTGGCAGAAATTGGATTTAACAGAGACAATTCGTGAGTGGTATAGCCGAATGCATGATGATAAACTGAAACTTTTAATAGACTGCACAGGATGTGGAAATCAATATAGGCTGCATTTATTTGAAGCAGATGCTGGTAATGATGAAATTTTAGAAAAAGAAGTGCAAATTAATGCAAATCGACCATTTCTTGTATTGCACACTGAGACGAAGCGCCTGCGGCGAGTGCGCCGACGGGCAGTTGATTGCGGTGGAGCTTTAAATGGTCAATGTTGTAAGGAGTCGTTTTACGTGTCGTTTAAAGCCCTAGGCTGGGATGACTGGATAATCGCTCCTCGCGGCTATTTTGCAAACTATTGTCGAGGTGAATGTACTGGCCCGTTCAGAACTCCAGACACTTTTCAAACTTTTCATTCCCACTTTATCGAGGAGTATCGAAAAATGGGACTTTTGAACGGAATGAAGCCTTGTTGTGCACCTGTAAAGTTTTCGAGTATGTCACTCATCTATTATGGGGACGATGGCATTATCAAGCGCGATCTCCCGAAAATGGTAGTTGATGAATGTGGTTGCCCATGATTGGCATGGACAGCACATAAAAATATACATACCTTCATTTCATTGAATCAACATTACGAATCAAATTCGTATTCAATTACTAATATTTATTTTTAATTTAACTATACTACTTGGTAAAAGCTATACTAGTGTGCCTAAGATTTTCTAAATTAGTAAACATACCTACGAGCCCCTCATACCAAAAATTATAAAAAAATACTAGACTGGACAAATCGCTTTCGTAATCTGACATCGCTGGTATGCACTGAATTTGTGTACTTTATTTTAATAGTTTTTCTTGACATACTTTCATTTAATTTTATTGTTAAATGAAATGAATTCATTTATAAAAATGCTGGGTAAAAACTGCATTGTAAAACACAGAATGCTGATTGGCATAATATAGGATCTGCATTCTACCATAAAGACGCTTGAATTTTTGAGTCCAATCTATACATTTTTTTAACACACTATAACACAACCAAACATTGCATGCATATTTATGTGAGACACATTGGCCGCCGCAATCGTGTTAGTCCGATCAAACAGATGTAAAAAAGGACTTACATCACATCAACGCATGCATACATTGTGAAAAATCTTTAGACTATTCCCATTTGATTTTAAAACCCTTTATAAACTTAATTTCATATATTCTTCTGTATATAATTAAATTATCATTATCGATAATCATTATGCTATATTTAATATCTTAACATAAATATGTGCCTTCAATATATTTTCCTTTGTTAAAAAGGTATATTAATGAAAGAACTTTAATAATACTTAAATTTATTCACATTAGTATGAATAGTTGTTATTGTATTATCATTTGGAACTGGTGATTATAAAACAAATTCCAATCATAGGTGACTCCATTAAGTTCAGGCTACAATATCTTTGATCGATAGTATGTATCGATGCAACTTTCTTACTTGGAAGCGTTTGTGCGTCCCTTTACAGTGTATATGGAAACAATCAGCTTATAAAGACGAATTGGCCTAGTCACATCCGTCCGGAGGTCTGGTTCTCGGAAACTTAAATTAAGTGCATACAATCGGTTGAATCCTATGTTGAGAAAATTCAATATTTTGCCATTCCATCCAAATATACCTATAACATCTTTTCTTTTCTTTAATTTAACATTACCATGTGATTGTCAGGATATACTCGCGACATTGATCATCTCGATATTTGTGGTATCCATTTTCGATTCTTAATGTAACATTCTATTTACATCAAGTGATAATACAATACTTCACACCAGTATTACGAAGTGTACACAATCGCAATGTGTCATATATAAATCAAACACATCTAGAGAAAATTTCAATGGGACAGTCTAATATTTTCAATCTAAAATATATGTATGTATAATCTTATATACGCATGTTTGTATTTATGTTCATTTTTAATTTATTAATTATTTACATTAATTTAAATTTTATGTGATAAACGCTTTGCATAATTTGCATCCTGACTGTTGCATTAATTACAACCACATAAATAATAGTAACGAAAAGATGGACAGACAAGTTGAATTTATTCCAAATCCGTCCTAAAAGGATTTAAAAAAAGATATTTTATATAAATCACGCAAATTTCGATTATAAGATGAAAGAATACACAAAATATGATCTTCACTACCCATATACAAATTTTAGGTTTTGCGAATATTTCATTATATATTGTATATGTGTAAAAAATTACAAAAGTGCCTAAATTTAAATCAACAATACAATGTTTAAAAGCCGATTAGCTAATAAATTTAAATATATCATGGATGTTAAGTAAATAAATTTAAAAAATGCCTTAAAAATACGAAAATTGAAGGAGTCTTCTTTTTATGAACATAATAAATCGAGCGGGTAGAAATTAAAGCTT
Organism: Amiota communis; assembly: GCA_037043315.1. Classification (NCBI taxonomy): domain Eukaryota; kingdom Metazoa; phylum Arthropoda; class Insecta; order Diptera; family Drosophilidae; genus Amiota; species Amiota communis. The sequence continues at coordinate 217,291 of JBAMAV010001500.1, read as the reverse complement.
ATTTCAATGTTATGTTATGTTGAGCTCTATGTATATTTTCAATGTTACTTGCACTTGTGTTGCCTCAAAAAGGGAATCTATTTTGCTTTATGTAGACATATATTGTATATGATTATCAATATATCCCCTGAGAGATTGAGTATTTTCATCAGTATACCAGATGTATGTTTATATTCTTCGCACTGGAATCACCTTAACTCAGGTAATAATACCCTATTATCCAGAGAACGATTTTATTTCGCGGCTAACAACTATTAATTCGACAATTCATGATTCTGTTTATATGGAAGAAAGGAGCTGATGTGTTATCGCAAAGGATTTGAATATGACAGAACTGTTTCATTGTAGTTGGTATGTCTACAGTAGTAATCAGAGAACGCCTATTGAGAAGAACCCGCTTTTTTACGAACTCGCTTGTTATGAATTCGTTACGTCTCACTATCAAAATTGAATTTGTTAGATAAGGTTATAGAAAATTGTGTTAATTTGTGTCTACAAAAATTTTTAATATGAGAATTTGGCTTTTCTTTGACTCTTAATTGAAAGTTTCAGCAAAAAAAAAAATAAAGAACAAAAACTGTCAAGAAGGATTTACGTAATTTGGTCTTTATATGGCTTTCTAATGTTTTGACTGAAACCCAATCTGAAAAAACGGATGTGGTGATTGACGGGTCTGTATGTGGAATTATATATCTAATTCTCGGAAACTATAATATATGACTTCTTCTATTAAATGGGAAGTATCCGATTTGTTTTGTCGAGTTTGGAAGTTCAAAAAATGTTCGAATTGCTTATTCGATCCCCGTTCACAATTTATCAATGATTATTGTAATTTTCTTTTTCCACAACCTACAATAATACAATACAAAAACACTTGTCTTCAAATCAATTTGAAAAGACAATTCAATCAATACACAATATACAAAAATTCAGGTGTAAGAGATACAATATAATCATCGGTAAACTAATGTTCTGACTAATTTATGTTATAATCAACACTTTTCATATATGTTAACTGAGCGGCTCATGGAATAGGATTTAATGCTTAAAAGATAGCTGTAATGGAAAAGGATTAGTTATTTCTGAATTTTGGGGCTCTGGAGCAGGGTGAAAGCCCGACGACAACACTGTAGATGCAAGGCAAAGGCGAGTTAAAACGTGTACAATATGCTTGAGCTATAGAGGAATAACTGCGGTTGTACATGACCTGAGCGGCTCATCTTTTTATTCTATTCAAGAATACAAACATGAGATTTTCCTCGTATCATTTCAGGTATTGAATACATAACAGGTTCAAATTAAATATTTTTTTACCGTTATTTGTTCAAAGATGTCAATCAAATCAATAAAAATTTAAATAGTACCAGTCAACTAAATCAATCTAACAAAAAACACTATGTGACTAAACAATCAGATTTAAAACCCCAAATACCTTGGAAACCAACAAATGCTCCATGATGTAAGAAGCAAAAATTATTATTATTCTCGCATTTTAATCTGATGTTTGTAACACAAAGAATTTTGACTGACTCATGATTTCATATATATAAGTACCTACATATTATAATCAAATAAATAAATGAAATGATAAAAAAATATTGTAGTAATTGTCCGGTCGACATAATCAGATAATACACACGTACATATTACATATATCCAAATTCAAAAAGAGGCCCCCATCAGAGCGCGCCTATGCCTACCCTGAACTGTAATATTTTCTGCCCGTGTCGAGTCTGGTCAATTTTCTGCTTATCGAGGCGTGATTATGTGGCCAACATTTCATTAAACACGAAGAGTCTTATCACTACACATGAAGTGCAAAATGTATTATGTGTACGTAAAAATTTTCATCAAATTTTTTAAGCATTTATGCATTAATAGATAGAAAGTATACAAAAACTCCGTAAAGCACAATTCATTTAAACAAATCTTTCAATGTTTCAGTTTCGATCATTTCGATCATACAATCACAGCTTACATATTTTATAGAAACTAGACCGTAGTTTTGTTTAAGTTTTTTCTCTCATGATATAATAGAACCATCACTTCCAGATACCATAATAAAAGACATGATGCACTGTTGTAGAATTCATTGTTGAAAACTTAAGTATAGAAATATTTCGGTTCACCGAAGCTTGTATACCTTTCACACCAAAATTGTTATATTGTATTAGTAGATTTTCAAACGTTGTGCTGCCCGAACAAAGAAAAAAATCATATCATTACCACGACAGTCATCTTTAATTTTATTTTTTTAATTATTGATCTGTTTGAAATAGATTTCTTGAGTGAGTTTAAAATAAGTATGTCTGTAAGCCTTATATGCAAAATTTGATTCACCAATTTTGACTTTCCTCTCTTTCAAACATTGTCTAAATTAGTGTTGTCCAAAAGTAAACAAAAAAAATTAAATTTGTACTTCCATATATGTATAGACTAGCACACCCGGCCCGGCGTCGCATGACCTACCGAATCTTTCCTTGAATTTTTGTGAAACAAAACAATTTCATTGAAAAATCATGAAAAAAAAATAAAATAAATAAATGATGCTTGACAAAGACGACTTGATTGACTTTAAAGTATGTCTCTATGGTAAGTTTTCTATGCAAAATTTACCTACCAATTTCGCGACAACATCACCACATATCGGTTCAAAACTATCCTATGTTTCAGGCCGGAACCAACCATACTCATTCAAAAAATTGCATTGCAGTCAATTGAATGGTGTGACAGCGCATAGCATTATTTTTTTAGAAGATATAAGATATGTTTAGTTACTTGTCAATTCAAAAAGATATGTGAAGTTTTTGACCACAAATGATTTTTATGGTAATAGGTAACAAGTGGTCTTGAACTGAATTTTGTATGGGGAATACCTATCCAAGTAATCAACCCTGAACTCTGCGTACACCAGTAAAAAAATTCAGAATATTGCATGAATAAGCACAAACGGACATGGTTCTCCTAGTTTTGAGTGACTTTGATACACTTAAATTTAATTTTAATGACCTTTCTTTGTCCTAAGTAATCTGACAACAAAACTCACCGTTAAAAGACACCAAAAAATTTATTTTGCAAAAATAATGAATTTTCAGTACTATATCTGAGACTGAAACACACAGGCAATTATTGACTATTATTATTGGAGTACCTGGGATAGTTTCTTTCTAAACTTGTAACTAAACAAACCCCTTTAAAAGTTTATTAAAAGTGTATATGTTTACTTTAACAATAAAATTTAGGTTAAAATACACAATATGTGAAAGAAAAACCGCATATTATCTGACCATTATTTTCCAAAATGTGTTATATACATGCATATTGTATATAAAACACTTAATCGGCTAAAATTTGGAATTGTTTTGTTTATTTGTATAGTGCTTGTACGTTATGGTTTTCAATCACAGAAGTTCGGGAGTTGATCAGAGCAACGACTAGATAGAGAGCGCATTGATATTCTTTATAGTGGTCACGACCTCCACTATTGATAAAGAAAGTGTCACTTTTTTGCGCTCAACTCCCGCTACATACTTAATGTGACGTTATCTTTATTGCTATATTTTTATTGTAGAGGTCAGTCTGTCGTTTCAATTCAGTATTCTTAGTGAGAGAGAGTGTACTCTTAATAGAATCGTAATGCGATGCCGTAATATTATAGTTAATCTATGTAGCATACATGTATGTATAAAATTTGAATATACTAAAATTAAGACTTAGTTTAAAATCAGTCGTAGTTGGGACCACATCGCGAAGAGTCGTCGGAAATTGTGTTCTCAGGCTCTGTCTTGCATAATTTATAATTGCTTTGAATAATTTCTATGAAATTGAATTTAACGAAAAAGGAATTAAAAAAGTGTATCAGTGATAGAGAGGTATATTATAATAAATTATAATTCACTATTGAAAAGCGAAATGTGTAAATTCCAGCATAAGTCAATAAAAGTGCAAGTGAATTTATTTTAGACTTTTCTTTAAATTTTACCATACATAGAAGTGTCAATTCTTGTAAACCCAAATACCAGTGAAGAAAGTATTGTTAATACATACAAAATATTTTAAATTGTCTGCAGAGCAGCTAAGATAGCCTGCAAATACAATGAGGATAAGCGAACCTTCTCGCGAAAGGCGGTGGCTCTTAATTGAAGTCATCCTTTGTCTATTATACGCTTGTACTGTGAATGCCGGTAAGTATACCAATTAAGTACAAAAATAATTGGTGCATACATACATACATACAAACATTTGCACAAATTTTGCTGTAACAATGTTTTCTGAAAGGAATCTTATAATTTAGAGAATTTTTCCCAATGACTGACAGAAGAACCCCCAACCCAAAATTAACTTTATTTAACTCACATATAATATGCTTTGTTAATAAACGCTATAGTTCCCCTATTACTGAAATGGATAGCTCTTATATAGCCATCGGCCAAAAACTTATTAGCTTATTAAAATAAATTTATTTAAAATAACATTTGAGACATATCAATCAAGTAAGTATGGTACAGTTAGGTAGGCCTGTCTATAGGATACCCAACACCCCAAAACAGTGGACATTCGACTTTGGGTCAAATTTTGTTTCCCCTTTCAGAGCAATAGGCAACTTAATATTCCCAAAAGGTGCACTCCCCATATTGGGCGTAGATGTGAGGAAGAGCGTGCCAAAAACTTGGGACTGCCCCAGAATTAAAAAAGTTTATACAGAAAATTTGGAATTTTCATATTTTGCATTCATATATTTTGTAGGATAAATACGTTTTTATGTATTTTGGGAAAGTTGAGACATTGCCACAGGAGCAATTTATGCTGCAAATTTTAAGTCGATATCTGCAAAGCTAATTAGGTTGTTGGTAGTTTTATATACTTTCAGCTCTATTGACATTTTTGAATCTTGAAAAATTATATTTTAACAATTTGGGTGGTAATAGAGGTCATGGTAGTCTAGATCAATTCGCCTCTTTTCATATATGTACTTGTATAAACACTAGCTCTTCCCGTTTGTTTTGATTTCAAAGAATTTTATGCATAGTACCGTTTTCCTGCCCGTATGTAAAAAAAAAATGAAATAATGGTTTAATCTTAATACTGAAGGAAACAAGGTTTGTTTTGTCTTTATCTGCCTGTGTCTCAATCAGTACCATTATATGATATCCTCTCATGCCTGGAAGTGAAAACCAGAGGTCTAGCAGGCAGGAAGTGGCCAAATGAGTCTGGCTTTACTGTTGCTAGGACACTCTGGCCTTGCTTTCAATCAAAGAGAACCTCCGAGCTCCTAAACTTCAACAATAAAAGGATTCAGACGTTAACGGAAAGTATGACACAAGATGCAGGTTCCACATCATGACTTCTCTCGTACTTGTGAAGATGAGGAGGAACTGGAGAGCATCCAACACCTCCTTGCCCTGCTCCTCTTATAGTGGCTTTGCAGTGGCTCATATCACGAAGATTCGGTTTTGTGCTCTACAGTGCTGTTTTAGCATCACGAACAGCTGTTTTTTGTTTTGATTATGTGTCGCGCAACAAAAATGGAAGAAGAAGACACCTGACAATCACAAAAATGACAAAATTATCAAAATGCTGCCAACTTACACGGAAAAATTGCCCAACACTGCTTAGAAGAAACCAAATCTAAGCATATCAATTTGAGATTAGAATCTCTCATTCAAATCACATCTACAACAACAACCCCTCATTTTCCCTGTTGTTGTTGTTAAATGGAACTCGAATCTATAGTCGCAACTTCATAGATTCGAGTCTTAGCTCACTGTAAAGCCACTATTAGTAATCTCTGGGCCAACCTTGTACAGTTTGGGATTACCCCTAACCCCTCATAATCCTCATACCATTTCACGTTTTATCAGGAATCACAATGGACCATAATGCTTCTGGGTGAACTCGCCAACAATCGTGAGCGGCGTGTAGAACCTAACCTAACCTTATGCAACTTGTTAAACAATGTTATTCATGAATCCCTGAGGTGTACACGCAACATATTATTTGCCATGTGAGCAGCATGTAGATCCAATTCAAAAATGGACATTATTTGGCTTTGTGACTTATTTCTTATACAAGTATATAAAATCCGACTGTACGGATGTGAATGAACTCCCCAAAACTGATTGATTTAATTTTCTTCTCGCCTTTGTTAATAAAATTGATCTAATATTGACATAATATCTACACGCAAAGAATTATTGATTATTATTATTATTATTATATTATATGTATATGCAAAATAAATTCTGCCTTTTCCGGTGGATTTTAAAGTAAAAATGTTTTTAAAAAAAAAAAGTATGCAATTCGTTTCATTAGTATTCATTTGTTGTTTTAAAATTGAATTCATAAAATCGGTTTTTATTTTGCGTAAAATACAATATTATTAAAAAAAAGAATGAATCTCGGCAACAACGCCTTATCTTATCTAATCTTACATAAACCATCCATGGACCCACTCAAACACACACAAAATATTTCATTAATGTCGGCCCAGCCGTTTAGGAATTCAGCGTTAAAAATCCGTACAGTAGAATTTTATATAAGTATAACTAGCGAACCCGGCGTGATGTTAGTGCGTTCAAATTGTTTCTTCTATTAGAAACAGTATACGTATACAACGTTATATGTTCAACGGTGTAGAAGGTAATCTCTGCAGCGCCAAAGTGCATAGTCCATGAAAAAATATATGTACAGGCATGTGCCAACTTTCATGGTGATCAGTCAAACGGTGTCGGAGTTCATCGACCTCATACTTATGTACTCATGTACATATATGCGGTCATCCATTTTTATATAGAACTAGCGCGTTGCTGCGGCCCCGTCGTGATGTTAGTGTGCGATTTTTGTAGTCATTGTTCCTTTGCTGTTTTCGAATGTTCTCGTTTTGATAGAGTGACTTTCACACATGATCAAACATAAACCAAGTTCTATAGCAATGAGCTTTTTGTATGGTAGCATAATGAACTTACAGTAGAGTGAAGCTAAATGCACTTCTTATTAAGAAAATATGAAAATATATAAAAACTTGCGAATTGCAACAAAAAGGATAGCATAGAAACATTCTTCATGAAGAAATACATATACATGCCAACTTTCAAGCTGATTGGTCAAACGTTGTGGGAGTTAAAAGCCGTTAAACTTATTTTCTCGTCCTATTTCATATATAGAGTAGCGTACCCGGCGTGCTTTGCTATACTGTTCATTTTTTACTTTTTATAAATCAGATGAATCAAATATTAATATTGAAATAATTTCCAGCTACATTTGACAAAGGCGAGTTGATTGATTTTAAAATATCTACCAATTTCTCGACAACAGCAAATCCGATTCGCACCAATCTTAACTGAAACAATCTCAAGACTATGCTAGAGATTCCCTCAAAATTTCATCAAAATCGTTTGCGCCAAATGAATAAATGTTAAAAAAGTAAAAAACTGTCTGTATCTCCAAAGCTACGCCCCCTACCGGGTTCAAATCCATCATCCATGAGTACAACATCAGTCATAAGACAGATAGTAAATAATATTATAATTAAAAAAAAAAGAGCTTTCGGATAAAGATCTAATGCTACTGATGCAATGCGTACTGAAATACTTGTGCATATCAGCACCATCGGTAGAAGCCGAACCAAATGTTCATTAAAACGGCCTAACTTTTCTATGTATATAAAAGAAAGTTGTGTGTGATACACCATTTATAACTCAAGAACGGCCGAACCAATTTTAATGATGTATTATTTTTTGGATTCGTCTCCGACCCGAATAGCTGAATGACTATTAAAATATCCAGCGAAATCTATAAAAAACTACAAATAGGTTATGTTTGAATTGTAGCTTTGTAACTTAGAGCAATTCATTATTTCTAAAAATTGTCTTAGTAGCATGACCTAGCATAAGGCATACACAAAGTAGAACAGTGATCAGACCTCAAAGAAGACAAAGAGAAGAAGTAGAAAAATAAACAAGTAACAAACAAAAAAAGAGACAAGAGCACCAAAGATAAAATATGTATGCCAATAACAGAAAATATTGCAATGGTTTTTAATTTTTTGTTGTTGAAATGCTTCAATTCAACAGTTAAAGTAGAATCAAAACCATCTATGTGACTCCGTGAGTACAACAAAAAAAATCGTCAAAATTCGTTCAGCCATTATTGAGATATGCGCTTACTAACACATTTGGCGATTCGTTTTTATATACATAGAGATAATGCACCGGCCAGGTGTAAGCTTAACCATCTTTCCTTGAATTTGTGTAAAACAAACAAACAAGGATCATGAATAAAAAAAAAATTAAAATCAAAAAGAGATTTTACAAAGATTACTTGATTGATTTTAAAATAAGTATGTCTCTAAGCTTTATATGCAAAATTTTATCCACCAATTTTCGACAACAGCAAGTCCGATTCGCACCAAACTTTACAGGAGCACTCTCCAGACTATGCTAGATTTTCCCTGAAAAAATTTCATCAAAATCAGTTCAGCAGTTTCGGAATCCATAGGGAGCATATCCACATATATACATTCATCCAATTTTATATAAATTATATATGTAGATAAAAGAAAGAGATATGGTGAACAAGTAAATTATTGTTTCATGTTTGTAAAACATATCTATCTTATAAACTAAACCGACAATAAGGTAGAGAAGTAAAATTTTGTACAGAGTCTGCTTTTTTACTTAAATAAACCACAATATAAGCCGATAACCCAATCTTATTTTCACTACAATATGAAAGTTACAACCTACAAATTTGTGCTAAAGATGGCGAACTATTTAAAGTTTGTCGCATTAAAAAACTTTATTGGTTGTGTATCACAACTAAGACAACCCCGTTACAGTAAATAGCGCATTAGAAGACCCATTTTCTACGCTGGGTGTATGTAAGTATGTGTGCAAGGATTATTAAATTACTTTTGAAAGTTGAAGTGTGTCTGATACTTGTATTGTAATTATAATAATATATTTTTGTTTCAGGCTCTACTTGCAAAACAGGTTGCCCTCAATGTGAGTATTAATAATACATACGCACCCTAACTACAAAAGGTCACTAACTCAAAAAACACGATTTTTGAGCTAATGATGCAGAATTATTCGTTACATCAATTTTTATATTGTGCAAAAATTTCATGTTAATAACTTACATACTCTCCGGGTGAGAAGAGAATATTATATCGATAACGCTGTGCGACAAAAAATAATTGATTACATTAATGAAAACACCTATTCCTTATTAATTTGAGTATGCTGAACACGAAAATGCTAACGTTTTTCTTCTAACACGTACCATTTAAGTTATGATAGATTAAATTAATAAAGAAAGCTAAACAATGTTACTTATCAATCAAAAATTATACTTATTTTTTATTATTATGAATTTTATAAAACAAAATTGTAATATAATTACATATATATATATATATATATGTACATATATGTATGTTATTAATCTAAGTACGTCAGGTTTAAGCAATAAATTGAAGAAATGAGCCACATAACAGTCTGGGCATTAAAATTTTCTGATTCCGCACCTGAGAAATAACATTACATAGTACCGCACTACAACACTTCCCGTCTTTTATGTTACATGTTTTAATGCCCAGACTGTTATGTGGCTCATTTCTTCAATTTATTACTTAAACCTGACTTACTTAGATTAATAACATATACTTATATGTGTAGTTATATTACTATTTTTTTTATACAATTTTTAATCCATATATATATAAAATAGTAAGCCTTTTTGTGGCTGTGCACGCTAATCTCAGAAACGGCTTAACCAGTTCAAATGCGGTTGTCATTGAAGCAAGCTGTGTGTAACATTTAGCGTTTATTTTATCGAAATCGACCAACTACATCAAAAGATATTCATATTTTTAATTCTGTTGCCTACTTTTTGGCTGATTTTCGAATGTTTTTCTCTTTTGCAGCGCGGCAACATTAAACAGCTGATGATTAGGAAAAAAGTTAAAAAAATACACGTTTCCTATACCCCACGCGTACGAAGTCGTGGGGACAGCTAGTATTTTAATAAATTTTCTTTTTTCTTTTTTTTTTGTTGTCACACAGTGTAATTCGACAATTTGTATGTAAATTGTAAACTTTAAATGCGTTTTTATCGAAATGCTGTTTTTTGAGTTAATGACCTTTTGTAGTTAGCGTGTGATATTTCAAATTACGTTTTTATACACTGCTATTAAGATTTATATTGAAACGATATATCGGGCACCCCTTTGAAATACAATTATAAGTATATTAAATAATCAGCATTATGACAGGAGTCAAAGATAGTATTGTCTGTCCGCCTTTGAATTTGCATTATTTATATTTTTGTTTTGTAAGGAACAATTTGACAATTCGGATTGAACCTTTATAAGAATGTCCGGAAAATGTTTTTTCTGACGATAATGCTTATTATCAATGCCAAACAATTGTAATCAATTGTATTAAAGGAAAGTTTTATCTATGCTAAATTTGTATACGCTTTATAGTACTGTGTACATTTGACGTGTATGTGGGCCTTGGTAAAACCAATGTTATTGAAATTTTGTAATTTATTTATTTTAATATTATCATTTTCAGCTGATAGCGGATTACTAAAATACTTACCCGGAAACGTATACGAATATGCCTTCGACAGCATATTAACAATAGGCATTAATGCAGGTCTAGTCAGTGAATCTGACGACACCAGTCTTAAAGTCGTTGGCAATGCAAAAATTTATGTTGAGGGTAACTGCGGCTATACGCTCCAATTGGACGCAGTGAAAGTCACTAACACAAAAGAATCCATTGAAAAGAAAATATTGAAAAGCATTGAAGTACCAGTGCATTTCACCATTGTCAATGGAAAAGTTCTACCACAAATATGTGCAGATCCCAACGATGTATCATACTCGCTGAATATCAAACGTGGTGTTATTTCGCTTTTGCAAACAAATACAGATTCAGAGACTGAGGTAGATGTCTTTGGACAGTGCCCCACACACACATCTGTAACTAAGACTGGAAACACCGAGTTGGTGACTAAAATCCGTAACCTTAACGGCTGTGCATATCGCGAGGGAATCAAAAGCGGTATTGTGTCAGGAGTGGTAAATGAAAAAGCAGGCCTTAAGTCAACAATAATTCTTCAAGCTGATTATTTGAAAGAGGTAAAAATAGAGCATGGCTTAGTAGAAAGCGTCCAGTTGTTCGAAAATTACAAGGTTGCGGGTGCTACGAAAGGCAATTCCGATGTACATGCAAAGGTTGTAACCTCACTCAGACTAAAAAATCAAGCTGGCTCAACTGGCACTGCTCCAGCTACTAGTAGCTACGGTGTAAATATTATATTTCAGCAACAAGATTCTTATGCTTTTAAAAACATCGCAGCTCTTAAGCTAGCATTGTCTGAACTGATCGATTTAACCAGTGACTATGTAAAGAAGGACAGCGCCAAACAATTTGTTGAACTAATTCGATTAATGCGAAATGCTGATACAGATACATTATTAGAATTGGGCGCTGCCCCCCATCCAAATAAGGTACTCGCTCGCAAAGTATATTTGGACGCTCTCTTCCGCACAAATACTGCTCAATCGGCTAAAGCGATATTAAAGCAACTAAATAAACTAGGGGAAAAGGAGAAAATAGTTGCCATACTTTCATTGAACTTAGTAAATAATGTGGATAAGGAGACTCTTGACATAGCTGCCTCATTGCTGATACCTAGCGCTTCGAAAGAGATTTATATGTCAATCGGTAAACTGGTTTCTAAATATTGTTCAAATAATGACTGTTCAGATAACGTTGTTCAGCAGATTTCGAAAAAGTTCATAGACAATCTTAAGCACTGTAAAGCTAGTACTAAAAAAGAAGAAGAACGTATTATATACATTTTGAAAGGCATTTCCAATACTGGAAACTTAGCAAATAATGCCGCTGCTGCTTTAGCCACATGCGCATCTGTTGGTCATTCTAATCGAATACGAGTAGCTGCTATTCAAGCTTTCGCTGCGGTTAATTGCAATTCTGCACTGCGACAAAAATCTGTAGAACTTTTAAAGGACCACAACGAAGACTCTGAACTGCGTATTGAAGCCTATTTGGCTGCCATAAATTGTCCAACCGCCGAATTGGCAAATGAAATTGCTGAAATTGTTAATTCTGAAACAGTAAACCAAGTTGGTGGCTTTATTGCTTCTAACCTAAAATCCATTCGAGATTCAACTGATTCAACACGAGAAAACCAGCGCCACTTTTTAAGTAATATACGTATAACTAAACAATTCCCAAAGGATTATAGGCGATATAGTTTCAACAATGAAATTTCATACAAACTCGAAGCATTGGGTTTGAGCGCTAGTACTGACTATAAGTTGATTTACTCACAAAGTGGCTTTTTGCCGCGCTCAGCGCGTTTAAATCTTACTACTGAGGTCTTTGGTACAAATTTCAATGTGTTCGAAGGCAACGTACGCCAGGAAAACTTAGAAAGCCTTTTGGAGTATTATGTTGGACCCAAAGGTTTATTAAACAAAGATTTTGATGAAGTTGTAAAACTTATAGAAGCTGGTGGAGCTACTGCTGGTGGGCGCGCTAGACGCTCTATAGCAGATGATAGTGCAAAGTTTGGAAAAAAATACAAAACCTACGGCAGCAAAAGCTCTCAAGATCTTAATTTAGATCTTTCTCTAAAACTATTTGGGTCGGAACTCACCTTTTTAAGTCTTGGTGATAGCATCCCCAGCTCTCTAGATGATATAATAAGGCATTTCTCTGTAGCTGTTGATAAATCTAAGAAGGAGTTATCTGCCTTTAACACAGAATTCGTATGTCACACATTATTTTTAGATACTGAGTTTACGTATCCAACTGGTGTTGGTATGCCACTCGAATTCAGTGTCCAAGGTTTTTCGGCAAATAAGGTGGACTTTGCTGTTAATATAGATGTTGATGCAATACTCGAACAAAATTGGCAACGAGCTCAATATCGAATGAAATTTGTGCCAAGCGTCGATATTAACGTCAATGTCCAGATTGGATTTAATGCGCATGTTTTATCGACTGGCTTACGTGTCGGTTCCACAGCTCATTCAGCGACAGGTAGTGATGTCAACATTGCTTTATTTGATGATGGAAATAGTTTTAATGTTGATATTGAACTCCCACGAGACAAATTGGAGCTAATTAACATACGAGTTAATACAGAACTATTCGTAGCTGAGAAGGACAAGCCACTAAAGCCAATTGCATTGAAAGGTGTAAAACAGGACAAAACTACAACACAAAATGAGAACTGCTTTAACCAATTGGAGTTTATTGGTTTAGGGGTGTGCTTTTTAAGTTCTTCAAGTTTGACGGAAGCTAGTAGCGATATAAGCAGTAAAAGCCAAGCAGTTGTAGAGGAATTCCATTTGTCACGACCATTCAATTTCCAACTATACCTAAAGACAGAAAAAAAATATAATTTAAAAGGTACCCATGTATCACAAACACCTTCAGGAAGCAAACAATGGAAGCTCGATTTTAGTACCCCAGGCTCAAAAGTGTTGCACGATACTAGTCTAACTTTCGAACTAGGCACAAAACCAAGCATCTATGGAAGAGTTTCATTTGATAATCCGCAGTTCCATATCGGCTTAGAGGCAGGACTATCTAACGACAATAAAGAACTTGTAGCATATGGTCAATACGAACAAAATAATGATGTCAAGCGAAGTAAAATTGGTTTTATTAAAAATGGAAACGAATATCATCCAATTATTGAAATTCAGGACAATAATGGCATTACAAACAATATCAACGGGTATCGTGCCGATGGCAAAATCATCGTACATCAGAAGAGCGATAAAAAGTCACGCTATACGTTTGAAAATTTTCAATTAATCAACCCTGACAATGAACGTGTTGTATTGAATGGTTGGGCTGATGTAAGCCAAGCCTCATTGCAAACTGAGTTGCATATTGCTCCAGGCCAGCAGTCATACCTAGTAAAGAGCAACTTTAATGTCATGAATAATATATATGCTGTTGGGCTATTTGTGAACGACGAACGTTCGCCCGATAATGTATATGGCATTTCTGCAGAAGTTAGTGTAGCTGACCAAGCATATGCCATAAAATTAAAAGGCAAAGCTGCTTCGTGGACTATTGATAGCTCATCTGACTTAGAATACGCTAAATCAGATGGTACAAATGTTGTCACTTTCACGAAATTTGTTCAAGGAATCGTAGTCAGTGAAAAGAATAGGCCGTTTGCATCATTCAACCTAAAAACTTTATCTGAACTCAACAAATTCGAGCTTGCTGCAGAGGCAACACGTGAAAAAAAACTAGCATCGATGAATTTAAAATTTTACACCAACCAACATGTTCAACATGATTATGCGCTCGAAGCTAATATCAAATTAAATAAAAACTTTATAGATCTAGTGTCAAAATGCGATGTCAATGGAAATCTATTTGTTATTGATAATATACTGACGACTAGTTGGGGAACAATATTAACTGCTAAAGGCGAACTTGGGCAACGATTCAGCACTCAAGACATTCACATTGATTTGCAAGGTAGCACACAATTTCATAGCAAAGACAAACCAACTCAATGGTTGTTAAAAATTCTCGGTTCACCTGAGAAAACAAGCAGTGAATTCCGTTTGAACCGTGAAAATTCAGATTTAATTAAATTTACGGGTGAAACACAGCATCCACAAGATAAAGTATCTGGTGGCAAACTCAACTTAATAGTTAAAAATATTCTCACTGCTAAAAGTGACTTCAAATTTGCTAAAAATGGCAAAGGTGAACTATTTGCAACAATAGAAACTCAAAAAACTGAACCTAAGCATAAGGTCGAAATAGAATCAAAGTTTCACATACAAGCACCAAAGTACGATGTGGAAACTACATTAATTTTTGATGCAGATAAGAAGTTGTTCTTCAAAACCGAAAACATTTTAGATAAAACCAAATTTGCTACGAAGAATGTTGCAGAGTATGGTGACAAGAAAATTTCATTTGAAGCAAATGGTAATGTGAAGGGTGAGTGGCGAGCTAATGGTGAACTGTTGGGTAACTTCGCTTTAGTAACACCAGATGGTCGCTTAATAAATGGTAACATAAAGCGTAAGATAGTGCTGAATACCAAATCGGGGACCTCACAAGGCAATATGGAAATTCAACTAACTGATCAAGAATCAAGTGGCGGCAAACAGCGTTCGCTACTATTTAGTGGTAAGTTAGATCGACTGAACACAAAAACCAGAGAATTAGTGGTTAATTCAAAAGTAGTTTATTCAAATATTGAAGATAAAAAGTTTGAGCTAAACTATCAAATAAAACACCTTATGAAAGGGCATAGTAAAGCCATCGACTTTAGTATAAATACTCAAAGCAATTTATTGAACATAGTTCCTATTGATGTGTCATTGGTTATTGACGAATATAACAGTGAACATGCCATTGGCAGAGTGTCCGCCAAATACGGCGATATTTTGACAGCTAATGTTAATGGAAATTATAATGTTGGTGGTCATAGCACTCCAGCTTCATACGAACTGCAAGGAAATCTCCAAATGCCCGAATCAACTTTTAAAACATTTGAAATTAGTTCACATGGCAAGTTTTTAAAACCAAATCCCGAAGAACGTACTGCTGCGTATATTGTCGATATTCATGTTGATCAAAAGATGAGCGGCACTCAATTCATACGCCTCAATTCAAAATTGAAAGGATCAGAACATCAAGGCAGTTTAAATTTTGATATTGAAACAAATGCAATGAAGGGCCCACTTAAAGTTGAAGGTTTCTACCAACGTGACCAATCTGATACTAGCACAGGTGATGTCAATGTTAAGCAAAAATTAAACTTCAACTACAATTATGCCGAAAAATATGTCAAGTTTAATGGGGATGTAAACTATGCCGGAGCAGAGAGTATAACATTACATTATACACTGGACAGTAGTTTCGAATCAGCTAAAAAGCTTGAAGTCGACATTCGTGGACAAAAAGCGGCCGACGATGCATACCATATTACAGTGCAAACAACACAAAACAGCAAAAACTACAACCTTCAGTGTACCTTGTACCGTTCCATTCATAAGAAAGGTGTAAACGTACGAGCATCTTTACCCTCCGGAAATCCAATAGTTATTGTTGGCACTTTAGAAGTCTTGGGTGAACGTAAGGCCAAGTTAATAATTGATATAGAGCACATAATAGACTTAGATCTTAAATTTAACACGGAAGTGTCTTTTGAAACTATCGATGATTTTTTTATCATTGCTGACTGGAACTCAAAAAGACTTAAACTGGAAGGATACAAATTTGAACTTCGTGCGCAAAATAAATCAGTAAATATGCTGTTGAAAACCGATAAATCTATAATTTTTGAAGGCAGTGCAAATTACTCCTTTAAGAAAGAAAAAAACAAGTCTATAATCGAAGGCCAAGGCCAGATCAGAGTTCAGGGCAAAGCACAAAGTAGCAACTTTAAGCTTACTAGACAAGTTTTTGAAATGGTAACTGACAACGAAGTGGGTTTTTCTTATACATTTAATGGTAATTTGGGGCCGAAAAATGGAGTTTCCACTTTCAAAATAACAAACAAGGACTTTAATGTGAAATTATCAGTTTGTGAAGAAAAAAAACAATGCACTAATATCCAGGTTCAATCAATATTAACATCTGATGAGACTCAACTGGACTCTGCTCAGCATTTAATGCTTGTCTTGATCGATTTACGAGAACTGGGCTATCCTCACGAATTTGAACTGCATTCAAAAACAATACGTCAAGGTTTCAAATATGAATACAACCTTGATGCTAATCTTGCTTCCAACAATAACCTAAAATATCAACTACTTGTTAATGCACAGCCGACTTATTCAAAGTTACAAATGAAGCTGCCAAAACGTGAAATTTTGTTTGAGACAACTCAAAAAGTACCCCCAACAGGCCAAGTTACCGGACATTACGAATACTCCATATCCTTTTACGTCGACAAATTAAACAAACCTAACGAAGTTACTCGCGTTGTCGCACAAGTAGATGTGTCAGATATTGATCGTGTTGCAATTAATGTAAATGGGGAGCTTAAATTTGAACATCCTAAAATTAGAACACTCACAATTTCCGGCAAAATTGACACGAATCGAGATCACCACACAATGGATTCAGATTTAATATTAGACATTTTCAGTGTCCCTGAACAAAAAATTATAGCAAAGAGTAATTTGCGGAACACACAAAGCCACAATTACTTTAATATCACCTCCACTCAACAGATTTTGTCAAGTGGCTTGCAATTACATTACGAACTGAATAGTCATATAGGCCTAAATACGAATACACAAGAATTCAGTGCTGCCGCTGAAATACAGACGGGTGTAAGTCCCATAAAGGTTGGAGCATCTCTGTTTGGAAGCAAAGACCACTTAAATGTTGTTATTAATAGTTTAGACGAAGAAATCTTGCTCTTGGTTGCTAACCTTAACAAGGAAAAAAATGTATCCAAGTTTAACGCAAAAATGCAGTTGCTTGGTCTAAAACCTGTCGAGATTAATTCTGAGTTGGAGCCAACGTCAGCTAAGATTAATTTAAAAAGATCTGGGCTTGTTGAAGCTAATGTTGATCTTAAATTAGGTAAAGAGTTGTCTTTCAACGTGATTGGTGCAGATAAACAACTATTAAATGGTCGTATTGCTTTGGATACTGTTAATTTCCTACAATCAAATTACAAAAGTAACGACGAGGATGTAAAAACTTTTTTGGTAAGTTATACTAACATAAATAAACAAGTAAAAATATTTTTATATTTATAAATCTGTACTCATATACAGAATGTTGTCGAAGCCGAAACTAAAAAGGAAACCGAAACAGCTCAAATAAAGATCAATCAATATTTCGAGAAATTGCGTCAACAAGTTGATCAACAGTTACAACTGGCTAAGAACAGTAATCCAGACTTCACGACACTCAAGAACTCCTATAAGGAAAGCGTTAATGACATTATAAATGAGTTACAAGATGACCCCACACTGGCTCCACTGATTGAAGCCATGTAAGTTTTAGTAACAATAATAAATAAAATCCAGTTAATATTTATTATATATTTAAGTATTGTAGTAGTCAATAAATATTAGTTTGTTACTAATAGTACTAAATTAAAACTGTTCTGCAATATACGAGGTATATCCCAAAAGAATCTGACTTGAATTTACAACTTCGCTGCAAAATGTTGAACCGACCGTTGTGGGGTAACCAGTGGATCCTTAAAAATTGTTCGGGTACTGCAGTTACCGTCCTGCAGCCGTGTGTATTTCTTACCTGTGCCTTATTTGGGCTCGTCGCATTCTTTTTTTTAATCATCTTTATGTCGTCGTACTTGCGCCGCTTGAGTGCAATTTGCAGAACAGCTAAAAACGAGTTTAAAGAAAATCCTGATTCAAATTCGTCAAAATTTGTTAACACAATCCTATGAACGCAAATAAGGCACGTTGAGCGCTAAATAATATGTCCGACAGGTCCTGAGCTTATAAGGAGTCATTGGTTACGCTCATACCCTGTTGAAGTCGCTCCAACAGAGAACGGTGTTATGAACGCAAGTTAGATACTTATGGGACACGCTCATACATATGAATGCTTATAACCAAAGTTAATGTTTCGTTTTTTTTTTTTGTTTTCAGACACGCACTGTATACAAAACTTTCAAATATCTTTGGAGATGTTTCAAAGGTAGTTTTAGAATCTTTCGAAAAAATCCACGAGAATTTTGTCAAATTCAACGAAAATGTTCAACTCTTGATAAAGGACGCTATACTTCCAGCTTGGGAAAAATTAATGATACTTGCCGCAAAAATTCTGGGCGAAATTCGTGTTTCAGTAGTAAATGGTTATACAAAATCAATCCAATCAATACTTTCTCTACTAGAAAATTATGGCCCCATTCTTAAAAACTATGGAAAGGCTATTAACGAAGCATTGAAACCTATTTATGAAGTTGCTCAAGAATTTCTTAAAGTGGTCACACATTCAATTGAAAAATTGGTGGGTGAGCTTAAGGAATATTTAGCTAAACTGCCAACTTTTGAAGCTATTCGCACGGAATTAAATGAAGAAATAAAGAAATTGAAAATTGTGCCAAAAACCTTAGAAATCCTAAATAACATTTTTGATCAATTACACATACTACCTCAAACGCCAGAAATCACAGAGCTACTTAAAAAAATACAGGAATATTTAGAAGCAAAACTAAAACAGCAGTCATCCAACGATGATAAACTTCTCGAAGAACTTTTTAAATCTTTCTTAAAGGCTTTACGTTCAGTATTTGCTGCAATTGAAGCTAACTCACCATCCGCTGCAAGTAGAATCTCGTCCAACGATTTGAATTCATGGTTCTCAACAGTTCCTCACTCTGTTGATTTTATCAGTAATTTACCAGTGCTGCTCACCATGCGGTCTAGCCTAGTAAATTATCTACTAAATGAAAATTGGGATCAAGTTTTTACCAAAGACCTATTTAAATCATGGTTGTTCTTCCACGACTTTGAACTGCGTGGTCATTTAGCTGATGGACAGCAAATATTTACATTTGATGGACAACATTTCTCATATCCCGGTAATTGCAAATATATACTAGCACAAGACAGTGTTGATAATAACTTCACAGTTATTGCACAATTAAATAATGGTAAGTTAAAAACCATTATCATGACTGATCGTGATGGTAATTACATTGAAGCTGCTGACACTGGTATGCTTAAATTAAATGGCAACATTGTTGAGTATCCTCAGCATGATTCCGGCTTCCATGCCTGGCGGTTAATTTACACTATACACATGAAAACAGAATATGGCGTTAATATTATGTGCACAGTAGACCTAAAAGTATGTCATATACATATTAATGGCTTTTACACCAGCAAGACTCGAGGATTGCTTGGAAACGGCAATGCTGAACCTTATGACGACTTTTTGCAAAACGATGGCACTCTTGCTATTGACTCAGCTGCATTTGGAAATAGCTATGGTTTGGGTAAATGCAGTGCTGTTGCTTTTGATATCACGCAAGTGGAGACACAAGGACAAGAAGAAATCTGCAATGAAATTTTTGGCTTGGAATCGCCACTTGCTATTAGCTATTTAACTTTAGATGCAAGGCCATACCGTAAAGCTTGTAATATGGTTGTGCAAAAGGCTGCCGAAAAAGACAAAGAAACTTCGGCATGTACAATTGCGCTAGCATATGGATCTGCATTAAAGTTTCAGGGGAAATTCGCATTGTTGCCATCAATTTGTCTTAAGTGCAATGGTGCTCCTGGTCAACGAGATCTCGGTGAAGAGATAACTGTTAAAATACCAAACAAACAAGCTGACATAGTTTTCGTTGTTGATGTCAATGCTAGCCCAGCATTGCTAACAAATCTTGTTGCGCCAGCTATTAGTGAAATACGTGACACACTCAAAATACGTGGCTTCGCCGACGTTCAAATTGGCGTCATTGCATATAACGAATCCTTGCGGTATCCAGCTCTTCTTACAAGTAACAGTGGTAAAACCAACTACCAAGGCAACTTTGCAGATGTGCAACTGAAAGGACCCAAACAGTTTTGCGATAACTGTATTGCACAAGTGGTCAGTGAGAAACGCCTTCTGGAAATCTTTAATATACTAGAGAGGGTCATAAAAAGCATAGTGCCTCAATCAGATGAACAAGCTTTCAAACTGGCACTCGAATATCCATTCCGAGCAGGGGCAGCAAAAAGCATAATTGGCGTGCGTAGCGATTCATTGGATTACCAGAATTTGGTATGTTCATTGAATTCTAAAATGAAAAACAAATCTTTTTTAAAGTTATACTGTGTTAACCCAAACTTTCCTCTTAATTTACAGTGGAAATTTATCCGGGCGCACATTATGGGTACAGTGACTAAATTTGATGGTGCCTTTTTACACTTACTAGCGCCTGTGAAGGGACTTTCTTTAGAAGGTGTGCCCAGTGAAAAATTAATTGGTATGTTGTCTTTTCACCATTTAACTAACTTTCACGAAATTATTATAAATAAATATTCAAGTCAATTGTCAATTGCTGGAAAAAATTGTAAACTGCGCAAATATACGCCTAGTATGTGCAAGAAGTAATAGTGGTCAAGGTTGTATATATCACTACATAGTATAAAGCAAAGTGGAAATTCAAGTTTTGGATACTGATTACTTCTAAACCATGCCACTGTTTTCATTTAATGACAGGTTTTCATGTAAAATACATTTTAATTAATTCTAATTAAGACATTGTATGTAGGTTATATAGGCTTAGAGACATTTTTTAAAATCAATCAAGTCGTCTTTGTTAAATATATCTTTTTGGCAATTCTTTGGGCGTCAATACTAAATCAATTACATTCAATTGTTGCACAATATACTGCAAACCTTAAAGTTGTTTAAATCAATTATGCCAAAAATGGACGACTTTTTATATAGGTCGTAGAACAAGAAACCCAAACAGTCATCGTTTATTTCAGAAAGATGAAACCGATGAAGAAATAGAAATGGGAAATGGCTGTCCAATGCTCCCGTGCAAAGCAGGGATTGGTCTCTAGTACATAATAAAATTCATATGTATATTGTAATTAGGGTCTTTACGAGTTCCTATAAATCGCACAAATCGCAAAAACTTCGTGAGCTCGTTAATTATGTAACAGTTACTCATGATGTAAGAAATGTATTATTGTACCATGATTGTTATAGGGCCCACACATGGTCAATCATGCTTGAATCAATCAAGAAGGATATAAATAAATTTGGCTTGAGGCAAAAATATCAAAATGAATATGACTTTGCTCAATCACCGCTCCAATCCCTCAATCACCGCCACACACGGTCCATCATGCTTGAATCAAGCCAAATTTATAGATATCCTTCTTGATTGATGAATTGACAATGAAGCAGTTGTCCGTAATAGATAGGTGAAGAGTACCATTGACAGGAGCATTAGATGACGGGGTAGCCGTTAGCATTTTCCTACAGCGCACCGTCTGAATCCCGCCTGCTACTAAACTTAATGCGGATATTTATCTAATGATTTCAGCTCATAATATAGTCTGTTAAACCGAAGTAGAGATTACTTTGTTTGTAGTTTATTTAATTTTGTTTTCTATTCTCAATCTTGTTTCGGTCTTTTTAGTGTACTACTTTTAAATTATATTTTTTGCAATTGGGTTTTTTAATAATATATAACAATCTTTCTTAGACTTTTAATAATCTCAAAATCTAATAATATATTACAATCTTTCTTAGACTTTTACGCAATTAAACTTTTTATTTGATCGGAAAGCAAATAATTGATATAATTTTATATTTTCTAGGCTTCAACTCACGGCTCGTTGCCACTATTGACGGCAAGGATAACAAAAAACGTGCAAAGTTACAGTTTCATAATGATATGGGTATCGATTTTGTGCTTAATAATGGCGGATGGATCTTTAACACTCAATATTTTGACAGTCTTAAATCACAAGATCAGAAAAAAGTACTGTCTCAAGTCACATCTTCTATAGCCGATACTCTTTTCAAAACCGAAATCGTTAGTGAGTGCCGCTGCCTTCCTACACATGGACTACACGCTCAACATAAGTGTATTATAAAGTCTTCAAATTTTGTTCCAAACAAAAAACCTAAAGCTGCATAGAATTATTAATTTTAACAGTCATTTAAACAAACAAATCAATTTATGGAACAAATAAATAAATAAAATTCAATAATATTCTATACTAAGGCATTTGATTCAAATAAAGATTAACACAATTTTTCTTCTTAAATCATTCATTATTATGATATAAGGATTGTCAAAGTATATGTAAAACCAGAAAAAATGTTATCTTTGCCTACGCCAAAAATGTAATACTCTTCACGCTCCTGTGAAATATCATGCAGAAGTATATTAATGATTTCACTTACGTTTAGGGTAGAATCAGTGTTCATACAAATTTCAATACACCAATAGTCGCATGTAGATGGCGCATGACTTTAAGTATGAAATATGTGTTTTATGTAGATAGCACATAGCCATTGTGTATTGCACTCATTTTGGGAGCTTTACGATCGTGAAATTTACATGGTTGGTGAAAATAGATCAGAAACTTATAGTGTCCAAATGTTAGTTCGATAAGACCAAAAAAAAAGTTTATCTAATAAGAACATTGATTTTAATTTGGGTTTGTATGGAGCTACTCATTCTAGAGATCCGATTTGGCGGATTCCGGCAAATGTGAAGCCTATGGTAAAAAGATACCTTCTCTAGATGGCTCATCATACCGCTTGGGGCAGCACGGATATCAACCATAGAGGTGATTGTCTATTTAAATTTATCAACTCTCACAGACTAAAAATACTGAACGTAGGGAACAAGCCCACATTTGGAAATAGCATTAGGGACGAAGTGTAAAACATCACCCTATGCTCCACCTTTATTACAAACTTCATTAGAGAATGGCATGTCTCAAATGAAACTTGTCTTATCATCTTCAAATCAAATTTGACATTGACTTAGGACTAAAAATCACAACTACGTATAGACAACCCAAGTCCATAAATTGGGATGCCTTTCAAAGCTTCCTTGAAGATAAAATGGGGTATGCACGAATATATTGTATCTGCTATTATTCTAAACGTACCATCTAACATGTCCCGAGAAGAGAAAGTCGGGGAACAGACTTACAACCTGGTGGAATAACAGGCTATCAAGACTGCGGAAAAAATCCAGGAGGCTCTTTAATAGGGCAAAGAGAAATGGTGACTGGAACGAAGTGCCCAATTAGGGAACCTCTTATATTTGGCGAAAGATTCCCTTCTCTAAGGAAGTGAAATATTTAGGTGTCACACTTATAAGCGATCTGGTAACCCCAATCGTTCATAATAGTGCATTCAGACAGAGCAAAACTCGCACGAGAACTCGAGTTCAAATTACAACAACCACAGGGAAAATTAACGAAATTTGTAGCTGTTGTTGTAGCTCAGAACTCGAGTTCTCGTGCGAGTTCTGCCAGAAGTCGCATGGTCAGTCTAAAAAGTGTTGGTAAAATTTGGACTCTTTTATGTGATTGTCGATAGTCTTGTTCTTTCTTTTTGTTGCGCGGCAGTAAACAGCTGATGATGGCAGATAATATATTTAAGGAAAATATTAATTGTAATCTTTTAACAAAATTCGTTACAGGAATGAAAAAGGGAAATTCCAGAACTATGTGCATATACTGCAAAATGTTCTAAATCATGTATTTTTCACAAAATTTAAATTTTTATTTCTCACAATTGCCACAACGTTCCAATTTGCATTTGTGTGTGTAATGAAAACAGAAACAAAACAAAAAACAGCTGCTCAGAACTCGGTGACAAAAAACGGGTAACCAAATTTGCACAATCAGAACTCGCTGTCAGAACAAACTATAATAGTCGGTTTAGACTGAAGGAAAAATCAGATTTTTCCATAATCAGGTAAAAAATCTGATTATTTGGCTTTTTTTCTCTTTTTTCTTTCCCCGCCAAACATAAAACAGCTGATGATGGCACATAACATTTTTAAATAAAATATAAATTGTTAATTTTTTTAAAAGATTTTAATAAATTAAGTATCAGGAATGAAAAAGGGAACTGCAAGAACTATTTGCATATGTTGCAAAATGTTCTAAATCATGTATTTTTCACAAATTTTTAGTTTTAATATAGCCAACATGCTCGGAAAGTACCACGTGTATGTATAACCAAAATAAAGAACAGCTGTTCCGAAGACAATTGTATAAAATTTGAAAAAATCTACAACAAAAAGGAGGAAATATTAAGTGTAAACACTTGATTAAAAATCAGGCAATTTTAAACAGCCTAAACCAATAATTTGCTAATAAAATTAACATTATTTCCTCCTAATTTGAAATTGTTGTGTGATGGCAAACAACATCATCCATCGCATTAAATATGTGAAAAGAAATTTTTCTTCATTTAGTAAAGTTTCAAATGAATATAATTGTTAATTTCGAATCGAAGGGTTGCTTCTGCTTTTGGTCACCAGCGCAAGTCGAAGCAGCAGCGAGTGATTTGATTTTGCAAGTCGACGTCAGTCGCAGTCCTCGTTTTTATAATTTTTTATTTTGCCTTGCTTCTGCTTTTGGTCATCAGCGCAAGTCGAGCAGCAACGAATGATCAGAATTTGCAAGTGGGTACACTCACACACAAACAATGTGTGCAGATTATAAATTATAAGATATGCGTGAAGAAGCAACCAGCAAAAGCAGAAAACCGTCGCCTCCAATTTCTATCGATCGAAAGCAGCAAAATCAAAAATCATAAAAACGACGACAGCAACTTGACGTCAACTTGCAAAATCAAATCACTCGCCGCTGCTTCGACTTGCGCTGGTGACCAAAAGCAGAAGCAACCCTTCGACTCGAAATTAACAATTATATTCATTTGAAACATTACTAAATGAAGGAAAATTTCGTAAATTTTTATTTAACTAACCTGCTCGCAAGTACCACGTGTGTGTATAACCAAAACAAAAAACAGCTGTTCGTGATGCAAAATATCCGGTGTGAACGAAAAACCCCATCAACGTGATGTACATTGGTGTAAATTGCATATTAGACTCGAATATAACAGACAACGAAGATGATGATAATGAATTCGAAATTCATGTTCAGGGACCAGAGGAGGAAGAGGATGACGAAGAAGAGGAATATTAAGCTGCACTTTAAGTATATTTAAACTTGTAGAATGTAAATAACATTATTAAAATATATTTTAACTATTTCATTTTAATATTTTGTGATAAATAAGAAATAAATAGGTAATAAATTAACTAAATATTTTTAAATAGATGTCTTATACATATATGAATAATATCCATAAATATCATTAATTAACTATTAAATAACTAAAGTTTCCTAATAATTATGATACTTTAAATAATTAATTAACTTTCTCAAACGTACTATGTATTAACTTCCAATGTTGACCTAGCGTTATCATATATGTATGTATTGGCTTAGCGCTTCCCACTGTTCGCACTGTATCTCCATAACGGTTAACTATATAGTAAAATGTAGAGAATTTTATGCTCTACAACTTTTGTTTTAACATTAATAGTCATTAAAAGCATAGGAAACAAGATATTTGCAAAAAACTGATTTTGGTGACCTTTGACCTTGAATATCTTGACTGGAGCACACCACACGGGCCTAGACTTTTGAGGTAATGTATAGAATGCCAAAACAAACATGTGTACCAATTTTCAGCTTATGTGGTTTCATTCCGCAGAAAAATCCTTATTTGACTGGGTTAATATGGACGGAAACATTTTACTGCCCATACTATTGCGAGTAGTTCTTTCTCAATCGTAATTAGTTTCATGTTTATTCATGGTTCTTGATGCAAAAGCAATAGGGTGTCCTTCTTGAGAAAGGACTGCTCCGATTGCAAAGTTGCTTGCGTCTGTTGTTATTAAGACTTTCTTTGAAAAATCTGGATACCTTAGAATTGGCGAATTTGTTACAATATCTTTTAGTTTTTCGAATACAGATATGTAATTTGGGTCACACAAGTTAATTGACTGTCCTTTTTTAAGATATCTTGTCATTGGGTATGCTATTTTAGCATAGTCTTTTATTAATATGAAAAATATGAGGATATCATGCATGTAGATGGTGTTGAAAATGTCGTTTTTGGCCTATCCGTTTCTCTTACCAGTATTTGGTGGAATCCCTTCGCTAAGTCGAGGGTTATGAAATATTGCACTCTACCTAATTTATCCAGTAGAGTGACTAAATTTAGCATTGGGTTCTTGTCATCGATTGTATTTTCATTAAGTTTTCTATAATTAATGACTATTCTGCACTTCTTTTTCCCAGAAGGGGAAACCCCCATAGGGGGCTAAATTATGGTATTACTTTCCTTTATTATATTCTGTTGAATCATTTATTGTATTTGTCTATTGATTTCTTCTTCATAGATTTGTGGATACCTATATATTTTAGAATACAAGGGCCTATCGGTTGTTGTTATGATTTCGTTGTGTACGTCGTCTGCATGTATGTCAGCATCTTTGAAAAAAATGTCATCAAATTCAAGTAAAAGGTTTGTTATATTGTCGAATTGTTCCCCATTCAGGTGATTGAAATCAAATTCGTATTTGTTATCGTTGCCTTCGACCAGTTGTAAGGCGGTTATAGTTTCTATATAACGTAGATAGTTGAATTCCTCGAAGTGCAATTTAGTTCCTAGAATTTCAACATATCGTAATTCGTTGTTTATTATTGCTTTTAGGGGTATTAGGAAATTTTGTCCGACTATGCCAGAATATCTGTCATTATCGAAGTCTATTAAATTCCACAGAGTGTGCCCTTTCACTTGAATTGTTTAGGAAATGGAGTAGTTAATCAATATTTGACGGTCTTTATCCCGTTAATAGTCTTATCAGTTAGGGGTTTGTTTAAAGGTTTCTTTGTATATATTTTTTCGATGGTCCCGGGTTTTAAAATACTAATGGTTGCCCCAGTATCTATAAGGCATTTAATGTTTTGGTTGCCTATAGTTATTGTAATTACGGGTAAATTACATCGGGAGGCGACATTAAAAAATTTACTTCTTCCTCAACATCAGACTCAGTTTTTTCGATTGTCTGTACTTCTGCAAGTTGGTTTTGCGGCCTTGTGTTGGTATTGTAATTGTTTATACTTCGATTTTGGTTATTATTTGCATTATTGTTTGTATTTTGATTTCGATTACTATTATTGTATCTTTGATTTCGGTTGTAATTGTTTGTGTTAATTGGTTGTTGTTTATTAGTGTTGTTAGTATTGGAGTTGTTGGTTTTAGGTTTTCTATGCATAAAGTCAATTGCAATGTGTCGTGCTTTTAGCATAAATTGAGAACATTTCTTTTAGTTTCATTGTGTCATTGTGTTTTCATTGATCTTCTCTATGAGATACCCATGAGATCTCTATTTACACACCATGGAGAATATAATGGCGTTTTCCTATCCTCTAATTCATATAATATGTTAATTTCGTATTTTGACTTTTCAATAATATTAAATAATTCTCCTAGGTTACTTACTTTTCTTTCTCGTAGCATGTTCAAAATGTCCGAGAAGGTCTTTCTTGGCCTGAAGTGACACTTGATCATCTTCAACTATGTCCAAGTTGCGTTTTCTGGCAGTTCACTAGTAATGAATGCAGCATTCCCTCGGAGTTTCTCGTTCAATATGATGTTAAGTCCAAAGCGTTGTAACTCAATGTTGTCCGCACATAACGTCATTGCTCGGTCAACCGATTTTAAAAACGGTACCTTTCGTTATTTAAGGGTTGAATTGATCTGAAGTAGCCAAGGACGTCTTTTACTGGTAGTCGTAGAGGATTACGTTGTTGTTGTTGATCCGATGTCTCCTGTTTCCTGGTTAAATTACTCAAGTGAGTCTGCAAGTTGATAGTGTCCGTCTGATTCTAGCGCTTCTATCATACTTCTAAGTTATACCTCTTTTCCTTGGAGTTGTAATTGCTACCGTCGTTTCCTCTAATGCCTGAACTTTATCAAGTAATGTTTCGTCATTTACTTGAAGGTCCAGTCGTTCCTGTTGTTTCTTTACCGTCTCCTCCAGCATGTTAATTTTTTTTTGATATCAGCTGATTGTGTGGACTTAAATTAATAATTTCATTGTTTACAAATGTGAATGTGCATTCCTAACTACCTTAAAATTGGCACTACCTTGTATTAATATGATACAATAAAAGAAAGTAGAGACAGTAGTTTACAGCTATGTGGTTCTCTCTCAAGAATGTACTTACGCTCTTCTTCTTCTTAATGCGCTAAACGCTGCACAACACTACCATATGTTGTTATTTATGTTTTTTCAATTCATATACGTAATAATGTACATATTTAACTGCCTGAAAATTGAAATTTGTGTATAAAATAGAAAAGTTGCTGCTTTGTTTACTAATTTTTTTTTTATTCATTGTTTTGTGTGTCATTCACCGTATGTTCAACATTAAATGCGTATTTTTTTTCAGCGTTTTAGCACACTGATATACTTATGATATACTTATAAAGCCAAAATTGAGAGTGAGCAAAATTGAGAGCGTAACAGGCCAAAATGTCGCTACCTTGTTTAATTGTATCATGTTGTATTATTGTATCATGGCTCTGTTGTATGTTCACTCGCAACGACAACAACGACGACACACCCGAAGAGAGAGAGAGAGAGAGAGAGAGAAAAACCTCTTCGGCTGGTGGTCGGTAATTCGGTCAGTTGTTCGAACGCTCTTCGTAAAAACTCACATCAGTATAACATTTTTTATCACTCTCTTACTCATGCATAAACATATATTCACTACGCTGCAGATGAACAAGCCAATGTACAATGTGTCTACGACTCTCCCCCGCAACAACACATTTGATTACTGTAAGGCTTTTTTGGACTTGCACCTCCAAATTGAAAATGAAACATCAAAACTAGGTCAAAAAATAGCAGCAGAGCTTCAAGGTCGAAAATAGCAGCAGAGAGCAGAGGCCAACAAAATAAAATAATTATCATTTTCCCATATTTAAAAATTTTAATTGCTTAGAGAGATAAAAAAAATATTTTTGTTATCAAAAAATTTTAAATTAATTCAGCAAATCGAATAAAGTTAACTTGTTATTTATTTGCAAATGACAAAAGGAAATTATTACTCGAATTGGTTAAATGATGTATTCTACCCTCTTTCTTCTGTATTTTAATACGATGCCAAAAAAACGGATATCCAACCACATGCTAAATTTTATCACTCAATTTTTGTTATTTTACATTTTACAAATAATCCTCAATATTGTCTTTTATAGTGCATTCAGACAGAGCAGAACTCGCACGAGAACTCGATTTCAAATTACAACAACCACAGGAAAAATTAACGAAATTTTTAGCAGTTGTTGTAGCTCAGAACTCGAGTTCTCGTGCGAGTTCTGCCAGAAGTCGCATGGTCAGTCTAAAAAGTGTTGGTAAAATTTGGACTCTTTTATGTGATTGTCGATAGTCTTGTACTTTCTTTTTGTTGCGCGGCAATAAACAGCTGATGATGGCAGATAATATATTTAAGGAGAATAATGATTGTAATTTTTTTGTAATCTTTTAACAAAATACGTAGCAGGAATGAAAAAGGGAAATGCCAGAACTATGTGCATACACTGCAAAATGTTCTAAGTCATGTATTTTTCACAAAATTTAAATTTTTTTTTCTCACAATTGCCACAACGTTCCAATTTGCATTTGTGTGTGTGTAATGAAAACAAAAACAAAACAAAAAACAGTTGCTCAGAACTCGCAACTCAGAACTCGGTGACTGAACACACTATTAAGGATAATTGAAACGAACACAGTCTTTTATTGTAGATTAGAGTTCACACAAACACACAACACAAACACAGCTTTTTTTTATTAAAAAAAACATTGATTTCATCACTTTAAGATGATTTTGCCTTAAATTTGAATGTGGACGTGTACACGAAAACTGTTTGGGCATTGGGCAAGCCTTGTGATTTGGATTTTCCGATTTCCAGGCTGAACACAAAAAAAACTTTCAAAACGATACGGCCGTTTTCGAGATACGCGAAATTAATTTATAAAATTATATACAAGAATTGCTCGTTTAGATAACATACAGCTAATAGAAGTACGAATAATAGATTATTTATTGCAATTTCTCTAATTTATTTCAATAAATTTACTTTTTCTACTTCTTTTGGAATTTTGAATTGTTTCTTTAAATTCAACTGGCAGTTGTGTTTGTGAGAACAGCTGATTTGCCAAGTACAATCACAATTGGTCGTTCACGCAATTCAACTCGACAAATCTACCAAAAGTTTATCATATTTTTCGACTTGCGACGTTGTGTGAATGCTCTATCAAGTATAAACATACATCTTTTTCTTGGCTTGCCACCGTGTAGGAGACCCCTAAGATTTTACGAATGTCGTTACAACTATACAATTACCCAATGAGTACTTTTGTCAGTAATTACTTTCAATTAAAAAGGAAAATAATTAAAATAATACAAATTAATATTGGTTTAAAGTAATACGTAGTTTTGTAAGTACTGAAACTGCGATATTATCTATTTCCATTGATTTAAATAATCAACTATCATTTTGACAAAACGTTATACTTATTTATAGTTTCATACTTACATAGTTCAATATATTGACATCAATTTGCAGAAGCAAACTTGTGGACATATTGTATTAATAACGCAATCAATTTTACAATAAAACAGTTTTACAGAAATGGCAGACAAATACAATAGTGATATTCTTCGTGTTGCCGTTGCACAAATTTGTCAGACCATTGGGTATAATAATACTCTGTCGGCACCATTGGAACTTTTGCAAGATGTTCTTCACAAGTTTTTGGTGGAATTTAGCCGTGACTTACATATTAAAGCAGAACATGGTAGTGGAAATTATTTAATTTCTATATTCATATATATGAAACAATAATAAGTATAAATTTTAGCTAACCGCACTGAAGCAAATTTTAAAGATTTGTTTCTCAGCATGAAAAGCCTAAGTATTGATTTTGGAGATTTACTTGGCTATATAAGCAGTGTCGAGCCCGTTCCGTTTGCCTTTGATGTTCCGAAATACCCTGCACTAAAAAGTTGTAGTTTTAATTTTTTAAAACCTGGAAGCAAGGAAGTACTAAGTCGTCCAGTTCACATCTACGGATATTTGCCACCTATGCTACAAACAGAATCAACACCACATGGAGCTTCGTTTTGTAATAATAGTTTGGATGATGAAATAGTTTCATCCGGATTTGTACTCGAAACAGGTAGTGATGTTACTATGCTCTCTAATGCAAACGCAGGGTCAACAAAATTTGGGAACTTCAATACTTCAAATCATGAGCAAGGGACAAATGTTCTTACAAAATGGCCAGTCGATGCTAACTTGGTAAAATCAACAACAGTAATAGATGACAATGGTCTTCCAACCCGGGAAATAAGTAGTGTAGTTATGACCTCAAGTGGTTTAATATCTCCAGCAATAGAGGGAAAACAGGCTGATGCAAGGATTCCTGATATAATAGGTACTTAGTTGTAAAAAGAATCTAAGCTGATTTTCCATAAAAAAATTGTCTATTCTTTCCTTCCTACATAAATTAATATTTTCAGAAAGGCTTCAAGGTCTTGATGCACCACCCCCAATTCCTGTTTCACAACCTACTACTTCTGTACTGAGTGATATCATTGACCATCAAAGTTCAACTTTGTCGACAGAGTCTGGTACAACAATGAATACATCTAATGCAAAGCTGGAATTGCCATTAAAAGATAAATCATCATCTAAAAATGATATAGATACCTCTGTATCGCCAGACGTATCGTATTTAAAACATATAAAGAAAGGGAAAAAAAGACAGAGTAATGTAAAACCAAACATAAATCCTGATCTGGCAATAAAAAAAATTGGTGTAAAAACTCATCGCAAAGCTATAAAAATGCTTCACAAACTTTCTAAGTCAGTTAAAAATGTAGGAATGGAAAATGCTTTGGATATAAACGGC
The DNA here is from genome assembly GCA_037043315.1 of Amiota communis. Classification (NCBI taxonomy): domain Eukaryota; kingdom Metazoa; phylum Arthropoda; class Insecta; order Diptera; family Drosophilidae; genus Amiota; species Amiota communis. Next base: position 184,723 of record JBAMAV010001500.1, on the reverse strand, counting down.
ATAAATGATAAAATAAACCCAGATTTAATAGCTTCATTGCCAGTTGGATCAAATGAGCGCATGCAATTGGAAAAACTTTTAAAGAAACAAGTAAAACAAAGACAAAAAATTTTAAAGCAACAAACAGCCAAGGAGGTACTAGACGAACAAAAAGGTTATTCAAAAAACTGTGGTAATACGGCTCTTATTGAAAAAAAACAATTAATGCTTCAATCTCTAAATGATACAGAAATTGAGAATTTTAATACAGATGCACATACCATTCTTACAAAATCACCTAGAGGTGGAACAAGTACTAATCCTTTGTGTTTACCAATAACTTCCAACATGACCTCAGATTCATATGTTGAAAAATCGCTTACACAATTAGCTAAAAACACAACAACACAAACTAAAGGAGATGACAACAAGGACGTGAAACTTTCGAATGAACCAGATCGGAGCAAACTAACTATATTTAAGAAAATATCAAAGCCAAAAGCTACAAAATCAAGTTCAGCTATCGCTTTGAACTCGTTTCAGCCCGATTTTAGCAGCTCTCACTTAATGCAGCCTTTAATAAATTTGCCTTCTGGTACTACTATAACTCCTGCACCAGTTTTACCATCAAAAGAAGCGGAAAATTCAACATTCAGTGACGTATCTATTTCCTCCAAAGTACCGAATTTTTCGGTTTCTGGTATAACTTCTGGCCTCGTTTATGGAGAAATTTCTAATCCACAGCCGGATATATCGCTTAATGAGTCAGTAAAGCCAAAGAAACGCGGACGAAAGCCTGGTAGTAAAAACCAAGTAAAGAACTTTAGTTCATCTGTAACAAGTATACCCAAAAAGGCTAAACTAAATAAAAGGTTTAATTTAGATCCAAATTTGGTAAACTGTGATAATATCCATCCTATGGGTTCTACTGAACCATTAAACCTAACAAATTTAAACCAGATAAATACTTCTATGTTGGACATGTTTAAACACCACGAAAATTTATCCAAAGGGCGAAAAGAACGTAAAAAATACAAATCTAAATATAACCCTTTAGGACTTTCACCATGTGAATCTATTATCAGTACCACGAGGACATTAAAGGAACATGTCGAATCAATCAACAAGAAACTGTTAATGGATACGGTTCTTAAACCAACACGTATAGTACATACTGGAGATCATGAAGAATTTACAAAAGCATTGTTAATGCCCCCTTCAAATTCTAAATCATCACACTTTAAAAAACAACGTCTGTCTCCAAAAAAAAGTTCACCAAATGTGAGTCACTCTTTTGCATCACCAGCTGAAAGACTTACTGTTCCAGCTTTATTTCACAACAAAACTCCAAATATTATGCCATTAATGCCCCTATATCCGTTTCCATCAAGACCTGGACTTATTCCCTCTGGTCCGGGTTTTTATCCTTCAAGTGGAATGGCAACGTTTCCTACAAATACTACAGGTGTAACTCATTCAAATTTATTAATGCCTTCATTCCTGCCTTTCACAAATCTCAGCCAAACAAATAATGGGAAAATGTCTTTTCAAGGTAAGAAAGTACTTTCAATCAAAGATTTTAAAGACATTATTTAAAAAACATTGACTTTCAGAAAACAAAAACAATGTTACTGAAAATTTAGAACTACCAGAACTGCACACAGATCGAAATTTTAATAATGTAGCTCCGCTTATTTCAAATCCGAGAGAGTTTATAGAGCCAATTCCTCAACCACAAATATTATCAAACTCTATGGAACCTATCAAAATGGATTCGATTACAACTTTTGGGAATTTTGAAACACCTGAAAATTTGAATACATCCAGTAATATTGGTCCCAGCCAACCGGTGGGAAATTTGCAAAGTTTCATTGATTCATTAACACGTAAAAATAATTTAATGCCTGCTGCTACTGGAAATGCAGACGATCCAATAGAAGTTTCTGATGATTCGGGTGACACACCAAATAAAATCGAAGAAGATAAAGTTTCGGCAACAAATACTACGATAACTACTTTTCGCAGCAATTTAATACAACCACTTCATTTGTCCAATGCATCTTCAACTAATATCGAACATAAAATTTCTCCAAACAAACCACCTTCTAGTTCTATAAAATTTAAAAAATCAAAATTGTGTCCAAACTTGAAATCACCAATACAATTATCAGATTCAACCCTTTCTCATCCTGCCTTCAATCTTGAACTTAAATGTTCTGATAAATTGAGTTTAGCTGGAGGTGCTGATCTTATTCCACTTTCACGAACTCAAAATGTTTTAACATATCCAGGAAGTATTGGCGTTCCATCTAGCATCGAGTTTTTACCGCAATCTATGCCCACAAATAACATAACCAATTTAAGCGCTTCTCAAATTTATGAAGGCGTTACAATCACGCCCACAAACACATCTTTTGCAATTGATTTGAAAAAACGAAAAGAACACAAAAAATTAAAGAAACTGAAGGAAGGAAAAATTAAAAAGAAGAAAGACAAAAAAGATAAATCGAAAAACAAAGATAGATTCGACGACAGACATATTTATAAACCCCAAATGACATCAAAAGATATTGAAAAAAAACTAAAAAAGGAAAAAAAACGTGAAAAACAGGTAATTTCAAGTTGTATATACTTTTTTGGAGTAATTCACTCTTTTTCATTTCAGCGCATGCTATTGAACACAAATCCATTTTTAGACTCACCAGTTCCAAGTACAAGCTCTGAAGTTTTAGCCAGTAATATTAACAAAGTAATCGACCTAGAGCGAGATATATCTGTTTTGAATCCTGAATATGTCAAGTCATCCAAAACAGTAATCTCACCAAATCAAGTACCTAAAATCACTTTAAAGATAGGAGGAAATAGTAAACCTTCCACACCCCAGCCATTTGAGGATGGTAGTGAAAGTAAAGCTCAAATGACCGATCAAGAAAAGCGAGCTCAAACGCCCGAACTTGCACGATTCTCTCCACTTGTAACAAGGCCTCCTAAGCCAAAACAATGTAAGCAATTTAACACTATAAGTTTATGGAAAAAAACTAACTAATCGTTTTAGATGAAGTGCTAACTTCAGTAAACGTGGGGTCAAATAGCAGCGGAAACGAAGGTCTACCCAGTGTGTCAATAGTACCTACGCCAACAACATGGCCACCAGGTGGTACACTTTCTGCAAGTTCTGTACTGCTTCCACAACAGCTGCTCAATACATCGAAACATACAATACATGCAGTTGGAGTTAATAGTAACACAACTGGGAATGCCCCTAAATTGGATAGTACACAAACACTTCCTCAAGTTCCAGAAACTAATCGACCATCTTCTTACGTAGATGACGAGGGAAACAGAATTTGGATCTGTCCCGCCTGTGGAAAAGTCGACGATGGATCGCCTATGATTGGTTGTGATGGTTGTGATGCTTGGTACCACTGGTAAGTTAAAATCTTTATTTCTATCCGCTTGTAGCTTTGTTTCAAATACCGTTATTACAACTGTTTTTGAATGACCAAGTCATTTTAACAATATTACTTTAAATTGCTGATAAAAGTCCATATATATTCTGTAAGTAGTTATAATATTCTGCATATGTACGCTCTGTAGGAAAAACATCCAGAGAAATTATTTTAATTTAACCGCGATTTTTAAATTAAATACAAAGGTCGTTTAAATTGATTTTCTACTTGATTTTCCGCGTACGCATTGGTACAAGTATTATGTAACAACTCTAAATGATTAGTAGTAGTAATCATACTATCATACTCTTTCTTAAGTACCATATGTAGTACAAGTGCAAGTGTATAGTCTCTATACTTACTACTATTCTATTGTGTTTATGTTAATTTGTTTTTGTTGGTCGTTCCCTTTTTCCGATTTTTGCATGTGTTTCTATGCTTGTAACCCCTTGTTTTTACAATAACGGCTACAAACAAAATAAATGTTTGCAATATTAGACTTTAATTTAATTTAGATCCAAAAATAAAAATTACTAACAGATAAATAACAATTTCTATCATTATTTCTTAAAGGCTCTGTGTTGGAATAATTGTTGCTCCAAAAGACAACGAGGACTGGTTTTGTCGAGTATGCATAACAAGGAAAAAAGTTCATGGATCCGAGAAAAAGCGGAAACGCAACAAAAAAAAATAATATAAATTATTTATGTTATAATCAAAATGTAATGCAAATTTTGTACAACAATATAATTCATTCGTATTGCATAGTTAAATTATAAAATAAATGTTCATTATTAACTGATTTAGGCGTTTATCTTATTATTTTCATTCGGTTTTATGTATTTTTCCCATAATGATCTCTTGTTGTGTGGTAGTTATTACGGAAGACATCTTTTCATAAGATTTTGAAAAATCAAGCTTAAGCAATGGAGATCAAACAGACAGAAGCAGCTAATTGATGATGTAATCCTATGGCTTTTATAGGTATATATCACCTTATTTATACTTAATTTACCAGCGACGTTCACACCGGACGAAAGTAAATGAGAATTACCCAGTAGTACTGACATCTTAATTATCTGAAAATCAACATCCAATAACAAAATGCAAAACATTTATTTAATTCAATATGTAGTTTATTTTATTTCACTATATATGTGAGTAACAAATATTTAAGGGATTGATAAAAAGAGTTGTCAATAGGAAAAAATAGCTAGAATTATTACAAATTGTTTATATAAGTACATTTATAAAATTACAAGTTGAAACTTTTTCATTAATTCTGCACTTGTATCGACAAGTGAACATAGTACGTTTTAATAAAACTTTGGAGTCTTCTGTGCGTATTATTTTATACCCTTCTACATAAATAAATGAAAAGATAAACTAGTAAAACAGAGTTTGCTTGAATTAATTCAACGCTTCACTAAAGTTGAATAAGCTCCCAATCAAGTGAATGATATTGATCAGATAGACAAAGAAAAACAAAATTATATGCCGCCAGATATGGCAATAAAATAATAATGATACATATTAATGTATGTGTTGTATGAAATTTGTAACAGCTTTTTCAAAAATAACGACTCTTCTATTACCTTTTCTTACATTTTTTATGAATCAAAATTATCAGTCGATTACAATTGTTTTTTTAGTTCCTTTAAAAATTAAATCAAAGGTCCAAGACATAAATAATAATAATAAAAATTATTGCCAATAATCTGACTAACTTGTTTACCCCTTGCGAAAATAAGATGAAATTTCATAGCTGTTTATAAATTGCAAAAAGTGTTTAATCTGAGAATAAGATATAAGAAGAAATTCAATATTGGTAATGTCAATAATGAATAGTCATAGATTTTAGTGGAATGCACCCTTTCAAGAGAAGTTATTAAGTTTAGCATTTTATTGTAGTAATGAATTTGTCCAATCAACTTAATCTGTGGCACCAGATCCACCTGAAAAATTTTTGTTAACGGTATGCGTATTCCTTTTAATGTTGTTATCTTCATTTGCGCTTAATGAATTTAGATCCGTTGCTAACGGACTGGGCGATATCGTATCATTCGTATCGCGTTTACTACTGTTATTAAGCGAATTGATATTGCTCCCTCCTTTTTTGAATCCTACAGACACAGAGACACTGCTTTTGGCAGAACTTGGCGAAACAGTAACATCGGATGCTGGACTGCTATTACTGCTACTTAGTGCCATACGTTGCATCTGTCTAATAACGGTTGCTGCATAGTACGCTTGCTGCAAGTAGGTATGTAAATAAAATATTTAAATTGAATTAAAATGATTGCTAAAGCATTAATAACTGATGCTGAATGATATGTGCTTATATACTCTTATACCTTCGGCAGAACTTTATTAGACTATTTATAATTTTTCCAGGCCATCTCTCGAAAAAATAGGTTTTTTTTTTAGATTTTTCTAATTTCTACATACAGGTTGGTTGAAAAGTATTGAAAGCGACACATATTAACCAATAGGAGAATAAAAATTTATATCGTATATTAACATTTCATCTTTCATTTGAACACTTTAAACAAATTATTTTGAATGGTCACTTTATTCTTTGTTTGCAAGACATTTGAAATTGACAGGTCAGCCTATTTGTTTGCAATGGAAAACACCGAATATCGTGCGGTGATTAAATTCTTAGTTTTGGAAGGTTTATCAGCAACGGAAATCCACAAAAAATTGGTGGAAGTCTTAAACGAATCTGCTCCATCATTTCCAACTGTACATCGATGGAGTTTAAACGTGGTCGTACAAGCGTTGTAGATGATCCACGTAGTGGACGTCCAAAAAGCGCAACAACACCAGAAATTGTTGAGCAAGTTTATGATATTGTGTCTAATGATCCATGTTCCACTAAGCGAGAAATTGCTGATACCATAGGCATCTCAGATGAACGGGTACTCTACATTTTAGTTTGGAAAGTTAGTGCCGCATTCCTTAACAATTCAACAAAAACTGAATCGAAAACAAATTTCTCAGCGTAATTTGAAGCGTTTTAAGCAAAATAAAATAGATTTTTTGAGTCGTTTCATAACTATGGATGAGACTTGGATCTACCACCATGATCCTAAACTGAAACAAGAACGTTTACATTGGACTGAAGCTGGTTGTTCAGCTCCAAAACAGGTGAAGTCAGAACGATCGGCAAAAAAGGTTATGGCATCAGTTTTTTGGGATGCAAAAGGCATTTTGTTGATTGATTATCTTGAAAAAGGTAAAACAATTTACTCTGATTATTATTGCAAACTTTTGGATCAGCTAATGAAAAAATTGGTGAAAAAAGACCCGGTTTGCACAAGAAAAAAATCGTTTTTCATCAAGACAATGCACGTGTTCACACAAGTGCTTTGAATGGTTAAATTCAATGAATTAAAAATCGAATTGATTGAACACCCACCGTATTCACTAGATTTGGCTCCCAGCGACTTCTACCTATTCAGAAACTTGAAACAATTTTTTCGTGGAATCGCTTTTCGTCGATTGAAGAAGCTATTGCAGATGTGGACCGGTATTTTGCATAGCTTTCGGAAAATCAATACAGAGATGGTATAAAATTATTGGAGGATTATTGGAATAAGTGCATTGAAGTTGAGGGAGACTATATTGATTAAAAAAATTAATTCATTTAAAAATTATCATTCTTTAATTTTTGCTTTCACTACTTTTCAATCAACCTGTAGTATTATTATTAGTATTATACTTATTATTAACTTGAATGCATATGTATTAAGTGTAAAAAAGAATAGCATAAAGTTTACTTATTAGTTGCATTTAGTGGTAAAAAATGTTTATGTCATATTCGTTTTCTTATAGGAATGCGCAAAAAAATACATTTTGAGAGATTTCTATTTTTCATCTATTTTATTTCTAATTTGTGTAACTGAAGTATTGTTGCTTGTTTTTGGAATAAAAGCATTCAAAGGGTATTTTAATTGGTTTTATACAGCTATATATTCTATAATTTATATATAAAATTCGAGGGTACAAAATTTTGTGACTCTTTTTCTCCTAAATAGCTAGACCAATTTCGATACATTTTTTTTTTTGTTTTACTTATGGGGTCACCAAGATGGTTTATGCTTCAGTTGGACAGGTGGAGTAGGTGGCGCTGTTGTCGAGATACAGGTACTTTTTTGTAAAATTTTTAACATTTTTTTATCTAGCGCACACTATACTAAGCCGATTTTAATAATTTTTTTTTTTAAATTTAAATTTTTTAAATTTTTTTAAAATTACAAATGAATGCTAGTGAAAAGAATTGCATACTTCTTTTTTTCAATTTTTAACTTTTAATATAATATTTTTAAGTATTAAGTAAGTATTGCGCTCTTTGTTTTTATACTCTTCACGGGAGTGAATAGTATTATCAGTTTGTCATGCAGTTTGTAACACACAGAAGGAGACATCGTAGACCACATAAAGTATATATATTTATGATCAGCTCGATGAGACGAGTTGATTAAGCCATGTCCGTCTGTCCGTCTGTATCAAAACTAGTCACTCAGTTTTTGAGCTGTTTTTTTTTACCATACGCAGTTCATTTGTCGAATGAGCCGAATCGGACCACTAGGAGCGGTAGCTCCCATACAAACCCCCATTCATTTTCTTATTACAAAAAGTTTTTTGTTTTTCGACGTATCGAACTTAAATTTGGATACTATAAGTTTCTGATCTACATGCATCAACCATGTAAATTTCATGATCCTAGGATTACCAGTAGGGGTACCTCCCATACAAACCCCCACTTCAATTAATGTTCTTATTAGAAAAAGTTTTTTGTTTTTTGAACTTATTGAACTGAAATTTGAACACTATAAGTTTCTGTTCCATATCCATCAGCCGTGTAAATTTTATGATCCTAGGGTTACCAGCAGGGGTACCTCCATACAAGCTCACATTATATAGAGTATAAGTACAATAAAAATACAATGCCACTCAAACTGAGTTCTTTGTTGATACTCAAAATGTGTTCTTTGTTGATACTCAAACTGTAACAGAGAGAATATAGTGATTCTAAGAAAGGAAGGTTGGATGCAACCCGGAGGAGCGTGAAGAGTATTACATCTTTGGCATAGCCAATGATAGCCTTCTTTTTGGTTTGTTTCTGTATATGATATTCATTGAAAGCGGGGCAAGCGAGAGAAAGTGTATTTCGTGTTTCGTCGGCTATTATGCGATAAATAACGACAGCAAAACTCTCTCTCTCTCTTTGTTCATTGTATGAAAAACAACAATTAATATCGTAAACGTCATTCTGTCTGTGCAAACTAATCTCAGAAAGGGCTTAACCAATTTAAATGCAGTTTTCACTGGTGTATTGTAGAAAGCTTCGCATACATTACACAGCTAATGATGGCGGAAACTAACTTCCTAACTGTTACAGTAATAAAATACCATGCGCACGAAGTCGCAGGCACAGCTAGTATATATATAAAATCGAAAGCCTTTTTCTGTCTGTGCTCGCTAATCTCAGAAACGGATTAACCTATTTCAATGCGGTTTTGACTGGAGTATTGCAGCAAGCTTTGTGTAACATGAAGCGTTTATCGAAATCGATCTACTAAATTAAAAGATATTTCATCTTTTGAATACCACACGTACGAAGTCGTGGGCACAGCTAGTATTAAATAAAAGTCTTCAGGCATAAAAATATGCATTTTATGATACGCTGAGCTACAAGCAGTTTATATAAACAATGTTGATATTCTGTAAAGCAGTATATATGTTTTCTGGCAATACAAACCTTCCATCGTGACTTGGCGAAATTCTTTTTTAATTGCTCTGAAACAGTACCATGAATGTTTTTGTTGCTAGCCTCATTTCCGGATATCCTGTAAATATATTTTTATCTTAGTAGTTAGTGTTTTGGGATCAATATACTTATATGCACATATAAATCGGATAAGTGCGATTCGGACTTGCACACGAAGGGTTCCGTACCATCATACAAGATTTAACACTATGTGCATTTTAAATACTTTCGTTGGACGTAAAGCCTGTACCTCTGTCTGAAGACTTTTGCTTTTTTGTCGCAAAACTAAAATTTTCAATCAACGACTTCTACAAAAAATTAACCAATGTACGGAACAAAAGATAAAAACATGGTTCTTGTATGGGGACCCCTTTAATTGTTGTACTTTATTTTATTTATGTAATTTGTCGTTGTAGCGGCAATTGAATTGCACACTCTGTGAACATTTTAACTGTCTACCTACTACGGATCATGAGCTCACTGACGGACGGACACCGTAGGCTTCTTAATAGGGTCCCGTCGGCACCCTTCGGTTACAAGAAAGCAAGAACATGAAACAAAACAGTGTCTTGCTAGCAGTTTCAAAGAGGATATTTTATATTTATATAGCACATATCGTAGTATAAGTTAGATTTATCTAAAAGCAAATTAAATAGCTTATGTATAAAAAGCGTTTAAATAGTTTTGGTTTTTAAAGACTACTATATATGAATTTTGTGAGATTCTACTGTGCGTTTTGGTACGAAGTATAAAAATGTGATTGACTAACTTATTTGTATTGGCATACTGATCCAAAAATTCTACATCGTCGTAACTTTAAATTGGTTAATTACTAACTCTCAAAGAAAATTTCGAGCTTCACCATTTTACTTACCATGGATGACCTAACGCCTGCTTGCATGTATAGCGCTTCTCAACTGGGACACACATCATATTTTTTATAAAATGCTTAGCTGAATCACTTATCTCGTCCCAATATGGAGAATCAAACTCAAATTCACCTGAGAATAGAAATATAAATACTTGCTTACCTTTTAAAATTAGTGTCGAACTACCCAAGTTGCATACCTTTTAAAATCTGTGCAAATAAATTGGCATCATTTTCATCATAGAAGGGCGGATAACCACAAAGAAGAATATATGAAATAACTCCTATGCTCCAGACATCTACAGCTTTACCATATGGCTTTTGAGCCAAGACTTCAGGCGCTACGTAACCGGGGGTTCCACATGCGGTCGCCATTATGCCAGAATCCTCCATTTTTGAAAGACCAAAATCACTGATCATTATTTTGCTATCGTCATCTGGACTAAAATATAACAAATTCTCGGGCTATCTTGCGAAGAATACATTTTTTGTCATACAATGTGAATAAAGTGGGAAAGATTTGTATTACCTTAAGATCCCTGTGAACTACTCCCTGTTCATGCATATAGTCTACTGCCTCCAAAATTTGCCGAATTAAGTTTGAAGCGTCTTTTTCGGTGTACGAACCTTTTTCAACAATACGATCAAATAGCTCACCACCCGTGACACTGAAATACGAAGAATTATCATTTGTTTTCAAAAATCATATATTGTTGCGTTTCTCTTACAGCTCCATCACCAAGTATACTTTTGACTTGTCTTCATATGTTTCCAAAAGTTGAACTATGTTGGGATGGGTTAATCTGTAATATTGTTAAGAATTCATTATAAAATTTCTAAATTAAATGAATGGACTACAAATTTCTAATACGGACACATATATATGTACATTCATATTAAGTTAAGCCCTGAAAATCAGTTGATTGTTAAACCACGCCCACTTTTCATTTTTAAAACGATTCAAACTTTTCATTCCTCTTCTATCCTCAAGTCAAAACATATTCATACACATTTCTACATTTATAAACTTGGTTTGGGTTCTGATCAAGGGTTACAACTCACCGCGTTCCATTCGGATTGTCTGCATCGAAATTATTTGCACTGAACCTACATTAGAAAGAAAGCGAAATAAAAAAAGAAGAAATGTTTGTAAAAAATTAAACTTAAATCAAAATGTAAGTGAATTAATAAAAACGTAACATAATAAATGACTTTATAGTTAGAGCAATTTAGGTTGAAATATAAATACACATAAAAGGAGGATGATAAAGACAAGTTGAGACAAGGGTTTATACAAATGAAAGAAATTTAAAAAATAATTATAGTGCATGTATAGTTAAATCATTTGGTACTAACTTAATTATAGTGGGCGTGGCACTAGGTAAACAGCATTCAAGGTTCAAGTAATTGAAAACAATATGTACACACTCATCAGATATACTTATAAAAAATTGGGTTTTTCTAGTTGTGTTGTTTAATGTTCTCATTTTCAGTGTACAGGGTCTGTCTCTGTAAATCAAATACTGCAGTGAGCAAATTCGTAAGAAGTGGGTTTCGAAAAATGTTTGAACGAAGTAAGCGTGAATCCATGTTTGGAAGTGCGCGCAGAGAAAAAGGATAAAACATTTCAAAGCACATGTATGCAGGATAATATAAGTTATTAAGCATATGCTTTATAAGTTCATAGAAGGTTTAATTGTCTATATGAGTCGTTTGAAAAATTTCGGACCTTATTATGAAGATGGCATTACATAATAAAACCGTTATAATACAAAATCATAATAGTGTTTGCGATATTTCTACGTATATTCTCATATTTCATTTCAGATGCTCAATTGCTGTTTGCCGGTCACATCTGTTGATGTCACAATATAAAAAATATAGTAGTCCTCCTTACAATATAGCATAGTTATGCAAGTACTGGATAAGTTTACACTCATAATTTAAAATAATAAATTAACACTATTATTAATGTTTTTTGTTAAACACTATTATAAATGTTTAACAAAAAAACAAACTTAGGCTATCATCAAAATTTACATAACTTTTGTTTATTTTATTGTACATTCTTTTATTTTGAATTGAATATTTTGTATACACTTCTATAATAAAAATCAATTCATCAACGATTATACATCACTTTCTAAGTTTATTTATTTTATTATGTCCTTAGATGAGTCTACCATTTCCTAGTATGGAAGATTTTACCTTTATAAATATGAATATTTGGTACATATCGGTTCATACGATAGCTATGTCTTCCAATGGTTGACTTGAGGGATTACGGACATAGCAAGATCAATTTTATTTGTGATGTTAATGATCGCAGTTCGTAATTCCCCTTCTTACGGCAAAGTGATAATAAAACAAAATAATATGCTGTAGAGTCTCGCCGATATTTATGTCCACATATTCACATAAATGTTTGTAATATCAAAAATAGCACCAAAGCTTCACGTTAACAGTAAATTTAGACGGTAAAAAAAGTATTTAAATATAACCTATTTTCTTTCTCTGAGCAGTTATGTTGCTAAGGGTTTTAAATTTAACAGAGAACATTTCTGACAACTCTTTACAAGGTTTTTATTTATAATAATTAAATAATGACACGATTATCAATCAATTCCTTGGCTTGACATTTTTTACAGTTTTCTATTATTGCTATTCAATTGGACTCAACTTTTTAGTGATATTTTTGAAAATGCAAATATTTATGTGAATATATGTATATGTGTAGTTTGTATAGTTTGTGACTAACAGGGTATATATTTCATTAAGTCAAAAACAGAAATCGGTTGACAAATGCATGTCGTCCAGTTGTACTGTTAAGTGGATACTTTTCCAATTATTACACATCCATGTGCAACGGAATAATTTGGCAATGTAAAATTTCTGAAATATTTATATTTATTGCATTTTATAAATCCAATAGAAAATTAGTTTCTAAATCTGTGTATTTTATATTCATAAGGTTCTACATATCTTATTTATCAGTTTAGCTTTTGATTTAGTATATGTACATATATGTTTTATAATCAACATTGTATGGTACCCTTGTCTACATTGCTTATATAATTTATACTATAGTTCTTACATTTAGGCAAATTATTCAAAAATGAAAATAAAAATACTTTTTTACCTTCTTAGAACTCGTATTTCATTCTCCAAAGACTCTTCTTTTCCCTTTAGAGCTTTTTTATCAATAATCTTAACAGCGTAGTGCTCACCCGGTGACTCTTTGCTCTCGGCCAGTCGTACTTCAGAAAAGGCACCGCTGTCAGCAGATTTATATTTCATTTTAATATACTTTTTTTAAAAAAAATTTACTTACGTTCCCAGAAGTCCATGAAGATTATATTTTTCTTCTATGGATATTTGTTTATTTAACTCTTTGCTCTCCTTTGTTTTTGATTTCTTCCCGGAGTCCTTCTTACCAAAAAGAGGCATTGTTTATTACTTGTCCTTGTTTTTAAATACTTCTATATTTTTTATAATACGATCTAAAATCGTTTTGTCCAGTTCATTATCAACAACATACGTGACACACCTAGACTTCAACCGTTTAGTATTTTCACCTAAAATAGAAACAATATTAAATTCACAAACACTGCGCACAAATTCTCAAAATATTAAATGGCACATACACATGAATATAATCAATTAATTGTTATCAGTAAATTATATTTCAAAGTTTAAATCTGCGAGGCATTTAAAGTATATATTTTATTATATTGAGTTACTTCTGTTCATTTAAATATTCTCTCTCAGCGAATATGTACATATATTAGAACTATTGTAGCTATACATAGTACTCTTTGTATACTAGATTTATTATGTACACACGTTTAAGTTTATATTGGCAATATAGAAAATTTTAATTTTTTGTTTACTTAATCTCATATGTATGTATTTATATACATACATGTTTCCGATGACACACATATATACTTTTACATCCATTTAACCGCAAAGTTTAAAAAAAGAACAATATCGACTTGAAAATTTAATAAACGGAAATTTTTATATCCTTGTTTTAATGAATAAACAAACTGTTTTCGATGTACATATGTAGTATGTTTATTGGCAATTCTTATACTGAAAGCGTAATACTACTACAAAATATGTATGTACATACATACATTTGTTCATATGTATGTACATATGTATGTATATAAAATGAATAACATTGAATATTTGAACATAAACTAAATAAATATAAAACCAAAGTTAAATATCCCTAATAACAGTAAAATATCTGCATCAATTTTTTATTTAGTTGTAAAAAGGATATGTATTTTAATGAAAATGTGAAAACGTATTCTTTCTCGCATCGCAAATCGATTAATTTCTTCCAATTTAAATCTTGTTCGAAATTGATTTTTCGTTTGAAGAGTTCTGAACAGTTTCTAAATACACATATCCATTGTTTGTTGTGTAGACGATTTTTTTTAACAATTTTTTTTTAACTCACCGATATCTCTTTAGCTTTGTAAACATTTTCATTAGTTCAAGAAATCAACTTTAAGGTTTGCAAAATATACATAGCTTCCAAAAAACAAAAAAATGAAGAGGTGAAAACTCGTTTGTTTAAAAGCAACGTGTGTACTTTGACTTTATTAAATTTGAAAGGTCAAAGTAATCACCTTTTTTGCGGCAGGGCGGGGAAGAGAGTAGAATAAATTTTTGGAATTTGAGAAAGTAAAAGAATTTTGAGAGAGTAATAAGAACCTTGTGAGAGTAATAAGATCATTGAGAGAGAGCAATAAGAACCTTGAGAGAGTAAGTTTTTCTTTTCCCAAATCAATCAGAACGGCAATAAGGAAATAATTTGATAAATAATGAATTAAACATTCACACATTCAACGTTCCAATTTCCAATCGTTGTTTTAGAATATCATATTTATTCGTTAAAATTTCCTTATGGCCACATTTTTCTATCTCGCCATCTCGCCATATTGTTTTCTCATGTTTTGCCATCTCACTCGCACACCATGCTAATTTCGATTTTCAAATGTAGGATGCTTTTATATACACTGCACATGACTACGCTTTATGCTGCTATATTTCGATTTTTCGGCTATTCCTTTTTGGTTTTACCGAATTCTAGTTTAAACGTCCCCCGTAGAGGCGAACCTTTACAGGTTTAATACAATGCAAACGATTTATATATATATATATCATCATCATTATACATACAAATATAGTATAAAGCAAAGTCAAAATTCCATAAAATTTGGATACTGCCACTGATAGAATTTTCTCCGAAAGGATTTCATGTACAATACATTTTAATTAATTCTAATTAAGACTTTGTATGTAGGTTATATGGTTGCTTAGAGAAATTTTTTTAAATCAAACAAGTCGTCTTTGTTATACATATTTTGTATTAATTCTTAGTGCGTCAATATTATATCAATTATACTTTCAAGTGTTGCACTATATACTGCAAAGTTTGTTTTAAATGAACGATATGAAAGTTGTTTGCATAAATTATGCCAAGAATGAACGACTTCGACAGACGTTTGCTTCAGAATGATAAAACTGGTGAAGAAATGGAAATGTGGAAATGGGAAATTGCTAATGGGGGACTGGGGTCTAGCATGATACTATAAATTTTTTATTCTTTTCTACATTAATTTGTCTCTTTTATAAGAAATATATGTGAAACCCAAGTACAATATATCAGCACATTTAACCCATTTAGGAATAAAAATACATTGTGTCCGCCATTATATGATAAATAAGCACACAAGTAAAATGTTTATTGGGTGCCTCTTTAACTTGTGCTCATGCGCGTGATTGAGTTTCACTTTTTTCTTCTGCGCAGTTACTGGAAAGGAAGAAAGTCTCCACTCAAATATTTTACTTCCGATGTTGATGACACTGTTCTTTCTCGATTTCAATTCAATGTGAGTACGACAATGGCAATAGAAACAGTTGTAAAAAATTAAATTTTAGCTGCTGATAAAAACTACATTTTTAATTTTAAATCGCTTAAAGAAATTTTTCAATCATCGAAATGTTGTAATAAAGTATTGTATATTAAAGTATTGTCGCAGGTGATGTCAATTTGAATGTGCAAATTAAGAAGTGCCACTATTATACAATACAAAATCAACTGGAAATAAAATTGCAGTGTTTCTGGGATACTTGGACGAGTACACATGTAAAAGTATAGCAACTTTGTAATATTCTCTATTAATATTCCAATAATATGTGCCTTTTTATATATATATATGTATAAAAATAGATAATACACACAATAATTGTATATATATATGTATATATACATTTATTTAATATATATACTTACATACACATATTAAGTGTAGAGAAATAACTAACCCAAGCCAATCAAAACCCTGCCACAATATGAGATTACCAATCTACAAAAAATCGTAATACTACGAAAGAAGTACTAAGGCAGTCCTATCTACATATTTGTGTAAATACGTATATAACACATACAGACAACTTTTATTATATAAATTTAAAAAAAAAATTGTAATTGGTCAAGTGATGGTGGGAAAGGTTTAGAAGTTTATTTCAAATTAGTTGTTGTGGGTGCGTTTCTATAATCAATTTATTTTTAAAAACTTACATACATAAACACTTTAAGCCTGATGATATCATCATAGAAAGCTTCGAGGTGAGTTAAGTTGAATTTCAACTTCAGAAAAGAGTTTTCATAGATTTAATTTAGGTATTTTGAAAGAAAATTTTCTTTTTATCGATTTAAATTCTTAAAGCAACACGATTATATGTACATATGTATGTATGAGTGTATTCATAGGTATATCAAATGCATGTAAAAACCCACACGACATAGTTATCTTTTCTGAACGATCGTTAAGTAATATGTACATCATTACCTGAACTGGGATAATTGCATCTGTCTTAAACGAGCTTTGCGAAATGCAAATAATTGAGTTTAAAAATTTTTAAATTTGTTGTTAACATTTTTGGCATTATATATTGTATCTTCGAAATTAATTACTAGGGATTAAGATGTCTTTAATTGTAATAATATTACTCAATTTTTCTTTAAGATCTAAATTAGTATACTGGAATGTAAGTATTATTTCTACACTGAATTTAATTTAAAGTTGTAAAATTATTAAACTCACACACACACACTTATTTGCATTTTCGTGGTAGAAACTGCTAACGTAATTTTTAATGTCCCCTTTGTCATCTGCTTAACATTATCAGTGGGTGGCAGTACTATTTGTCAAAAATTAGGAACGACTTTTCTTTGATTGTTCGTCTTACCCGACAGACATTTAGCTAATTTTCTTACTGCTGATGTATTTTATTGATCTGTACAATGTAACAACTTGTACATACTACTTTTATATAGTTTAATAATACAATTTTTCTGTATTTCCGTTTCAGAATACACGTCCAAAAATATTGATAGTCGATGAAAGAAAGGGGTTTTCATATTAACTGGATCTCAACTAACTTTGGTAAGGAATTTATTAAAAAAATCGTCGTATATAAATAAGATTGCATTATATTGTAGTATCAGGCGACCGAGCTTTGCTCGTGTATCGGGTTTTGTCAGAATATGTATGTAGATATGTACGAATCACATTTATATTACTACGTAATTAAAATCAAGCTATGCAAATTAATTTCATAAATAACTTATTCTGATGGACAAATCACATCATATTGTATGTATATGGCAGTTCTGCACCATTCAACAAACACATGATCAAAGTTCTCTCATCTTTACAGCCATGTGCCATCTCATTTGCACATCTTGATTCGGATTTTCTGTTTTTTCGGCTGTTCCTTATGGGTTTTCCGAATTTTTATTTTTCTTAAACCAACCAAGTAAAGAAAGCGAGCTCAAATAAACAGCCAGATCGGTAGAGCCGTTTCCGAGATACATTATTTATATATTATACTAGCATAGCCAGGTGCGCGTCGCTGCGGCCCCGTCGTGATGTTAGTTTGCGATTTTTGTAGTCATTGTTCCTTTCTCGCTCTAATTTTGTCCACGCTAATTTTTTACTACTAACGAAAGCAAGCATATTTTTATGTTTCTTCTCAAACATTAACAAACAGAAACGGGGTTCTGTAGCAATGAGCTTTTTTCTATGGTAGCATAATGAACTTACAGTAGAGTGAAAAAAAAAAAATTCACTTCTAATTAAAAAAAATATGAAAATATATAAAATCTTGCGAGTTGCAACAAAGTGGATTGCATATAACCATTCTTCATAAAAAAATAAATGTATATGCCAACTTTCATGCTGATTGGTCAAACGTTGTTGGAGTGAAAAGCGGTTAAACATTTTTCCTCCTCTTATTTTATATATATAGATATAAGCTAACCGCTTTGTCGATTATAAATGTATGTGAGTACGGCTCAAAAAGTTTCGCGAACTTTGAATTTACACGGGCTACGTATATTCGATTTTGTTGTGTTGTTATGTTGGTACTCATGTCCCTCAGTTATGCTGACAAGGCCGGTCCTTCTGAATGTTTAGTTAATTTTTGGTAGCTGTTTTGCTTGTATCGAAAATGTAATATACGTAGCCCGCGTAAATTCAAAATTCGCGATACTTTTTGAACAGTCCTCGTACATTTACATATATTCATACATGCTTCTCCATTTTTAGGGTTCCGTACCCAAAGGGTTCCAACGGGACTCTATTACCAAGCCTATGCTATCCATCCGTCATTGAGCTTTATCTCATGAACCGTATTAGGCAGACAGGTATAAAATGAAGTTAAACCAGAAAGAAGGCTATCATCGGCTATGCCAAAGAATTAAAACTCTTCACGCTCCTCCGAGTTGCATCCAACCTACCTTTCTTAGCATCACATCAGTTTGAGTGGCAATTTTATTGTACTTTTATTCTTTATAAGTTTCTCATTTAATTTGTGTAGGATCATGAAAATTACATGGTTGATGAATATGGATCAGAAACTTATAGTGTCCAAATTTCAGTTCGATACGTTAAAAAAAAAAACCTTTTTCTAATAAGTTTGTATGGGAGGTACCCCTCCTGGTAACCCTAGGATCATGAAATTTACACGGTTGATGGATATAGATCAGAAACCTATATTTTCCAAATTTCGATATGTTAAAAAACAAAAAACTTTTTCTAATAAGAAAATGAATGGGGGTTTGTATGGGAGGTACCCCTCCTAGTGGTCCGATTCGGCTGATTCCGACAAATGAACAGCGTATGGTAAAAAGAAACTTATGTGCATAATTTCATATCTCTAGCTCAAAAACTAAGGGACTAGCTTGCGGCCAACTCGTCTCATCGCGCTGATCATAAATATATATGTGGTCTGCGATGTCTCCTTCTGTGTGTTACAAACTTCATGACAAACTTATAATAGTATTCACTCCCGTGTAGAGTATAAAAATTAAAGGGGTCCCCATATAAGATACAATATGCACTGCGTGCAGTTTTTACACCAATTGTTACAAAAACTGTATTGCCGACATACATTCCTTACAAACTGTTTCCCAGTTCATAACACTTTTCGAAAAATGAAACCACGTAACCCGAGAAGGAACATTAAAATTTATGTTTCCAAGCAAAGATGGGGAAGAAACACTACCAAGAATAAGGCTGTGCAGGAAAGTGACATCAAGAGTCGTCCTAGATAGTTTTGGGAGGTGGATTAACTTAAGACGGCTTTGGTAGGATGGAAGGTTGATGTTAGGATCACAGTGTAAACTACGCAGTACAAAAAGCAAGAATTGTTTTTGAACAGATTCAATATTATCACTATACTTTTTAAACTGTGGGTCCCATACACAAGATGCGTATTCAAGAATTGGTCTAAACAAAGATATAATAATTATTTAGTAGTGTAAGGATCATTAAACTCTTTCAACCAACGTTTAATATATCCTAGAACGCCTCTAGCTTTATTAATGATATAAGAGATATGCATGGCGAAATGCAGCTTAGGAGCCATCAACACCCCCAGATTATTGAATTGTGTGACACGTTCCAGAGTGTGGCCATTGGTGAGGTAGCTGTTTACAATTAAATTTTTACGGTAAAAGGACATAGTTTTACATTTGTCACAGTTAAGCGTGAGGTAGTTCATGGTGCACCACTGTGATAAGGAATCAAGATCTTGGTGAAGAAACATTTTTGGATGGGAGATACAATAGATAAGCATTACTTTACATCATCAGCATACATCAAGGCGCTAGAATATTTTATGGCAGATGGCAAATCATAGATATAGCTGCTTTAAAGATAACTCTTTGGGTTCTTGAAGTTAGAAAGGATGTAATCCAGCTAACTAAACTAGGGGGGAAACCAATGATATCCAGTTTTTAAGGAGTAAGAAGTGGCAGACGCTGTCAAAAGCTTTGCTAAAATCAGTGTATATGACATCCATTTGATGTTGTTTAGAAAAACAATTTATCAGCGAAGTAAATTCTAATAAATTGGTTCTAGTCGAAAGCTTCTTGTTCCGTGTTGTGATGTACTTAATAAAGGAAGAACGAAATTCTGCACTTGATCAGTGATAAAATGTCCAAACATAGCGCAAAGTTAAGCTATTCCTCGGTAATTTGAAATATTAGATTTACTGCCTTTTTTGTAGAGAGGGATAATATAGGTTTGCTTCCAAATGTTAGGTAAGACTGAGGCATTCAGGGATAAATCAAACAATTTGCAGACTGGTCTACACAAAGCTTCTGAGCACCGTTTTAAAACACAACTTGGTACATCATCTGGAAAGGGTAAAAATGTTAATTTTAAAGAAGTAAGTATTGTAATACTATGTCACTGTCGATAATTGGCATGTTGAATTGATTGAATTGAGGAATGTGATATGGGTATGAACTATCACAATTGTTACTGAAATTTGTGTAGGTGCTTTGAAAAAATGTTTACAAAAAAGATTTGAAATACCTTCATCGTTATCACATTCAATATCGTTAAATTTCATTTTCCATATTCATCAACCATGTAAATTTCAAGATCATAGGGTTACCATACAAGCCCAAATTTAAAAAAGTACATACTGAATTGTATTGTGCCCCTCAAACTTTGCTCACATTTGATACTAAAACTGTGTTTTTCTTATACTCAAACTGTGACAGAGAGAATGATACTAAAACTGTGTTTTTTTTATACTCATTTTTATACTCAAACTGTGACAGAGAGAATATCTGGCACTTGTCGCCGTTCGGTTGTATGCAACAAGGAGGAGCGTGAAGCATAACCAATGATCCCCTTCTTTCTGGTTTATTTAAATGTTTTTTGTTCTCAGAGTTACATAAGAAATTACTACCAGTTTCCTGTTTTTTTACAAATTCATTTAGAAATTTATTCAGTTATTTTTGAAAGTACATAAATAAAAATATTTAAACGGATACGTTTTTTGAGTATTCTTTATATTCATTTCTTAGTCACTTTCGTAAGTTACAATAAAAATTGTTTGTATTAAAAATTATCTTTAAGATAATAAAGACAATGCGGTAATAGCGTATTGTTAGTTGAATTGTAAATATGAGATAAGATCAGTACGCCTTAGAAGATAAACTACCTTTAGACAAATCCATAATCGCTTATCAAAACGGCGATATTTAAACATTGTGACCAAAGCAATCTCTACAAATGAACCAAAATATTACAAATAGGAAAGTGAATTCGTGATATTCGTTTAGTTTGGCTGAATTTTATTAAAACGCTGGTGAAATTTTGTTTATCGATCTTGGTGAAAAATTATGCGTTTTATGTGCATTTATATAATTTATATTTAAAATTTCAAAAAGTTGAATTAAAAGCATAATTTTTAAGAAACTTCAAGGTTTGTATATTTTCTGTGAAAAATTATGGAAGCCTCAAAATTTTGATTATGTATTTATTATACACATTAGTAAGAATAGCTGTTATAACTTGTCGTAATGTTTGTAACGCATATAACCGTGCGTCGAAGACCTCAGAAAGTATATATGGAAATGATCAGCCAAAACACGTCCAAGCAAAACAGCTGTGAAAAATTAACTAAACATTCCAAATGACCGACCTTGTCAGCATAAGTGGGGGACATAAGTACCAACATAATACCACAAAGAAATCAAAAATCGGATGTACTTTGCCCGCTTAAATTCTAAATTCGCGATACTTTTTGAACAAGCCTCGTATGTCCAACTGGTTCTAAGCGATGTAAAATCCAAAAATCAATTTGCTTGTTGTTGTTTCTATCGGACAAAAATAGTAATTATTATTGTGCATTTTGTATGATAAACGAAATTTTATATATCAAATTTGTACAAGTATACGTTTTTATTCATGACTGCGTTCGGTATCGGTTTATATTTTGACCGTGAAAAAGCCTGTTCCATTCGTTTCAGTAAAATAACAAAAGAGCACCAATAATCTGCAAAAGTGATAAACAATGCGCTGTAGTCGGAAGGTCCCTATTATTTGATGCCCTGTACCTCTAAAACCATTTCAATGGTTGTTGGTGGGAAGTGGTAAAGTTTAATTGTGTTAAATTTAAATTTTATTGTGTCTTAAAATATTCTCCATGAAGATACACTTTTGCATTCGCTTTAATCAATTTTCAAAGCACTTGTCACACAGAATATGATTTATCTTAAACAAGCGTTTTGAATTTGTCAACCGTTTTGTCGAAAAACGTTGACCCAACAATTTTTATTTATGAGCGATAACAAAAAGACTATTTAAAATTGACCGCCCTACGTTGCTGTAATGGTAAGATACCCATGTAACCGGTTTTTACGAAAGAAAGGGCGACCATTTGCTTCCAAGTGCTTCGTCCGCCAACAACTTTTGTTGGATTTGGGTCGTCTTCGTAGACTAATTAAGTCGATTGCTGTGTAGTTTCGTTTTTATACGCATAGATACATGATTCTTCGTCTGTCACGATTTTATAAACGTCTTTTAAAGCACCGCGGCTGTGTTTTATAAACTGTACACCAATCGAACCGAGCCTCCTTTTGAGAGATCGTCAAATTCGGTATCCAACACAAACAAATCTTCTTGATGAAATGTACGCGCAAAATTGAATGTGTTCTGGTTGAACTAATGCCTAGGGATGCTTCAATTTAAAACTTCATCACACAATAATTACATCCAAAGTTGTAATAAATATTCGCATGAAAATGCTCATGGTTTCATTTTTGGGCGAGAAGAAATTTTCAACTGCCAGACTGGATGTATGTACATATTAGAGTGTTGCACGAAAGCATTCGCAAGCAAAAATTTTTAAATACATACGACAATTCATTTCATTTGGTGTTGAAAAAAAAAACTTAACAAACGAAATGAAATGTCTCTCATTTGCTTTATTTCTTTGACTTTAAAATATTTGAGAATCTTCCAGATCATTCGTAAATGTTCTGCTTCGGCAACCACTTTGGCTGAAGAACTCTGCATGTGCGACAGAAAGAAAAAGGCGACCAAAAAAGTACATACGAAAGACACAGTCTCCGTCGTTGAACACAGAGTCAATGATCGTTCTAACCAACAGCTAAAGAACGAATGTTTTCCATTCAGTTCATTTAATTTGAAATGTGATTCATTCGCATTTGGTCGGCATTTGACATAAAACATTTGGTTTGCAGAGCAAGTATTTGGTATTTGAAATTGGCGGTACAAAACTCCATTCATTATATTTGGTCGACCGAGTATCAGAAACTTGCTTCTAAACATTGATGTAATCGATGGTCCCTTCGATATTTTGCCAGCTCTACTCTTCGTAGTGCCAAGTGAATCCCATAAGTAAGGACAACTTTTATAGACATCTATAAACTCTGAAATAAAATCATGATTGCATATACATTTTAATGTCAGAACAGTAACTTCCACTTGTTTACATTTCTCGATATCACATCGAAATGTACTGACAAATAAGTTGGGCCATAAGTCCATTTCGATTTATTTATAAACCGCTTCAAATAAACCGATTATTAATTGTTAATAATTAACCGATTAATCCACATTTTCAATTAATTTTTTGCAAATTTTCAAATTTTGCACCAATTGTGAAATTAAGTGGCATCACTAGTTGTTGATTTTTGCGATTATTTTAGTGAATAACCGACTATGGCGATTAATCAAAAGAGTATTTTTGGTAAAATTCAATCGGTTTTTTTGAAAGAAAATAACCGGTTATTAATCGTTCTCCTCTTAATGGTGCCAATGGGCCATCACTAGCCAAGTGCATTTCTGTCGTTCGTTTGTTCATTTGCTAATGTTTTCATATTGAAGTTTTTATTAATTTTTGATTCTCTAAGTGGATTCGGTAATATATACACATACTCTTATTTAAAAAGTGTATATTTAACAAAATATTTTAATTCGTACTTTAATTGATACATACACAAATTATCGAAATTTATGGTTTAAGTGTTAAATATATGTACATATGTATGTGCATTTGTGTGTATACTTTTCAGAAAAAAAAAGCAATAATGATGCGAAAAGGCACTGGTCGTGAAATTATTTACAAAATGGGGGGTGGGGGTTGTGTGTTAATGTTGACACAACGCCAACTACGTCATACGTCATTTCGGTTTGAGTAATAGCCACGCAATAACGTCATATTTGAAGCTTAAATACACGCGCAAAATTATGTATGTATCTATGTAAAAACACACATATATATATATATGTGTGTATAACCGATATATACATAAATGCCACAAATGGCAACCATATGACAAAGAACATCATTTAAATATTAAATACAGTGACTCATAAGAGTATTTGCGGAAGCAGTACCTCTTAGTTCAATTAATAATTTTATAAGTTCCGATCTTGAAATGTGTAGAAAATTTTATTGAAGAACGTGAATGTGTAGTCCTAGTTTTAAGTTATGGGAACAAAATCGTTGTGTGACTCATTTTATACCTTACAAAAATATTCGTCGCAATGCGTGGTGTTGGTATTTATGTATGTATAGGTGTTTATACTTTTTACAAAACTGTAAATAGGTGTTATTATTTTTACGTGCTCCGGAGACATAATAAAGTGTTAAGGAGAATGAACAGCTTAGCAGAATGTATAGATTGGCGCAAGTTCGTACTCCCGACTCTTATATACATATAGATAGGCAAAGTTTTTGAGCCAAATATGGTTTAGACATGTTTTTATCGAACACAGGTTCAATTGCTTCAATAATATTGTTATTTGTAATCACTCCGGGGATAGGAACGAAATGAATCTTAACTATAATCACAATGTGGAAGATTGATATGGTGAACTCTTAGTCCGCGTAGAGTAAAATTAGTGTTAAGATCTAGGAGATTACTTTTAAACATGCAAAGTATTCCCATTCCCTTGTTTCCGCTATTATATTTATAATGTTCTCGCAACGAATAGTATGATAAGTTTTTTAAGTTTGTAACACACAGAAGCAGACCTATTCTTGTTCAGCGCGATGAGAGGAGTTGATTTAGTCACGTCTGTCTGTATGAATGCAAACTAGTCCCACAGTTTTTGAGCTAAAGAGCTAAAGTTTACTTTTTACCATTCGCTGCACATTTCGCACCCTAACTACAAAAGGGCGTTAAATCAAAAAACACTATTTTTACCTCTCATACAAACCCAAATTCAAATTAAAGTTCTCAGAAAAACTTTTGATTTTTGTGTTAAGTGTCTGATACCAACAATGTAAATTTCAAGATCCTAGGATTACTTGACTGCATAGTGCCCAATTTGTGTGGTCAATATACCATGGGGTACCTCCCATACAAACCCAAATTAAAATTAAAGTTCTTCTCAGAAAAACATTTGTGTTTATGATAAATGTCTGATACCAACCATGTAAATTTCAAGATCCTAGGATTACTGAACCGTATAGTTCCCGATTTGTGTTGTCAATACACCATGACCATGCACCATGTGACACATATTACATAGAGTCATTATTAGCGCTATCTTCATATGACTATTGGACAAATTCGGCTCATTTAATTCCCATCACAACTGATAAGTTTTAATATTTGTACACACGTCATGCGTTACGCAATCTTTTTATCTTCTCAGTTTTTCTTGACGTCATATTGCGACTTTAAAATTTATATCGGTCATTACCAGTTTTTAGTCAATTATTTGTTTTTTCAAATTCACTTAACTAACAATAAATATTTATCAAAAAATATATAATAAAATTATACTAATTTTTATATGCTAGTTTGATGAAATGAGACACATAAAACTAGTTTACTCTGCTATATGCTGACTGCATGAATTAATTTAATGTTTTTTACAATGAATTTATTGTGGTCTGGTCCTCTTTAGTTCTTATATTGTCGTCTTTCTCGGTGCTCTTATCTTTAATTGGAACCTCAAAGTACTTTGTTTACACAAAAAAATTGAAATTATCACAAATTTCCAGCATGAATCTATCAACTTTACACTTTATTTAATCACAACTTCATAAACTCTGATCAATAATATACCTTATAAACTTTACGAGGTCTCCGAAGTTCCACTGCACACGTCGAGGCAATCAGAAACAATTTTTAAAAGTGCAACTCGATAAATTCTAAAAACTGTTCTACATTTTATATACATAAATTTATCCACCATATAATATCAGTTTTTTTTACCAGCTGCATATTTGTCGGATCAGCCGAATCGGACAACAAGAAGGGGTACAATCCCCCATACTAATCCAAATTCTTATTAATGTTCTTATTAGAAAATCTTTTTTGTTTTTTGTCTTATCGAACTGAAATTTGGACACCACAAATGTCTGAACTATATTCACCAACCATGTAAATCAAGATCGCAGGATTATTGGATCGTATAGCTCTCAAAATGTATGCTCAATACACTATGGCCATGCGCCATCTACATGTGTGAGACATGCTTCATACTTATAGTCAAGGGCCATCTACATGTGACTATTGGTGTACTGAAATCAGTATGAATTCTGACTCTGTAGCTTAACAGATATCAAACATTGATTTGACGAAAAACTAAATAATAGTAGGTAACTAAGAGTCTAAGAGTGTGCTGTCCAACCTTTTAGAATCCGTGATGAGTTGGACCGCATGATTATTTGACATTCAGAAAAGGATCCTACGTCCTCTTTTTTCTTTTTGACCTTCACATAGCTCTAGTTTTTGAGATACAGCTATTTTTTTCTTTTTGACCTTCACATAGGGTTTGTATACATACATATGTAATTACACTACTGCTAATGTTATTTACATTATTGAAAATCTGAAACAATAAATTCATATAAATAAATAGGTTAATAATAAAAAAGTGTTTAATATTTTTAAATTTTTAGTTTAAAAAGAAACACCTATTTCATGGAAGTTGAAAAGAAATTAAAATTAAAATATAACGGTAATTGGTTTTGTCTAACTTTTTTCTCTAAGCAACGATGCACGCGGGTACGCTAGTTTAATTTAATATAGTAATAATATTTCGTTTGAGAGAATGCGTACTGTGAGGAATACTTTTGTAAGTCACTGTACAATTTAAAAATTTGGAAACAAATGTGCTGCATTCCATTTTATTGGCATCACTTGATTTTTGTCTAGTAAAAGCGTCCGTCTGCCTATAAAGCAACCTACAATACCTATTTATACACACATACATGCAGACATACATACGTACATGTACGTATTTGTGAGGTGGTGCGTGTGTCTATTCTTGCTCACGGTTAAGCTTTTGCTGTTATATTACCATGCTCAATTTTAAATATTTCCCAGGCGAAATTTTATGTTATTTTCGAAATTTCAATACGGGGCACGGGGTTGCGTTTTTACCATACCTTTCAGTTTTCCGGCAGATCTCCGTCTAACGCAGAAAAAAATGTTCGGTCAATCTCAACATACCCCGAAATGAATGAAACAGTCGAGTCTAAGTTTTGAGTGAGTGTACATTATAAAGTGAGTGTGATTTGTTGATGTTTAAGTGGGCTAAGCGAGTATCTGCTCGGAAAACTGAGAAATAGACCAAAAAGCAGTCATCAGATATATCTAATTATATACACACACATATTGCCTTCATTTTATTTCAAATATTAAAAAGAAATTTTTTGCAGAATAAGTGAACATAGATTCTTTCACAATCATTTTTATCTCCTTATGTTATGGATATTTAGAGTGTAATAAGAAATGTTTCAAGCTAAAATATGCGTAAATTCTTCCTTTATACATACATACATATATGAGTATATTAATATGTATTACAATGAATTTTCGGTTTTTTTGAATAGAATTGTTTACATAAGTTTACTTCGTTTGTGAGTAGCGCAAAAAAGAAAACACAACAACATAACAGAGTGTAGTATCACAAAAATTGATTTAGAAAGACATGTTTGTCATTTAATTTATGCATAGCCTAGAATTGTATTTATAAATTATTTTAGATTATACATATAAGAAATGGCCACGATAGATGGAAGACCAGCGCAATATGGGATTTCCCTTAAGCAATTACGCGAAATCATGGAACACCGTGGCAGGGAAGGTGTTGCAAAAATAAGTGAAATTGGAGGCATCCATGAAGTATGTAAAAAGTTGTACACATCGCCGAATGAAGGTAACATACATTATAGTGATTAATCAGTAAAATCATACCATTTCTATCGTTTCATCGAAAAGATTAACAATACTCTCTGTTTTAGGGCTAAGTGGATCCAAAAGTGATGTTGAGCATAGGCGTGAAACATTTGGGTCGAATACCATACCACCGAAGCCACCAAAAACATTTTTGACACTAGTCTGGGAGGCACTGCAAGATGTTACCCTTATTATTTTAGAAGTAGCATCACTTGTTTCACTTGGGCTATCATTTTACAAACCCGCCGATGAAGACGCACGTATGACATATGCAATACATACAAAATGTCAAATACTTTAATCAATGTAATTAATTATCACAGCTGTTCTTGAAGAGGAAGGTGATCATCATGGTTGGATTGAAGGTTTAGCTATTTTAATATCAGTCATAGTTGTTGTATTGGTGACAGCCTTTAATGACTACTCAAAAGAACGGCAGTTCCGAGGTCTACAAAATCGTATAGAAGGCGAACATAAATTTTCAGTCATTCGAGGTGGTGAAACGTGCCAAATCTCTGTTGGTGACATTGTTGTTGGGGATATAGCCCAAATTAAATACGGTGATTTATTGCCGGCTGATGGTTGCCTTATACAGAGTAATGATTTAAAGGTGATAAAAATATGTCAAAAACCAGTGCAGGAATAATAAACATTTAAATTATTCAATAGGTTGATGAGTCGTCACTGACGGGTGAATCTGATCATGTTAAAAAAGGCGTTGATACCGATCCAATGGTGCTTTCTGGTACCCATGTTATGGAAGGAAGCGGAAAAATGATTGTTACTGCTGTAGGTGTAAACTCGCAAGCAGGGATAATTTTCACTTTGCTTGGTGCCGCAGTTGATGAGCAAGAAGCTGAAATCAAAAAGATGAAAAAAGGTATATGTAATTTGAGTTTAATATAATAACGTTTTTGTAGAACAAGATTTTAAGATTACTGTAGTATTGTAGATATTCCAGAAATCTCGTTTGCTCCACATTGCCATTAGCTCTAATATCCGTAAAGTATACCTGGTAGTAAACATAACAGCCAGTTTTTTCAGTCTAATATAAATTTTTTTTGGTAATTGGGTAGCTAGTTTTAAATGGACCTTTTTCGTTGAGAATTTAAAAATTCTCCCTAATATCAAGTATAACATTCTGTTCTTTAATATGTATTTTTCATCTCTGACAATCGGTAAAATTTTTTGTACTCATTCAATCGAAATCGAGTTTGTTGAGGCCAATAAACAATGAAAGTGAAACCAGACATGCTTTACTCACTGTAGATCATAAAAATCTGCAAGAAATATGTAATAGTTTTTTGTATTATGCTAAAAGTAAAAAAAATCTATAAAACTGAATCTTTCTGAATAGATTTTTTCCGTTTTATGCCACATTATGTTTGTTTTAAATTTTTGCCAAGCTCATTACTTATTTACACCCAACTTGGGGAAACGTTTTTTTTTTAAAGAATATAGAGTGGTAGAAAGTAGAAAACTTAAAAAGTTTAAAATTATGGTATATATTAAGGTCATTCACAAAAAAAAATGTCTGCGGTTTATCCCCTTCCCTCCTGAGCTTTAGAGATATCGGTATCGAAATATACTACTAGGTTAGGTTATGTTAGGTCCTATCTTTAATTCTGAAAATATCTAGTGGATGCGATTATCACAATCCCAAAAACACATTACTCTTGTTGGCCCCAATTGAAAACGCATGGATTCTTAATCCCTCCTTTTTAGGGTTGCATGACTCAGTTTCGCACAATGTCATGATACTTTTTCTTTTGAATATAAGATCTAAGAATATTGGGTATACCATTAAATGACAATTTAAAGTAGTCAAAAGTTATTTAAGTTTTTCATTCCGGGTTGATAACATCGGTATTACCGAAGATAAATGTCTCGTTATTATTTAATAATGCATAATTTTATATTAATGTTTCCAAGATATCAATAATTAAAGTTTTACGGTTTTATTTTGATTTATTTTTTTCATATCCAATCCTCATATGTGTTGCATGACGTGAACTCATCTTGAATCTCCAACTCCTTTATCAACCAACCTCAACCAACCACTACCACTACCAAACACAACCAAAAAATTGAAACAAATACGATACAAATATAAATGAAATAATCAAAATGGTATTTTGCAAAATAACAAAAATATAAATGAAACAGAAGCTAAAAAGGCGAAAAAGACCAAAAGTTTGACAGGTGAATTATTATGTTTACGTTCATCTTTTTATCATTTTATCGTTAGTATAAGTGTTCTTTAAGTAAATAAGAATTTTTAAAAATATTGTTATTATATACACCTGAGTCTGTTTTTATACGGTGGTCCACTCCAATTGAAAAAATACATTGCCTTTATGAAGAAATGTAGGTAATAAATGAAAATTTATGTCAGCATCTTACTGTTTCTATTATCTTGCACTTTTTATTTTATAAAAATACATTACGTATATTAAGAATGCCATCAGTTTGAAACCACAAAAATTGTTAAAAATATATATAATTTATATATCGTAAAAACATACTCAGCTGTATACAAATTTTATTCTTATACCACATTTCATAGAGTTTAATTGCAAACAATTAACGAAAATTTTAATCAATTTGAAATCATAACATTTAGTATATTACCTAATTTTAACGATACAGTAACACTAAAATTTTGTAAGTTTAACATTAAAGATGTTGAGCTATGATTTGTACGCACATTCATTACTCAGTGGTGTGTATGTATTACAAACAATCCTGCATGAATACCTGTGCGTCAGAAAACTGAACTTGTTAAATATCTCACTCGTTTACAAGAGTAGCAGCCGACGAAAGTCATTGCACTCTCGCAGCACAACAAAGAAAATGGTCGCATTGTTTTTCTCGTACATGGGATCTGATAAATTCGCATCACGATAATGCACGGTTTTACATGACAAACCTGACGTCAGAGTTTTTGGTTGATGATTTTTATTCTAAAGATTTATTTGTCAATTATCAATGTGATTTTTTTTTCTGATCTTCAAAATTTTGGTGTTACTTAATTATGTTTAACAAAAGGAGCAAAATGTAGTAATTGAAAATTTATTAGTGCTTTTGCCATTGTTGACAAAAACGTACGCGGTGTATGTGTTTGGGGGTTGTGGATGTCGTCGGTACATGCTTTTTTTGGACAAAGAAGGAGAAATATGCTTCGAGACCAGTAGAACCAGTTGCTTAGCTTCCAGATGTTACATACATATGCAAGTTGCCGTTCCTCTTACAATTTTTTTTTGTCCAAATTCCTTAGTTTTATGATTGGACATTTGTTAAATGATTTATTAAACATTCAATGCTTTTGTTTAAAAAAAAAAAAAATTTGACCCAATTTTATAATAACTGAAACTTATATTATTTTAAACAATTATTTTGCATGTGAAAGGCACATACATCATATATACATATATTTTTTATCCGACTGTAAGAAGATATTTTAAGTGTAGTGCCTTTAAGTAAATCCTGTTAAAACATATTTTATCTCGAACAATTGTTCAAATAAGCAATGGATTCAAATATACAAATATTTAGGTGAAAATGATGGACGTGCTCCAATAAAGAATGCACATTCAACTACACAGACCCAACCAAGTGATGGCATCAAATCTGAAAACGACGGAAACCATGTGCAGCAATCGACTACTTCCGCTGCTGAATCTGGCCATAAAAAGGAAAAATCTGTTCTACAAGCAAAGTTAACTAAGTTGGCTATACAAATTGGTTATGCAGGTTCAACAATTGCCGTTTTGACAGTCATTATACTAATCATACAATTCTGCATAAAAACATTCGTTATTGAAGAAAAACCATGGAAGAATACATATGCCAATAATTTAGTGAAGCATCTAATTATAGGTGTTACGGTTTTAGTCGTAGCCGTACCAGAAGGTTTACCATTAGCTGTGACCTTATCGTTAGCCTATTCAGTCAAGGTAAGTTAAATAAATTCTGTTTCGCTTAAAAATTTATTTATGTTTTAAATATTTTAGAAAATGATGAAAGACAACAATTTAGTTCGACATTTAGATGCCTGCGAGACCATGGGAAATGCCACTGCCATTTGCTCTGATAAGACTGGTACACTTACAACAAATCGTATGACTGTTGTGCAATCTTACATCTGTGAGAAATTATGTAAAGTTCTGCCAACCCTCAATGACATACCACAACATGTTGGTAACTTGATAACTATGGGCATATCAGTGAATTCGGCCTATACTTCAAATATAATGGTGAGTGGTTGATAATTTGTTATCTCAAATATCCCTAATGCGAAAAAAAATTATTAATGTTATATTCTGCACAGCCTGGTCAAAATCCTACAGATCTACCAATTCAAGTTGGAAATAAGACAGAATGTTCTTTGCTTGGTTTTGTCCAAGCTTTAGGCGTCAAATATCAATCTATTCGTGACGAAATTACGGAGGACAAGTTCACGCGTGTCTATACTTTTAACTCGGTTCGTAAGAGTATGGGAACCGTAATTCCAAGACCAAACGGAGGATACCGATTGTATACTAAGGGTGCATCAGAAATAGTTATGAAAAAGTATGTTACTATTATACCAAAAACTAAATTTTAATCTTAATCCCATTATGGGCAGATGCGCTTTCATTTATGGACATGAAGGTACTTTAGAGAAATTCACCCGAGATATGCAAGAGCGCCTTATTAGAGAAGTAATTGAGCCTATGGCTTGTGATGGCCTCCGTACTATTTCCGTGGCGTATCGAGATTTTGTACCAGGCAAAGCTGCCATTAATGAGGTGCACATCGATAGTGAGCCAAATTGGGATGATGAAGAAAATATTATGACAAACCTTACATGTTTGTGTGTCGTGGGAATTGAAGATCCTGTCCGTCCTGAAGTGCCCGAAGCGATACGCAAGTGTCAACGCGCCGGCATCACGGTGCGCATGGTTACTGGAGATAACATTAACACCGCTCGTTCTATTGCTGGAAAATGTGGTATTTTAAGACCAAATGATGATTTTCTTATTTTGGAAGGCAAAGAATTTAACAGACGTATTCGAGATAGTAATGGCGATGTAAGTCTATTTTATAAACAAAAGTTACAGCTTTAACATTTGAGTCCAAAGCAAAGTATATTACAAATGTTTGCCCCTTTTTGTTAAAAAAAGTTTTTTATTTTTTGACGTATCTAACTGAAATTTATACACTATAAGTTTGTGATCCATATTCATCAACCATGTAAAACATCAAGATCCTAAGGTTACCAGGAGGGGTACCTCCCCCATTTAAATTATTGTTCTTATTTGAAAGAGTTTTTTGTTTTTTGACGTATCAAACTGAAATTTAAATACTATAAGTTTCTGATCCACATTCATCAACCATGTACATTTCATGATTCTAGTGGTACCAGGAGGTACCCATACAAACCCAAATTTTTTAAAAAAAGGTACATGCAAAAAAACATGCGTACCAAGAAAAATTGAATTTGAAAATATTTTACGCAGTATTAATTAAAACATTACCGTTCGTTTTTGTTTAATTCAATTTACCATTCGTATTATATAGATTCAACAACATTTAATCGATAAAGTTTGGCCTAAACTACGTGTATTAGCTCGATCATCGCCTACTGACAAATACACTCTTGTAAAGGGTATGTGTGTTAACTGGTTAATAATAAAATAAATTAATGATCAAAAACATATTTTCAGGTATTATTGACAGTGCTGTAAGTGAAAACCGTGAAGTAGTGGCTGTCACAGGCGACGGGACAAATGATGGTCCAGCTTTGAAAAAAGCCGATGTTGGTTTTGCAATGGGTATAGCTGGTACAGACGTTGCGAAAGAAGCTTCCGACATTATCTTAACAGATGACAACTTTAGCAGTATTGTTAAAGCAGTCATGTGGGGCCGAAATGTGTACGATTCAATCGCAAAATTTTTACAATTCCAGTTAACAGTCAATGTTGTTGCTGTAATCGTTGCATTTATTGGAGCATGCGCTGTTCAGGATTCTCCTCTAAAGGTATATAGTTTTCCCTTCACCGACGTTAATTGTGTTAAGTTTATTTTGTGTATTATTCGGCTTACCATGTACTATTTTAAGGTGCTATTTAAAAATATTTAAAATTTGAGTTGTTTTTTGCAATTTTATTAACTGTTTTGTATTTCCAATTGAGGTTGACCTTACCTCTAAATAAGATGAACAAAACATAAATCGGTGCAGTATTCGAACCAAAAAAAATCATTAACAGAAATGAATCCATGCGCACCATTTAAAACAAAAATGTAATATTTACTTAAAGAATAAACTAATTTGCAGTTTCGGGTGTAACGAGAACCTTGATTTTGCTTATTATGCTAATGCATTGTATAAAAAATTAAAAATAAGTTAATTCAGAAAGCTATTTTACATTTAGTTCGTGAAAATGTATGTAATATAATACAATTTATTTAGTTTTTATAATAATTGAAGGAGTGACAAGACTAAAGATAATTTTCTTATTTTTAAGGCCGTACAAATGTTATGGGTTAACTTAATAATGGATACTTTAGCATCGTTAGCTTTGGCTACCGAGCTTCCTACACCAGATTTATTACTACGTAAGCCTTATGGTCGTACCAAACCACTTATCTCGCGCACAATGATGAAAAATATTTTGGGTCAAGCCATATACCAGTTATTTATTATTTTCGGATTACTTTTTGTTGGTTGGTATATAATGGTTATAAAAATAAAGTTCGGTAATTTTATTTATCAAATTGATTTCCAGGTGATTGGATCCTAGATATTGAATCCGGACGGGGCCAGGAATTGAATGCTGGGCCCACACAACATTTTACGATAATCTTTAATACGTTTGTTATGATGACTTTGTTTAATGAAATAAATGCACGAAAAATCCATGGACAACGTAATGTTGTGGAAGGACTTTTTACAAATCCTATATTTTATACCATCTGGATATTTACGATGATATCACAGGTTTTTTCAGTTTTTTATTTGTTTTCGATATTTGTTATCGTGATTTCCTTGCTTTCTAGGTTGGAATTATACAATATGGTAAAATGGCTTTCTCGACGAAGGCGCTTTCTCTTGATCAATGGCTTTGGTGCATATTTTTCGGTATCGGTACATTAGTTTGGGGACAATTAGTTACTTCAGTGCCTACAAGAAAGTTGCCTAAAATATTATCGTGAGTAAATATATTATATTCAAAAAGAACATTAAAAACACTCGCACACAACCCTTCTAAAGTATCGTTATTGAATTATGTATTGTTACATTCAAAACTCATATTAACCTGGGCTGTAAGTAACACGCTTTTGTAATAAAATCATGAAAGTTGACTCGTTTAATAGATATCAAATGTCAAGAAACTAAAACGGATTATATTAAATGAATTAGTTGAAATAACTTTGTTGTTATTCTCCATTTTTTTTATTTTTTTGTATTTGGTTCAATGAAACCTGTTATACTGTTATCTTTACACTTGATAAAATCGCACTGTGCACTAAATAGTCGTGAAGTAAAGTGGTGCAGCATTTTTGTATTTATTTTAGAATTTCACTTAAAGTTTTAGTTGTGTTCCCCCACAAATTCCCTTATAATTTTCTTTAATATTTTTTTCTGTAATAAATAAATAATATTAATTCTTTCAACAAAAACAAATTTAAATTAAAATAATACAAAACACCAAAGTTTACATACCTTGCACACCTCAATGTTTGTGTATAGAGTTAAATGTCACTATAAATTGACCGACTTGAAACTGCATCTTCCAGACGGACCAGACGGACTCTACGGTGAGGTACTAGGACATTAGTAGTACATTGCATACATAATTATCTGATATATTTGACAAAGGCGACTTGTTTGATTTTAAAATTTGTGTATAAGCTTTATATCCAAAATTTTATTCACTAATTTCACGACAACTGCGAGTCCGATCCGCACCAAACTTCATAGGAACACTCTGCAGACTATGCTAAAGTTTTCCAAATTTCATTACGAAAATACAAAAATCGCGATTAAAAAATTGTGAGTGGGGGTAGGAGGCACCCGCCTTACGACCTATTTTCATACCTACGAAATATATAAAAAAATTTCATAAAAATCGGTCGAGCCGTTTCGGAGGAGTTCATACAATAACACCGTCACACGAGATTTTTATATATTAGATTAAATACGAAATTACATATAAGCAACACACACAAGCACAAAATTTCTAGATAATCAACACATAGAATATTTTCTGAAACTATTAATTTAAAAAAAAAAAAATAACATTCTAGGTGGGGTCGTGGTCACCCTGAGGAATACACCGATGCAATGAATTTAGGGGAAGAACGTTTTGATTCCATTGATTCTGATAAGAAACCGCGCGCCGGACAAATACTCTGGATTCGTGGTCTAACTCGTCTTCAAACTCAAGTAAGTAAAACATTTCACCTTATTAAAATCAAGTTTAAATTGGTAGCGTCAGTTGACAATATTATTTTTTCAACTTTTAATTTTCTATTAAAGTTTACAGAGTATATTTTTCCACACATTTTGGCATAGATCATTTCAGTTTATTATTGTGATTTTACAAAAATAAAGTTAAAAATTGCAAAGAATTTGAAGGGACCATTTTAAAGGAATTTTTACATAAACTTAATGTATGAAATAAATAGTTTTTAAAGTGGAACAGAACAAGCAGAAAATAATTATTATCTATTTTATTTGTTGATGTTAAAATTTTTTTACATACTGACTTCGCAACTTTTAATAATATTCTGTTCCCTTGGTCGGTCATACGTATAAGCGGTGTTTAAATACATGCGTCGGCAAATATACATACATTAATATTTTATTCCTTTTTCGTTTGTCTCAATAGTTTGGTTTATGTTATGTTTATTCATTTTTAATTTCTCTGTATACATGTTTGTACGTGGAGACATTACAAATTTGTTCGAAATACAGGCGTGGCAGTTATGTTGAAAAATAGAGCATACTATATGTATGGATTTATTGTGTAACTGCATATACATACATATATTTTGAATTAAAAAAAAATAAATAAAATTAATTTTCAAATATACAATAAAATTTTATTAGCTTTCAAAATAAAATATCCTTCCGTAGCAGCTCTTGAGAATTTTAGTAAAATATGGTGACAGGTCCACTTTCTTTTAAGTTATTTTGCTCTTTGCATACTTACAAAATATAGATCTTTTGACATCAATATATACATACATAAGCCAGAAACGGTTTATAATTTAAGTTTCTATTTATTATCTATTTAAAATGATCTAATATCGTAATTTAGAATATTTTTTAACTTTTTCTTTTCCGTAGCGTAAAATTTTGAATTGCTCTTAAATGGAAATTCCTTTATAGTAGAATTCTTCTCTTTTAAACCACTATCTCTCTTCTCTTTACTATGTGTACTATGCCTGTCTGATTGTTTCTTTCTTCTATTAAAAGAGTTATTTCACTATTAGTTCTGTTGTGTATCTGTTATAATTATGCAGAATGTATAAAATAATGACTTTAATAAAAAATCATGCAATGCTGTTACAAATGATCCCGCCTTTTTTAATATTTCAAAACGAACTACACACTTACCCGTAGTAGATTTTATTTATTTAATGAAAATATACAATATTTATTGACCAACAAAGTCTGGGGTGATGTACGAGATGCGCTAAAAAAAAATTAAAGGAATTTTCGTTTTTTGAAAAGAATTTCATTTATTCATTTACATCATAGGTTCCCAAATTTATTTACACTACTTTGAACTTTAAAAAAATTCTAGTGCCCCCCTAAAAATTTAACCTTACTCTTTTTTTTCTTTTTTGATAGAATTTGTGAAAACTATTACAGTTAAAATTTAAAACAATTATTGCAAATATAATTTATAATTTTTATTATTTATTTTTATTGGATATATAGGATGTGGTCGATATCCTATTATTATATCAAATAATGCTTCAATGAGTGGAAATGAAACTTATCTTTAATTATGTTAAGACGGATTTTTATTAATATTAAGAGTCTTTTGAATGTAAAACCTATCTAATGTTGTGAAGGATGAATCTGATGCATTTTGACGAGTTTGTTAATATCAGGCTTGAATTATGTTCCTGCCGCGGCCAGTAACTTGCAGCCGATTTCATTTATTAGTTTATTGTGCAGTTTAGCTATGAAGGCAGCAACGATATTTTTGGCAGGGTTGCAAACCGCTTCGGTTCAGTGGTTCGAACCACTTAAGTGTCTATATTATGTATCAAAACTTTTCTTTTATTATTCATTATTATTATTATTTCAAGAAACATTTGGTGATTCCAATTAAAAAAAAGAATGTGTTCTAAAAGGTCTTCATCTACGTTTGCCCTTAAGTCAAATAAAATAAATTTTAGTGGATTTATCATAAGAATGGCATGTTTAGCATGAACCGAACCATTTTTTGTAGTTGTTTTCTGTTCGGTTCTGTCTTTTTAAGATAAAAACGGTTCGGTTCATAGTTCGGTTCGAAGCCTAAAAAACCCGACGGTTCAGTTCAAAACCGGTTTGCAACCCTGATTTTTTGTTTTAATTAAGTTTAAGTTGTCGACTTGAAACTGGAGATTTACATCATTATACAATTCGTACAGGTCTGACAAGTATGCAATAGCATTCTTTGATGTGATGA
This sequence comes from Amiota communis, assembly GCA_037043315.1. Classification (NCBI taxonomy): domain Eukaryota; kingdom Metazoa; phylum Arthropoda; class Insecta; order Diptera; family Drosophilidae; genus Amiota; species Amiota communis. The sequence continues at coordinate 145,425 of JBAMAV010001500.1, read as the reverse complement.
GGTTGTCGTGCAATTCTGTATCTTTGTTTTCCAGGAACTCTATGAAAGAGTCAAACAGATAAATTCGAGTCAGACAACTACCTTTTGATAACCAACGTACTTCTGTGTGAAGTAATAAACGGTTAGAATCCTCATCATTGAAAACGCAAAGCTGTCTTAATTATTTGTTATTTAATGAGCTTTTTCCATTAGTTTGAGTAATACGTTGGCATGGTGTCCGTGTGAAATATTCTTTATCAATAGAATATTCTACTGTAGTTTTTATTGTAAGTATTAAATATTGAGAACTCTATGGTTTTCGTGGCAGGGCGATTCAAAGCCAGATATTTGCACTTACAGATTTCCTTAATGGCCACTATTTTTCTCTGAGCCTTCTATAAGTCCTTAGAAAAAAGCATTAAAACAATTTTTTTTTGGTAAATTTTTTTTTATTTTTCAACATAATCTCCTTGGAACTCTATACACTTAGTTAGACGTTTCTCTAATTTTTTTAACCCGTCAGAAAAATAAGATTTTGGAAGGTCCTCAAAATAAGCATTTGTTTGATCGATGACTTCTTCATTTGAAAAAAAACGTTGTCCACTGAGCCATTTTTTCAGGTTGGAATAGGAAAAAGTCACTGGGAGCTAAATCTGGCGAATACGGTGGGTGGTCGACCAATTCGAACTTTAATTCTTCAATCTTGATCATATAGTACATGTGTGAACGCTGGCATTGTCCTGATGAAAGAGGATTTTTTTTTCTGTTTAAATGACGCCGTTTTTTTTTTTTCAATTTTTTCTCTTAGCTGGTCCAATAAAGATGCATAATACTCCCCTGTTATTGTTTTTCCTTTTTCCAAATAATCAACGAAAATGATTCCACGTGCATGCCAAAAAACAGTAGCTGATTTTTCGGTTTTCGGCTTCTTTGGACATGGTTCGCCTTTCAAAATCCACTGTTTTGATTGTTCTTTCGTTTCGGGAGTGTAGTGGTGAATCCATGTTTCATCTACAGTCACAAACCGACAAAAAAAACTCATTCGGATTACGCTTGCATGAGCGACAACAGAGGTTTAGAGGCAACCACCCTATTACGTTTATTGTCGACTGTGAGCAAACGCGGCAACCATCTTGTCGAAATCTTTTGTATACAAAATTTTTCATGTAAAATAGAAATGACGCTACCTTTTGATATCCCTGTAACCTCAACTATCTCACTCAGCTTTAATCTTCGATCACTTAACACCATATCATGGATTTTATTGATCATTTCTGGCGTAGTCACCTCTACAGGGCGTCCTGAGCGTGGTTCATCCTTTGTTGATGTACGACCACGTTTAAATTCATTTAACTAGTTATAAATAGTTGCAAGTGAAGGAGCAGATGTGCCGAGAACTAAATCCAACTCATTTTTTATTTCCTTTGCTGTTAAGCCTTTTATATGAAAATGTTTAATAACAGATCTAAACTCAATTTTCTCCATTTTTGTAAACAAACAAATTTTTTTTCTTCAATGCACGAGAAACACACAACAACTCAACCAATCTGGCTGAAACTTCACAGCATACCTAGACGGTAGTGGTGTTGCATGAAAACAGACCGTTTACAGTAATAGTCGCATTATCTGTTGGATTTCCTAAGGACTTATTGACCCATCCTCGTACTACCCCTCTGGAAGACTCCAGCGCCCACAAGGCGGCGCTATCGTTCACTTTGGGAACCTATGATTTATATCATTTGAAAGTTTGATCAAAAATAATTAGAATGGAATAATCGCATTCAAAAGGTGTAATTTATCCCGCTCGGATATATATTTTTCAATCCCTGAAACAATACATTTTTGGAATAGCCTTCAGTTATCTTATTTAAATCAAATTGTCTGAATTATTTATAAAGAAATAACTGTCAATCGTACAAAAATATATATTTCTTTAATTCTAATCTAAAGTGAATTGAACTGTGAATAAACAAATCCTTCGCCTTAATTTCCGCTCTTACGAAATCAAATATTGGTGTTATATTTGTTATTAAAACGGTTTTGTTATGTTAGGACAAATATGAAGAGTTCTCAGATACTGATGATGTACATCATAACAATATGAAATTGTGAAGTTTTTTGCTTTCAATCCCAGAAGATTCATGTTTGTTTGTTGCGTGCATAAAACTAAATTTGTAAAATTTTAGATATGAGTTTATGAGCTTCATATATCCTGTGTATTTTATGGATATTAATATTGTTCAAATATATATCTCTCCCCCATAAATATCTTAACGCCACAAATAACCGAGTGATTCGAGTCAAACAAAATTTAAATTAATTTTTGCAATTCCTAAGTATTCAAAGGAATCTTCCAATTGGATTTGAAATGGTAATAAACATAAATACATATGTACATGTAGAAATATATGTTAGTTAATACATATATGGTACATATAAAAATTGGGAATGAAAGATATGTACACTTCGTTGAACCGATATTAGTGTTCTGTCTTGAGAATAATTGATCTGAACGTTATTTTACTGCGCATCTTGTTCTATGACTTATATAAGAAGTCGTTCATTCTTGGCATAAAAGATTAAAACAAGTTTAATTTCATTTATTCAAAACAAACTTATATCCAAACTTTCTGGAATTTCGACTTCTGCTTTATATTATGGAATAATGAACCGTTTAATTGTGAAGGTTTTCCATAACGTTTTCAAACGGAACAGAAAAATAATACTTTTTTCAAACTTCGCTGTGACATATTTCATTTGAATCTCTAAGAATCTATGTTATATACAATGTATTGAAATATATGTTAATGTCGTTGGATTTTAAATTAAAAACTGTACTATGCCTAAGCTTTCAATGTTGGTTTACAAAAATCGATCTTAGCGATTACTTACGTCATAATTAGGAATATGTTACCATATTTTTAACTTTTTAACTCTAACGGTTGGAACTTGGTCGAAGCCAAACAAACATTCATTTATATGCCTTTTAATCTTGTGTGAACAGGTGTTATCACTTTCACGTGCCTTGATGTTTGCAACGCATAGAATCATGTGCCGGAGATCCCATAAAGTATATATGGAAATGTTCAGCGTGACAACAAAAGTCGATAGAACCTTGTGCGTCCTCTCGTCTGAACATTCAGTTTTCGAATTATTGCATAAATTTAATACAGATACCCGATTTTGTTCTTTTATTATTTCATACAATCAATATAAAAAGACATTTAAGTAAATATGTTTAAAAATTGGGGTGTGAAAGGTAGCTAAACTTCAACGAACTTAAGTTAATTTTCTGTCTTGTAATAAATATAGATAAAATTTAAAATCTGTCCCACAGCTGGATCAAAAAAAAATTTGTTATTTTGTTCAAAACTGCTTCCATATCTAATGTGTTCATATATGGAAGTGCTAGGAGGGCGACATAAATGAATATACACATTTAAGTGAAACCTATTTTACTAAATAGTTTGAAATGCAGCTATTATTTTAATTCTAATTTTTGGAAAGGTCAAAGTAATTTAATATAATATGCTGACAACAATGGATAATATTGATTTTATTAATTATACATAAAACAGTTGCTTTTTATATATATCCGTCAGCAGCAAGGTTTTAAATAATATATATGTATTTATTTTAAGGTAATATAAGATTATACAAAAGAAATTAAACATTTAATTAATTCAAGTTAATTTTATAAATAAGACCTGTAATGTATGTGTATACTTTATATTTCCATAACTCCCACGCCTTCCTGACTGTCCCAAACGAACATAAGTTCTTTAAGCGTTTTTGTATAACAAAACCTTTTTTACTTACTGTTTACTTTTTATGTATTATTATGATAGTTTTATTAGGAATTTTGTGTGACATCCGTACATTCACTCAAATGTTTGCTTAAATAGTTGCAATTGTTTACCAACTACAAAATGCTATATAAATCTTAAAATTAATTATAGAGCTTTTAAATAATATTTTAATATATATCTATATCTATATATTTTCATTTTTCATATTTTTCATCCTTTTTTCAAAACGCTTTAATTCAACTCCTGACTGATTGACTGATTGATCGTTTGATTCATTGATTGACCACACAAATAATTGTATCTAATAAAATTATGATAAATATTATATACATAATAATTTGTTAAACTAAACTTTCGCCAAAACTCGACTCACTCCAGATTTCAGTGCCGGTAAGAATTTTTTGTTAAAAATTTTATTTATTGGCAAATAGTCGGAAAATCATGTTCATACTATTCGTAACGTAAATAATTTGAGTTATATTAAAATTATTTTATGTTTGTTATTGATGCTATAAAAATGAGGTGTTTTAAGATAATTTTAGTTTGAAGATCAACTAAACTGAAGCGTTCAGCACACTGACATTATATTGTTTTTTTTTTTTTTAACTATATTCTAAAGATAAGAGAGTCTGTCTTAAATAAGATATCATTATTAGGCAGCCAACTGATTTTCATTTTATCATATAAATATCCATATCATGGCAATGCGATAATTTTGTAACGTATTATGTTGTGGTAAATGTTAATATTTCTTTGTATTCACAATGTTTACAATAGCATTATCCACGAACTGTCTAAATCTGCATACGTGTATAATATGAACAATGTACATTCAAAAACGAACGTACAAATTAATCTAAATTCTGTGTTATTTCGGTTTCAAGAGCTTACTTCTGTGTGTATGTATGTGTGCAGACTGAATGGGTCTATGTGTGTGTAAATAATCGCGTTATTAAATATGTATATACATATTGCTAAAATTAATTTAAACGATTTCAATCAAATTGCTTGGTGCGATTATTCCACAAAAATATAAGTAAAAATAATTTTTATATAAAATGATGTTATCTTACATGAACGCGCAAAAATTTGCAATATTTTAGTCAGGAATATACATTTTTCATTTTATTCACCCGCAAGGCTAATTAGATATGATTCATTTGTAAAAGAAAATATGTAATTTATTTATTTTACATAGTTATAATAATCGGAATGTTTGCTCTGCCCCTTTCCAACATAGTTTTTCCTATAAAATCATCCATCTACAATCCTTAGAACTACACACACCGCTAAATTGCAAAAACATGTACATTAATAAAATTTTTGTGTTAATTTTATCTTTAATCACATTGTTTTCTTAAAACACACTCCATATTAGAGTGAATGTATTTTCACTTTAGTCTGTTAATTAAGGCAATGTACGTTATGATCAGAATTGCAAGGAGAATATATTTATTATGTTCTGTTTTTAAATACAGATCATTTGATTATTATTGATACCGGATGGTTTCTTTTTTTATGAAAATTTACTATGTTCCAATTTAAATAAACCTATAAAAATTATTGGACCAACTATTTCTTTCAAACCTATCCTACATAAAAACCATGTGTTTATAGTGTACAGGGTGCGCCATCTTTTATGTTGTCATGTAAACATAGAAGAACTTTAAAAAAAAAAACAATCGTTTATTATATATGGGGTAATTTTATTCAATTTGGTTCTTTACAATTTATTTGGACTAGTTTTTGAATCAATTAAGTGGCCACCTCTATTGTCAACAGCAAAATGTGCCCTTTTTGCTGCGTTTTCCATTACTTTTTCGAGCATCTTGGGCAGTATAGCGATGGTTTCGGCACGAATGTTTGCCTTGAGCACCTTTGTTGTTCAAATAACCCCATAAAAAGAAGTCCTGAGGGGTCAAATCTAAAAATCTGGGTGGCCAGTCAATGATACCTCTTCTTGACATCTGACTGTTTGGCCGTATTCCAAGCAACGTGGACGGTCTGTCTGCAACATTATTTGACGCCAAAGTGGTGAGCGCCACGACACTTTTGGGTTCTCACCTCTTCAACCAGTTCATTGAAACGTCTTGGTCGTTGATGAACGGCATGTTGACGATCTCCCATTGTCCATCGCTCAACAAAATTCGATAAAAACGACGAATAGTGTTATCAGACGGTGCCTGTTGACCACGATATTTGCGACGATATGCACGTTGAGTTAACACAACTGATCGACTATTTTGAATGTACAGCAATACTATTTCTGCTTGTTGTTTCGTAATGATGCGATTCATGGTACTGAGTTGACTTTTCAAAGACATGTTGACTCAAGTCAATCATTTGACAAATGTTAAAATTATTCAATGTTTACATACCGACATAAAAGATTGCGCACCCTGTATATAGTTTCTTTTGGGTGGTAAACTCGTAGTTAGATTTTTTGATTTAGTAAATATTGACCGGTCTTGCCGGCGAGATTTGGAGATAATAAGATTACAAACATCAAAGACAAAGTTTACGTCATCTGCTTTTCAGTGGTCTGATTATCTTGGCTAAAACAAAGAAATGAAACAAAGCAAAAAGATTATCTACAAAATGAAATAATAGGGGGAAAGTTTCCTTATTATCCATTTACTATTATGTAACTATTTTCTTATCATTTCAATAAATCTTATATCTGGTGTGAAATCAAAGCCGCTATCTATATATCTGGTGATATCACAATTATGAGTTTTTAAATCGATTAAATATTTGTGGCCTATTTTTGAATTGATTTAAATACGAGACCAGTTAGATAAGTCAGTGACTTTTTGAATTTCCGCGTAGTAACTTTAAATGCATCATATTACTGCTTCTGTCAACTACAATCTGTTAATAGACTGTCAAATTTTGATCAATATGTGTAATTTAGTTTGTGTTTGACAGCCTTTGAAAGCAGACAACTTCGTGAATTGCGACGGAAATGGAAAAAACTGAATGTCGTGTGCTCATCAAGCATAATTTTTTGCGTAAGAAACCCATCTCCGAAACCACCGAAATGCTTGACAAGTACTGTGGAGACTCTACACTATTAATTTAAATGGTTAAGAAGTGGTTTACTGAATTCCGTTGTGGTCGTATTATATATGACGATGAATGTTCAAGTTGCCAGAAATGGTCGATAAAATTCATGAAATTATATTGGCATCTGAACTGAGCGGGGGTACATCACATTTTTTATGAATATTTGGACATGAAAAAGGTATCCGCGCGATGATTGTCGCGATTGCCGTCTGACCACTTCAAATCAGTGTTTGGATATGTACATCTTTTCATTCATATTTTATTCAAAAAGTTACTGACTTGTATTATACAAAAAAAAAAAAACAAATTTTAATGACAAATTTAAATAATGTATGCAATGTGTTTTACGATTCATATCATATATAATACAAATACTTATAATGTCGTAAGGTAAGCAAAGTAAAAGGTTCATTTCTATTTTTTTAATGAAAAAAAATTTTATGTTATTTTGAATTGACGACGCATACATTGTTTGTTTAATGTGTGTAACACATATTATTAACATAAAGTTTAATATGTAACAATTGTGGCTAATTTCAATTTTACTATCAACAACTTAATAAGTATTGACTACAACGCAAATACTTATTGTGCATTTACAATATTTGTCAAATGAAATATTATCATTGCAAGATGTTAAAAGGAAAACTTGTATTGTGTTTTGCTCAAACTTCTGGATAGATTTTGATGTTTTTTTCAACATAAATTTGAAAGACACGAGTTTGAATAAATGGTTTTATACTCGTATGATGTGCTCCAGTAGAACTCCAAAGGTTAATTCATTTGGCCATTCCGTCAAAATTTCAATATCTACAGGAAAAATCAAACGTTCAGCTCAAAAGCTAATAACTGAGTGACTATGTTGCTTATACCGACAGGCATGTCCCCTCAATATAGAAAATGGGAATTTCGAGGCCGCTCTCATCCTTAATATATCGTGAATGTTTCAAAAGTATTCATGGTAAACTGGATCAAATAACATTTTGTGTGCACCTCTTTTTTTATACTCTCCACGGGAGTGAATAGTATTATAAGTTTGTCATGAATTTGTAACACACAGATGAAGACAACGAAGACCAGATGAACGGACATGACGGACGTAGAGACGAGTTGATTTAGCCATCTCCGTCTGTATGTATGCAAACCAATCGCTAAGTTTTGAGCTAGAGAGCTAGAATTTTGCACATAGGTTTCGTTTTACCATACGCTGGACATTTGTCGAAATCAGCCGAATCGGACCACTAGGGGGGTACCTCCCATACAAACCCCCATTTAAATTTATGTTCTTATTAGAAAAAGTTTCTGGTTTTTTGACGTATTGTGCAACCCGAAGGAGCGTGAAGAGTATTCTGGCATAGCCAATGATAACCGTCTTTCTATTTTTTTTTTTTTTTTTAAATTACCCACAGTACAAAATTGGAATTGTATCATCAATGTCAATTTACATTTTTTATATAGAATATATGTATTTATTGTATATCCCTTTTATATACATGTAATAAAATTATATTAATTATAAGTTATATGCATCTTAAGTTTCAGATGAAAACTACAAAGTAAGAATATAGGATAACTTTTATTAAATATGTATATATGGTATTAGGTCTCTAAGTAGAAAGTTGGCTTCTATTGAATATTATCTTTACTGAGGAAAAACGAACAATTATGTTATTAAAAAAATATTTATATACCAAAATATATTTCATCGCTTGCTGTGACCTTTAACCATCTTTCTGGCAATAGACGATTTGTTTACCTTCTTTTCAGAGATATTTGACTTCATCGATTATTTCTCTGATTGACCTGGGTCGCAAATAAACTTTAAAAAAAAAAGTATTTTTTATTTTTTATGTAAAAGATACTCGTGTTACTAAACAAAATAAATATGATTTGATATCTCATTGATTGAACGGTCATGTCGGTATTTCTTACGGTGCTCTTCATTTCCTTATATACTTTATGAGGCCTCAAATATAACTTTTAATGCGTTTTAAAAATCAATGAAGTGATAATACATTTCATTTCTTATCTGTGAATGGCTTAAAACTTGCTAGAAATGTACAATAAAAATTCGTAGTAGGTATATTAAGTCTTCATTTGGCGCGATTGTTTAAGTGGTAACAACTACGTACATATGCTCATATATCGTATTGTAGCCTTTCACTTAGATAGCGTGTCAGAAAACTTTAAGAGCTGTAATCAGTAGTCCGATCTTGATCATTTTCACAAATATTCAAACTAGGTTAAGAAAAAAGGACCTTTCCAATATTTCAGCTTGTTCTTTTCAAAACTGGTGATTAGTAATGAGAATGTTACAGCAGGATGGCAGGGCACGGATCGTTTTGTCTTTCAGTGGTTCACCAATTTAGAAGTACCTGTCACTGTTTAGAAATTCTACTATAAATAGATTTCACTCTATAAGATGTTTTGAAAATGTACATTTTTTTTTTAGCTCCTTTATAGATATAAGAAAATATAAATTAATGGTTGGATTGGTGAATAAGATACTGAATATTTTAAATGCTATAATTGTAGTTAGATTAAACTATATACAGAACACTACGAATAACTTGTTTTTTGAAAATAAAATAACTTACATTTTTAAATTCATCTGAATTCTCATCACATCACAAATTTTAATAATTTTTTTTTTAATTTTTGTTTTTTTTAAGTTTTGTAAAATGACAGAAAAATTTAATTTTAATGATATTTATTGAATATTTGTTATTAATTTTTGTAATTTTAAAGCCGGCGGATCCAATCCGAGAGACTGAAGTATAATTGACAATTGCAAAAAAGTTCATAAATTGATTTATTTCCGGGGCAACTTTTGACAAAATGTTGTATATTTAATAAAGTAACGAAAATAAATGATAAAAGAAATTTAAACAAATCTACAGTATCGAATAATATATAAAGAACCTAAATCAATGTAGAACATACAATAATCGGATATTAGATTTGAAGTGCCATTGTTAAAAAGCATAAATAGTAGAACATATACAATTGTTTGTAAATATACATAATAAAAAAAATTATTATAGGTATATATATACACATATATATACCCCACATCTGCAATATATTGTATGCTTGTTAAGTAAATACTCATGATGTGTTAAAAATGGTATTTTTGTTAATACAAAAATGAGGAGAATACACAAAATTAAATCAATAATATTATGAACAAGGAACAAGGCCTTTTACTTCTTATTTGGAATATTACCTGAAACAACATGATGTCGATTGAATTTGCCTCATAAACTATACTCTGCTCCGGGAGGAATAAAGCAACCAAGATTCTTTTTGGAAGTTAAAACGTACCAATCATCGAAGTAAATCGGAAAAAAATACTCTAATGCCAATATTGTAAACTTTTCACATAAATATCGATTCTAAAATATTTATCATATATCCAGTAATACGTTATTTCCTATATGTATAAAATTTATAGAAAATGTGTGATCGTCGAATCTAAAATAACTGAAATAATTAATGATTTTTTTAGATATTGAATACTATATACTTACTTCAAGTAAATAACTAGAATAATAACTCACGGACTTGTTGATTAAGTTTGTAAATTACATATTGATTTGGGTAGCGTTACGATACAATCAAAAGCTTGATTGTGAAATTGATTGATCTTAATGCGTCAGTAATTGCTTAACGATAATTGTTAGGAAATTTCTCAAATTCGATATTTATGGATTCATTATAGCAACACGTCACGATTTTTCATTTTTAATTGTTTGCTGGTAGGTAGCCTATTTAAACATATAATCTTATTATGAATTGGTTTTTAAAACTTATATGTTTTAAAGACGTTAGCTATCGGAAATTTAATTCCTTGCTGCATTTCTTTTATACACTATACCTGAAAAGAGGGATTATTCATGTGTCCAATTCTCAATGGTGTGTATAGCCCAGAAAAAAAGTGAGTAAAAGCCCTTTTGTATTGTATGATCGATTGAGTTATACCGCACGCCAGTCAGCTTATCCGACGCCAGTGTGTAGAAAAAAAAACCTGAAACTTGGTATGTAAACTCTACAGAGTGTGTGACAATCCTACTGCTGACTTTTTGCACGCTCCTCGTTCTCCCTTGTTCCTTACCAACGAACAAATAAGTTCGACATCTATTCCAAAAACCTTTTTTCTTTTAAAGTGACCCAAAATATACCACCAACTATTACTCACATATTTACCGCGTTTATTCCTGACTATATCAATTTTATATTATCTGCCTAAAATACTTAAAAAATCTAATAATCTTCGAATTTAAAGTGCTTTTCTAAACATACGCCTTTTAGAATTATTGCTATATGTATGAATTTTTGTCTATACATATATCCTTTAGTTTAGTAATTAAGTAATTACAATATTTACGAAAAACAATTGCACTTAAGGACATGGCTCAATTGATTTATATTTTTCGCCTTTTTGGTGTTGATTTTTCTCATGCTTTATACCAATGAAAGTTAGAAAAACTCTTATTTATTAAGATATAACTTGGATAGCTGTAATTGGTACATAAGCTTATAATTACAAGAAATCTAGAATATTATTTTTGTTTGCATTCTGTTACATATTTTTGAAGATACCCTTAAACATTTTTCAAATAACCATCAATATTTAGAAAACATTTGAAATCTCGAGAGAATGTAATATTAAACTTTGATGTCCCAATTTGCCTGTTCACTACAAAAAACCATCTGTAATTTTAAATCAAATTTAAAGTATATGTATCACCATTTGAAATACTTTTTATGGATTAAAAGTATTATTTAAATATATTATATATTTATTAAATATTGAATAATAAAATGACCCCTTAAATCCAGTTTTAAGTTGACATTTTTAATAAGTCGTTAATTAGTGTACAAATTTTGTATGTTTATAAGGTATAAATATGATGAAACGTATAAGTTAAGATTTTTAGGTAGTACTGTACCATCCTAAGTATGTATCACTTTAAGTATATGTATAACTTTGTGTGTCTTTGAACTAATGTAGATTATCTGCTCTTAATCAAAACTAAAATAACATTTTATATCGCATAATAAATCTGAAATCTGTATTCGTCCACATTTCAAAAGTATTAGAATTCCGTTAACCGTATCTTGCTCTCAATTTATTTTATCTTTAATACCTATGACCTTTCTCGCATGACATAATAGGCTGCATTAGGTATTGAACAATACGTTTAAGAAAGGTTATCGATACATCATTGAATATGGGTAAGTAGAGGGATAATTTTCAGTTTTTCCTTTGTTTTTGTTGTTGTTGCGCATGTGTCTATTTGCCCTATGTTGTTGTTGGAAAATTGTTTATTTTTAATGTTTAAAATTTTACGCCTATACATACATATACACATGTATGTGTGCTTTTTTATGCAAAATATACATTTTCTTTTTAAATATTTAGTATAATCGTTTCAGAAATTTGACACAAGTATACATACATACAAACTTGCATACATGTATAAAATTTCTAAATCACAGTTTAGTTTTTTCCGTAATATACAATAAATAATTTTATGTGTGTTTGTTTACTAATATAAATTATGCCAAACATCCAAAACCTTTGGATGAAATATCTTGAGAATTTGTTTTAATTATTTTTTACAATAGGTTTTTGACCATTCGATGAATTACAAAAAAATATTATGTATGTCAATAAAATTTAGCAACCAGTTCGCTGAAGCAGATAAGTCCGCTATAGAGCTGAATGTTCAGTTGATAGGGTGGTGTGAAATATTTTTTTTTAAATACATTTTATTGTCCCATATCAGAAGTTTCAGTGCCTTCTTTTTTATGGATGTACATTGTCTCGATTTGGGACAATAAATTGTATTTATTGTGGGGTTTGTACATGTTTTCATAGTAAATTCAAAGCTAATGCGCCACCTCTAGACATTGGCTTAGATACTTTAAATCATCAATTGATAATACAGGAATCTTGAAATTATTATTAATTTTCACTCCACATATGTACATATATTAGTGGCTTACAAATTATTTCAGGTCAAGAAGTAGTTTAAGTAAAATTTCATCGAAATCGATTAAGATGTAAATGAGGCTTTGTAAGTAAAACATAGTTAAATAATGCTTCCAAACTTCAAATATATAAATAAAATTATCTCTTAAGGTTCGTAAAAATTTAAACCAGCATACTTAAGTTGTGTGGGAACACACATACCGACAAGAATTAACGCAAAAAAATCTTAACGTCTCTTGCAACTATACGCAAAACAATTTAATATTTCACATGTTCCCTATTGGTATCGTGTGTTTGAGGCTTGTGCGGATTATATGAATTTTTTTTCTTATAGGTACTAGGTGGGGATTAAAAACAAAACAATGTGGTCCCTTATTAAGATATAACAACAATACAGACAAGAAAGGAACAATTCGTCACGCCGTTTTGTGAGCCACTACATACATATATATACATGTGTAGTTTTTAATAAAGTAACATATGTAATGTATTATGAACGTTTTTGTTTTGTGTACATGCATATGAGCATATAGTCCAACGAGCATGCTATATTTGTTCGTTTTTATATTGAATTTAAATACTAAATACAAACGTAGGCTAAGCTAAATACACTAAGAGTAATAAAACATTCTTGTAACTTCGTCACTTACCAAATTTTTATTGTGAGGTACGCTACTCTGCTTCTAATATTACGAGCCAGCCAGACTGTTGTTTATTTATTGTTTCTTTTATAAACTTTTATTTTTTGTGAATCCTTATCGTTTGTTTTTTTTTTGTTTGTTCATTTTTTGACTTTAGTTTGTTTGTTGTCTAATTATTTGTTACAGTTGCGCGTTATACGTGCATTCCGCTCCAATTTGGAAGATTTAAACGAACGCCGCTCGATGCATAGTTTACATAGTTTGCGCAGTCCGCGCAGTGGAATACCATCTTCGGGTTACCCATTTTACAATATTAATTTGCTGAGTCCAAATTATAACACTACACAACAGCAGCAACAACAGACATCACGCCATACACCACAAAACAGTTCCGGAACAACATCATCAATATTGCTATCTGATATATCCTACATTGACGAAGATCCTCAACAACTACAAAACCGCAACCAAGCAACTAATAATGGACAACGGCAAACAACATTTTCAGATGCTACACACATGTTACAACAACAAATCAACAATAAGCAAAGACATCAAAATATCATAAACAACCAAAATGAAACACGAATTTAATTCGACCATAAAAATAAAAAAAATCAGTCTTGTTTTGATATATACTTTTCAATCCAAAAAAAAAAAAAAATAATAGAAAGTATAATGTGAAAAGGAGGGGAAATAATATATGTTTATAACCAACTGGACGTTGAAAACTTCACAAAATATAATGTAATATATCATGGAAAAGACTTGGTACAACTGAATTATACAAGATTTTTGTAACTTGACAACCTCAACATTTTATGTCGATGTTTTGGTAGGTACTACATTAAATAAAAATGATAAATGTGGTGGCAACCAATTAGACTATGCTCTATTGGAGTAGAAAAAAACGAAGATAATATAAAGCGAGGTAATGTGAAGTTTTACATCCCCATTCCTAAGTCAGAATATTGTAATAAATTTGTGCGCGCAAATATCATACTTGCGTAACAACCAGTGCTAGTCTAAGAATGCCACTAACTAAGTCGAACGACGAAACCATTAATTTGTGAATTTATATAATGTCTTTGGATTATTGGTACGTATATATATATATATATATAATTGTATTAACTTTTACTAAAACCAAAATGTAAATTCGCGCTGTCAGCCTATTTATATAATCTAATAAAAATAATTCCTTTCTTATTCATTTTTGTACGCATTGCTATTGATAATTTCTTTCTAATACGACTTATTTTATACCTTCTTTTTTCTTTATTATGAAATGAAACATTGTATTCGATTTGCTTTAATATACTAATTCAATTAGAAATTGTTTGTTTTTGTTTTACTTTATTTTATAATACAAAAGCCCTGAAACTTTATCCGAACACAAAATCTTCAACAAAATATTTTTTAAATGACGCTTATAATAGTGACATAACCAAGTGATTTTTTGCGAAAATTGATCCATCCACACAAATATACACATTTCACATGAATGAAAAAAATTGGGTACTTTAAATTTCAAATAGAAAACGTTAACACAACAGTTTTTATCAGATATTTTCAGAAGGTATTTTAAGTTTTTGCAAATGTATGTAACAACCAGAAAACCCAATAGAGTATATTCATATACCACTTTACCAATAAGACAAATATGATTTATCCAAGTTCGACTGTATTTCCGGTCACTTTTTTATCTGAAACTTTTCTAGTATAACTAAGTTCTTACGCAAATCAAATTTAAATATTAGCTATGCCATTTACATACGCCAATTAATAGCATTACCTACTTTTGGAATCCAAAAAAATATGTGTTTTTGAAAATAAATAAATCGTTGAAAGTTCAATATATAAATCCTTTGTCTTAGGTTACTCTAAACTAGTCCTCCGATTTTTGTAGTGCGTATTTTTAAACCGATAATATGACATAATATCAAAATCACTAAATAAATCGATCATGCAAAAGATCTTTTGAATTTTTAAAGTTATAACCTTTTATTCTATACAAAAGTTGTTACTATTGTACGAACGAAACTGTCTGCCTAGAAGAGGTTATATGTAAATTTATACAAAAACTCATGATTTCACACTTATATGACATAATTTTTTTATAGGAGGCTATGAAAAAGTTACAAATTAAGGTAAAATGAAGCAGATCAAAGTACCACGTGAACTGTATGTAAGCCTTGGTGAGACCAATAGTAGTTTTTTTTTATAGCAACTAGAATAGTTAGAGAACATACTAATAATGTTTTAGAAATATGTAGAAACAACCATATTTCAAAATATTTGCATTAAAAGGTAGGTAACATTTAGAACATTTTTAAAACTAAAACATTTACTTAATACTTATATAACAATGTTAATTTCAAACTACATCTGAAATTAACACTGAGACTTATATTCTACTATTAAGTTTATTTGTAAGATTTTATATATACATTACATAAATTTTTTATTGCATATTGAAATATTAAATATATACAACGCCAGTCCCAAAAATATTAAATTTACAGCTTCTCTTGATGCAGGGAAAGAAAATGAAGTGGCAAGTGCAGCAAACAGCAATGCCTTTTCGGACTAGAAACTCCCTTTCTCATAATCGGTGGAGAACTAATAATAAATGTCTGTCTGAGGCAAACTCTCACATTTTTCATATTGTTATCAAAAGAAGCTGCGTCTGTAACTGGAAACTTCCATTCTTCCGCGAACCTTTTTATTTTCTGAAAATTTTTTTCTTTATATTTTTGGGACACACCCTGTATAAATGCATTCATTAACAAGTTATTGTATATTTGAACAATAAGTCTAGCGTTGTAGAATATGTATAATAATTAGGGCGAAAACTGCTTGGAATTTTGGACACCGTTTGTAAAATGAACTTGTTCATTTTAAATAAATAAATTCTTATTGTGATTTCAGGTTTTAACTATTAATAGTTAATACCAAGTGATGTAATTGTATAGCATTTTATATTCCAGAATCACAGTGAATCCAATAGACTTTGTTTGGTTTTTAAATAATCAACATCAATTACTATTGGTTTTTCTATAACTTATTTAGATAATAAAATCTATAAATAAGTGCTTAGTCGCATAGCATACATGCAAGATCTCTGTACAAAATTGTTGCTTATTATTTTTGAGGAATCGACAATATTTCACCATTCCATTATTCAACTAACCTGACTGTTTACAATCATTTCTCATAGAACTATCATATATTTCACTTAAACTATTATTACACAAGGCGACAAAAATTAATTTTTTTTCGGTTTTAATGCATAAATTCTGATTCTAAAATATCAATATACTCATCTTTGAAAATTTGCTTCTGTAGACACCAGAGCGATATTAAAAGTGTAATTTGTTCAAAAAGGACATTTTCACGGTGAAATGAACAATATAAAAATGCAGTTATCTTTTTTAATATATTTTTAATATTACAGATTAAAATTTGCATCAAAGTTATAAAAAGTTTTCTTAATGTGATTAAAGAATAATCTGAAACAAAAATCGTGTCGCGTTGTGTTATTAATGTTTTTTATTTGTGAACCTTTCTAACTGGCGTGAACCATATGCATACGTTCTTCATTCTATCTGTCCGTCCGAGCTTATGCGTACAAAACTCTCATGTTTCGCAGAGGAACTTAAATGTATTACTAACACGTTTTATTATCGAAGAAAAGAATCAGTTTTTTTTTTTTTTTATTAATTAAAGAAGCTACTACAATGAAAATCACTTGTTTTCAAATTGACAACTGAAAACATTATCATAATTAATTAAACATAGAATCGCAGGCCTAGTATTCTAATATCATTAGGTACTCTATTTTAAACCTTTTCTAATATAATAATAATAACAGTTTCAAATTGGGGTGAAAGGTATACTATATGATTCAGTAAACTGAATTTAATTTTGTCTCCTTTTTATACTCTTCATGGGAGTGAATAGTATTATAAGTTTGTCATGAAGTTTGTAACACACAGAAGGATAAATCGCAAACCACATAAAGTATATATATTTGTGATCAGCTCAATAAGACGAGTTGATTAAGCCATGTCCGTCTGTTCGCAAAACTAGTCCCTCAGTTTTTAAGCTAGAGAGCTGAAATTTTGCACATAGGTTTCCTTTTACCAAATATTTACTGAATATTTGTCGGAATCAGCCGAATCGGACCACTAGGGGGGTACCTCCCATACAAACCCCCTTTTAAATTAATGTTCTTATTAGAAAAAGTTTTTTGTTTTTTGACGTATCCAACTGAAATTTGGACATTATAAGTTTCTGATCCATGTTCATCATGTAAATTTCAAGATCCTAGGATTACCAGGTGGGGTACCTCCCATACAAACCCACATTAAATGAGGAACTTATAATGAGTAAAAGTACAATAAAAATACAGTGCCACTCAAACTGTGCTCATATTTGATCGTCAAACTGTGTTCTTTGTTGATACTCAAACTGTAACAGAGAGTATATAGTTATGCTAAGAAAGGAAGTTTGGATGTAAACCGGAGGAGCATGAAGAGTATTACATCTTTGGCATAGCCAATGATAGTTTTCTTTCTGGTTTCATTTTATATGTATTTTTTTCTAAGCACAACCTTTCTTCAACTTCAGAAATTTAAAGATTCTACATTTCATCAAACCGACCACTTTTATATGATCTTAAATTCTACATGGTACTCCCATTATATCCGATAATCAGTCCTTCCTGACAACGGCAATTACTTGTTAGAATAAAAATGAATTTCTTTTTTCGAAATATGTATTATTATTTATTTATTTATTATATTATGTATTTTGAAATCTACTTCAACAAATGGAGATACATAATTGTTTGTATTATAAGTAGTGTCCATTAACTACTGTTAACTTATGGTTTTTACATTTTTCATAAGTAGTATATGGAAAGATTTTATATTTCGATTTATTAATTAAGGAGCCCCACTTGTATTGAACATACATTTATATACTTACATATATTTTAGGAATGTATTTTTAGTTGGAACATCAATTAGAGTAATAAACCGAACCTTTTATAAAACAACAAACAAAGTCGATAATTACCTTGCTGTCGTTTTATATGAATAATAATAATTAATAATTCATTTATGTACATAGTTACATAACATTTTCGGAAAATTTTGGGACTCTGGATAGAATTTATAGTTTTTTTTTATTTGATCCTCGGAATTAGCGAGAAACTGTATTGTATTAATAGACATTCGATTTTTTATGTTATTATTATACCCTAATATATATTATACATACATATTTAACATAATTCTTTTCAAAAAATGTTTTTGTTTTTTATTACGATAGAAAATTACACTTGTTTCAGTAAATTTAACCTATATTTCTCTTGATTTATTGTTTTTATTTTTCTTTTTATTCTATTTCCAATTTCAAAGGTAATAGGCGGTGAATTGCAAGAACGGTTGATTCCGGTTCCCTACAGCAAGAGCAACACTGATCAAGCTGTAAGCTTTATCTTTTATACCTCAATGAATTTATTTGTTTTAGCCTAATCCAGAAAATCAAAAAGACTAACTGTTGCATTTATAAACTATAATATAGCAACATTCTTGATTAATTTGGTTTTATTATTTATGTATTTATAATTTCTCTACTGCATCTCTGCTACTTCTATTCTACATATATTTAAGTAAATTAGTTTTGTTTTTGTTTTGTTGTTTTTTTTTATGTATGTATGCAAATCTTTAATATAATATAAATAATACAATAGTTACACATTATAATTAAAATTTATTGTATTTCTTTCAATATTGTCATTTTGCTTAAACTCTCTAAATTGTTGCTTTGTGCTGTTTCTTGTTTAACCTTACACACTAGTGTGAACTTTCGATATATCGTCATGTTTGAAACACAGATAACATTGCGTTGGAGTCCCAGAGTTTTTTACATTCCTTTTATCTCATTTGTCGCAGTGTCGTAATTTTGATTAGAATTCCTGACCATATAAATTAAACTGTGAACCCGAATTGGTTAATTAATTTTTGATTTAAACAGCTAACACAGACTTCTTTTTTCCTTAACTCAAATTATATAGTTCAGCTGCGATAATTCTATCGTTGATGACCACGGCTGTTGATGCCTACCAAAAACTTCGATTTAGCCTCTATAGAGGAATTTAACCTATCAAATCAATGTTTCTTGTTTAATCTTTTGTAACCAGAGTATAATAATAGTTAATCCAAGCCTTGTTCATTGTAATAACTCTTTGAATACGTTTTTCAAGTTTTGTTGAAACCGTTTCGAAAAGAACATTGTTATTGGTGCAGTACAAACAAAAAAAAAAAAAAAGGTTTTCAAAAAAACTTATTTTTCATGTTGGGCAATACTCTTAATGAACTGTAAAAGATGAAGGTAAGACAAAAGGTTATTAGGCATATCAAAAACATGTCTTATAGTTTTCAAAAATTTTGATTTCCCAAATTAAGGATTCTAGTGGCTTGTGCAAAATTCGACCTTCGTACAATCAGTTTCCAAAAAATAGAAGACCGGTCAGAAGGACTCACGGACATGTCATCTTGCTGTAAAAATTATATACTTTGTGATTTTTACTCCCATTCAGGTTGTTACATACAAACAAACTTAGTGTACCATTATATCATTTAATAGTATTTAAGAAGTAAATCAAATAAGTCATGAATCAATACAAGTTTTCCAATTCTGATGTTAAATAGAAGTGGTGTTAATAAGAGACATTGTTTAGTAGAACATAAAAAAATTGATACGTATGAATTTTAGGGGGTAGTCGTTCCTACATTATAAATTGGCGACTATCCAATCATTATTTTGTTCCTAAATTATAATCATAAAATATTCGAGTATAATGCATATGTACATTGCTTTTGAGTTTGATCATACATAAGTAAGTATGTATGCATGAATATAATTATAAAATATTTCACGTGTATGTATGTATGCAAGAACATGTTTTCGCATATGTGTTTGAATATTGTTTATAATTGTTTTAATATAATTTAAAAGAAAGTGTAAACATGCATAATAGTAGTTTGCATTTTCAATAAACTACGATACCAAGGTAAACGGTAAACAGTAAAAAGTTCTTTGTTTAGTTAATTGCATGCTATAATAATTATAACAGTCATAACATATGTATGTGCATTCGGTAATACCGAAATTTTCATACTTTTCACGAAAGTGTAATTAAGCTCCCAGTAAATTTAGTTTTATCGAAATAAGATTCAAAACGTTTCATCCGATCCTTTTACAGAATTTCTCTATAATATTAAAAAGTTTATACGGTTTCATCCGATCGTTTTAGGGAATTTCTCTATAATATCAAAAAAAATTATTCCGTCATTAACTGTTTTAGGTGAGCGTAGCAGGGGCATCCTAATATTATTAAATATACATATTATACTTACTTTCGTGAAATGTATAAATCCAACTGTATTGTACTATATTTAAGCGAACTTGCTTATTTATTTGTGAATTTTGAATGAATTATCGCAAATTAATTCCAAAACTGAAATATACTTTTATTGGTTTAGCTAAATACAATATTTTGAAATTAATACTTTTACCGTCATAATTTTCCGTTGTTAACGCTTTGTATATTTAAATATGTTATCAAAAACTTGTGTCCATCTCTCTATTGTAGTTGCTTTCTTCTACTTTGTTTTTGCATCCACTTTAGATCCGAGTGGTAAACGCATTTCGACAAGGTCTGGACGCCCGATATGGTGAGCACACTAACACTTCGCTAGCAGAGGTTTTACGAAAACAAACTTCGTTAAGCAAGCGCCTTTCCGAAACATCTTCCATTGAGTACGCTGATAACATACCAGATGAACTGACGATACCCGAAATTGATGTTGAACGGTTGTCGTCACATAGCCACACCGAAACAGCTGTTTAAAAACCAAATAAACCGAGTATAATATTATGTACTATGAAATTTATTACTATATTTATGATTATTAAAACATACAAATGAAAGAAATATACAAGCACACATAAAAAACTTAAGATACATATGTACATACTCCGAACATCCAATAGTTATTGATGTTTGTAAATGTTATTATATGATTATGATAATCGTCACTGATAATAAACTAAGATAACGCAGACGATATCACATGCGTTCAATACGAATATTCTTAATTTAATTTATTTGCATAGTTGAAATCTTAGAAGCCTAATTATTGCGTTTCATTTGAATAGCCCACCTTACGAAATGTTCTTCGGCACTCCATCGCTTTTTTTTATTGTTAAAAAAAAAAAAAAAATTATTTACTGTGTTGAACCCTTATTGGCATTTCAATTGAAAAGGGAAAAAAATAAAAATAACGTTTATCATTACCTTTCACATTAAATGCATTAAACTACTTTTTATGTATGAATGATACTTTTTAAAAGTAAAAAGGTGTGAACCCTAAAATTTGTGAATTGTAAAGAATAAAATTTGACCATACCTTCCTTCTACAATCGCAAATCCGATTTACAAGTGTGGCAACATTGTTTTGAAATGAAATGGGGGAATACGAGAAATAAAATTGCTTCTTGGTAAATATTGCGGCTTTCTTATTTGTTCATTCTTCAAATTGAGCTGGACAAGAAAATAGGTGCATTTTCGTAAAAATTTAAAGTGAAGAAATTTAAAATGTTATATAGTTATCGAAGGTTACTTTTTGAGGAACTTAACTATGATATTGTAATAATTTAGATGAGTCGTGGAGCTCACTGTATTCCAGAAGAAAAGAGAATTGTTCGTCAGCTCCGAGATGAAGGGAAAATATACAAATTCATTGCGACATAAATGGGACGATCAGAAAATTTCGATACATATGCCCTCAAACCGGAACCATGGAAACGCGTGGCGTAGTGAAATTTACAATATTTTATCATCGCAAAATGTTCGACGACGATTAGTAAGCGCAAACCTAAGTACCCGGTAGTATAGCCCGCAAGGTCTTCTGCTTAGCACTGCAAACTTAAAGATAAGGAAAAACTTTACAATAGTTCATAAAACCTGGTGTGGATCTCAAGGTGCAAAAAAATGGCGCAATATCCTCTGGAGTGACGAAACAAAATTTGTTTGGTAATGAAGCCGAAAGAAACATTCGTCGACCGAAAGGCATGGAATTTCACGCTAGGTATTCAAAAAAGATAGGTAGGCATGGAGGTGGCAGCATTATGGTATGAGGATGTTTTTCGTGGCAAGGCGTAGGTCCGATAAAATGGAATCATTCAAATACAAAGATTTATTACAAACAGTAATGCTACCATATGCCGAGGATAGCATGCCGCTTTTGTGGACATTTCAGCAGGACAATGACCCAAATCATTAATCGTGATTAGTGAAAGCATGGCTCCAAGAGCATAATGTGAACGTCCTTGAGTGACCAAGTCAACCCCCAGATCCTATAGAAAACCTCTGGGGTCAATTTAAATGTGAAATTTCAAAGACGTTTTGCCAAAATAAAACGCAGTAATGGGCAGAGCTCGCAAAAAATCTCATCATTTCATTTTCTCCTAAAAAAAATATTGTTGAATGAGAAAATGCATAATTGTTGGACATGAGATTCTGACTGATGACCTTAACAGACCTTAAAGTAAGAAAATAACACAGCGACCTTACCCCAGCTAGTTGAAGTTATCAGGAACTCAGTGGAGATACGGAGTGGCACAAAAGAAATTTTTAAACAGAAGTGGCTAAATATTTAATGTCATAAAGCGCGCATAAAATCATTTGAAGCACTAAACAAATTTAAAAGAACAAATAATGAAAGTGACAAGTCTTACTATTTAAAAGCCATTCAAGTCTATAGAAATGTGTGTGTGCAGGCCAAACTTGAATATCTCAAAAGGATGGAACAAAAGATAAACCATATAAAAGACCACAGATTGGTGGAGAGTTGCAAACGAAATAAGAGGGAAAACTTTTAAAACTGTTGCAAATTTATCGGCGGAACAGTTTAAACATTACTTTGCAACCCTCTTAAATCCTATCGAAGAATTCTGAGAAATCCATTGTTGCCAACGAAATCAATCTCATGACATCCTAGATAGTGCTATACAAATATCCGATGTTCATCAGGTTTTAAAAAAGTCAAAAATAACAAGGCCCTGGAATATATAGGATACCTTATGAATTTGTCAAAAATGCAACCAACGAGGTCGTAGAAGAGTTAACCAGAGCTTACAACCTTATGCTCGAAACAGGAAAAGACGACAAATCATTTTTAAACACAATTCTGTTCCCGATATTTAAAAATGGAGACACAAATATGGTAAATAACTATAGAGGAATAGCGTTTATGAATACCATCGACTTAGCTGCGACCAGGAGTTGAACCTTTGATGCCTAAATCGTGGGCCGATTTAGATCCCACTGAACCGTCTGCTTTTTATTTGACTAAACAAAGTACAAATATTATATTTATTTATTTTTTTTTATAATTTTGCTTGTCAAATAATAAGAAATAAATACAAATATTTTTCTCCTTGCCTTGGCTGCGACTCGAACCCCGATGCAGAGCTTTGAGAGTCAAGCTTTCATCCGATAAACGAAATATGCTGTCCAATTTTAAAGTGATTGTTTAAGCTTGCTTCTAAAGTATTTACACAAACGATTTTGTTTATTATTTAATTTCTCTTGCCACAATTATTCAGATATTTTTTTTACTCGAATTCACAAAACCAAATAATCACAATAAGATTTATACACTATCCATTTATGCGCTTAAATGGAAGCGATAATATATAATTTTTAACAACACAAGCATACTCTTAGACATATGAAACAATTTAGTTAAATATAATACATAAAACATTTCTAACTATAGAGAAAGTCATCAAAAGCGGCTTCCTTCCAGTAAAGCCAATACCTGCTATGATGACCTCTTCTTTGTTTCGGAACTGACGCAAACACTATCTATATTCTATTGCAGCGTTTCTCAAAGTGTGGGTCGTAGAAAAATTTTGGTGGGTCGTGAAAAAAAATTTTAAAAACACAAACAAAAAAATTTTATAATTTACAGCAAATGATAAAATAATTCAATGGGCCCGTTCAGCAGATCCAATCGCTGACTTTTTGTGATTATCGGTAAAATATATTGAAATGAAAGAATGAAAATGCAATTGTCAAGTAAATTTGAGTGCTATAAGTTGGTAAAAAAGTAAGTATAATGTAATAATATTTTTATTAATATAATTTTTTGTTTATAAGTGTGTATGTTGTTAATGTGTATTTTAAAGATGTGTGAAATGGAGGATAAGATTAGCAGTAAATATAATTTGCCTCTATGTGTTATTTGGAATGAGAAACTTTCAAATGAAAGTATGAAACCGTCAAAGTTGAAACGTCATTTAGATACACTTCATTCTGAATACTCTGATAAGCCAATTAATTATATTGCTTTTTTTATAGAATCTTGGCCATTAAATAGCAGACTTTTTACCGAATTCTGCAAGGAAATGGGGAGTGATCATAAATACCTCCTTTTGCATTGTAATTCACGTTGGCTTTCAAAAGGAAACGTTTTAAAACGTCTGTTTGAGTTAAAAGACGAAGCTTGTTATTTCTGAATGAACACCCACCATCTAAAGATGTTATTTTTCCATTTAAGGATAGGTTCCATGATTTCGAGTGGTTATTAAAAGTAGCTTATTTGTGCGACATATTTGGTACATTCAATGAATTGAATTTAAATTTGCAAGGCTTTGGAATAAATATTTTCAAAGTATTTGATAAAGTTGCTGCAATAATATAAAAATGACTCTGTGGAAACAACGACTTTCAAAAGGAAATTTTAAATCTTTTGAAACCTTACAAAAATTTATTGAAAGCCATGCAAACTATGATGAAGGAGATTTACATCTAGAAACACTATCAGTCTCAATTCAAGAACACCTTTCGGAGCTAATAAATAGTTTTAAAGACTACTTTCCAGATATTCCTTCAAATAAAATGTGGATTAAAGATCCTTTTTCTGTCGAAGTTGAAAAGGAAGACATGTTTAATCTCAGTGAACAAGAAACGGATACTTTAATTGAAATTTCATGCGACTCCGATTTGAAAAAAGTGTTTAAAAATGTACCACTAATGGATTTTTGGTTGCGCTGTCAAAAGGAGTATCCAAGCGTTAGCGAAAAAGCAATACAATTTTTAATGCCTTTTGTCGCCACTTATACGTGTGAAGCTGCGTTCTCAGCCATGGTGTACTTAAAAAATAAGTATCGAAACAGATTGGGAGTCGAACCTAATTTGCTAATAAAATTAAAATCATTACCTCCTAATTTGAAATTGTTGTGTGATGGCAAACAACATCATCCATCGCATTAAAAATGTGGAAAGAAATTTTCCTTCATTTAGTAAAGTTTCAAATGAATATAATTGTTAATTTCGAGTCGAAGGGTTGCTTCTGCTTTTGGTCACCAGCGCAAGTCGAGCAGCAGTGAGTGATCAGAATTTGCAAGTCATCAAATAACTCTGCTGATTTTCGCATCGAGATAGCAGAAGTTTTAACTAAAATGGACACAACAGGAAAAAAAGGAAAACGAACTGCAACTCTTCAAAATGAATTGGATGCAAAAAAAAGGACCGGCACAACAAATGCCAAATCAAATGGTTCGCCAGGATCAGTTTGGGCATTGGCCTATCCTGGACCTACAAAAGACTTCGTTGTAAGTTCCCAAACTGCACAGGATTCTCGCAAACAGATTTCGATAAATGTGGCGTAGCTTTATGCTTCAATAAGAGGAATAATTGCTTTAAAAATTTTCATGGAAACTAAATTGACTTATCCACTATACTAATGTTCCTAATAAATAATATTAAAAAAAATTAATATACTAGAAACTTTTCATATATTCACATTAAATTAATAAGTATACTTTTTAATTCTCTTAGCATATTTGATGCAGAAATGCATCATACCATTTTTTAACCATAACTTTGGCAAAATAAAAAACTTTCCAAAACCGTTAAGATACGTGTTTTTTAATTTTCGCTTTTCTACCTAATAAAAAAAACCGCATTAAAATCGGAGCAGTTGCATTACGAAGGGTTAATATAAGGTATAAACGTAAAGTGGATTTCTGAATACAATATATAATTCTTGCTCTAATTTATATTTTTTTAAAAACTTAGTAATATACGCGTATTAAGATCATGTCCTTACGTGATTATGTTATAAATCAAATAAGGAGATAAAGATTGGCTTCTTTTAAGTATTTTATTTTTTTTCAATATCTGATTTGGATGGGTTAATTTGTAACATAATTGGGTTATTTGTTGAGAAGATTTTGGACCGTAGGTTAGTTAATAGTGGGGATGGACAGTAGAGGTATTTTAGGATATAGTTTCATTAGTTTTGCTCTGATGATAGTTTCATAATAATTATGGTTATCAATGTTGCTTATAGTTTGAAGAGAGAATTTATGGTTTTTTGAAGGAAAATGGATTGGTGTGTATTCTTCTTGTGTAGTTTGGAAAGTTCAATGTTTATTGCAATTGTTAGGAATTTCCAAAAGGGTTTTTTGGTTTTAACATCAAGGATTGGTAATTAATTTAAATCGTTTTTAACATAGATTTGTATTGAATTACAACTGTCTACTGTGGGTATGAAGCAGTGATGCCATTTTAGCCTTTTTTCCGGACAGATATTTCCTTCGCTCCAAAGGACAACAATAAGGCTACTGCAAATTTTGTAAGTACCGTAGATGAAGAGGATTATGACCTGATAGATGAGGCAATAAAACTCATCTAATTTATAATAATAAATTTATAAGATAAAAATTACAAAATAATCTGTCCTGTTTTTGTGATAAGCAGATGGCATCACTGGTATGAAGTGAAGTCACCGGGTGATTAATAGAGTGAATATGTTTCATATTATTGAGACCACAAGATCGTCTTATGTTTGACCAAATTTTGCTAGTATTAGTTTCAGGTTGAATTTCTGAGGTATTTTTAGTTCTCTTTTGAACTTCGCTGCTGCTTTACGAAATTTAATAATGGTTGTTTTTGTAATATATTGTTTAAGTTGTTTCCAGGCTTGTTTTTTTTCGTTATAAGGTCTTGCAATTTTTGGTTCCACCAAGGAACATTCACCTACCCAGCTACTCCTCGAACCTAAACAACGAATAAAATGACGTTTAAAAACGACATAACTCCGCGCGGAGATATGTCGCTTGTAGAGCGGCGGAGATATGTCGTCGGAGATATATCGTTACCCCTGAGTAAGTTTGCCTTAAATTTAGTCGTCAAGGAGAGAAGAGCCTGTGTTGCCATCAAATTTTTTCAAGAAGAAGATAACCAAAAAGTGCATTGTTTACTTATAGTGGGTTCAGACAGCGAGTTCTGATGGTGCGAGTTCTGGTTACTCGTTTTTGTCACCGAGTTCTGGGTTGCGAGTTCTGAGCAGCTGTTTTTTGTTTTGTTTTTGTTTTCATTACACACACACAAATGCACAAATGGAACGTTGTGGCAATTGTGAGAAATATAAATTGAAATTTTGTGGAAAATACATGAAACTTGCCAAGTTGTCCACTCCTGTATCATCTAATGTTACAAGTTTCATTGATCATTTAGCAGTCCCCGATCCGTTTCGGAGAAGCACAAAAACTCCGCGTTCTCCGATCGAAATAGAGCAGGTAGCGGGACAAACGTCTGTACCGTCGACCGTGGAAGAGGAAAGTAGTGTCCAAGATCCGGATGCAGGTGGGTCTTCCTGCCCATAGCTACTAAGCCCCCAATCCAAAAGGCGGAACGCAAGCCAGGATGAACTCGATTCCTTTAAACAGCTTGCCTGCAAAATTAAGGAGTTGATTGTAATGATGGACAATGGGAAACGAAGAACGGTCCATCAGCCTATGAGGGAAGCAATCGGTAGCATCAGCCGACTGTATCTGATGGCAGTTCAGGAAATGGCTGTTGACTGCGGAACCGCCGCAGTAGAGAATACGAGGGAAAAGTTCGCGCAGACAACGCCGGGCTTATGTGGAGCAACCGCTCCCATGTCTGGGTAAATAATAATAACCCCACAGCGTCACTGTGACATAACGGAGATCCCACCCGGCCTAAGGGTGAAAGTTGGTCCTATGAAAGCAATGCTATCTGAGCGGCTACCAGGAGGAAACACTGACGGAGAAAAAAGCAGTCCTCTTTGAAAGGAGGGCAAAGTGCACCGAAGCCGCCGCTAGTTGAGAAGGGCAAGAAGGAAAGCGGGAAGAATGCAAAGGTCAGGAGGACCAAACCTGACAAGGAGTGGACATAGGTACGACGTAAGTCACGGAAGAAAAAGGAAACGGAGAAGACACAGCGGATGCGCCCTGATGCCATCGTTATCTCCAAGCGAGGTGATGCAACCTATGCCGACATGCTTAGGCTTATTAAACAGCAGCCAGAACTGGAGGATTTCGGCACGAAGGTGCACAAAATAAGGAAAACCCACAAAGGAGAGCTTCTGCTGGAGCAAAAAGGAGGAAGCAAAACCAGAGCAAGAGAATATGAAGAAGCCTTAATTAAAGCTTTGGAGGAAAAAGCTTCAGTTAAGACTCTTTGTCAGCAAACATTGGTGGAATGTTGGGACCTGGGACTCAAACTGCCACTATTGAGCTCCCTGCTGCTGAAGCCAAACTGATTATGGATGCGGGACATATACGAGTTGGATGGGTTCGGTGCAGGATACGCGGAAATATCGCACCGATCAGATGTTATCGCTGCCTCAACTACGGGCATGTTTCTGACCAATGCGAAAGCCCGGTGGATCGCACAGGCGAATGCTTACGTTGCGACAAAAAAGGTCACTTAGCCAGATGTTGCCAAGCAGCACCGCAGTGCTCAATATATGTAGACGGGGACAAAAATCACGCTACAGGCTGTTTCCAGTGTCCCATGTATAAGCAAAAATGGTTAAGGTGATCCAAATCAACCTTAATCACTGCAGGGCCGCCCAGGATCTATTGTATCAGACCATTACTGAAAGGCGCATTGATGTTGCAGTCGTAAGTGAACCTTACCGTGTACCTCAGGCGAATAACACGTGGGTAACTGATCAGACGGGAGGGGCCGCAATTTGGGCCTGTGGCCAACTCCCAATAGAATCCACTGGCCCATCGACCAACAAGGGATTTGCTTATGCCAGAGTTAAGGGGATCCACATTTTCAGTTGCTACGCACCACCAAGTGATGACCTAGCAACTTTCAATGCGTTCCTTGACATTCTCGTATGCAATGCTCGCGGAAAATCTCCTCTTCTAATTGCTGGGGACTTCAAAGCTTGGGCTATTGAATGGGGAAGCACCAGAACTAATGCTAGAGGTTCGGCTATCGTGGAGGCATTTGCCGCCTTAGACATCACTCTCCTCAATACGAGTAACAAGGTGACTTTCCAGAATAGCCGCGGAGAGTCATTCATTGACATTAGTTTTGCCAGTAGGTTTCTTGCCCACTTCTCAAAATGGGAAGTACTAGATGTCCTCACACTAAGCGATCACAATGCAATCGAAATGAACACCACGAATGCATGTCCTCGCCGTAGCTCTAGACCAAGCTCAAAAGAACGGATGGAAAGTAGGCATGCTAGACATATCCATGCTAGACTACATGCTGGAAGGAGTTAACTTGCAGGGATCTGCACAGCAACAAGTTAAGGGCCTAATGAAAGCTGTTACTGATGCATGCGATGCCTCAATGCCCAGAAAAGGAAGAAATAATCGGCATACACCAAATTATTGGTGGAATGCTGAGATAGCGCAGCTAAGAAGGGAGTGTATCAGATCTAGAAGGCGAGCACAAAGAGCAAGGGGATCAGAAAATTTTGTACGTCGGCAGGCCGAATACAAGGCGAAACGTGCTGAGTTGCGGAAATCCATCCAAAGGAGTAAAAGCATACATTTTCAGGACCTATGTGAAGACCTCAACAATAACCCTTGGGGAGGAGCTTACAAACTTGTCAAACGACGCCTGGGTGGAGTCGCCGGCCCAGCGCCGATCGGTGCAGCGGTTATGTTAGATATTGTGCGAAACCTCTTCCCGCAACATGAGTGCACACATTGGACAAGGGAGGCTGTCTTGGAGCCCATTCCCACAATTACGGCAGATGAGCTTCTGGACGCCTCCAAAAAAACAGGCAGCAAGAAGACCCCTGGCTTGGATGGAATCCCCAATAGTGTCCTAAAACATGCAATACAGAGGAATACAGACGTCTTCCGTAGAGTGTTGAATACGTGCCTGGAAGAGGGTGTATTTCCCTCTTGCTGGAAGCGGCAGAGTATGGTGCTGATACCGAAAGGTAACAAGCCGCCGGATCAGCCATCATCATATAGGCCGTTGTGTATGCTGGACACAATGGGTAAGATACTGGAGAGTATCATCGAATTGGTCATAGAGGGTCCGAATGGACTACACTAAAATCAGTATGGTTTCAGGAAGGACAGGAGTATCATCGATGGAGTAAGCAGAGTCCGTGATATCGCTCTGAATGCAATCGCTGGTGAACGATGGCTCTGGGGCACAAAACAGTATTGCGCTGTAGTTACCCTGGACATTAAAAATGCGTTCAACTCGGCAAGATGGTGCAATATAGTACGCTCCTTGGAGAATCTCCGTGTACCAAAGTACCTTCTCAGAATGGTGATGTCATACCTGAGCAATCGAACGCTTCTTTATGACACAGAAATAGGCCCACAAATGTACAACACTACTGCTGGTGTACCGCAGGGATCTGTGCTCGGTCCAATCTTATGGAATGCGATGTACGACGGAGTGTTTAGCGTGTCTCTACCAGATGAAGTAGAGATAATTGGCTACGCAGATGACATTGCAGTAGTCGCAGTGGCAAAGACGCTCCCGGAACTCCAGGGGAAATGCAACTCATCCGTGGTAAATATTAAAAATTGGCTTTGGCAGACTGGTCTAGAGTTAGCGGACCATAAAACTGAGCTAGTTTTAATCAGCAGCAGGAAGAAGCTTGAAACTCTAAACATTCCAGTCGGGGAACAAGACATAACGTCCGCACCTTTCATTAGGTATTGAGGGGTCCTACTGGATTGTTGCTCAACTTCAGGGATCACCTCAAATTCTCAAGAGAGAAAGCGTCGAAGACCTACGCAGCCCTAGCAAGGCTTATGCCGAACGTTGGAGGGCCCAGTCAACCAGTGCGTGAGCTGCTAGCGGCAGTCAGCAAATCGATCATCCGATACGCTGCACCAGTGTGGTCCTGTGCAACCAAACATAAATCGTACATTAAATGAGCTGCTTCCGTGTATCGACTAAACTCGATAAGGGTATGTTGCGCGTTCCGAACGGTTTCAGATGACGCAATAAGCTTCATTGCAAACTGTAAACCGGTAGACATGGCCGTTAATGAGTTGGCGGCGATATATGCTTCGAGACGGGCAGAGTCTGCCACACATGATCAGAGTGACACACTAACTGCCTCCTGGCAGGAGCATTGGCAAAGCTCAACAAAGGGTTGTTGAACGTTCGAGTTAATACCCAACATCAGTGTCTGGGTGACCCGAAAACATGGAACTCTGAATTACCACCTCACGCAGTTCCTCACAGGGCATGGCTGTTTCCGGGAGTACCTGCACAGATTTAAACATGCAGATGACCCGCATTGCCTGTACTGCACAAACCAGCCGGAACATGCTCGCCATGTTCTCATGGAGTGTACCCGATTTGTGCATCTCAGAGAGTTAATCACGTCAGAGGTAGGTGAGAACCTTACACCAAATGGCGTGATTAACTTTATGTTAAAGGAACAAAGCTTGCAGTATAATCGTTGCTATAATGCAACAGGTCCGCAGAGATGAAGAGTAAAACAGAAGAGTGGTCTAACCTAGCTCTCCCTGGCGAAGTAATACCTCTATTGGCAGTCCCGCCAGGGTTGAAAAAAGAGCCAGCGTAGGCCGGGGGTGGTTTTAGTACGTGGGCATCACATGAAACTGTTTGTCCGGTGAATCGTGCATGCTAGTAGGTCGGTCTGCTAGGATCTTTAGAAGATTTACACCTCCATGGCGAATCCAAAAAAAAAGCCACGCCTAATGCAGCAACTTATGGGATCGCTTCCAGCCAATCGATTTCATGCTCAACGTCCATTCCTAGTATCTGAAGTAGATCTTTGCGGACGTTTTATGACGTCATACCGTGTACGCAGCAAGGTGCCATACAAAACGTACATGGCAGTGTTCCTGCGTTGTTCATCAAAAGCAGTTCATATTGAGCTGATTTCTGATTTGATATTTTGCAATATGTGCAAATAGTTCTTGCAGCTCCCTTTTTCATCCCTGATGCTCATTATATTAAAATCTTATAAAAAAAAAAATAATTAACTTATCAGTTATAATTATAATCAGCTATTTTGTGATGGTGCGGAAAAAAAAACAGGAAGATAGACAAAAACCACCTTAAAAAGGCAGAAATGGCCCAACAATACCAAGAGTGACCATTGTTAATTTTCAAATCAATGCAAATCAATTCTTGATGTGACTATTGGTCCGGATCACATTCTACAACAACAACTTTTGACTGACGTCATTTTATTTGTGGTTCTTGTCGAATCTGATCCGGCAAATCAACGTTGATTATCTTCACAATTGGTGTGAAAGCGTTATAAGAACCACATGTCCTTCATACCCTGCCGAATTGCAGACGCAGGAGTTGTACTTTTAACAAAAACGATCGATAAGCGAATACAATTAACGAATCAAAGGTCATTGTTTGCTAAACTCATCGAATCCATTCCACGCGATGCAACACCAGCCGTGTAACAGCTCCTGAAGTTTTGCCAGTCGATTTGCTACAAACGTAGTCCAGCACCTCGAAGGAGCCGACAACTATTTTAACACAATTTCTAAATCAGTCCAATATGTGATTCCTTTTAGGCGCTCGGAACCGCAACTGACCACCTTCTCTACCAACTGGGCTACAAAAGTGCAGCTTGAAACTGTAACCGTGGCAGCTCGTTGCGTTAACAGGAGTAACCCATGATTCAGCTCTCACGAACCTCACCGATATGTTACCTGAGTCGTCTATGGACCTCGCGAACCCTTCTGCACTATAAGCATGTTGTGAAGCGTCGAAAAATCCATGTAACTCAACCGACGTCACCTTTTCGTTACCTAGCACACATCTGGGAGTTACTATTTTGAAGACCATTGCAAGCTCAGTATGAAACATTCAACTCAAACATGCAACTCGATTGGCAATACTTCTACCCAACTGCAACTCGAAACCCACAATGATTGAAGAAACAATTTCCCCCGAACAAGATCTGACAATACCGATCTTTTGGTTATCGCCCATCTTTCCCTTTAGTCGAGTAGGTAAAACGAAATGTGTCGTCATCGGAATCCCAAAGAACACCTAGAGTTTTCGCACAAGTGCCGGCTTTGATCGACATTATTATTATCTTTAAGCTCATTTTAGTGGAGTGCCTCGCTATGATTGGATCGCCATTTGTGCAACTCGAACCTGCCTAAGTTTAGAAGCTCCGTAACTTCCATTCTATGCTGTTCCAGATGTTCAAATCAGGTCCTCCTAGTAAATCGTACATGTAGAAATTGTGAAGCAGCTCCTTACTACCGAAATGATATTTTATTGCGTATCTTTCGGCTAAGTCTTTCATGCAGCGCACGGCCAAAAACTGGCAAAAAGGGACAATATTCGGTTTAAGAGTTTGAGCTGTGTTGCTACCGTGGCTTCGCCATAATATGCACTGATAATATGTATCCTCATCATCAACTAGAATCTGCCTATACATTTCGGCCACGTCCGCCGGTACAGCATACCTGCGAAAACGGAATCGAACCAAGATTTGATCGATTGGATTGTCTGCCCCACTAACAAACTATCATTTAACGACTTCCCATTGCCTAATTTGCAGAACGCATTAAATAGTCTTCGCAGGCCTTTGTTATTGTTCTTTATTTCATTTAACATGAGTTAACTGTCTCTAGATAAGTAGTATGTCTAAGAAGAACACTAGATTTTAACATGCTATAGACATTTTAATATTCAATTTAATATGTTTAATGAGTTTCGGTTTCGACGTGATGTTAGTGTGTCATGCTGATCTTTTTTTAATTGTAGTACATTGCGCAGCTATTGAAATACTTTTGAAAAATCTGACGAAACACATATCTTCTATCTTCTTCTTTCCATATATATAAAATTGAATGTATGTACATATGTATGTATGTAAGTTGCTTATAGACTCCGAAACTGCTGAACCGATTTTGATGAAATTTTAAGGACATCTCTAGCAAAGTCTTGAGAGTGTTTCAGTAAATAAAAGTAAAGAATGGGTCTTGCTGTTGTCGAGAAATTGGTGGATAATAGTTTGCATACAAATCTTAGAGATATATTTTAAAATCAATTAAGTCGCCTTTGTCAATTATATCATAGACGAGGTCTTTGAGAAGTTTGTTGACTTTAAGAACTTGGTGGAGCGTCAGACTGGATAAAAGCTCAAGTGAATTCGTAGCGACAACGGTCGTGAATATGTAAACAAAACATTCGACGGTTTTCTAAGAGAAAATGGCATTGCACGTCAACTAACAGCTAACAACGCAACAAAACGGCGTGACAGAACGGTGTTTGCTGGTGCAGTCTAAGCTTGGCGAATCATTGTGGGCTGAGGCTATTTACACAGCTGTGTACTTGAGAAACCGGTCACCCACAAGTGCTTTTATCAATCACCCATGGAAGTGTGGACAGGTAAGAAACCATCAGTCAGTCATCTAAAAGTTTTTGGCAAAAAGTACCGTATGATTGGGTATTCAAGATCGGCCAAGGCGTATCGATTGTTTGATACTGAGAAGAGAAACGCGATGTTATGTTTGATGAGCATAGTGGCAAGCCTATTACTTTTGATTTGTAAATGGACAAAAGCGATATTAAAATGACAACGGTCCTTAACAATGATGATGTACAGGCCAGTGAAGCTGAGGACGTCAGTGACAATGACGTGGTCATTTGTGGCAGCAGCGAAAGAAACTGATGAGTATGAAAGTGCAGAAGAACAAGCTGAGAGAGATGCATCAACAGAGCATGTAGGCCCCGGCAGGCCCAAATAGCTTCGCACAGGACAGCCAGGTCGTCCGCGGAAGCAATACAACATACTTGGTACTTTGGTTGCTAGGGACGTATTGATTTCAACGTCGTACAATGAAGCAATCAGCAGTGAGCATGCATCAGAGTGGCGTGATGCAATGCAGAAGGAGTATGACGCTTTGATATTAAATCAAACTTGGTGGTTAACCGAGTCACCAAATAACGAGAATGCTGTTGGCTGCAAATGGATGTACAGTATAAAGCGGGACGCGGACGGCAAGGTAGAACGTTTCAAGGCGCGTTTGGTTGCGTAGGGATACTCGCAACAGTACGGCGTTATCTACATTGAAACATTTGCACCTGTATGTCGGCTTGAGAGCATGCGGTTGGTACTAGCGATGGCTGCTGAATTAAAGCTGTATCTGCATCAGATGGACGTGTGCACAGCAGTGATCTTAAAGATACTGTGTATATGAGACAACCGGAGGGTTATGCGGATGACAGTCAGTCAGGAAAAGTTCTGTTACTGAAAAGGTTCATAAACGGGCTGAAGCAATCAGGAAGGGAGTGGAACTCTAAGCTTGGTGGTGTTTTACGCGGTATTGGTTTTTGTCCGTTAGACTACGAGCCATGTCTATATAAACAACAGAAAGGAGGTAATCTGTCACTAATACTGGTTTATGTTGATGATCTCATTATAGCATGCAAATCGAAACAAGACTTAGTCAACACCAAGGCACTCATTTCAAAAGCTTTTGAATGTGTTGACAAGGATCCGTTGGAATTGTTTCTTGGTATGGAGGTTCAACGTAAAGGAGAACTAGGTGAGATCACCTTGGCCCAGACACAATACATCAAGGATTTATTGCAACGCCATGGCATTGAAAAATGCAGACCTGCGGCCAACCCGTTAGAAGCTGGTCATCACGTAGCATTTAAGGAAGCGGTTGCCATGCGACGACTTATTATTGAGATCAGATGCGGAGATGTCAATACCGGAACGATTGTGTATGGAGACAATCTGAGCGCACAACAACTGGCGAAGAATCCAGTGCATCATGCAAGAACAAAGCATATCGATATAAGGTATCATTTTGTGCGTCAAATTGTTAATGAAGGTCATGTTAATTTGAAGTATGTATGTATCAACTGACGCAATGATAGCCGATGTGTTAACTAAAAATTTGTGTAAGAATAAACACATCGAGATTGTCAAATTGTTACGTTTGAAGTAAAAATGATATTGTAAACATGCTTGCATTGAGGAAGGGTGTTGAAAACTATGTTAGAACATGCTGGAAGGTTACAATGCAACTTGTATGATCGTTTGATATTTTGTTATTTCCTTTTGTTATTTTTTTGTATGAATTGTCTCAATCGCTAATAAACTATCCTCGCAACACATTCTGTATCCAATAAATGTTTGGGAATGAGAGGCAGAGCAACGTCTGCCCTGTTATCTAGTTTATACATTTGTTGTTGTTTATATATTGACAAGAATTGCTCGTCTAAACATATTGTACTGAATTCACACCGAACTAAATCACGTTCAGGCATCATGAACAGCAGTTTTTTGTTTTGGTTATACACACACGTGGAACTTTGCGAGCACGTTGGCTAAATTAACACTGAAAATTTGTGAAATATACATGTTTTAGAACATTTTGCAGCATATGCAAATAGTTCTTGCAGCTCCCTTTTTCATTCCTGATACTTATTTTATTTATACAATTTATGGTTTGCTTAAAAATGGTTTGTGCCATCATCAACTGTTTTGTGATGGCGCGCCAAAAAAAAGGGGAAGACAAGTGAAATTCACCTTAAAAATGTAGAAATTGCCCAACATTAACGAACGAAATTTGTTGTTGTTGTAGCAGTTAGAACACAGAATTCTGGTTGTGTTCTCGATGAACCCAACTTGAACCCAGTTTTAAGGCTGGTCACTCTAAAATAGCGCTGCTTACTTACTGCCTTTTTTCGTCATGGGATCATGAAACAGCTGATGATGCCACAAAACATTTTTATCATTAAAAATGATTAAGGGCCTTGAAAAATTACGTTACGTAAAACCTGTTACGTGAAGGCGGAGGGGAAGTCGAGGAGAGAGAAGAATGAAATGCTGATAAAGCACAAATAAGTTAAGGAGTATATACATATATATGTGTAGGCAAGCATCGAATGAAATGAATACAAGAGAGCAAGAGAGGAGAATGAAGTGTTAAGGAGCTGGTAAAGCAGAAATAAGTTAAGGTGTATGTGTGAGTATGTGTATAGGAAAGCATCGAAAGGAAGGAATACAGGAGAGGAGAATAAACTAGTTAAGCAGAAATGAAATTAATATAATAAGTAAAGGTGTGTGTATGAGTGTGCAGATCTTATTAATTGAAATGTGAAGGCGCACAAGTCGAGGAAGAGAGAAGAACTTAACTTAACCTCGAAATAAGTTAAGGCGTATCTGTGAGTGTGTGAGAGGGCATTTTCAATGATGGCGTCGCTTACGAGTTTCGTAAAGACAGTTAATTTAAAGTAAAATGCAAATTGTTAAATTTTTTTTTTATTTTTTTAATAAGATAAGTATCAGGAATGAAAAAGGGAATTACATGTGTGTGTATAACCGAAACAAAACACAGCTGTTCAGAACACACCGGAACACACTGAGGACGTAAAACCAGAACTTTCTACTTCTTACTCACTGTAGAAAGGCTATAAGACAATAAACAAAGCAATTACGAGTACCGATACAAGTATTTTTAACCAATACCTACTTGGTACTCACGTTACAAGAAAACAAAGTACCGCCAATATGACCGTTTTCGCCCTCGAAATCTGGTTTTTGACTTCACATTAATATTAGTGTAGTAAACGTTGAAAAAACTCATTTAGTGTTGAACATAACGTGAAAAAGTATTGTAGGTTTTTAAATTTTTATGGTGAACAGCACTATCATATGTTAATTTCATACAATATTCAACATCAATAAACAAATTTATATGCAATTTAAACCAAAGCAAAACACATCAACATTGATGTGCCTACTGATACGTATCAGATTCAACAACAACCACAAGGAAAATGACGTCATTCAGGGGTTGTTGTTGTAGAATGTGATGGGGATCAGTAGTCGCATCAAGAACTGATGTACCTTGATATGAAAATTAATAATGGTCACTCTAGACAATTTCTGCCAGTGTCGCCAAGTTTTTCCTTGTGCTTCCAAGTTTTTTTTGTTATTTTCCGCCTGTGGCATCACTAAACAGCAGCTGATGGCACAAAAAATTGTTAAGTAAACCATAAATTGTCAATTTTTTAAAAAGAATTTAATAAAATAAGTATCAGAAATGAAAAAGGGAATTGCAAGAACTATTTGCATATGTTGCAAAATGTTCTAAATCATGTATTTTTCACAAATTCTTAGTTTTTATTTAACCAACGTGATGGCAAGTTCCACGTGTGTATATGATCAAAACAAAAAACAGCTGCTCGTGATGCAAAATATCCGGTGTGAACGAAAAACACCATCAACGTGATGTACTTTGGTGTAAATGGCATATTAAATTGCTATATTTGACCACCTTCTTTTCCAAACTAAGTTTTGACTTCATAACACTACTTTGTAAATTTTCAATAGTTTTTCACGTAATGTTCAACACTAAATGCGTTTTTTCCAACGTTTACTACAATAACATTTTTGTGACGTGCAGCACGTATCTGTAAAAAATTGGCACTACCTTGTTTTCTTGTATCATGCGTGGTACTCGTTTATAAACTATCGATGCTAAAAGTAGTTGGTATCGAAACGAAAGTATCGATACGTACTCGTATTTACTCGTATCGTTCTATCCCTAGCGCAGCATTAGTAGGCTAAATTGATAAATCGTTAAAGGGCTGGACACATTTTATAAATATATAAATATTTTCGCATATATGGTGTAGACAATACTGCAAACTTTTGGACAGAATTAATCAAAGTGAAAAAATCTTAAAATCAGCTTCAATTAACAAAGGTTGGCAAATATCGAATTGCGTTCGACAGAAACATAAGGCAACGATCGGAAGGACAAGAATTCTGCTTAATTATAACAAGTCATTAATAAAATAACATCAAAATTTAAAATGATTATCACAATCAAAAATCTTCAACAACAAACCTTTGCAATAGAATTCGATCCAGATAAAACGGTATAGTTATAGTCAATTATTGCAGAAGTAAAAAACACTCATGTGTGTATATGTATATATATGTCAATTAGGTCTTGGAGCTGAAGAAGAAGATTCATAGCGAACGTGGCCCGGAATATTTAGTAGAAAAGCAGAAACTGATATACGCTGGTAAATTTATGATTTCTTGTTACAAAATTGCGTTAACTATGTGACATATTGTTTCTTAGGTGTTATATTGGAAAATGAACGCTCAATAAACTCTTATAAAGTTGACGACAAAAAATTTATTGTTGTAATGTTAACTCGAGACGTTGGGGGTAACACATCAGCACAAAGCAACTTGTCACAAGAAAAGGCTGGAGAACAGTCAAAACCTATTCATGATTCTAAATGTGTATCATCTGATGAAGGTGCAAATAAAGCATCATCTTCAACAAAAGATGATTCGCAAGGCCAAAAAAATGAATGTGAAAAACAAGTTGAGGCAGCTCAAACTACCATTGCTAAAACAGCAACAAACACAAATGCCTCTAGCCGCACCTTATATACCAGCAATGATTTAGTTGGAGAGTTAGCAAATGCCTCTTTACAGTCACGAGCTGAATCAAATTTATTGATGGGTGAAGATTATAATAGAACTGTCGAATCTATGATTGAAATGGGCTACGATCGGGCTCAGGTTGAGCAAGCAATGGTAGCAAGCTATAACAACCCAGAGCGAGCTGTAGAATATTTAATTAACGGTTTACCAGAGGATGAGGACACGTTTAATAATGAACCCGGAATGGTTGGTGGCAACGATGATAGAGAATCATCTCATATTGCTACAAATGCCGGGGAGACTCTTACCAACACTGACGCGAATGCAGGTAAGAAAAACCCATCAAATAATTAAAACCTTTCACGAAAAACGAATATTTTGTTACAATCTTTAAATTAAAACAGCTTAATTTGGAATTAAGTAATGTGATGAGCATAGTTTCTATAAAGACTAATCGTTACCATTATGAGAAAGGCTTAAAGTGAGTGGAATTTTCATTCACACAGGCAAATTCGCGATATCATTACATAGTATATTGTATAAAGCAAAGTCAAAATTTCAAGAAGTTTGGATACTGATTAGTTCTAAACCACGCAACGGATTTTGATACGGTTTTCACCACACAATTGCCTACGTTTTTCGTTGTTAATGCTATGCTTCTTCTTGAATTTTGTGTGATGTTTTAATTGTTGTATTTATTCTTCTCATTTATTGATAACTGAGTGCGCACAAGAGTATTTTTTTTTTCTGTATTATGATGATATTCACTGAGAGCGTAGCAAGAGAGAGAGTGTGTACAAAGACATATTGTTAACAAACTTTATAAAAATGAAAGGTTAAGTAAATACAATTTCTTGCTATCAATATCAAAGAGATATTTTCTAAATTTTTTAAATAAAATTGTAAATTGCAGCCGTGGGCGGTATAAATTGATTTCATCATGCAAATTCCAGAATAAAAAATGACACATTCATCCATAGAAGTTTTATTACTTATCACTCAAACTAATGTAATAGATTATTACTTATACCTTCATTCCAGATCCGTTTGAATTTTTGAGAAGACAGCCACAATTTTTACAAATGCGGTCGTTAGTATATCAAAATCCAGATCTTTTGCAGGCCGTATTACAACAGGTAGATAAAATTTAAATAAATCCTTCTATCGTGTTGTTGGTTTTTGCGTGTTGGTCTTTTATGGTTTATATAATGTATATATATATAGATTGGACAAACGAATCCCGCATTGTTGCAACTGATATCTGAAAATCAAGACGCCTTTCTTCACATGATTAACCAACCATTGGACGGCGAAGCAGATAATAGAAATCAACAACCTACTGCAGTTAATTCAGGACCTCCAGAGAGCTCTGAGATTGCAGCAGCCGAAAGTCATGATGTTGAAGACCAAAGAGTTGCAGCTGGTGGTGTCCCTTCCCCGAGACAAGAAAGGTCAAGAAGCACCAATGAACAAGAGCGAAGTGCGCATACTGAGAACATACCTACAATTCGTTTGACTTCTCAAGATCAAGATGCTATTGAACGTGTATGTATTAGAATTTTTAAAATATTGGTTGCCAAATTAAAGTTTTTGGAATTGTAGTTATTATTTTTAAAGCTTGCGGACATGGTTATCGACTGATACTGTGGACACAAAATACATAGTTTGGTGACATTTTTGAAATATCTTAAAATTATTAAATTTGTTTGTAAAGGGGGATATTTGTTCTATTTTTTATTGAACTAATCATGATTGGCCTTATCATAATCCGTACAAACTGTTTATTTCCTGTTTGGGGTTAGGGTGAAGAAGTCCGACTCATTGAAAAAAATTGTTAACAGAAAAAAGGTAGTAAGAAACCAAACGATTATGCTATGTAATGGATAAAGTAATAATTCGCCAGCATTTATATTTTTTTTATAACTATTATTTCTTTCTTTTTTAAGCTTAAGGCACTTGGATTCCCTGAAGCACTTGTCTTACAAGCATATTTTGCATGCGAAAAGGATGAACAAATGGCTGCAAACTTTTTAATATCATCAGCTTTTGATGATTAGACAATTACAATTAATTTTTGTTTTCGTTCGAACAGACTTTTTGATGAAAAATTTTATACCGAGTTATTGAAATGTCGGTTCACAAATATGTATTTCAATGATTTTGTACATTATACTGTAAAAGATGTTTTTGCATTCGCGTAATTTAAATTAAAGACAAAATATAAAAAAAAATATTTGTTATATAATATTTTAATTAACCATGAATGTTGGACAAACACTACTCTAAAGAGTATTCAAATAAGAGCATACGGCTTGGACTCCACGGACGTTAGTCGGGGCAATATGCTATTATTAATACAGTTGCATTATAGTATGGTCAACGTCGTGAAGAAAATCGAAAACCATGTAATATACATACATATGTAAGTTAAGCAGTACAAGTTCATGGTTGGAGTGGAGTTTTAATTCTACTTTATTATAAATTATTTTGCCTACAAGAAACCTTAACTTTAACTTATAACTATTGGCCGTCCGCCAAACGTAGCGTAGCCCGTCGGCACCGTACCTCATCACGTTTGGCGCTCAATGTGCTCATCGTGAGAACTGCAACGTCTCGTGCGCTTATGCAGACCTTGAGTCAGCGGATTATTGGTAAGTCGCTGACCTGGGGTGAGTGTGTTAAATGGTATATTTTGAAAATTTGCACAAAGCCTGATTTATACTTTGCTTATGATAAAAACAATATCTGTGGCAACAAGTCAAAGTAGCTTATGTTGAAAATTGAGTTTACCAGTTTCAAAACACGTATTTCGACGAAAGAGTTTTCAAAAAATATGGCTTAGAAACATACTTTACTTTTAACTTTGGAGTATCTGAGATTAATACATTGAAATAAAACCAAAGAGAAATCATTTTACACAAAATGGGCAATATCTTAAAACATAGATTGTCGACATAAGCTCCTTTGACTTGTTGCCACAGATATGTTTCGGTAAACCGATCATTCATCTTAATATTTTCAATAATAAAAAATAATAAATAAATATTGTTTATTTATTTTATTTATAAGATTTAGACGTAGTATATAATACTAGAGAACTCGCAGTAATGTTAATGAGTAATGCTGTTCCCTTTTTAATTCTGGTAAATTGCGCAGCAAATGAAATACTTTTCAAAAATCAGACGGATCAATCTTCTAACTATACATACAAAATTGGATGTACATATGTATGTATGTGTGTATGTTTAAGGATTACGAAAATGATGAACCGACCCTCGCCAAACTTCACATGAGCACTCTCCAGAATACATTAGTGAAAATGAAAATTTTTTCGAAATTGGTCTAGCAGTTTCGGAATATAATGGACAAATGTATTTTTTTTTCAACGAAATTCACTATATTGGATAGAGTGATTAAGTATGAGAAATGATTCCAATTTTCAAGCACTTTGTCCACTGTTTCCTGATCAATTTGGACAATTTCGGCGCGAATGTTCTCTTTCAATTGATTGTCGGCATAAACTTTATCTTTCAATGAGTCTCACAGACAAAAATGAAGGGGCGCAAATCGCAGCTGTGAGCAGGCCAATGGACATTGCCAAAACGGCTAAACACACACTTGTCGAATCTTGTGCGCAGAAGGTTGATGGTATGCGCGGCAGTATGGCAAGTGCGCAGTATTGTTGAAACCATAGCTCATCGAGATCGATATTTAGTTATCATGTCTCGATGGTGTTCTCCATTGACAGCCCGCTTTTCGAAAAAGAAACGGTCAATCACGCCACTACTCCAAAATCCGCACAACACTGATTCGAACTGGATGCATTGGCTTCTGTACGATGACGTGTGGATTTTTCGTTCCCCATATTCTGCAATTTTGTTTGTTTACGTAGCATCCGAGATGAAAATGCACTTTGTCAGAAAAGATTCACTATCAAATAAAGCAAAATTCATTGAGAAAAAAATGAACTTTTGTCTATTTAATGACCAAACCAAAATCGGACCAATAGATGGCCCACCCCTTTTGAATTGCGCTTCACTAAGCCAATATCAGCATCACGGGTAGGATGAGCAAAGTCTATTTATATATAGTCTATGGTCTTTGGGATGAGTGCCTTGTAGATTTTCAGTTTTGTCGGCTACACTTTTGCATACTTAGCCCTTAGTAACACTTATTAGCAAGCGTGATTCTTCGTTCAATCTCTACGCCAGCCAAGGTATGAACTCCTAAAAAACTTCGAAAAAATAGTTGTCCGCTACAACATTGGATCTCAAAATCGGCGCGTCTCTCCTTGTGGACAGCATATATTCGTCGATAAGGTTCTTCTGATAAGGTCTAGTCTATCTCTCACCTCATATGAGATAACAAAGGACACTGAGATTCCCATTTTAGAGTATCAATCCATT
The DNA here is from genome assembly GCA_037043315.1 of Amiota communis. Taxonomy (NCBI): domain Eukaryota; kingdom Metazoa; phylum Arthropoda; class Insecta; order Diptera; family Drosophilidae; genus Amiota; species Amiota communis. The sequence continues at coordinate 100,749 of JBAMAV010001500.1, read as the reverse complement.
TCTATCCATATTTAGTAGAAATAAAAAAAAATTTGTTTCTATCTGACAGTCGGTGAAGCACAAAAGAACAAAAAATTAAAATTAAATCGATTACGAGTATTAACTTTTACCCATAATTAAGCTTCGAAATAATTTTGGAGTCCGGAGCATGCCATAGTTGGCCCATCCATCCATCCCATTTAGCGTTATGACGTATCGAAATGTATATATGTACATATTTTTTTTCAATACTACTAAATACCGGTATCAGATAAAATGTTAATTTATTTCTTTCCCAAAACTACAATTTAATATTGTATTGTATTTCTTAAAATAACTTTCCAGCAATAAGGCAGATAATTTTTAAACTTGATGCGATCAACAGGAATTTTAGTGTTTGATGCAACCAATACAGCCTGTAATAGAAGTTCATTGCTTACTACTGTAGAATTGATAATTATAAAGATTATTACCTTTTCCATCTCACCAATGCTCTAGGGATTGTATCTAAGGGGTCATTTAACAAGTATTGTCTTATGCCGCGAAAGTATTGTTGTAGAAATTTATCCCAATCTAGTTGCTTCATGTCAAAAAAAAATAGTTCTTTGTCTTTTTCTGAAAGACTTTTCCATAAACATTGAACGTTATCCGTTTGAAAGTTCCATTCACGCATTGAAAAATATGCAATTACATTCATAAATTTATGTATTTTTTTGTAAGTGTTTAATAATCTGTAAAAGATCCAATTGTTAAGTTACATCGAACCCTTCTTGTATACTAGTTACATACCTTGGTTTCTTACCAAAACAAATGCAAGTAACATCAAAAATAGAAGCTGGGATATAATGCAGAAATATTATTGCCAACATATGCAGCAATTTGTTTGGTGTATTTGAGTAACATAAATACCAAAAAGCTTTTAGCGTAGGATACATGAGACCATATTTTGTTGTCTTTGTGGTAAATTCTCCCCAAGTCAACTGATTATCTTTGGATGTGCAAAAGTTGTACACGGGGACTTCTTTTATTATATGAACAGTTCTAAAAAAAAAAAAAAATAGAAAATATGTTAACATTTCATGATTCAGATTATATGGTGGTTATTTCTTTTAGTAGTATACTAATTCTTTTCAAAAGCTTAAAACTGGAGTTAAAAATTTTTCTACAGAATAAAATGGTTCTGATATACTTTATACAACTCAATACATCTATCTATCTATCACCATTTATAACTCAAGAACGGCTGGGTCGATTTTTATGATCTTTGATTTGTTAGATTTGTTTCCGCCCCCCAATAGCAGAATAACTATTAAAACATTGGATAGGACCAGCTGTTGTCGAGAAATTGGTGGATAAAATTTTGCATGTAAGCCCTGGAGATCTATTTTATAATCAATCAAGTCGTCTTTGTCAAATCAGATAATTATGTATGTCAATATTCATATTTGATTCGTCTGATTTTTCTAAAGTATCTCAACTGCTGCACAATTTTTCGGCTGTAATATTCTATTACGATTGTGATTTTCACACGTTACATTTGCGGGTCAGAAGATCTATTCTTGCACAACGAAGCTGTATTGAAATTAGATTTCGGAATATTGCAAATCAATCCACTGCAGATGAACAAGAAATCGGACGAGAAGGCGATACAAAGTTCGCCGGGTTTGCTAGTATGAAATAAAAATGGGATCATTCAAATGTCGGGGAAAACAAAATTTGAATCTGAACATTTTCCATATAAAGCTTAGTGACATATTTTAAAATCAATGAAGTCGCCTGTACAAATATCATTGTTTATTTTATTCATGCTTCTAGATTCATTTGGCCGAGCGACGACGGGCCGGGTACGCATATATATATATAATTTATACCTGTATCTTTTTGCAATATCCCAGGATGCTGCAATAATACTGTTTACACATAAGTCAACAGGAACCATATTTGCAACTGCTTTTGGATTACAGCGAAGTGTTCGCAGAACTCCGGTTCCGGCACCAGCAATTGCTCCTGTTGGTCCATAAAAATTGTCAATCCAACCACAAACCGGATCCCGATACGTGGAAATAACTAATTCGTATGCATAACAAGTTAATAAATTAAACATTTAATATAGCAAATTATTTACCTATTCCTGGACGAAATAACCCAATGGGAAGTTTTATGCCAATTGTTTGTACAACGTCTTCTGCTATAGCTTTTGTAAACGTGTATGTATTGGGCCATTTCCCCAATAAACTGAAAAAAAATATTAACAAAAAAGACAGAATATTAACTTAAGTTCACGGATGCCCTATACCATTCACAACCCAATTATTATATACACTGCGTTTCATTCGAATAGCCAATTTAAAAAATGTTCTTCACCACTCCTTTTACAAAAAAAGAAAAGATTGTGATCAGATCGATGAGACGAGTTAATTTAGCCAAGACCGACTGTCCATCTGTACGCAAACTAGTCCCTCAGTTTTTGCACATAGGTTTCTTTTTACCATACGCTGCACATTTGTCGGAATCAGCCGAATCGTTTTTTTAACATATCGAACTGAAATTTAGACACTATAAGTTTCTGATCCTTATTCATCAACCATGTAAATTTCATGATCCTAGGGTTACCAGGAGGGATACCTCCCATACAAACACAAATTAAATGGCAAACTTATAAAGAATAAAAGTACAATAAAAGTGCCACTCAAATTGTGTTCTTTGTTGATACTCAACCTGTAACAGAGAATATAGTGATGCTAAGAAAGGAATGTTGGATGTAACACGGAGGAGCGCGAAGAGTATTACATCTCTGGCATAGCCAATGATAGCCTTCTTTCTGTTTTTTTTTTTTTTTTGTGTTTTTTCCATCTTTTTCATTATCAACATAGCAGTAATAATAAAGCAAAGTCGAAATTTCATGTTTGGATACTGGTTACTTCTAAAGCTCGCAACTGATTTTGATACAGTTTTCACTGTCATTTAAAGAATTTTTTCCGAAAGATTTTCATGTACAAAACATTTTAATAAATTCTAATTAAGGCTTTGTATATATTGGATATATGGTGGCTTAGAAACATTTTTTAAAATCAATCAAATCGGTAAAATGTCCGTCTGTCCGAGTAGCTGTTAAGAGAGGCAATAAAATAAGCTTTTGATCCTGTTTGTATGGGGTCGCAAGAGTTTTTGGGGCGTCCGTTTTAAGGTCCGTTGACAATGAGGTAGACAGAAAAAGGAGAGTTTCGGGATTTACGAGGAGGAAGGTTGTGGAGTTATGCGTGGAGTCGAATAGTCGAAAAAAGTGACAAGGTGTGCACCAGTAGATAGTGCAATTAATAAATTAGTTGAAAAAGTGTTCATACAATCGTACTGCAATCATGTCTGTGTTATAAAAGAATAAATAGTATAAAGTGAAATAAACCAACAAGTTAAAACAGAAGACATTTTATCAAAAGCAAATAATTAAAAAAGGTAAGAACGGAAAAGACTGCATAGTATTATAAGTTTGTCATGTAACACACAGAAGGAGACATAGCGATCACATAAAGTATATATATTTGTAATCAGAGCGATGAGACAAGTTGATTTAGAAATGTCCGTCTGTCCGTCTGTTCGCAAAACTAGTCCCTCAGTTTTTGGCAACGCTGAACATTTATCGGAATCAGCCGAATCAGATCAATAGGGGGGTACCTCCCATACAAACCCCCTTTCAAATTAACACTATAAATGGTACAATTGTGGTAATAAAGTAGCGCACAATTTGGCCTTTAAATCTCTCAAAAACTACTCATTCTCAATTGTTGACGTCATTAGAATATCAGTGTATTTTATGGATACATAAATTATTCGAAAAACACGAAACACGAGCAAAGCGCGGTCCCCTGGTTCTGTACATTAAAGAACTTTTTATGTATTAAAATAATGTCGCATCACATTACATAGTACTAGCACATTGTACTTAACTTTATTATATTAATTCTACTTACATTGGTGTCATTTGTTCCAATAAATTCTCTGGAGTAGATTCAATTAACAGCTTTAATTTTTTTGAGTCTCTGGGTGGTGGATAAAACTTTTCCTCAATATTTTTAAGAGGACATTGTGTGTAAGCTGTGGATACATGTATTACGCTTTTAAGATTCTTCATTTCTTTGCAAAGTGAAATAATATCGCGAGCTGCATTTACATTTATTTGCATAGCAACTTTTAATTTTTCATCGAAGCGTACGGTTGCTGCCATATGGAAAACAATATTAACATTCTCTATAAGAGATCTTCTGTCCATTTGAGCCATTCCTAGCTCTGGAATTAAACAGTCTCCAGCAATGGCTTGCACCTTATGACGGAATTTGGGAGATACTTTTTTCATTGTATTAAAAATCTATAGAAACAAGAAAAACAATAACAATAGCCATACCAAAGTTTATATACACTACACATAAGGTAGTATTGTATATAGCCTAGCCTTGTAACGTATAGAACCGTGCATAGAAGACCACATAAAGTACACATGGAAATGAACAGCGTTAAGAGGAGATAGCTTGGGTTATTATTGCCTTATTTTTCTAGGCATTTGTTGTTAAATCAATTTCATATAACAATTAATTCAATAGATACAAAAATAGGATAAGCTTCTGTCTTGTTCTATTATTTATTTCATTCCATAAATCTATTATAGTTTCTAAATGCAATAAAGTTAGACTGGTCTATCAACTTCTATATTATTCAGAGTTTTTAATTTTAAAAACGTGAAAGAAATTAACATCACTTAGTTTTTATTATAGGTTTCTCTTACAGTGGTCCAATTATAATGACAGAATTAGACGGTCGGACTAGCGATGCTGTACAAGCCAAGCATCTCCGATGCAAGATTATACACGTTACAAAAGTCATATTGAAGTTATAATAAATTTCACACTAGTGTCAAGAATAAAATAAGAAATTCATACGAAAACTTCAGTATAAAAATGTACAATATATGAAATACATTTTCAGTAGTAAAGTTGTAAAATTTATAAAACTAAACTCTGTAAAAAAATGAAATAATGAAATGAAGAATGTACTTATGTATTAATAAAAATTTTGGTTAAACTAAATAATATGAAAATTTAGATCAGTCTTACAGGATCAGTAAAAATTTCATCCACTCTGGTCTGGATATCTTTTTCTTTCTTATTTCGTACAAGTATGTAGACATTGTTAATGCCTGGGCATGATGTAAATAATTTATTTAACAATACTGAAATCAAATAAACAATTTGTTAGCAATCGAATATCATATTTAATATCTTACTTTTGCCAAGGAAACCAGTGCCACCTGTTATTAATATATTTGTGCCAAAATAAAACCTCTGTATTTCACTAAAACAGTCATTACACTCCAAATCTGGTGACATGTTTATTATTTTAAAATCTGAAATTAGTAGACATAATTGTTAAAAAAAAAAGTAATTTAGTATTATTTGTCTAAAATTGAAATTTATATTTCCATTTGTAAGCATATTGATTGAGAAGGGTTTGTCCTATTTGGTTGATTTTTCTTTTTTGACGTGGATACGAAAATTGATGATAGGAAAAATGGGTATACAGTTTGGTGTTATAGTTGCAAAACTATTGTCCACATTCAAAATCTAATTACACCACTCGGTAGCTAAAGGATCAAAGAATTGGTTACGTTTAGTTAGGACTGTGTAACATTGCGGTGGGCGTAGTGGGAAGCGTCGCAATTTTACCTTATTTGGCTCTAAAAATTTTCGTCCAATTTGTTGCTTTTGCTTTCGTAGTTGTTTTGTGTGTAATTTGTTATTGTTCCATGTCTATTTTTTATACTCTTCACGGGAGTGAATAGTATTATAAGGTTGTCATGAAGTTTGTAACACACAGAAGGAGATATCGTAGACCACATTAAGTATATATATTTGTGATCAGCTCAATGAGACCAGTTGATTAAGCCATGTCCGTCTGAAAGCAATCTAGTCCCTCAGAGCTAGAGAGCTGAAATTTTGCACATAGGTTTCTTTTTACCATACGCAGTTCATTTGTCGGAATCAGTCAAATCAGACCACTAGGGCGGTTACCTCCCATACAAACACCCCTTTGAATGAAAGTTCTTAGTAGAAAAAGTTTTTTTTTTTTGACCTATCGAACTGAAATTTGGATACTATAAGTTTCTGATCTATATCCATTAACCATGTACATTTCATGATCCGAGGGTTACCAGCAGGGGTACCTCCTATACAAATTCACATTAAATGACAAACTTCTAAAGAATATAAGTACAATAAAAATACAATGCAACTCAAACTGTGTTCTTTGTTGATACTCAAACTGTAACAGAGAGAATATAGTGATGCTAAGAAAATAAGGTTGGATGCAACCCGGAGTAGCGTGAAAAGTATTACATCTTTGATATAGCCAATGATAGCCTTCTTTCTGGTTTTTTTATTTATATTTGTTGTTTGAAATTAAGTGAGTAGGTAATAGAGATCTAATACATATGAATGCAGCAACAACGTGCCCATTCTTTTAACTCTCCTTGTTTGGTTATGGGTGCTCAGCTCACTTCATTCATATAGAAAGAGACATCGGAGATATTCTTGATCAGCTCGACAAGACGAATTGATTTAGTCATATATCGCAAGATGAATAGTTTCACTGGTTGCAATAAAATTAATATTAACCCGTCATGATGAATTCTAGTTGTTTAAATGACAATATGAATGAATGAATAATGAATCTTCAGCGCAACTTGTTAGATTTAACGCCGCGTATATCAACGAACAAATTTTAGTTATTAAGTGCGATTAGCAATTCTCATGGTGATAGTATTTACTAATAATAATCACTCATAGGACATGAAATAACCTTTCCTCACAACTTCTTCCGAATTTGTTTAAAATTTCTTTAATTACTTTTAATCCTTAAATTAAAAATAACAAAAGCTTAAAGTTATATGACCTGACATAACAATTTCCACCAATTGCCCATTCTGATCTCAAAATTTGACAGTGGCTTGTCATATAAGATTGCAAACCTTTACATACATTCCAGTTTCAGATTTTCCGATATAATACTGCTGATCTAGGTGTTGACTTTTGCTCGAGTTTCGGCTGGTAACCGCAAGATGGTTCGTTACTGAATAAAGGAACTTTACCAAAATCTGTAAAATACTATTGTATGGTAAAAGACCATTTATAATTGATAATTGATAAATGGTCTTTGTGGGTGACGTGAAATAAGACCTGCACCTGAAAACAGCCATGCAACACTGAGTTAGATTTTCCTATTTTACGGCTGTTCCTTTTGGTTTCTATTTACTTAAATCATCCCAGAAATAAGGCGAACACAACAAAAAACCATAAAGAAGGTTATCATTGTCTATGCCAAAGATTTAATACTCTTTACGCTCCTCTGGGAGCGTCAAATGCCAGATATCAGATATGCTTAGATGCGCTTCCTTTCTTAGCATCACTATATTCTCTCTGTTACAGTTTGAGTATCAACTAAGAACACAGTTTGAGTATCAGTTGTGAGCGCAGTTTGAGTCGCACTATACAGTTTTGTATTTGCACCTGTGCCGTGTGCCGGAAATTTCAGTTAATCCTAAATATAACCGGACTTAGTTTTTATACAACCGAAATGAGCGCAACATCAATTATTGCAACAATCCGTTTCACTGCTAAACATTAAACATAAAGGTAAACAAATCCTTCACCTGCTACTAATGCTACTAGTTTAAGGCAAACTTACTCATCTCGATGGTGTCGATGGTCGCCTAGACTCCAAGACCATTTAATTGCTCAAATTGAGCAATAACAGCAACAACTGACTGAGTTGATCACGAGTCAGATTTTTTGAAATAATGGTGGATTTTTTGAAACCATGGTGGATTTTTTGAAACCATTTTTTTATTATTATATACAATCAATTCTTATGCAAAGGAAAAGCAAATTTTTGTGCAAAATTAAATTATATTAAAAACTTTTTTAAAAAATTTCTACATCAACGTATTAACAGCAGCAGTTGGAATAATCCAAGTCTGAAAAGAACTATAAACTCTATTAATGGAAGGTTGCGAAATCAATGTTTTCTCTACACTCAGCAAACTTTAGAACAGGAAGACTTAACGAAAAAATTTAAAAATCTAAATCCTAAAAAAACTATATTATAATGTTTAATAAATCAAAAAAGTAAGTATTCTATGACAGTCAGTGACAACGTAGCATTCTACTGGTGAATTTTTAAAATCGGATGAGTAGTTTCGAAGATCACCTCTCTTCCATTTAATTTTAAGATCTTTTTCCATTTTATTATATATTTTTGATAACTTAATTAATAAAATTATTTGTTAAAAAAAAGGAAGCATTTTTATTTGACTGATTCTGTGTGAATATTAATTTAGTCATAGCTTATGTTTTGAGTAATATAAGAGCTTTATTACCGAAATAAATAAGAAACCAATTGCAACCATCAAACACTTAAAAATGTCACGAAAAACTGAAAATGGTGTGACGGTTGTATACATCCATCCGGGCACAGCGTTACCAGAAATTAAGCCTAGCATGGTACGAGCTCTAATCAAATAATCCAAAAACATCGTTAAGACTATACTTGAATGCGAATCAGATCTCACTACACCAATCGCTGTTTTGAATTAACGTTTACAAGAAATCTCGATGAATCCTGTATGCCATTTGTATTTTTCAACCATTGTTGGTTATCGGTTTCGACAGATCTGTAAATATATATTCACCGCAAATGTAGCAGAACTTATCAGGATCATTAACACAACGTCTTAACTTATCAGCCATTATGTAATATGCGAGAGTAATAGTAGGTAATGTATGTTCTGCAGCTCTATTGAACAACGACTAATTTCATGTTGTTTTTGCTCTTGCAAGTCTCCCTTTACTTTTATCAACTCTTTCTCTTTTGATCTTTAAAGTACCGTTCATTAAGCTATTTTTAGAAAAGAAAGTAAAGCAAAACCGATTACCGTTACATTTTATTTATAATATCTTATCAACCTCCATAAAATAGGTGTTTTTTCGTTTTTAAACTGAAATATTTTGAAAATAAATTATTATGAATTTGTTGATATTTCTTTAAATGAATTTGATATTTCAGATTTTCAATAACATAAACAACATTAGTAGTAGTGTAATTTTGTATACAACCTCTATGTAAAAGTAAAAAACAAAAAAGTAGCTATATCTCAAAAACTAGAGGACATAGAAAAAAACTAAGGTCAGATTCGAAATCAGCGACCTCGAATTAGTAATAAATCCTCGCAATTATTCAAGCACCAAAAAAAAAGTTCGATTTTTTCGGCCAGTGTTATTAATAAAATTATAACACAGTAATTATTTGTTTACTTAATCCTGAACCTGACGAAAGGAATATGTAGCTGTCACAAATAAAACACGAAAACCGAAGGACTTTTTAGAGTTCAAAAATGATGATAACACACATAAACGTATTCACACAAAACAGACGGCCGTGTCCACGACACAGCCACACCCCATTATTTTTGTGTTCGTTATAGGCCAATTAGAAACAACAAAAAAAGACAAAATAAACAATTAAAATAATGTAATTTTAAACTATATGAAACGAATTAATATCTATCTAGGAGTCACCCTCTGAAAATATCAATTATTGCCAAGATGAACACACCGCTAGCTGTTCAAGTTAGCAGCAGCTGCTATTGAAACAACTTCCTCCATGCATTTAAACGTCTAAGTTGGTTGATTTCGTTTTTCGACACAAACCAAATTAAACGCGAATATTTTTGTGTCTTTAAAATTTATTCTGCCTATTCGTTTGTTCGTTGAAAAACAAGTGAAAGTTACATGAATGATCATTATATGGAATTAGTACACTCCATGAATTTTAATCAATTTAACTAATGTATTTTATGAATAGATTGAACATTATTATATAGGGAAGTAGCTCTTAACTTGTGAAAAATTCAAACATAAATATTTCCATTAATTATACATATACATATGAAATAATACAAATTTTTAAGAAGGAAATAGCTTTTTTTAGCATGGTGATCGGTCAAACGGTGGCGTAGCTTAGCACCTTCGAACTATTTTCTCGTCCATTTTTTTATATATTTATAGAAATTGAAATACTTTGGATAAATCAGACGAATCAATTATTAATATTGACATAAATATCTGATATGTTCCACAAAGACGACTTGATTGATTTTAAAATATGTCTCTAAGCTTAATATTCAGTTTTATCCACTAATTTCACGACAACAGCGGGTCCGAAAATAATAAGTTTTGCAAAAAACCTTCTCCATGAAAAAATACATACTACACATACATATGAGCCAACTTTCATGGTGATCGGTCAATCGGAAATATCGGAAATCATCGCAGTGAAACTATTGTTCTCGTCCATGTTTGTATACATAAGTATATGTATATGTAGGTGTATTAAATGGTTTCTAGGATCAAAAAATACTATACGCTAATAAGCAGAACATTGTCTTCAGTATCCTAAAGTTTATATGTATATATAAAAAATATTTGAAGATCTCATTTAAAGTTGATTTGAAAACAAAAATTATTTTAATTGTAATATGCGAGTGTGTGTTTGTTTCCAGTCATCGAACTACTCTGATTTTGGCATACCATTTGCATTCGACATTAAAACGTGTTTGTAACAAATTTCAGATCGTTGTCTTCAAAAACTGAGATCATAGCATGCGTACGGAAAACGATTCTCGCTGTGCTATCCGTCAAAAACTTCACAAAGGATATTCAGACATACAATGCATATTGTATATAGATAAGAATATTTGGTAAAAACCAAACACTCACATTTTTAGAGTAATATAAACGAAATACAATATGTTCATATATCCAAAAATAAGATCGATTAGACTGATTTGCCTTCCTCTTGGCAAATTAATTATTTCCTCAACTAGAGGATAAACGATACACTTATATACACACTTACAACTAAGCTGTGGAACTTGTTATACTAAGTAGATTATGCTTGCAATAAGACATTAATACTTAATGTAAAAATTTATATTATTTTCAGTTTATGTATTATTAAGTTCAATTATATGGTCCACTCATAACGTTTTTAAGTTTTTTTTTTTTTGGGAAATTGTTGTAGTTTTGGCCACACAACAGATATTAATAAAATATTATATAATAGGATACACGTTTTAAAACCAATTATTTTTTAACACTTAACATACAATATAGTATTGCACTCTTAGGTAAATAAAATAAAAAACCAATAATTATAATATCAACATCCGCGTTATACGGTCAACCTCGACAAGCGTACAAAATGTGTCTACTTCCAGCTGAGATCAGTACCAGTTAAGTAGTAATGAATTGAAAGAAAACGTTAGTTTGTAAAGTGATTGCGCCGGCGCATACTAAACAACAAAACGATAAGAGCATAAATTGAAATTCATTTTTTTTTTGTATTTATGTGTATGTATGTATCTATGTCTGTACATTAGGGTGCCCCATATTTATACTCTTCACGGGAGTGAATAGTATTATAAGTTTGTCACGAAGTTTATAACACACAGAAGGAAACATCGCAGACCACATAAAGTATATAAATATATTTGTTTGCAGATCGATGAGACGAGTTGATTTAGTCATGTCCGTCTGAATGTATGTAAACAGTTTTCAGCTAGAGAGCTGAAATTTTGTACATATGTCGAATCGGACCACTAGGGGGTAACTCCTATACAAACCACCTTTTAAATAAATGTTCTTATTAGAAAAAGTTTTTCGTTTTTTTAACATATCGAACTGAAATTTAGACACTATAAGTTTCTGGTCCATATCCATCAACCGTGTAAATTTCACGATCCTAGGGTTACCTGGAGGGGTTCCTCCCATACAAATCCCCCTTTAAATTAATGATCTTTTTTTTTGTTTTTTAACGTGTCGAAATTGGGACACTATAAGTTTCTTTTCCATATCCATCAACCATGTAAATTTCATAATCCTAGGGTTACCAGGATGTGTCTGAAATCATAAATAAAATACATAAGTATTTTTTAATAAAACTACATACGTAACAAACAAGTAACTGCAACAACGTCTTACTATACAAAGTGTTTGACATCTCTTCTTTAGGTGGAATATTTTTCCAAGATATAACGTTTGGTCACATTCCAAGTTGAAAACCATTTTCATTTTCGTTTGGTCATCAACTTCGTCGTAAAAAAGGGCTAAGATAGCAATTTCACAAATACCACAGATGTTCGCAGATTTGGTTAATTGCTCCGTACTTTTTTAAAGTTTTCAAAAAGGATAAACCTTCAATAAGTTCTCGGTAGTCATCTCTCATAATATACTTTTCCGTTATTTTCAGTAATGCCCATTAAGTTCGTTAATTTCAGAGTTTCTAAAATGTTGTTTCGCAAATTCAATTTAATGACATCCGGCTTAATATTTTACGAATTTTCTTTAAACCTTATAATAAGCGGAATATCTGGGCTATTAATGACTTGCTTGGAATACGGTTTTCAGAACGAGATCGTACACATGATGACAGGCGAAAAGAAACAGATCTCTTTCCAGTTTTTGTTAAAACAGACTATATTGGAAGCCATTGTAGAGCAACTAATGATTTACACTTTGTAACAAAGCTCCGAATCATGAAGAGCTTTGAAAAGTGCAAAATCTTGTTCTCTACCTGATGAACTATCTATTATGGCGCAGCAAAATTGCACTCTTTATATTCATACCATATAGCAATCGTCAATCCTCCTCTTTCGAACTTCTTACATTACAGCTGGCAACAATTTTCTATCCCAATGTATAATCACAATTTCTGCAATATTGTGCTGAAAGTCTACTTTTATCATAACTGCCCGCTCCTGTCATATCTGCGTTCGAACGGCAGCCAGACATCCCGGACGCTCTGGTTCTCTCTGTTGTTGTAAAAATAATCTATCCTTATCGTTTGCACCTGTTATCAGGTATTTTATGTCACCAACTAAATAAAAATATTTTTAGCACTTCATAGTTCGACTGTCATCATAGAAAAGCAATTTAAAACATGTTATTTGCATGAAAACAGTCACTAAAATAACTGATTGCAAGGCACGCGCCATTTGTCACGCGCAACTTGTATGAATATGTTTAAGATGCAAGTCGGATTTTTGCTGGAAATATATAACATTGTAATAATTATAATAAGTCGGTATGTGTTACAAAATACAGATTTCAAAAAATTAGGGACACCCTAATGTACATTCCAATATTCACATTAACATTCAACAATCAAAATAGTCATTGTAACATGCATGCACAAAGTACATACATACTTATATACCATAATCAGCAACTACACATGGGAGAGTTGGAGAAGCAGAAATAGTAGTAAATAACATACAAAGTTTGTTATTAACATACATACATGCATATTTTTATACCTCTTATTAGGTGGAAATATACTATACCACAATAAATGTGTGAAGCATATGTAAGAAAATATTAAAAGGACTTAACTAAATAAGCATAAAAGTCATTATTGCGACAGAAAACGATATGGGAAATTCTAGCATAGTCTGGAGAGTGTTCCTGTTTGGGACGGATCGGATTGATGCGTCTATTTTTTTTCAAATGTATAGTGCGCGATGTACTACAATTCAAAAGAGAGCAGCATCAGGTACTAAGATCACGTCGGGAGCGTGGCAAAGCACGCCGGTTATGCTGGTATTATATATACATATATACAGGTATGTCACAGAAATTGAGAGAAATTGAAATTGAATTGATTTCAAAGCCTAAAAGTATGCAATTAAAATTTACATAATTTTAATACACAAGTATTTATTTACTCAATAATTAAAGTATAAGTATTATGAAAATTTTAATTAATAGTGTCAACATTTCAGACTTAACACCGCACGAAATGAAATTAAAAAAAAAACTTCATAACACTCGATTTCGTCTTGGTAAAACTGAGTGTTAATAATTAACAGATAAACGGTACAAAATCAGCCAAGTGTGAGTCGGACTCGGAGGATTCCATACTATCGCACAAAATTTAACAAATGTGTGTAAATTTGTACCTCAGTGTGAAGTTATGTAAAATTAATTGGCTTTTGTTTTTGTAATAAAAATGAAATATTAATACAGCCTAAAAGTATACTACAAAAAAAAAAATTACCAAAATATGAAACAAAATAAATAACAAAGCTTCTAAAACTGTGCGTTGTGCATATTGGATCACACGTTTCTTGTATGGGGACCCCTTTAATTTTTTAACTTTATTTTAGTTTTAGTTTTTGTTGTTATCAAGACAATAGAAATACACATTCTGTAAAAATTTCAACTGTTTAACTATTTCGGTTCATGAGATACAGCCGGATTCGAACGGACGGACGGCGGAAGCTTAGTAATTGGGTCCCGTTAGCACCCTTTGGGTACGGAACCCTAAAAAATAGTATAACATAACAATTTGTTCTAATAAAATGTGAAACTTATTGCACTTATGATTTTTATACTATTCACGGGAGGGATTAGTATTATAAGTTTGTCATGAAGTTTGTAACACACGGAAGGAGACATCGCAGACTACATATAGTATATATATTTTTGATCAGCTCGATGAGACGAGTTGATTTATCCATGTCCGTCTGTCCGTTTGTATATATGTAGGGACAGAACGATACCACTTAGTGATAATTTAAGTATCAGTATTATGAAAATTTTAATTGCATATTTTTAGGCTTTAAAATCAATTCAATTTCAATTTCTCTCGATTTCTGTGACGCACCTGAATAAATGCATATTCATTGTGTTTGGAATTGCTCGAGCATTGAGTTATTGAATACATAATTCATTTTTGCGGCAAAAAATCTTGTACGATGGTACGGAACCCTCCGTGTGCGAGTTCGACTCACACTTGGCTGATTTTTTTTTTCTTTTTTATCCAAAAACTTTAATTTTTCTGTTATTACATTAAAACAACTTAAATTAAACTATATATTTACAAAACAATAACAAAACAACTTATATTAACGTTTTGCGGGAAATAAGACAATAAACAAAGCAATTATAAGTATCGATATAAGTATTTTTAACCAATACCTATATGGTACTCGGTTAAAAACTATCGATGCTAAAGGTACTTGTTATCGAAACAAAAGTATCGATACGTACTCGTATTTACTCGTATCGTTCTATCCCTATATGTATGCAAACTACTCCCTCAGTTTTTGAGCTAGAGAGCTGAGCTGAAATTTTGTACATAGGTTTCTTTTTACCATTCGCTGCACATTTGTGCAATCAGCCGAATCGGACCACTAGGGGGGTACCTCCCATACAAACCCAAATTAAATTGCAAACTTATAAAGAATAAAAGTACAATAAAAGTGCCACTCAAACTGTGTTCTTTGTTGATACTCCAACTGTAACAGAGAGAATATAGTGATGCTAAGATAGGAAGGTTGGATTCAATCCTGAGGAGCGCGAAGAGTATTATATCTTTGGCTGGTTTTATTTCAATAATACTGAATATTAAGATTGAAAAATACTTATATTTAATCAGTACTACAAATGTAATTCGTTTCTACAAATACTTTCCGAAAAATACGAAATCGGCAGAACCGAATACACTTTACTTGTCTAATTTCTTAAGTTGTGCTGGTAAAGTAAACTAAACAACCATCGACTTGGGGTTTAGTACAAATTTCTATGCATCTTTTACAAATGGAAACAACACTGCAACTTGTTGCAGCATGAGGCGAATTTCGCTGCTAGCGGCGAAATGCTGCTGTTTGCGGCAAGGGTGTTATATATTGTCATTTTGTTATGTAATGATTCAGTAGATAGATTTCACTGTTCTTGGTAACGTAGCAGTATTTGGGAGCTCTTTTTGTAATCCTTTTGAAGTTTTATTTATATTTTTATCTTTTAAACTTTGTTCTTTTTATATTTAAATAGGTAAGTACTTTGTATTTAATCCCACCATAAATATAAATGTGAAAAGGAGGTTAAGTTCAGCACGTACCATATTCGTTGTTGTCGGCGTCGTTAATAAAAGAGTTGAGATCTGAGCTAGTGCCAAGTGCAAAAGAAGTTTCTTAAGCCATAGCGATTATAGCGTTCTTTACAAGAAACAAATATTATTACATAAAGCGAAAAAAGGCAACGCAATGAATAACTTTTTAATGTGAAAAATGAGACACACAACGATTGCTAAGTATATCTAAAATTGGGACTACAAATCAATTACATTTTTTTCTAGATCTTCAAATGATATTAAATTTATAAAATCGTGATTAACTGCTTACTCGCAATTAATACAGATTCAGTTTATTGTCTAATGAAAATGATATGTTAAAATCAGAGTTCTCCAATTCCTGAAAGTGGTAGTCATCATACAAAAATACCTCAAAATTCACCTTAAATTTTTTACACGTAATCCTACATTTAATATAATTTAATGTTTATAAAGCATGCTGCTCTTGTTTTTTTGCCCTATCTTTAGAGTGTTTGTACCAACACAATCTAATAAGTAAGGATAATTACTGTTGTGACGTAAGCGACATCCTTCATTGGAATGTCATCCTTAGACATTGCAAATAATAAAAACTATAGCACAACAATGCTGCAGTGATTTGAATTGTACATACATACATACAATATGTTTATTAAGTTATTACACACTTCACAAGACTGGTTTGTAATGTATATCACTTTAGCTTGATTTTTGTAACGCATAAAACCTTAGACATCGTGGTGGCTATATCCGTCCTTTAATCTTTGTCGATGGGTATTTACAAACTTTTTTTGTTTTTTAAAACAGTTTTTGTTTTGTTTTTTTTTTTATCATTGGCAGAAAAAGGATGCTTACATTGTGAACATAATTTTTTTATAAGAAAATTAAATACGGTTAGCTGTGAAATCGACATGTTTATTAGGTGTATAATGAAAGTTTCAAGCAATATCATGAAATCGAAGCAAATTTAATAAAGAAAACCACAGCAATGTTAAGTTAGCTCTCCTACGATAAGCATTAGAATAAATGTTTTTCATTTGGTTCTTCATACTCCAGATATATAATTTATTTACACATAGTATATACTCTGAGCGTTTGTACATGATAATATTGCATTACGAGTTGATCTAATCACAACAGTTATTAAAAATACGATAAAACAATTAAGAACCAGAAAGAAGGCTATCATTGGCTACTCTTCACGCTCCTCCGAGTTGCATCCAACCTTCCTTTCTTAGCATCACATCAGTTTGATTGCCAATTTTATTGTACTTTTATTCCTTATAAGTTTCTCATTTAATTTGGGTTTGTATGGGAGGTACCCCTCCTGGTAATCCAAGGGTCATGAAATTAAGATGGTTGATGAATATGGATTAGAAACTTATAGTGTCCAAATTTATGTTCGATATGTTAAAAAACAAAAAACTTTTTCTAATAAGAACATTAATTTAAAGGGCGGCTTGTATGGGAGGTACCCCTCCTGGTAACCCTAGGATTATGAAATTTACATGGTTGATGAATATGGATTAAAAACGTATAGTGTCCAAGTTTTAGTTCGATATGTTAAAAAAACAAAAAAACTTTTTCTAATAAGAACATTAATTTAAAGGGGGGCTTGTATGGGAGGTACCCCTCCTGGTAACCCTAGGATTATGAAATTTGCACGTTTGATGGATATGGATCAGAAACATATAGTGTTCAAATTTTAGTTCGATATGTTAAAAAACACAAAACTTTTTCTAGTAAGAACATTAATTTAAAGGGGGATTTGTATGGGAAGTGCCCCCTAGTGGTCCGATTCTGTGCAGCGTATGGTAAAAAGAAATCTATGTGCAAAATTTCAGCTCTCTAGCTCATAAATTAAGGGACTAGTTTGCATACATACTCGTCTCATCGAACTGATCTCAAATATATATACTTTATGTGGTATGCGATGTCTCGATTCACTCCCGTGAAGAGTATAAAAAAAAATTTTAATGAAAAGGTTTTATTGTAAAGAAACATAATAATGATGTAGATAATGGACTAAAAGCTTAAAAATAATTAGATAGGTACCAGTCATCACATCACTCTCCTCAATCTACAGCATTGAGCAAACAAAATAAAATCGTGGGGCGTACCGTAACCTGAGTTAATATGTAAATGATCGTTCTACGATGTCGCACGATGATAATGACAGATTTACAATACACATTTTGCATAAATTACATAAATAATGATATAATTGGTTGACTGTAGATAATAGAAATTCGACTCGCCACACGATTGATGAGGAGAATGGTGTTTTTTCTTTTTCGATGGGGATGCATTAACAGCCAAACGAATCTACTATCCGAACTATGGGACTTGACTCACCATCTAAACCCCATTATTTCTGCTCAAAATCTGCTTCTACCCCATGTAAACCAGATAGAAATTTACGTTAAAACTTTTTGTCGATATCAAACTAAGGACCGATTCACCACAGCTCTGTCATGATATGAGCTGTCGCCTGACAGTACGCCTACGTACTAAACCCTTAACTCCGTCACCAACAGCTTTCAACTATCCTTCGGAACCATCTTAAAGCAATGAGTTTGTTTGAAACAGAAAACTCATATTGAAGTAGGTAGCAAATTAGAATTAGATCGACGATCGAAACCATTCAGAACGAGGTTTAATTCCAAGATTGGTTGATATGCATTCTCGGGAGTCAACCGAGTCTAAAACACGGTTAATCCTATAAGCTATGTAGTTCACTTGCTGAAAGGAAAGGTTCAGCAACGAGTTGACAAAGTCACAGCTTACTGATGATTTTACAAAAAAAAACTGTTTTAATAGCTGTTAGATACAATAAGTACACAGCATGTAATGAATAAATTAGAATTGCAAATAAAATTTTTTCACAAATAAACTCAATATCATCTGCGTTATCTATAGATATCATGTCAGGAGAATAAGAACTTCTAATGGAAATCAGAACTCCACCACAAACGTGATCAATACAATCTTTCCTAATAGTTAAGTAATTATTGTTAGTTAATTCAGAATTAAGAATATCTGGACGCAGCCATGTTTCAACAAACAAAATTATATCTGAAAGAAAAGAGATACTATTTGAGAATAGTGTTTTAAGTTTACAGTTTAACCCTCTGACATTCTGAAAATCAATGATCAAACTGAGGTTAGAATGATCCATCGGAAGGGCTGAAAATTATATCAAAGCCGGCAGATCCCGATAGAAAATGCGTGGAGGAGTTGATTAGCTACACGAGAGTGTTCCGGTGTGTAGATATTCAATAGCCCTACGCACTCGTACTCTGCTTCGACTGCAGCTGTAAGCAAATGTAACAAGATGCAACGACTTACTGCTAGAGCAATAGCATATTTTTGGAAAACCTTTGCTTCTGCTGACTGTGTAAGCAAAAAACAGAATGCTTATTGCTTATCGCCATTTCGCATTCAATTTTTGCTTTACTTAGTCGCAAACCACATATTTAGCAGACATTTGCAGACTATTTTTTTTATTTTGCTGAAAAAAATTTAAATTAAGCAAAGATTTCTGCGCTGGTACAATTTTTTGTCTTTATATATTGAATACTCATATTCCCCCTTAAAAAATTGTATATAATGGTAGGAATACTAAATGTCCAAAAGGTGGGGTTACCATACATTTTTTCACTAAAGTTTATAGTTTTATTAAGATTATATATATCTTATAGGTGCAATTGTTCTTAGAGGAGATCTTTCAATTCAAAGGCTTTGAACTTAACTGCGTTAATTTTTGTTTTTTAAGAACATTTGCGAATTACAACAATGTCCACGTCCATAAATGTAGAAAGTAGTCAGCTGCTCTTGTCAACACCGTCAGATGTTCTTTATGAGATTTTAAGGACCCGCTTTAGACAATGTAAACTACGTTATCCAAATGAAACTTGGTATATATCCAATCAAATAACATCAAAATCTACATTTTTACCTACGCAAATCGGAGGTAATTCACGTGGTAAGTTAAGTAGGTAATTGATTTTAAACTTTAAAACTGATGTTTTTTTCATTTTATTCCATTACGGTCTTTTTTTTTAAAGAAATACTGTTTAATGACACCATTGCAGATTTGCTGGAATTGAGTGCTGAAAATGATTTAGATAACGAAAACGCATCTGCTAAAATATTATTACATTCATCTAGTGTTGGAACAGATTGTCCTGCCATATTTGATGGTTATCTCTGCTGGCCTAGCACAACAACGGGAACTATTTTAAGACAGCATTGTCCGGATTTTATTGAGGGTTTTAACAGCAATTTGTTAGCACATAAAACGTAATTATTTGCTATGTTGCATGTAACATATTACTGAAAATTATATATTATTACATTTCTTTAATTTTTTTTTTTTTTGGTAATTTGCATACATACATTTAACGAACGATTTCATTTGTAAATTATTTTGTATTGGTGGAAGTCCGCATAATACATGATAACTAAAAACCAGAAAGAAAGCTATCATTGGTTATGCCAAAGATGTAATACTCTTCACGCACCTCCGAGTTGCATCCAACCTTCTTAGCATCACATCACTTTATTGTTCTTTTATTCTTTATAAGTTTCTCATTTAATTTGGGTTTGTAATGGAGGTACCCCTCTTGGTAACCCCAGGATCATAAAATTTACACGGTTGATGGATATATTCAGAAACCTATATTGTCTAAATTTCAGTTCGATATGTCAAAAAAAAAAAAAAAAATTCTAATAAGAACACTCATTTAAAGGGGGGTTTGTATGGGAGGTACCCACCATAGTAGTCCGATTAGGCTGATTCCGACAAATGTGCAGCATAAACGTAACCAAATCTTTGATCCTTTAGCTACCGAGTGGTGTAATTAGATTTTGGATGTGGACAATAGTTGTGCAACAACAACACCAAACTGGATACCCATTTTTTCTATCATCAAAATCGGTCAAGCCATTTAGAAGAAAAATAGTCACAAAATGTAAATATTATATATATAAAGATAAACACAGAGTATTTTTCTAACTAGAAAGAAAAATTTGTTTAAAAGTGCAAAAAAAAAAAATTATTGATGTCCAATATATGAAGTATGTATTACATCGGTTGATAAGTTCTCGGTCTGACACACAGACGGCTCCACAAATTCGGAATTAATATATGTTTTCGTAAATACTAACATTTAAAAGGTGGCTTTATTGCGTGATTGTATCGCTCTTGAAGGAGATTATGTTGATCAATAAAATTAAATTTCACAGAAAAAGTTGCGTTTTCTTCATTAGACCGGGAACTTATTTGAACTGATTTGCACATAGGTTTCTTTTTACCATACACTGCACATTTGTCGGAATCAGCTGAATCGAACCACTAGGAGGGGTACCTCTCATAAAAACCCCTATTTAAATGATTGTTCTTTGCTTTTTGACGTATCGAACTGAAATTTGGACCCTATAAGTTTCATCAACCATGTAAATTTATTGATCCTAGGGTTACCAGGAGGGGTACCTCCCATACAAACCCAAATTAAATGACAAACCTATAAAGAGTAAAAGTACAATAAAAGTGCCACTCCACTGCCATAATGTGCAGCGAATGGCAAAAAGAAACGTAGGTGCAAAATTTAAGCTCTCTAGCTCAGAAACTAAGGGACGAGTTTGCATATATTGATAATCCTTATTTCTCGCTTCAATTGCTTCTTCGGACATCATGCCAATTGGAAGAGGCATATGACTAATAATGTCTGCACCATGTATTAAAT
Organism: Amiota communis; assembly: GCA_037043315.1. Lineage (NCBI taxonomy): Eukaryota > Metazoa > Arthropoda > Insecta > Diptera > Drosophilidae > Amiota > Amiota communis. The sequence continues at coordinate 79,030 of JBAMAV010001500.1, read as the reverse complement.
TCGATGGACAGACGATGGCATGTAAAACCATGGATACAATTTTTGATGCATCGCGCATCCCAGCCTTGTACAAGCTGGAGCTCGTTGCCACTATCAATTGATCGCATGGCATTGCTTCTACTAGATACTAGAGCAGCCCGACTTTTTGAAGAAAGTTCGGAAAAGTGTTTTTAGTATGATCAATATTTGAAGTATTCTTATCATGAATAAGATGCAATGATGCATCTAGCCATTTCTGGTGTTTCATGCTCAAAAAAAGTTCAACGCCTGGCCGGAGTTGGGATTTTTTATCATTATTTTTTTTTAATAAATCTATACTAATACTACAATAATATAATAATTAATAATAATAATATAAAAAAAAATCGGTCAAGTGGGAGTCGGACTCACATACTAACACTATGTATGCAAATTCGTTGGACGTAAAGCTTGTACCTTTGTCTGAAGTTATATAAAATTAATTTGTTTTTGTCACAAAACTAAAATATTTAACCAGCGCCTAAAGTAACTACAAAAATGGCGTCCTGCTGGATAATTCTTTAGGCCAAATAGTCCATAATATAGAAAGATTAATAGTTGCAGTATACCCTGACATCGAAAATTTCCACGGAAGGGAATTTCATTCGCTGTGTTCTAGAGCAATTGAGTCACCTAGGAATGAAATAAACAATTTGATTATACAAAAATGTCCCTACCAGGTTATAAATTATAAATCGGTCGACAAAAATTTCACTTAAGCCCACTGGACTGTCTCCTCATGGTTCAACATTAAAATTTGGAACGCCAATCATGCTTTTGAGAAATGTAGGCCCTCCTGGGATGAGGCTTCTTATAAAGCAATGGAAGGATAATTTAATTGTTGCGACCATGTTCCGACCCTGAAGCTGGTCAGGCTGGCTAGGATACCGACGATCCTTAGCGAATTACCAATTGTTTTGAAACGACTTCAACTTCCAGTGAAAACATCTTTTGCTTTAACAATTGACAAACCTCAGGGCAATCCCTTCGGTTTAATAGGGATTAACCTACGAAAGAACTGTACGTTGGCCAATCGCAGATCGGAGCTCCCGAAAATCAATTTATTTTGCTACCACAAAATATAACAAGATCAAATATTGTTTGCAGGGAAGCTCTGAGCCGCTAAACTTTAGTGGATTATGGTCCCATAAATAAAACATTCTTTGCGAAAATATCCTTAAATTACCCATCCAGCTGCAGAGCCGTGCGTGTAAAGAATGGTTGTTATCTTCTATCAATTTAAAATACTAATTTATCTTTCTTTCTATGCGAAGCCTTGGCGAGTTGCTAGTGTACAATAAAATACTACTTTTTTTACAATATTTTGCCAATTTTACTCTATTATTCGCTTTGACAGTTGTTTGGAAAATGGAGAATGGTTTCAGCATCCCGATAGTGGTCTTATCTGGTCAAACTACACTAATTGCATTGATTATGAAGATTTAGCGGCAAGTTTTATTTTATACTCTTTGAGATATGCACGAAAATCTATTCAAAAGCATTTATAAACGTATCTTACTTTTCAGTTTCGACATTTTATAAATGAGCTCTACGTAAAAGGCTATGCATTATCCCTCTTATCATTGCTTACATCTATCATTATATTTTTGGGCTTCAAGTGAGTACTTTTTTTATCGTATACATGTATTTGCAATGACTATTTTAGTTTAATATATAACAATTTCCTCTTTATTAGATCCTTACGATGTACTCGAATTCGTATTCATGTGCATCTATTTGCGTCGTTAGCATTTACTTGTATCGGCTGGATACTTTGGTACAAGTTTGTCATCGAAGATCCCATACTTTTGCGGAATAGTCCGGTAAGCTATTAACATTCCATTTCGATAAATACCATATTTTTATACAAATCTAATAATAAACAAATGAAAGTTTGCTAAGTTGATTGAATAAACCTACATATTTGTATTTGATAAATAGATAAGGATTGCAGAATCGTTAACCAAGCATTAAACTAGAAAGAAGGTTATCTTTGGTTATATTTGCCAAAGATGTAATACTCTTCACGCTCCTATAAATGAGCATGTATTATATTAATGATTTGATTTGGGTATGAGGGTATAGTCAGTATTCATACTAATTTCAATACACAAATAATCACATGTAGATGGCGCATGACTATTAGCATGAAATATGTGTCACATGTACAAGGCGCATGGCCATAGTGTATTGAGCACACATACCGGGAGCTATACGATCAAGCCATCCTAGGATCATGCAATTTACATGGTAGGTGAATATGGATCAGACGAAAAAAAAAAATTGTTCTAATAAGAACATTACTTTGAATTTGGGTTTGAATGAGAGGTACCCCTCCTAGTGGTCCGATTCGCCTGATTTCGACAAATGTGCAGCGTATGATAAAAAAAACTTCATGCATTTAAAATCTCTAGCTCAAAAACTGAGGGACATTGCTTAATCAACTTGTCTCATCGAGCTGATCAAGAATATACATATATACTTTTCGGGGTCTCCGATGTCTCCTTCTCTGTGTTACAAACTTCTTGACAAACTTATATAGGGTCCTCACGCATTGTGTTAAACCTAGTAAACGTTGAAAATCTTAGAAAAATCGAATTCGTTGAAATTAAAGTGACAGTTGCTCCGTAGAAAAAAAAGTTGACATACGTAGTAAATTGAACACACGATTGAGTGTCGAAATCGTAGTAACTTTGGGGCTGCCAACCGTGTGAATTTGTTGTGATTTGGCAGCACCTCCAAATTAATGGTTAAAGTAAACAAAGAAATGACGGAGGTAAGGTAAGGTATAATATTAAATTATTTATGGCAATTTGAATTTATTTCATTAACTTGTGTTAACGATAAAAGCTGATTTCCTACAAGCAAACAAATACTCGTTCACAAAATCTGTTAAAAAAATTTACGAAAATACTATTTGTCTGCATTTAACACAATGCGTGTGGACCCTAATAATATATTTTATTTGGCGTATATTGAAACAAAAAACAAGGTGGAACAATTGCTTCGGATCACCGATCTTTGTATGTGAACTTCCTCTTTTGGAAATTATGAATCTACTAGCTGCGTTCGACAATAAACCGTGTCTTTCGCAAATTATTCTTTGATTCGAAAAATGAGGGCATAACATGGAGAACTACGACAGACATGACCAATCTATGTTACTCGTCACGCTCATTTCACCATTTATATTTATATATAGTATGAGATCTCCAACGATCGGAACAATACGTTTCAAATATCAAGTCAACTAAGTCTTCGTATATATGTGTGTGTATTAAATTCATACTATGAATCTAAACCCTTAAAAATTTCTTTTGAGACTTCATTACTATTAAATAATAAAATTCATTTTATACACACTTTTTTTCTTTTTTTTTCTCGTTTATCGCTAAATATGAACCTTACATAGCTTTGGTGCATTGGCTTATATTTAGCAGTCCACTATTTCATGCTAGTCAACTATTTTTGGATGTTTTGCGAGGGGATGCATTTACATTTAGTTCTTGTTGTGGTAAGTTTTGAACAAAACGTAAAAATAAACAGAAACAATAAGAATTTCTTTCAATAAATGTGACTATTTGAGAATTACTAAAACTAAAAACATAACCATTATTAGAAAAGTAAGCAACTAAATTTGAAATGAGTGATTTTTTATCTAATGTATGGTATATTGTTTCCATTTTACTTGCCTATACATATATACTATATATAGGTTAGTAATTTAATAGAAACAAGCAGGAATGTCACAGAAATAATACTGATACTTTAATTATTGAGTAAATAAATACTTGTATACTAAAATTATGAAAATTTCAATTACATATTCTTAGGCTTTGAAATCAATTCAATTTCTCTTGATTTCTGCGACACACCTGTTTAATTATTGAGTAACTTGTATACTAAAATTATGAAAATGTTAATTGCATATTTTTAGGCTTTGAAATCAATTCAATTTCAATTTCTCTCGATTTCTGTGACATACCTGAAGGACTTGAGAATATTCTTATGTAAACAATGTCGCAATGTTGTAACATAAGCATATTCAAAGAATTTAAAAAAACAAAATTTAAAAAATCAGCCAAGTGTGAGATGGACTCGCACACGGAGGGTTCCGTACCATCGTACAAGATTTTTTGCCGCAAAAATGAATTATGTATTCAATGCTCAACAACAAATTAAACAATCTGGCGGTGGATTTTTTTTGCGTTTCGCATTTGTTTTTATTTTTTTTTTTTGTTTTTTTTTATAAACTTTTCATGCATTTCGTTTCCAGTTTCTACAGTTCGGTATGAAGGCACCAAAGACTGAAGATTGAATAGACTGGACAATTCGCTCACAAAGAGCGAGCTTTTCTTCTTAATTTTTTTTTTGTATACACTACAAAGACCTGATTTTCACGATGCATCTTTCTAGCAACTCATTACGTTGATTCTTCTTTGGTGATGCCATTCGTGGATTGCAAACTGCATCACGACGCTAGCAACTTTTGTAACATTTCTCACTCTGGGGCTTTGGCAATCGAAATTCAATGTTAATCACTAATACTAAACAAGTAAATGCGCTGATGCAGCTCTCTAATACGTACCGAAGATTCTAGACTGTCATTAGGTTGTTATGCGTTGTCTATACGTTATCATAGTTTTAAATAAAATCGATTTTTTTCTTCTCTCTATTTAACGACAACTCTTTATAACGCCGTAAAATGACCAGTCCCTTAAGAATCGTTATATAGAGTTTTTTTTTATTTGTATTGAATAGTCTCAAAAACTACTTAACCTTTTTTAAAAATGCTTTTACCTGTAGAAAGCTACATTTTAAGCGAGTGACATAGGCTCTGTTTTATTTTTAAGGTAATTAGGGATCCCTACGAAAATAACAATAAAAATCAAAAATCTATGCTATTTACATAAATTTTCGTACGTTTTTCGTTGTGCTTGCATTGCTGCTTCTTTCATTTTGTTGTATTGTTGTTGTCGATGCATTTGTTCCTTATCATTTATTAACTACTGTGTGAGAGTATTGTGCTCTTCGTTCTCTTCTTTCTGAATATGATGTTCACTAAGAGCGGGACAATAGAGAGAGTGTGTTTCGTCCAAAGATGTGCAATGAAAACAAGGCAAAAAGCGCACTCATGAACGTTTAAAATAAAATGTGCGTAGAAGCAAGTCGAGAAGCAACGCTGAGCGAAAGAGAGGGACTCTTTAAGCAATCACGTCGGACCATGATACAATAAAAGAAGGTAGCGACAGTAGTTTACAGTTATGGTGGTTCTCTCTCAAGAATATACTTACGCTCTTCTGCTTCTAAATTTTTAACGCGTTTTTTCATTTTATATATGCATATTTAACTGCCTGAAATTTGGAATTTGTATGAAAAATAGAAAAGTTGCTGCTTTGTTTATTAATTTCTTGTTTTATTCATTTTTGTGTGTGTCATTCACGTTATGTTCAACACTAAATGCTTCATGAGTTACAGAATCCGAAAAACGTAACAATTTTTATTTTTTCACTCAAAATTTTACACTAAATTTTTGCCCAGCGGCGCTAAAGAAGTTTCACTTCAAAAATGTTACACTAGATATGTATATATTTTTATGTCTGTAATAAATAACATTAAGCTATTTCTTGACAAAACTGAAGGTGTTTGTGAAAGATGCTACCGTCATGCGTTGGTTTAAGTTACTCAGTTGGGTTGGTCCATTTGCATTTTCAAGTGGTTATGCGGTTGCAAGATTTTTCAATGAAAATGATAATCGAAAGTAAGTATACGTATTATTTTTAAAACGTTGATCATTTTTGTATGCTCTTTCATCAGTTGTTGGATCAACGATAGTTTGCTCGACTGGATATTTTCTGTACCAATAACTTTATCGCTTTTAGCAAGTTTAGGTAATTTAATAAGCGATTTTTTAAATATATTCTTCTTATAATATATAATGCTACTACTCAACAACAGTCTTTCTTGTAAATGTGTTACGGGTTATCGTTCGAAAGTTACACCCGCAAACCGCACAACCTGCACCTTTAGCCATACGTAAGGCAGTGCGAGCGACAATTATCTTGGTGAGTACTGTTTACAATTGTTTTTATATGTACGTGTCGATAACTTAATATTACGCTCCTCCTTCAGGTTCCACTTTTTGGACTCCAGCATTTCTTGCTTCCATTTCGTCCGGATACAGGCACGCCGCTTGAGCGCTTTTACCAATTACTTTCTGTAGTGCTAGTCAGCCTGCAAGGCTTTGTCGTCTCATTTCTTTTTTGTTTTGCTAATCATGATGTTACCTTCGCGATACGCACGTTGCTCAATCATTTTTTTCCAAGAATGGTAGCTCCACCTCCAGCGGGTAGTAATACCGGACAATTAGCAACAACGACACCTAGTCGTGAATTGGGCGTATAATTTGATGGAAGTACATATATATAAAATTCTTATTCTTATATTTTTATTTAATCAAAGAATTAGTAATATTAGCATTTAAGATGTACGTTTATTTACTTATTATTAGTCATAAGTAATAATTCTGTAAGATACGTTACAAGTAAATAGAACCAATAAAGTAAGCAAAAAAAAGTCGGGGCAGTTAGTATCGCTTCACTACCGTAATTATTTTTGCGTGAAAACGTTATTCATGAACCATTATTATTACATAGTATAAAGAAAAAATATCTTGTCTATATATGTAAAAATGAATCGCTAAAAGTGTTGGTAAGCGCAAAACTCGAGAACGGCTGGACCGATTTTGATTAATTTTTTTTTTTGTTGTACTTATTGGGTCAAGTGGATGGTTATAAGCTACATTTGGACCGGGTATGTGGCGTAGTTTTGACCATACAGACAGTTTTTTACTTTGCAGATAAAACTTAAATACATATTTTAAAATCAATCAAGTAGCCTTTGTCAAATATAGCAGGAAATTATGTCAATATTAGTATTTGATTCGTCTGATTTTTCAAAAGTAAAAAGTTTTTTTTTTTTTTTGAAATTATTTATTATAATATTTTCGCAAAAATAGCATAAAATATTGTTGTGGTTATTTAGAATAATGACGTGAGGGCAAAAGTATAAATAGAACAGTATCACGCACTAAGATCACGTCGGAAGCGTAGCAAAGCATGCCGGGTACACTAGTATAGTATTAAAAGTCCAAATTTCAAACTTTTCCGGTGGATTTTCCAAAATTTTTTTTTCATATTATTCTAATTGGCCTAGAACGAAGGCAACAAAAAATTTAGCCAAATAGGCCAAGCTGTTCTCAAGCAATACGCTTTGAAAGATTAATTTCTTGTCTTTATTAAAATTTTAACACTAAAAGTCAAAAATTTCCACTTTCCCAGTGGATTTTACAAACATTTTCTTTCATCGGCCTATAACGAACACAACAAATGAATCAGCCAAATAGGGCAAACCGTTCTCAAGAAATATGCTTATAAAAGAAAATATAATTTCCAATTTTAGTCACATTTTTCTAATAAGAGCATTAATTTGAATTTGGATTTGCATGGGAGGTACCCTTCCTAGTGGTCCGATTCGCCTGATTTCGACAAATGTGCAGCGTATGATAAAACCAGAAAGAAGGCTATTGTTGGCTATGCCAAAGATGTAATACTCTTCACGTTTCTCCGATTTGCATCCAACTTTCCTTTCTTATTATCACTATATACTCTTTGTTACTGTTTAAGTATCAACAATCAAATATGAGAAAGCTTGAGTGGCACTGTATTTTTATTGTACTTTTACTCATTATAAGTTTAAGCGGGAATAAAGTCCCTCTCGGGTGTATATACTACATCCAAGCTTGTCGCGGACTGCCGCTCTTCCCTAGATACTCTAGCCTGTCACGTACCCATACAATTATGCTGGGTGTCTGGACATAGAGATATCGTGGGCAATTGTGAAGCTGACGAACTATCCAAAGAAGGGACTTTACGTGAGGATGTCTACGGCTGGGATTCCGTTAGCAACAGTGAAGCTCACTGTCAGAAAATACTACCAAGTGAAAGCCAATACTCTCTGGGTAAAAGAAGGCACTTGCTGCATAGCTAGGCAAACATGGTCAAATAGGAACAGAAAACGAACCGGCCAGCTGCTAAATCTCGGCAGAACCTCAATAAGCAAGACTATAAACGTACAAACGGGTCATTGCGTCATAGGCAAACATGCTGGCAGACTTGGGCTTCCTCACTACGATTTCTGCCGCAGCTGCGGCTCGGAAAAGCAGGCGGAGACTGTGCTTCACCTCATGTGCCAGTGTCCATCCCTCGCCAGAAGAAGATGGAACCACCTAGGCGCTGGGTTTCTCTCCAGCTTAACCGAACTATCATTCCTACCAATCAGGGACATAGCTAGGTCCATTTCGGAATCCAAATGATTCTCCGCATCGGACTAAGGGGGTGCCGTGTCAACTTTTTGCTGGAATCACAATGGGCAAAACTCCTTTTTGTGCCTAAGTAAGCCTCTCGTCTGAGGGCTGCCACTTAACCTAACCTAACAAGTTTGTCATTTAATGTGGGTTTGTATGGGAGGTACCCCACCTGATAATCCTAGGATCTTGAAATTTACATGGTTGATGAATATGGATCAGAACTTATAATGTCCAAATCTCAGTTCGATACGTTAAAAAACAAAAAACTTTTTCTAATAAGAACATTAATTAAAATAGGGGTTTGTATGGGAGGTACCCCCATGGTTGTCCGATTTGGCTGATTCCAACAAATGTTCAGCGTTTAGTAAAAGGAAACCTATGTTGCAAAAAGTCTCTAGCTCAAAAACTGAGGGACTAGTTTTGCGGACAGACGGACCTACGGACAGACGGACATGGCTAAATCAACTCGTCTTATCGAAATGATTACAAATATATATACATTATGTCGTCTGCGATGTCTCCTTCTGTGTGTTACAAACTTCATGACAAACTTATAATACTATTCACTCCCGTAAAGAGTATAAAAAAATGCATTGAGCTGATCAAGAATATACATATACACTTTTTGGCGTCTCCAATGTCTTCTCTGTGTTACAAACTTTTTGACAAACTTATATAGGGTCCTCACGCACTGTGTTAAACCTAGTAAACGTTAAAAATCTTAGAAATATCGAATTCGTTGAAATTAAAGTGACAGTTGCTCACACGATTGAGTTAGTTGGGGCTGGCAACCGTGTGAATTCTGAGGTTAATTCAATTATTTTTTAATTGTTTGTTTTATTTGTTTCATTCACTTGTGTTTGGGAGAACAGCTGATTTACTACAAGCAAACAGAACGGGTCGTTCACAAAATCTGTTAAAAAAATTTACAATAATACTATTTGTCTGCGTTTAACACAATGTGTGAGGACCCTAATAATATTTTTTATTACAAACCATGACGTGTATTGAAACAAAAAACAAGGTGGAACAAATGCTTCGGATCACCGAAGGTTATATACCTTTCACACCTGAATCTTGTATGGGAACTTTCTCTTTTGGAAATCATGAATCTACTAGCTGCGTTCGATAATAAACCGTGTCCTTAGCAAATTATTCTTTGATTCGAAAAATGAGGGCATAACATGCATAAGCACTACAGGCATGACCAATCGATGTTCCTCGTCACGCTCATTTCACCATTTATATTTATATAAAGTATGAGATCTCCAGCGATCGGAGCAATGCGTTTCAAATATCAAGACAAAGTAATAATACCTGGACCTAGTGTGAAAGGTATAATAACTAAGTAGTCGTATATACGTGTGTGTCCTAAATTCATACTATGAATCTAAATTCTTAAATATTTCTTTTGAGACTTCATTACTATTAAAAAAAGAATCATTTTATATTCACTTTTTAGGGTTCCGTTCCCAAAGGGTGCTAACGGGGCCCTATTACTAAGCTTCCGCCGTCCGTCCATCAGTCCGTCCGTCCGACTCCGCTGTATCTCATGAACCGTAATAGATAGACAGTTGAAATTTTTACAGAATGTGTATTTCTATTGTCATGATAGCAACAAATACTAAATCTAAAATAAAGTTAATAAATTAAAGGGGTCCCCATACAAGAAACGTGTGCTCCAATATGCACTGCGCACAGTTTTAGAAGCTTTGTTATTTATTTTGTTTCATATTTTGGAATATTTTTTTTTTTTTGTAGTATACTTTTAGGCTTTATGAATATTTCACTTTTAAAATCAATGTTGATATTGATATTCTACCCTAAACATAAGTCAAATTAATAATTTAATATTTGGAGCATGAGCTTTTTGTCAATTTCAAAATAAGTGCATATTCATTGTGCTTGGAACTGCTCGAGCATTGAGCTATTGAATACATAATTCATTTATCGCTTCATATGGACCTTACATAGCTTTAGAAAAATCAGCCAAATAGGGCAAGCCGTTCTCAACAAATACGCTTACAAAAGGAAAGATAATTTTCAATTTTAGTCACCTTTTTAAACGCCCCTCCAATTGTTGACATAAGCGTACTACGCTTACAGTCTTCACCACATACTATATTTTCAGAATATATTAATTACTTGGCACTACGATTTTTCAGTCACGAGATATATTAAAAACTATGGCGACAAATTTCGTTAAATTTCTGAAAGAGCGTCAGATTGTGACATGTACCCCCTTTTTAAAAACGTTTTCACATTAAAATGCTAATTTAAAAACCCTTAGCCACATTGTTACTCCTATAGCTGGCGAGGAGTGTTTTTATACAATATAAATTTAAAATCGTTGAAATCCACTTACTCATCCGGTTCAGAGAAAATAGCTGGTTGTCCTTTGTACTATCGTGCGGTTGTTTATGTATATAACTCGAACTAGAATATCGACGATATATCTTCTAGGTATCTATATATTGCATATATAAACCATGTGCCTCATGTTTCTGAGCGCATAACTTGAGTACGGCTGAACTGTTTTTTTGAAATTTTCTGGGAAACTCTACCATAGTCTGGAGAGTGTTCCTGTGTTGTTTGATGCAGATCGAACTTCGCACACTTGATGAGTCTGATTTTTCAAATTTTTTCAATTGCTGTGCAATGTACTACAATTCCACAGAAAACAGCATCACCCACTAACATCAGATAATTATGTCAAAATTGTTGTCACCACGTCGGAAGCGAAGCAAAGCACGCCGGGTACGCTAGTATACATATAAAAATCATTTGCCTCATGTTTCACGGCGCACCCCTTGAGTACGGCTAAATCGATTGTGATGAAATTTTCTTTTGAACTCCAGCATAGTCTAGAGAGTGTTCCTGTGCAGTTTGATGCGGATCGGAAATGCAGCTGTCGAGAATTGTTGGTTAAAATTTTGCATATAAAACTTAGAGACATACTATAAAATCAATCAAGTCAACTTTGTCAAATATCAGTCAATATTAATAACTGATTCGTCTGATTTTTCAAAAGTATTTCAATCAATAATCAGGGAGGCTCACATCAAAATAATTCTACGAACATGTCATCAAAATTTTCCGAAAGATTTTTTTTTACCTTATTCTTTATTTATTGAATCTTCTCTTTACTAAAATCTAATTTTTTTACTTTATTACGAGGGCGGCTCATTAAGTACCCGTGTTAGAAATTAAGACACAATTTTTTCAATGATAGGACGTTGTAGTTAGGTGTTACACAGCGCCATCTGTTACCAATTTGTGGAACTTTAAAAAAAACATTTAATTTGAAATTAAAAAATATTGAACTCATTAATCGCGATGAAAACTATCCTATCTATCAAGTTGGACCAAATGACATAAATATTAAATATTTCATAAAGATCGGTTCAGTAGCTTTGGAGTCCATAAATGACACACTCTGTGACACGAGATTTTTATATATAGCATAGTTCGCAAATAAATGACAACCTTTTCATTAGGTCCTCAAGAAACCAGTTGTTAAGAAACCAAATGTAAAAGGAACGAAAAAACATTGTGAATTGTTTTTCGTTTATGGCAGGGCCAAACACGAAACCATTCATTGAGAGAATTTATTAAAAATGCCTTTCGTGTGTATGTATGAATTTTTCACTCTCTTTCCGCCACTTTCTCCACCACTCTTTCTATCACTCTCTCTCTCTCTCTCTCCTACCTGCATTGCATTGCTTACAATTCGCGACGCAGTTAACTGAAAAATAAGTATTACGGTCAGTGAGAAACCGAAAAAATTGAAATGATAATTGCGAACTATGATATATAGAGAAGAGATATAAGGCCGTCCAACCAAACTTTATCGAATGCCTGGGCAACATCGAGAAAAATAGCAGAGCAGTATTCGCGGTGTTAAAATGCTGTACGAATCTCAGAAGTTATGTAGTTCACTTGCTCGATGGTGCTGTGCCCTTTGCGAAATCCAAATTGATGAGAGGGTATAATGTTTAGTACTTGTGTATTGATTTTTTAGAGCAGGGTCTTTTCGATAAATTTAGATAGACCCGGCAGCAAGTAAGACGAAGCTTGCGACTTATCCTTCCCTGGTTTAGGGATCATTATTATAATCCATTTCTTCCATTGGGTTGTAAGGTACCCACACTGCAGCATTGCATTAAAGACTCTAGTGACATAAGTATGTTATTGCGGGGGCGGTAATTTCATTAGCAATTTGGGCGTGATTTGGTCGTGTCCTGACGCATTTTTTGGATTTAAATGTTCCTTTAAAAACTTTTTTTATGACTAATGGATGATTTCTGATGAGACAGGTTTCAAGATTAAACTGATCTGAAGGTAGCATGAAACTATTTGCTGGTGGGTTTGGTTGGAAAATTTTCGAAAGTGCAAATAAATGTCTTCGCTTTCTCTTCGCCAAAAGGAGAAGTCGGGAAATTTAGCTACAAATATGGGGACTCTATGTTCTCAGTTCGGATTGCTACACTGATATTAATTGTAGAACCTAGTGGAAAGTAAAACAAGGCAGAACATAAACTTTGGTTTAAAGCCACAGAAATTATGATTTTTAAGTGAATTTTCTGTGGGGGTACCTCTTTCAGTAGTCAGAGAACTGATTTTGACGCACCAGCTGCATTCGACAAGAAAACGTGTCTATACCAAATTTCAACCCGTTATCTTCAGAAACTGATAACGCAGCTTGCATGAAAACAGACGGACAGATTACGCCTCATTGATTCTCCTCGCCAAATAGGTTTTTTTACCATGCGCTGCACATTTGTCGGAATTAGGCGAATCGGTCCACTAGGAGGGGTACCTCCCATACAACCCCAAATTAATGTTTTTATCAGAAAAACTTTTTTGGATTTTGTCTTATCGAATTGAGATTTGGACACTACAAGTTTCTGATCCATGTTCACCAAACATGCAAATTTCATGATCCAAGGATTAATTAAAATATCAAGTGTATGTAGTATGTGGATATGTTCTCTATGGATTCCGAAATTGTTAAGCCAGTTTTGATGAATATTTCAGGGAAACTCTTGCGTAGTCTCGAGAGTGTTCCTGTGAAAGTTGGTGCAGATCGGAACGCTGTTGTCGAGTAAAATTGCAAGAATTGGGCACAGAGCGACCAAAAAGCTGGTGGATAGCATAAAGTGTATAAATAATAAAGAACTTTAAACGAAGTATTCATTCATAAAATTTTAAAAGACAGTCACTCGAATATCTCTAAATTTCATAAACGAATCAAAAACATTTGAGAAACATATTTCGTTTTACTTATTTTATTTATTATCTACAAGAGAAGTGCAAATCATTCAGATAATTTTGCTTCCCACTGTTCATATGTAATACATACATAATGTACAAAAAATATGTTTCTGTGTATAAACATGTATATTTTAATAATTTAGGAATGTGTCCATACATATAATCGTATTACACACTAACAATTGTATATATAAGTATATTAATGTTTGTATGTATATATACAAAGCTTTTTTAGCTCATCCGTTGAAGTTGTACGCCTATTTCGATATACTATCTGTATGTGTACATGGCGTATATTCCAGTAGGTTTCGTCCTGCGCAATGATACTGCGTCAAAACTCTCATATTCTGTCTTATATTTGTTAATCGTAAGACAGACACTATTAAGTTCATTTGACAAATACAATATTTTATATTTCCTCTTCTTATTCTATATTGTTTCATTCTTTCAAACCAATGAATACTGGCAATCCAAGGCTTTATTCTTACATAAAAAGTAGTCATTAGAAAAAGTTTAACTGATTTCACAAATAATTACGTTTTTCTTTCTCTCAAGTAAAAAGTGCGTGTCGATGTATACATACAATTTTTAGATTGAACTATTTGAATTGTCTCTATTAGTATTCGGGAGTGTGTTGAATTGTCGAAATAAAATTACCTTAAAAGTGCATTAATAAATATTCTTGTATTGTGTACAACTACGTTTATATGTAAATAATTTTAAAGCATATGCCTAAATTAATACCAAATATATACATAACACTAGTTTACTTTACATTTTTTTATTGCTTGAAATGTTTAAACTAATCAACATTGTTGACATGTAATATTATATTGTCAAAAATATTGACAAAGAACTTTGAAAAATGTGTATCCAAATAAATATGTATGTATAAGTGTACTCGTACATACATATGTGTATTGTATAAGGTCTTATAAATTCACTCAATAATAATTATATTATTAGGCATATGTATGTATGTGTATAAATAAATTTAGATTGAGATACTTTTGTAGATACATAGGGTTTTTATGCATGTATATGTACATTTATTTACATTACTTCGTTTATACAAATATTAATTTCACATCAGACATGTGTACATACTTATGTATGTATATATGTTTGCACAATATAAATTTTTGGGGTGGGTTTTTGGTGACGGTAAGACCACCTGAAAAATGTTGCGTCAGTCCAAACAATTCATTTGTTTTTAATACTATCGCCAACATATGGATGAAAATAATATTCATACATAAATTGTTACGTATAGATATGTAAGTATGTAAGAATGTACATACATTTATTATTATTATGAAAATATATATATACCATATAGTGCAAAGAGTAGAATAATTATAGAAAACATATCGGCTTAAGTTCATTAAAAATGAATTTTGAATGACAAAACAAATTATTAGTCTGGTACCGTTCCCGTATTGTAATATTTTAATACAATTTCAACAGATATAAAAAAATGTAACATTGACAGGCATCTGTATATACTCGTATGTATGTTTAAATATGTATGTATGTTTATCAGAAACTTAAAATTTCTAGTCAATTACCTTTCGTGCTTATTCTTTATAGCCATACTTAAAAAATAAAACGTTTATAATACCCAGAAGAAGGGGAAAACGCCTTTCCAACTACATATGAAAATTAGTAGTGTGACAAAATATGAGCTATAAACCTGAAATATGGTATGTATACAATTTCTTACTATAATTTCCGAATTTTATATTTCAACGCATAGGTATATACACATACACATAATTGATAATATGAAAATATTAACAAAATAATACTGGGTATCTTATAGTAGGTGGACCTATCCCAATATAGTGCCATTAGTTGTTTTGGGTACAAGTTATAAAACTCCTTTATGTAATGAAAAACTATATTTAGGTATGTATATATCAATGTTTGTATATATGTAGTATGTGTATCCGGTTTAACTATTGAAAGTGAAATTAAAGTTCTTAATCTTTCTTATTCTGTAAAATATGAAAGAAAATTAATTATGTATGAATTTGTATTAATTATGGGTTAAATAAATAAATAAATAATCTATCTTATTCTTACAGATTCGTCTTTCAGCAGTAATTTGCGTAGATTGTGATTTTTAAGTACCTTTTATTAATAACATAGTTTTATGAAGTGATTTAAGGATTTAATAATAATAACTACTATATATATATCTTAATTTATTGCAATCGATTGCCTCACAAAATAATCCAACGAATTAAAGTGACTTTTTTTGTTATAAAAAAATCATACCACTGTAAGCATTAATAGTTTTTGATTTAAATAATTTTTAAACGATTTATTTTTTTTTTAATACTAAGTAAAACAGTCGCAATATGTGTACTGTAGCATGTGCCTCACTTCAAAAAGATGCGCGAAATAATGGTGGATTTACTTAAAATAACCAATTTGGCTAAATCGATTATGAAAATGTCACGATTTGACAATAAAGAGAGTCTTTGGAAATATTTGAAAAACAATTAAAACAAAGGTAAACACATTAAACTAGAAATATGATAATAATTACCTTGCTACAATAGACGCCTTATACCAATTTTTTTAAATGAATTTTTTGCAGTTTTAGTGTATTATTATACTTGATTATTTTATGTGTTTCTTTACTTGCAAAAATTCAATTTAGCCTGTTTGGGAACTGCGTTGGTCCCTTATAAAATAGTTTTTGCCGAAAACGATTTTTTGTAAAATAAAATCATTACTATCTTCCACATTTCTGAAGTTACTGGTTTAATAAATTCCTTTTTTTGTTTAGCTCTAAATATGTTAAAATAAACCGATCACCGGAATCCCCAAATGACAAAACATCAATGTCTTCACAAGAGCAAATTTGTGTATAAGGGGAATTTGTCTATTGAGGGGTATCCCGATGATCGGATACCGTATACGGTATACCCGATATGACATAAATGAGATGGTTTTAGGACAGGGTTGTACTTACCATTTTCTTAACAAAAATGTTTCTTGAGACGAAAAAATGTTTCGGATCAAAATGTTTTTGGTTTTAAGGATTTGTATTTTCCTTGACTCCAATTGACATATTCGAAGATAGAAAAGGGCATGGTATTATTTATTCCTCTCGTTAATCTGATCGTTTTTGTGTTTTCACCTTATAGTTTTTTAAAACTTTCTGATTAAAAAACTAAATAATTTCAGATATGACAACCTTCATATTGATAGCTTGTCTTGCAATATTAGGCATAATTATATCTATAGCATTATTTTTGGCTGGTGGTTATCTATGGTGGCGACATAAACGATCACAGTTGCAATTCATTGAGCCTAACGAAGATGAAGATTCAAGTAGCTACAGCTTAAGGTGCGTATAGTTGTTATACATGTTCGTATATTGCAATATGTATTATCATTTTTCTTGAAACTCAATCATTTTCAATAGAGCAACACAGGATATTACTGATTCAACAATTCCACCTAACAAAACACCACCACAAGTTTCACAAACAGTTACAAATCCATTGCAAAATAATATAAACCGAAAGCTAAATGGAATATTAAACTTGAAAACTCCATTAATTGGGTAAGAAATTTAAGTTTATAAATTATTAACAGTTTTTATATTGGGCTGGTAAGATATAACTTGATTTTCTTATTATTCTGTTAATCTTAATTTTTATACTGTGCACCTCTTAAAACTGGTATGTGTATTATATTGCGATAATGGTATATATGTACATAAGTAACACACAGAAAGAGTAAAACACCGTAAAATATTATCAGGTGGTATAGGACATAGTAAGTTGAAATTTGGTATGTGAATCCGAAGCAGAAAAATATTTCAAATTTTTGAAACGCCCCCTATTCATGCCCATTTTTGAAAAACTCATTTTAAACTATAGATCCATATAATAGAAAACCTAATAAGTTGAAATTGGTACGATGGATTTTTTGAAGTTTGTGAAGATTATGCGAAACTGAATTCCAAATTTAAAACTTCTAAGCTGTATGCAATAGGTATTTCTAGCTACCTAGAACGAGAGTATCACTGATATAATAAATAAAACGTTAGTAGGTAAATGCAATAGGTATTTTTAGCTACCTAAAAAGAGATTATCACTGAATGGATAAACAAGACGTTAGTAGGGATATGTCGAATAATTTAAAAAAATATTGTTCTGTCCTAAAACCAATTGTGGGTCTGAAGAATTTTATGTGTGAATGGGTTGTGGAGTCTACATAGCTTTAAAGAAGAACTATCGACATCGGATATGTCTTCCTCGATTCTTCCCTGCACGCTGATCAAGAATTAAATTTGTACTTTATATGTGTTTATTTATGGGATCAAGCTCGTTCTGGGTGTTACATGCTTAAACTTAAACCTTTTACAAAAATTACTAAAAATGTATTACATTTAAAAAACATGACTATTAAAATTTCTATGTCTATTCAATAGCCAGAAGTATCGAATACTACTTTTCTTTAGACTATATATACTTAATTGTACCGTTCTTCTTTAATTCTGCATGTAATGTTTTTGTTTTTCAATATACAGTATTTGTTTGAAAAAAATTACAAATAATTTTTATCTGAAACATTTGTTTTATAGAACGGCCACACAATCAATGTCAACGAAATTGCATGGCGCATCTGTTGGAAATGATACTGGTGTAAAAGATTCTACTGTACGTATTCATATTGTAATAAGTCTCAAGTTAAAAAAGTTTCATTGTAGAACAAAAGCATTTCAATGACTGATATGTATATTGATAACTCTGATACAAGTGAAAATGTTGGACAAATTCATTTCTCTTTGGAATATAATTTTCAAGACACAACATTAATTCTTAAAGTTTTACAAGGAAAAGAATTACCTGCTAAAGATTTAAGTGGCACATCAGATCCATATGTTAGAGTAACTTTGTTGCCGGACAAAAAGCATAGATTGGAAACGAAAATAAAACGACGGACATTAAATCCACGATGGAATGAAACTTTCTACTTTGAAGGATTTCCAATTCAGAAATTGCAGTCAAGGGTAAGTTTCATAACGCAGGATAACATATTGGGACATATGCAAAAATCGTAGTTTTATGACTATCTAACTATTTTGACAAGATAAATTCCTAAAAACCAGCGTATTCCAATATTTGTAGATAACCACTAAGAAATGTTTTTTGACATTCCACTTCTCAAATGGTTAAATGTTCGATTAATCAGTGTAAAAATGTATTATTGAACTATTAAATGGTTTGATCTTCAATCTGGGGCGGCGATGAGCGGCAGTTGATGGTGGGCGTAGGGAACCTCCCAATCAAAGCCAAATATGTATATAAAATCCTTTTAAATAATTTGTTACGCTTTCAATTTAACACAACAATCCTAAATATAAATAAAAGAAATAAGGATAAGTACGAATCAATGAAGTATGTTTAGGGATTTATAAATTCAATTCGTTTTTTCAATTCCATTTGTTTACACCCATCCTTCATGACATTGAATCTATGTATTGCATTCGTCGATGCAAAAATATTTGAACTTCTTACAAATCTAAATTCTATAATACGTAAAGATTAAATTTTAAAATTAAATGAAATATAGGAAATTTCTTTTATTTTTTGTTAGAAAAGTAGTTGTTTTTGTGGTATACATATATATATATATATTGTTCGGTTTCAAAGTTTTATAATTGATATGGTACATATGTATGTCTAGAATTAGCTAAGAAAAAAGCTTGACTTTGAAGTTTGAATCAGAAGTGAAGTCCTCAAGAAGTAAAGTTTGGATCGCAAGCATAAACATTGATCTCTAGTTAATGCTAGCGGCGAAAGCTCATTTTCTATCGGGACAGAATAATGAGTCGAATATATTCATGCGCGTACTTTATAAAGAATTTGGTTTGTTAAAACAAAAATTTTACTTAATATAGGTTTTACATCTACATGTTTTTGACTATGATCGCTTCTCTCGTGATGATTCTATTGGCGAAGTATTCTTACCGCTATGTCAGGTAAGTTATTGATTAGTACAATAAAATTAGGTAATATTCCTCTTAAAGCGATTACCTTAATGTAGCATATGTGTGTATGTGTATCAGAGCAAGTAGTAATAACCGCGTTCATGACTAAAGAAAGATTCGTTGTCTATATCGCTCTCATGTATAACGTTGTCGTTCTCATTTGAGACCGACAGAAACAAATCTTTCTTTGCTCATTATTTTCAAAACTATCGTGAGCGCGATTATTTTTGCTTGCTGCACATCTTTGGCGTGTATGTATTTTTGCATGTATTCAAGATAAAGTTTTTAGCCGACTTCAAAAAAAGGAAGAGGTTCTCAATTCGACTTTATTTTCATTTTTATGTGTGTTACCTCACAACTGTTTTCTAGGTTAACCGATTTCGATGATTCTTTTTTATTTGAAAGCTTGTGGTCCCATATAAATTTGATTAAGATGTGACCAGTAGTTTTTGAGTTATCCTTAATAATGTCCGTTCCTTTTGCGGTACTTGAGGTGTATTAAGTGTAGTCTTCAATGTTGGAAGACAGATTTCGTAGCCTCGTTATTTCGGACAACGATCAGTCGTCATGTGGTTTATATAGGAAAAATGTTTTTCCTGCTCTGACCCTAACTTAGCGACAATTGAGTTAGTATCCGTTTTTTCTGCCCATGAGGAGGTAGTAGCATTGTATATAGTGCTCTAATTTAGCGACAATTCAATTAGTATAGGTATTTAACTAAACACAAACTTATCTACCTAAATAAACACTAAAAATAGAAACATTAAAAAATTAAAAAAAACCAGAAAGAAGGCTATCATTGGCTATGCCAAATACTCTTCACGCTCCTCCGGGTTGCATCCAACCTTCCTTTCTTAGAATCACTATATTCTGTTACAGTTAGATTATCAACAAAGAACACAACTTGAGTGGCATTTTTATTGTACTTTTATTCTTTATAAGTTTGTCACTTAATTTGGGTTGGTATGGGAAGTTCCCCTCCTGGTAACCCAAGGATCATGAAATTTACATGGTTGATGGATATAGATCAGTAACTTATAGTGTTTAAATTTCAGTTCGATACGTCAAAAAACAATAACTTTTTCTAATAAGAACATTCATTTAAAAGGGGGTTTGTATGGCAGGTACCCCATCCACATCCATCTACTATGTTATAACTTAGTCTATCTGCTTATTACTTTCCTTCCTCGGGTTACAAGGAATTTTTTCCCTATATATTGGGACCTGTTTCGTGTTTTATGTCAATCGTACATCCTATACTTTGACCTGGTATCTAACTCTATTTCTTCCGATCAGCTAAAATTTAATCTTTTAACTCATCTTAACACTTAGCTTTATATTAACCGATTAACTTAATTTCATTTGATCTCATTTTTATAATTTGAATTTATAATACCAGTAATAAGTTAAGAAGCTAAAGTCTCTTTATTGTACAACCCTATGTTTTAACTTTTAAATTTATTTTTATAGTGCATGCTAATGACGTTAGGTCTGTAGCCGCAAAGTAGTATTGCATGTGTACTAACATCAGTAGTTCAGTACCGAAGTAACTTGTTCGGTTTTTAATGGACCCTCTGGGGGGATAGTGCTGTGGGATAGTTTAGTAGTTGTATAATAAATACCAATAATAATATTTTATCTTCCGCTTTTTAGTGTAATAAATTTTTGTGGTTTTTGAAGTCGGTTGAATTTTTTTCTTTCAATAAATTTATTTATTATTTTTATACTCTTATACGTACATAAAATCCTAAAAAATTTGGATGTGTCCTATACTTCAACAAATACAATAGCACCACAACAAACACTACGATTGAATTTATATTTTGAAAGATTAAAATCTTTAAAAATGTATTTGTTGATAACAAGTGATATACACAACTGCTTTTACAATAATATTGTAACACACATTTGTATGTATATGATAACTGACATATATACATATTACATGCAGGTCGATTTTACCAGTAAGCAATCATTTTGGAAAGCATTAAAGCCACCAGCAAAAGACAAATGTGGAGAGCTTCTTTCGTCTCTTTGTTATCATCCATCAAATTCAGTTTTGACATTGACTTTAATTAAGGCAAGGAATCTTAAAGCAAAGGATATAAATGGAAAATCAGGTATGTTTAATAGTCCTTTATTTGTATACAAAACTTTATTTTGTAAACAATATTTTGAAACGTTTTTTAACGCGCATAATACTCATATTACTGATGGAGTTTTCTGATTATTGGAAAACCCACATACTTCTAATGCTGATGAGTTTAAAAAAAAACTATTGAAACTAAATATATATCGACTTTAATACTTTAATAAAAAAAATTTTGGAGGTGTACTAGACAAAGTACTAAAAACACCAACCAACAATAGCAAAATAAAGTACTTGGATTTATTGTTAAAGCAATTCAATCTTATGATTCAGATATAATTGACTATAGACATTTACAGCCGATTACCGTGGCTGACGTATACGGATGGACAAAAATAAACGCGAACATATGTATTTATATAACAAACTTTTACTTGCGTACGTATAGAAAAATCCTATCCCATGCTGACGAAAACACACTTCAATTAAAATACCAAATTTCCAATGTGAAAAAATATTGCAGACTCTACAAATATTCACGTCTCGGCTTTTATTTACTTAATCCTTTTAAAATTTTACGAATCGATGTTCAATAATTTCCATTATCTATTAATAATTAATTTCTGTGAAACAAGTAACATATAAAAACCGTATAATAATTATTGTTGTTCACTTTTGGCAGACCCATATGTAAAAGTGTGGCTACAATTTGGAGATAAACGCGTTGAAAAACGAAAGACTCCTATATTCACGTGCACACTTAACCCAGTGTTTAATGAGTCATTTAGTTTTAATGTTCCATGGGAAAAGATACGTGAATGTTCTTTGGATGTTATGGTCATGGACTTTGATAATATTGGACGAAATGAGTTGATTGGAAGGATATTATTAGCAGGTAAATATTTTAATTGCATTTTTATTCAATAGTCAAATATTTTTGATATATGTATAATGGAAATAACTCTTGTTATAGGAAAAAACGGTTCTGGTGCATCTGAAACCAAACATTGGCAAGACATGATATCTAAACCAAGACAAACTATCGTTCAGTGGCATCGCTTAAAACCAGAATAATGACTTCAATTCAGGTGTGCTAAAGAATTACTTAGAAAAGTAATTAATGAGAACAATAATTAAAAAAATCGATCTTCACATTCTTTACTTTACCATATAAAAATAAATTATGAAGAAAATTGCGTTCAGCATCTACGTACATAAGTATTTAAACCAAACGCATAAAAAATTAATATATTTAACACAAGTGCGAAGTGTATCATAACAGTATCTGTAAGAAACTGATAAGAGGTAAAATAATTGCATAAGCATTAAACAAAACAAGCACAAATTCAAACATGAGGAAACACAAGAGAATTATATACATACACACATGTGGTATACATATGTTAAGTGCAGAATAATATTTTACTAGTACTAACGATGCAAACCTAATTCAAAACTTCTATAGACCCATTAACTAAGATAAATTTAATATTTTATTTTATTCTGAGAAACTATTATATTTCAAGATCAATTTATGTTTCAAGATTGTGAATTTAATTACTACTTCCCAAGACCTCTGCAGCATCTAAGAGTATTTTAAGCCAAAAGAAGTAAGAAATATCAATAGGACACATATTAATTCAAATGAAATGTTTAAAAAAAACTACAACATAAAAATATCCTTAAAATTGTCGGAGTTAGAGTAAAATTTGTATTATCGTTTACAAAATTGTTGTATTGAACGACTAAAGCATAGTTAAATTTTTTGTAAGCGATTGACGTAGATGTTAATTTTTTGCTTAAGAAAATGATGCAGCATTCAACCAGCGAATTCTCTTCGGTCTAAAACACTGTGCTGTATCACAATATATACTTTGCACATTCATTGTCTTGTGTTTCGGTCTTCTGCATCACGCAGTTGAGCTCACATACATTTGAATACCAAAAAAAAATCGATTTCGGCTAAAATGACGAAAAATTGTTAAATCTTCATAGAGATATACTATATATATATATACTTCATTTTATGTAAAGAAATGATGTTAACAATGTAAATATCGTTACTTATTGGTGACCTACATTAAATCATCATTCTATTATTTGCATATCTGTACTAATAGCCTAGTCTCACTTGAGGTTTTTATGTGAAGAATTGACTGCTTTATTTAGAGTGAAGGATTAATTTTTTTATTTAAACAGACAATGGGTATCAAACATTTTATTCAATTTATATTATTGAGAATCATACAAAGCTTCAAGGTATCTATTATTTAAGACTATAGAGAATTATTAAATAGAAAGGAATCCCGTTAATATGAGCTAACTTTACTGTTATGGAAAATGGTTAAATTAGACACAAGTTAGCGATAGAAGCCTTTAGTTGCTAAGCATATAAATGTCAGGTGAATTAATATTAAAAGTATTGCCTTGAAACTAAACCATGTGGTTAAAACTCAGAGTACATATAGTTACAAACCGTTTTCAATGTTTTGCGATTTTGCCATATATTCATTACGTCATACTACATAATTTATATATTCTTATTGTTGAAATTCTATAATTATGTAGATATGCAAATATATACAATATTTATTAAAAATAACAACATATTTGATACATACGAACATAATAATGACTTGAGTGATACATATTATTTTCTTAAAGTATCAAACATGCAAAGAATCGAACAATCGGTTCGCTGCTTTGTGAAGCCTGTTGTAACCTCAGATCAATGTTGTAAAACCCACAATTTATTCCAGTTTATAAAAAATTTAGTTGTTAAAAGAATTTTATAATAGTAACTAGTACACCAGGCGTGCTTTGCTACGCTTCCGACGTGATGTTAGTGTGTGATGCTGTTCTTTGTTTAATTGTAGTACAAACTAATTTGAAAAATCAGACCAATCAATTAAGTATTGATACTGACATAATTATCTGATATACATATTTGACAAAAGTGACTTGATTGATAAAAATTTGTCTCTAAGCTTTATATCCAAAATTTTATTCACTAATTTCTCGACAACTGCGAGATCGATCCGCAACAAACAACACAGGAACACTCTCCAGACTATGGTAGAGTTTCCCAGAAAATTTCATCAAAATCAGTTCAGACGTACTCAAGTGATTCTCAGAAACATGAGGCAAATGAGGATATTGTTCATACGAATATACAAAAATCGCGATTAAAAAATTAGGGTAGGGGTTGGAGGGTGAAAAATACTTTAGGACGTATTCTCAAACCTATCAAATATACAAAAAAAAATTTCATAAAAATCGGTCGAGCCGTTTCGGAGGAGTTCGTAAACTAACACCGTGACGCGAGATTGTTTTATATTAATAAGAAGATTAATGTAGAAATTTAAACAAGTCGTAAATGAGAATTATATGTAGGAAAATTCGATTACCGAGCTACCTTTAAATTTATTTAGAATTCTAACTCTGGGGCAAAGTTAGGTTAAATACCTAAAGTCACTGACAATGTGAAGTCTTAATCTGTACCCATACCTTTTACCCTGAGAGTGAGACGAATTTTTTTTATTGTTATGAGTTAAATCTCACAATTTGTTTGCTAGTGTTTAGAGGCAATTGCTGTTTTAAATTAAAATGATTTTAAAGTCGACATGAAACATAAATATAAATTAATTCAAAATATCTTTATCAGTGAAAAAAAGGCATTGACGATATAATAACTGCAAAATTTTTAAAAGTAAGCAGTACAATGTAAATTGTGGAAATCATAAAAAATTTCAAGGATTTTGAGAAACTATTGATAAATGAAAAAATTTTGAAAAGATTTCCATTAGCTTAGAAATTTGATGATTCCCTTTATTAGGGTAATTAATAATCTGGCAAACATATTCTTCATTTAATTTGTGGATATCGACGGAATTATATGTTCAAGTTTATTTTTTTTTCTGTTTTATTACATAATGCCACATATTTATACACTTATTTAAATTGAAAGATGCATTTGTTGTAGTTTGAAGATGTCTATATTGTAGACATTCAGTACTCAATTTGACGGTAATTACCATAAATGCTTCATTTTCAAAAAAAGATGGAACGAAATACTTCTGTTTAAATAAATGTTAAATTATAATCTATGTATAAAAAAATTGAATTTTTTTGAGTAAATATGTATATATCTACTCATACTACTACTTCAAAAACGAAATGATTTAAGTATTTTGGGTATGTGCTAGAAACCGCATTTGACGTTTTTGAAATTAGCTTTTTTTACAAACGATTTGGTTAAATTGTCCCTTATCTGAAGTTATTAGAGAAAAAAAAGTACTAAGATCTGTAGCTTATTATTTTCCTCGCTAAACTGCATTTAAATAATACATAGAACATTTTAGTTGTTTTAAGTAAAAATTAGCATTTTACAAAAAAGTCTTTTAACTTCAAGCAAAATAAACGAAATAAGCGAAACGAAACAATGCTGGCAATCACACAAAATCACATACACTTTTCAATAAGCTTATCAATGTAAATCGTCGCGTTTTCTAGCACATTAGGGTTTTTCTGCACCTTACATTAAGGGTGTTTAATACTTTCTGCTTAAAAATTTTTCTGTTACGGTAAATAAAGCTGAACCAAATTTGCAATAGAAGAGCACCATTTGAGTCTATAAACAATGTTTGAATTTGTTAGAGATAGTTACCCTTTGTAATAATAATATAATAGTATCCAAAGAACAGAAGTGTGGATGAGATAAGAGATTTATAAAACTGTTAATTTTCATGTTTGTGCTTTACAAAACTGTTCCTACAGTTATAAATTCAGAAAATCTTTTTGTTATGCATGTAAGTATGTATATGTATTTCTTGCACTTATGTATGTACACTAACTACCTATAATATTTATACAATATATGAATACGTATTTATCTTCTTATATGAAGAATGCACTTATATAGTGTAGGAACAGCATTTGAACATGATGAATAACTTAGAGTTTGCTTAAAAAATTGAGATAAGGCATGTGATCCAGTTATGAAAAAACGCACAGGATAAGGTCCATCCTTACATGTATTGTAAATTAATCTGGTACATAATGAAAATTGAGCGTGCTTTTGAGCTCTAAAAATTAAAGTTAATTGTTTTTGTTTTAGAAAAATAATAATAGATACTAGCTGTGTCATTTTCTTGTTACAACAGTTTTAATAATATTTAGCAAATGAATATTGTAAGTCGGTAGACTCTTGTTAAATTTAATTGTTTAATATCAACAATTGTTTATTATTGTACAAACTAACGACTGTGTGACAAGATTGCGAAAATTTTTAAATTATTAGTAAAAGTAAAACTCGTTGAAATATATAAAAAATTAGTTTAACTAAAAAATCGAAAATTCAACCCACCTTGAAATTACATATTTGTTATATATCTGTTAAATGCAAAATTAATAATAATAATAATAAATTATATATACATACATATATATATATATTCAAATATACATATGAATTACGTTTATAGCTGCAAAAATAAAAAATAAAAATACAATTTGAAAAATTTTCAGTTGTTTTTAATACAATGTGTCAACTGCGATAAGTTTTGAAAGCACCTTAATTAATTCCCAACTTTTAGCATTAAAATAATTGTGTGGAATAATATAACCACTACCGAACGCAGATCTCAATTTTCTCAAAAAATTATTCATGGGAAATACTGATGGGCACTAAGGCTGAGAACAACTAGATCAGAAAAAGTTTTTCCAGTAAATTGTTTCCAATGAGGCAGCACACACCAAATCAGACAAGACACATGTTTTTGTCTTAATCGTCTCGTTGTCGATAGCTGGCCTGTTGTCTATTAAAGAAAATTTTTTTCGCTTGGGTATGAAAAATATAAAAACATGTATTCTTTCGTTTTGAGTCAAAGAAGTTTTGTCCCATTTGGGGCCTCCTTATCAATTTCGAACAATTTTGGCCTGCCCCCACTATGCGTCCTTTCACTTGAATGAATTTACTATGATGAGCAAATCGACTTTAAAGTTAGTTGAATATAATATCTCGTTGTTGGGTATTTTTAAAGCTTTTTCTCTTTAATATTTACCTCTCTAAATCTCTCTTATAACCTTTTTCCTGACAGATCTGTCCTTTTTTTAACTGATTTATCCGGAAAAATATGTCAAGCATTCCCTATCCGGAAATTTATCTTTTTTTTAGTTTTACTGTATTATTTAACAATTTTTTATTTTTGTGAATTTTTTTTTTTCTACCTTTATTTATGTATTGAAGATCCTACCAAGAATGTTGTAACGAGGAAAGCATTTGTTGTAGCGAACCACATGTCAGATCATTGTGGAATTTGTGACGCAAGCGGTCATACTGTATACAAATGTGCTTCATTTGCAAACTTGTCAACCAATCTTCGACTCCAGGAAGCTAAGAAGCCTTTCTCTAAAGGCTCAGTATTCAGGTTTCATAAAGGAAGATTTTAATTTAAGTCATATGTCGCTTGTTAACGCGGCATCCCTTAGTAATTGCAAGTA
The DNA here is from genome assembly GCA_037043315.1 of Amiota communis. Classification (NCBI taxonomy): domain Eukaryota; kingdom Metazoa; phylum Arthropoda; class Insecta; order Diptera; family Drosophilidae; genus Amiota; species Amiota communis. The sequence continues at coordinate 50,764 of JBAMAV010001500.1, read as the reverse complement.
TTTTTTGCCTCATCACTGTGTTCTCAAGGAGGAAAGCACCACCACCAAACTTAGAGTCGTGTTCGATGGTTCTGCCGTGACTTCTTCTGGGTATTCATTGAATGATGTACTGATGGCAGGTCCTACCATAAAAACGAAGTTGTTCAACACATTGCTGCGATTTCGATCTCATCACTGGTGGTAGTTCTGTTCAAGAAGTAGTTGAAACATTGCAGCAAACCGCTGGTCTATTAGCTAAATGCAATTTCAAGCTACGGAAATGGTGTTCCAGCGATTCCAATGTGACTGACATTGCTGCAGGTGACATTTGTACGATGTGTACGAATTGCAGCAGAGGATAGTTTTCTTCAATGTATTTTGTGGCGCGAATCACCGTAGCATCCAATCTTAGTTTACAAGTTGGACACTATTACTTTCTTTCTAACTGCTCCTCCATTGACAATTGATGCATAGTACGCACAGAAAGAAATGATGCCAGCTTCGTGCCATAAGTAACGGTGTCCAACTTGTAAAAAAAAGATTGGATGCTACGGTGTGTAAATAAAAACCAACACTCCGTTTCTCGTAGTGTCTGCGATGAGACTGTTCTTTATTGTCTTTTAATAATTGTTTCTTAGGCTAAGCATACTAAGCTGTATTGTGTTTATGCAATATGCATATGTGTGTATGTTTACATGCTCTTATGGCTATGTACTTTGGTTATTTTCTGCAAGCGCAGCATAATCGTAATAATCTGGAAAGAACGACTCGACTGGGAGTTTACCAGCATCTCTAAGTGCAGCATGGGGTCCGTTTTCCTAGGCGATCATTGTCTTCAGACAGTGCTCTGGAGACTCATGTCACGTGTGGCTCCTGTAAAAACCATAACAATTCCAAGGTTAGAACTTTGTGGCGCAGTATTGTTAACTCAACTTCTCAGTGAGATCAAACAGATGAAGTTATTTAACTGTCGTTACTACTGCTGGTCTAACTCTGCAGTAGTGTTAGCATGGATTCGCAGTGAGTCTTTTAGGTCCACGATTTTCGTCTATAATCGAGTTGCAGTTATCCAAGATCTTTCAGTTGGCATGGAGTGGCACCATACTCCGACTGAGTTAAGCCCGGCTGATATTTTATCGCGAAGAGCAAAGCCTACTGAACTAGTTCATTCATCAATATGGACTCATGGCCCAAGATTTCTCACAAGTGACAGGAAAGAGTGGCCCAGTTCCTGCTTGCCTAGTCAACCACTACTAGAACTTTGGCATAGGATTTTATTTGGAATTTCCAAAACCACTGACATTTCGATAGACTGCAAATTCGTTAACTGCTTTCCCAAGTTGCAGCGAGTATTCGCTTACATTTACAAGTTCATACGTGGAATCCGGTGCTCTAGTTTAACGGTTCAAAATGTGCGGAATGGAACATACTTGCTGCTGTGCGCAGTTCAAATATCGAACTTATGGGATGACTACAGGTTTTTGAAGAGTGGAAATCAGGTTAAATCATCCTTCGATGTCATCATTGGCACCATTCCTGGACAAGTTCGAATTACTGCGCATTTGCGAGCGACTGAAAAACTCTACACTGGATTTTGAAGCTCAACATCCAATAATATTACCTCGACACCATACTGTAACTCAAGCATTCATTATTAATTTTCATCGGCGTAATTTACATGTCGATCCACCACGTGCACTTTCGGCTGCAATTCGTCTTCAGTATTGGCCCATCGGTAGTCGCAAAACTGCTGCAAATTCTGTTTCGAAATGTACAATATGTTTCCGTGCTAAACCTAAATTGGCAGAGCATATTATGGCAGATATACCTGCAGATCGTCTCAACACGTCGTACCCATTCATGGTCACTGGCATTGACTATTGTGGTTCATTTTTCTACAAATGTGAAGGGCGCAACAAGTCTCAAATTAAGTGTTACATTAGTCTTTTCATCTGTTTTGCTACAAAGGCTGCGCATTTAGAGCTTGTAACAGATTTATCTACAGCAGCATTTCTCAATGCTCTTAATCGATTCATCTCAACACGTTGTCGACCAGCAAAGATCTAGTCTGATAATGCTACAAATTTCGTTGCAGCAAAAAATTAGTTAGCAGAGCTGAGGCGGCTGTTCTTAAGCGATGACCATGTGCAGGGTGTACATGAGTTTTGTCTAGTCGATTCGATTGAGTGGTGTTTCATTCCTACGCGATCCCCACATTTCGGAGGCTTATGGGAAGCAGCCGTAAAAACTGCGAAATATTATTTTTATCGTGCTGCCGGCTCAACAATATTGGACTTCGATGCTTTGCGTACTCTCGTTTGCCATATCACAGCAATAATCAATTCACGCCCATTGTTTTCCATTTTAGAGCACCCATAGAATCTTGAGGTATTAACTCCTGCTCATTTCTTAGGTACTACGCCTATATCATCCTATGCTGAAACTGATCTAAGCAATCTTGATTTTAATCGTTTGGACCGTTGGCAGCGAGTTACTCATCTCCAACAAGTTATCTGGGCGCGTTCTAAATGGCGCAATCCTCAACCAGCGCTTGCAGTTAATGATGTTGTCCTTGTGAAGGTTGAGAATCTGCCACCTTGAAAGTTGCCACCGACCAGGATCGCCGAGTTAATTTCTGATTCAGACGGTGTTGCCCGAGTAGCTTTGTTGCAAACTGCTACTGGATGGATACGAAGGGCAGTGCGTAAGTTGTTTTTACTTCCCAAATAGGATGATTGTTGGAAGCCCAAGTCTTCCAACGGGCGGAGTTTGTTTGGTCATCAGCACATGAACAATGAGGTAAAGGAAACCACAGAAGAGAGCTCTCCTTCTTATCATTAAAACTTCATCAACACTTAACAAGTGTTTTGTTTAATTTTGGTTTTGCTCACTCTCAACAACTACGAAGCTTTTTCGTTTAGTAGTAAAAAAACTATCGATTACTGATAATCTTATTTCGCATAATAGTAATAATAATTCTCGTGTACATTTCTCGTTTGTAAATTAAAATCTGAATAAAGACAACTCTAAAAACAATTCCATAATTAACTCTTGTTTAATAAAAAAAGGCTAACACAAAATAGTGCTTAGCTCAACAATGCTGTTATATAGTAGCACCTTTAGATCGATGTTTAGACCAGATCTTGGGTTTAAGAGCCAGTGGAGAGACTGGGCTTTTAATTTCATGCTAATTTTTTTGGATTCTATACGTTTCCGCCAGGTGAGTCGTCTGTCCAAATGAACCCCTAGGTGATTTCAGTAGAGTGTGGATCAGTGGCGTTATTAAAGATGATAGACGGAGAGTCACTCTTATTTAGGGTGAGTGTCACGTGCTTACATTTATCTGGATTGACTTTTATACGCCAATTGTCCAGCCAGACCGATACAAGTTGCAAGTGATCGGTTAGATCTTTAGACGCCTTTTTGGGGCAGCGTGAGCAACTGGTAATTGCAGTGTCATCTGCAAAGGTTGATGTCATGAGGCGGGAATTTGTGGAACGCCAGCGTTTATCTGATCCTCGTTAGAAGTGACATTTTTGCATCTCACCAAGAATAGCCTTTTGGTAAGATATGACTTTAGCAGTTTGTGTAAGTTCTGTGGAAGCACGTTTTTTATTTTGTGAATGAAACCATCATGCCATACTCGGTCGGAAGCTTGAGCAACGTCAATGCATATAGCTGAACAGTATTCTCGGTGTTCAAAAGCAGTTCTGATTTCCGTAGTGACACGGTTTACTTGCTTGATTGTACAGTGTTTTGATCTAAAAGCGAATTGATGTGTGGGGATGATGTTGTTTGCGTTTATGTGTGGTTTCTTAATGAAAATTTCAAATAATATTGATAGCATCGGGAGCAAACTTATGGGCCAATATGAAGACACCATTGATTTGTCTTTACCCATTTTAGGAATCATAATTATTACGTACTTCTTCCAAAGTGCTAGAAAGTAACCCACTTTGAGTATTGCATTGAAGATCATTGCAAGGAATGATAATGCACAGTTTGGTAGCTCAATAATCATCTTTGGGGTGATTAGGTCGTACCCAGGCGCTTTCTTTGGAATTACCGCCTTGTGAATTACCGTTCTTAACTCATGTGTATTAGTTTAAAGTACGCTGCTGTTAGGAAACTGAGCACATGGCTGATGGGGAAGCTGAAATCCGTTTCTAGGCACGTTTGGTTGGAAGACAGATTTGAGGTGGTTAGCTAAAGTGGGAGATCGCGCCAAATTCCCGTTTTGATCCCGAATAGGGCAGTCAGCTGTAATTGGTGGATTCATGCAGTCTAGTGCTCACCAATTCGAGAACTTGTTACTCGTTGGTGAAAGGTTCTCAATGTAGTGCCTATGGATTTTACGATACTCGCTCTTGAGAGCATTGCTTAATGGTTTTTTAGCAGTTTTGAATCTTTGTAACGATGTTGGAGATCGACTGACCTGCCATTCGCGTCTTAGCCGGTGTTTTTATAAGACTAGGCGTTCAATTTCGGCGCTAGCTAAAACAACAGTTTCCTTAGGGCCAGGTTGTGCAATCGGTGTCGTGGCAACAGCTTCGCTCGCAATGGTTATGTGAAATTAGAGCTGTGCGCGTGACGAAATTCTATGTCACGAACATGCACATTCACGAAATAAAATTTCTGTCACATTCACGAAAATTCGCGGTTTTTTTTTGGTCTTTCACGATCACCCACGTTCACGCACGCAAATATTACATCTTACATTTAAAAGTCGTGTAGTCTAGGCATGTATGTTATTAAAGGCTGCGGTGTAATAAATTATTTTTTATGTGTTTATAGATATTATTTATTGAAATTAATTCTTAATTCAACATTCTTAATTATGAAGGATATCATATCATTCAAAGACTCTCATTTTTACTTAATCGTAGTTTATTTACTAATTAATATTATCCAATTTTAATTTTTAGCATATCCTACAATAATAATTTTCTTAGCATCACTATATTCTCTCTGTTACAGTTTGATTATCAACAAAGAACACAGTTTGAGTGGCACTTTTACTGTACTTTTATTCTTTATAATATTGTTATTTTATTTGGGTTTGTATGGGAGGTAGTCCTGGTAATCCTAGGATCATGAAATTTACATGGTTGATGGATTTGGAGCAGAAACTTATAGTATCCAAATTTCAGTTTGATAAGTAAAAAAACTGATCACAAATATATATACTTTATGTGGTCCGCAATAATACTATTACAACTTAACTCCCGTGAAGAGTATAAAAATAGTATTTTGTCTAAATTACTACCTAGTAAACTAGTTCGCTATCCCTCTATTATATGATTTGAATTCGAAAACACTCGTTCACACGTCGTTGACGACGGTGGAACACAACGTGTGTGACAGGCTAATTTTTGGAGCAAAAACAAAGCATTCTGCGATTTCCAAAAATCAAGGATTGGCGGTATGCTTCGAATTTCTTTATTAATACGAGGGGTACTAATTTTATTTCGGGCGTACAAACATTTTTAAATGAAAACGGCATTATTGTTTTTCAAAATATTCACCATGATGATCAATGCACTTTTGCATTCGTTCAAACCATTGACACATTATTGTTGAGATAATCGAAAATGAGGAGCAAGCGCTTGTATGCCGCATCTGCCTGCGGGTGAACCAACCCAAAAGAAGGTAGGGAGACTGCATGGGAGGTTACTGAGACCAGTGCGAGCGGATGATGTAGAAGGGCTGACTGGTAAAAGCATATCCAGCACACATTTGGTAATGCATGTTCAGCAAGCGAGTCTCCCGCAATCAGCACCAGACGGGCAGATCCCACCTGTGGAGGCAATAACGAGACCTGAGAAGCCAACGCCATCTCTTCCATCTGTGCAGCCTGCACCCATCTATCCCCCTGTGTCAAGTAAGGCCAAACCGGACAAGGAGTGGAAAGAAGTTCGAGTTCGACAAGAGTACCGAGAAGCAACAGCGCATTCGTCCTGATGCCATTGTTATCTCGAGACAAGGGGAAGCAATGTACTCTGATATGCTAAGGCTAATCAAGAAGCAGCCAGAACTGAAAGAGCTCGGCGAAAAGGTGAACAAAGTGAGGAAAACCCGCAAGAAGAACTGCTGCTTGAGCTTAAAGGTGGAGGGAAAACAAGAGCCAAGGAATATAAGTGCGCGATAATAAAGGCTTTGGAAGAAAAAGCCTAGAATGTTGTGACTTGGATGAAGTAACCACTCCAGAAGAAGTCTGCGAAGCCATACGCACCCAAATTCCGGCCTTAGTAGCATAGACACATCGGCTATAAAGTCGCAGGGCAAGACATGGGACTCAAACTGCCATTCTCGAGCTTCTGGCGGCGGAAGCTAAAGAAATTATGCATGTTGGACACATACGAGTGGGATGGGTTCGGTGCAGGATACGTGGAAACCACACGCTGATCAGATGCTATCGTTGCCTCAACTATGGGTATGTTTCCCACCAGTGCAAAAGCCCAGTGAACCACTGCAAGGCCGCCCAAGATCTTTTGCATCAGATCATCAGAGAGAGAGACACTGATATCGTAGTTGTGTGTGAACCCTACTTTGTGCCTCAGTTAAAAACACCTGGATAGCTGATCAGCCGGGGGGGCCGCAATCTGAGCCTGCGGCCAACTCCCAATAGAATTCAGTGGCCCATCGAACCACAGAGGCTTTGCCCATGCAAGGATCAAAGGGAGTCACATATTCAGCTGCTACGCACCACCAAGAGATGACCTGACTGCTTTTAATGCGTTCCTAGATGAGCTAGTAACCAATGCTCGAGGAAAACCCCCTCTTATAATTGCGGGGGACTTCAACGCTTGGGCTGATATCGCCCAGCTCAGAAGAGAGTGCATCAGCTCTAGAAGGCAGGCACAAAGGGCAAGGGGAAAGGACAATTTCCTACAGCGGCAGGATGCATATAAAGAGTTGCGTACTGAGCTACGGAAATCAATCCGGAGAAGCAAAGTGCTTACTTTTAGGATCTACGCGAAGACCTTAACAACAACCCTTGGGTTGGGCATACAAAATTGCCAAACGGCACCTGGGAGCAGTCCCTGGACCGGCACCGGTCAGCCCAGCGATTATGTTACATATTGTGCAGAATCTCTTCCCACAACATGAGCATATTCATTGGACACCAGAGGAGGCTACGGAGAAAATTTCCCTCATTACGGCAGATGAGCTACTTGGCGCATCCAAAAGAACGGAAAGAAAAAGACACCAGGACATCCCCAACAGTGTCCGCTTCCAAAAGAACGGAAAGAAAAAAGACTCCAGGACATCCCCCAACAGTGTCCTGAAGTACACTAAACAGAGGAATACGGAGGTCTTCTGTAGAGCGCTGAATGTTTGCTTGGAATAGGGCACCTTTCCCTCTTGCTAGAAGCGACAGAGGCTGGTGTTGATAGCAAGCCGCCGGATCAGCCGTCACCATATAGGCCACTGTGTATGTTGGACACAATGGGAAAGATACTGGAGCGTATCATAAGTCGACGTCTTGAGCAGGTTACTGAAGGTCCAAATGGTCTACACAGAAACCAATATGGTTTCAGGAGGAACATGTGTGCCATCGATGCGACAAACCGGGTTTTGCGACATTGCGCGGAATGCGATTGCTCGTGAAAGATGGCTATGGGGCACAAAGAAGTACTGCGCCGTAGTCACCCTGGACATCAGAAATGCGTTCAATTCGGCCAGATGGTGCAACATAGTATGCTCTTTGGACAATCTCTGTGTACCAAGGTATCTGGTTAGAATGGTGATGTCATACTTGAGCAACATAACGCTTTTGTATGACACAGAAATAGGAGCACAGGTGTACAACACTACTGCCGGCGTACCGCAGGGATCAGTGCTTGGCCTGATCCTGTAGAATGTGATGTACGATGGTGTCTTCAGTGTACCTGTACAAGATGGACTGAAAATAATTGGCTATGCGGATGATGTAGCAGTAGTAGCAGTTGCAAAAACGCTTCCGGACCTTCAAGGGAAATGCAACTCTGCTGTTTTGAGCATCAAAAACTGCCAATGGCAGACTGGTCTGGAACTAGCGGACCAAAAACTGAGTTGGTCCTAATCAGTAGCAGGAAGAAGATAGAATCCCTTAATATACGAGTCGGGACGCAAGATATAGCTTCTGCACCCTCCATCAAGTACTTGGGGGTTCTCTTGGATTGGAGTGGTCCCTAAAGTTCTCAAGTGAAAAAGCATCCAAGTGCTGCGCAGCCCTGGCAAGGCTGATGCCAAATGTTGGAGGGCCCAGACAACCAGTGCGTGAGCTGCTGGCGGCGGTCGGCAAATCAATCATTCGGTACGCTGCACCAGTGTGGTCCGGTGCAACAAAGTTCAGGTCGTACGTTAAAGGAACCGCGTCGGTGTATCGACTTAACTCTATCAGTGTATGTTGCGCGTTCCGAACGGTCTCAGATGACGCAATAAATGTCATTGCTAACTGCAATCCGGTGGATATTGACGTCAACGAGCTTACAGCAATATATACAGCGAGACGGGTGGAGCCCGCTACACATTACCAGGGATTAACATCATTTGTCTCCTAGCAGCAAAGGGGAGGTGGACGTTCGAGCTAATTCCTACCGAATCAGCTATCGTATAAACGTATATACAGATTCAGTACAGTCATATTTTACATATAAGGATAGAAAGAGCTGGATCCTGGAGGCTTCATAGTGTTGAAATGTCCCCTATCGTTAGCAATAATGCAATTAAAAAAAAATTGACTTTGCACTGAAAGCATCAGCTTCTGATCTCCATCTCCGATGTTACGAACTGTAGCTCTTTCAATAGCTTGATGCCGGCCAAATCAGTTCTCTTCTTATACCACGATTTCATCCCAATACGTTTTATTTTCAGATTGCTTCATTTTTCTTTCGCACAATATTGCTCTTATTATCACCGCTATTGCTTCGTCCGCATCCATATTTCAACAATGTTCGCTAGTAACATTGGATTGCAAATTATGTTTCTCAAAAAGGCTTGCGTCGTGTATATTTTACACATTTTTTTAAGTGAAACTTCTTTATCGAGTTGTAAGTCCAAAAAAAATGTTACAGTAATCAAATGTGATGATGCGCTTGAGAGGCGTAGAGGGGGCATACACATTGACTTGTTCGTCTGCAGCGTAGAGAATGAATATTTATGCGTAAGAGAGAGATAAAAAATACTTTACTGATGTGTGTTTACTTTACGAAAGAATGTACGCACAAGTGACCGAGCGAACGACTATCAGCCGAATATGCTTTTCTCTCTCTTCGTGTGTGTCGTCGTTGTTGTTGTTGCTGTGGTATAATACACGAGTGAGCATACAACAGTGCTCTCTCTCTTAACTTGCGTTTGTCGAGAAGGGAAGTGCGCGGGTGCTCACTGATCGTCGTACGAAAAGCCAAAGACTATGAGACTACGACTTTGCTTCTGTCGTTGTTGTTTGGTTTTGTGCACAACATATTAACAACAACACACCCTCAATTACTTCAGTACCATTTTTGCTCTTCTCCTCAATCATATGTGCTCCTGGAGTGAGAGAATTTAATTTGTGATTTTCATTTGTGTGTGCCGTACACGACGCCGATCTCGCATATTAACTTGTATGCATGTCGCTGAGGCTTTGCTGTTATATGTCAGTGGCTTTACAGGTATGCTCGTATCACGAGAATTCGGTTTTGTGCTTTATTTTAGTATCACGATTTGTGTTTTGATTATGTGTGGCACTCAACAAAAAAGGAAGAAGAAGGCACCTGACAATCACACAAACAACAATATTATCGAAATGTTGCCAACTTATATGCAGTTTACACCAAAGTACATCACGTTGATGGGGTTTTTCGTTCACACCGGCTATTTTGCATCACGAACAGCTGTTTTTTGTTTTGGTTATACACACACGTGAAATTTGCGAGCACGTTGGTTAAATAAAAACTAAAAATTTGTGAAAAATACATAATTTAGAACATTTTGCAACATATGAAAATAGTTCTTGCAATTCCCTTTTTCATTCCTGATACTTATATTATTAAATTCTTTTAAAAAAGTTGGCAATTTATGATTTACTTAACAATGTTTTGAGCCATCAGCTGCTGTTTAGTGATGCCACAGGCGGAAAAACACAAAAAAACTTGGAAGCACTAGGAAAAACTTGGCGACACTGACAGAAATTGTCTAGAGTGACCATTATTAATTTTCACGTCAAGGCACATCACTTCTTGATGCGACTATTGATCCCTATCACATTCTACAACAACAACCCCTGAATGACGTCATTTTCCTTGTGGTTTTTGTCGAATCTAATACGTATCAATGTTGATGTACATATGCTTTGGTGTAAATTGCATATTACATGGAAAAATTGCCCAACACTGCTATATTTCGAAAAAAACCGAATCTAAGCATATCAATTTGAGATTAGAATCTTTCAATCGAATCACAACTACAACAACAAATCCTTAATTTTGTCATTTTCTCTGTTGTTGTTGTCAAATGAGACTCGATAGTCGTTCTTCATAGATTCGAATCTTAGCTCACCGTAAAGCCACTATAAATCAATACGTTATTTGACCCAATTATTTAATAATGAAATAAATAAATAATATTATAGAACACAACTCTAGTAATTATTTTAAAACTTCCGAACATTCTGTGCAGCAGTTTCACTTTAATAGTGTGCTTTATAGATGAGGCACATAAATTTTATTTTATTTGGAAACATGGTTTGTCGCAACTATCGATAGTCGGCACCATCGATAGTCAACGATAGTTTTTTGAAAACCATCGATAGTCAACAATAGTTTTTTGAAAACCATCGATAGTGCCATCGATAGTTTTTGATAGTATATTTAGTTAAACAAATATGTTTACAAACAAAAATATAGTTTTAAATTAAAACACAAGTAAAAAGGAGATTAACTTTGGCTATGCCAAAGTTGAAATAAGTACTTCACGGACCTTTTATACTTGTAATTATTGTTCAAAGTTCATATTTTGTAAAGGAGGTACCCCTCCTAGTAGTCCGATGGTCTTGAAACTTACGCAGTCGGGGAATATGGGTCAGGCACAAATTTAAGGTGTCACCGCTCGTCTTATTTTCTTTACCACAGTTCAGTCACTTGTCAAGCTTTTTGTCATCCGACCTTTTAAAATACTTCCAAACTTTGTAAATTCCTTTTGGAGGTTTTATCCTTTGTTCATAATACTCATGTCCGAGTCTGTGCTGCTGCAATCGCATGGCACTCTATCCTTGCTTTCAATGTTAGGTGCAGCTGAACATCGTCGTTTCACTTAAATGCAATGTTGATATATAAACCATTTAAGATAATCCCTTAATTCATATAACCTTTTTTCACTCTCGCAATGAATTTATCCATTTTTATTAGAGATGAGCTAAACAGTGACACAGTGATTCTAAATTGTGATTGAATCACAGTCATTTGAAGGGAGAGACACAGTTTACTTAATTGATTGTGACTCACTTTGATTCAGTTGCTCCCTAAACTGTGATTACCAATCACAAAGTAAACTGTGTCTCTCCTTTCAAATGACGTGACTTACTCACAGTTTAGATTCACTGTGATTTTGAAATCACTGTTTAGCTCATCTCTAATTTTTATATACAAACTAGCTGTGCCCACGACTTCGTACTCGAAATATGTTTGTAATAGCGTGTCTTTTGTTAATTTTTTTCCTAATTATCAGATGTTTAATGTTGGCGCACAGCAAAAAAGGAAAACATTAGAAAATCAGCCAAAAAGTCGACAACAGAATAAAAATATTAATATCGATTTCGATAAAATAAAAGCTAAATGTTACGCGAAGCTTGCTACAATACACCAGTCAAAACCACATTCAAATAGGTTAAGCCGTTTCTGAGATTATGTTCAAATATGAGTTGCCTGCAACTGTTACATGCTGTTGATATTCAATTTTATTGTGTGATCATGTTACTTCTGCTGTATCTCTCATGCACATGTTTGTGTATATACGAGTATTATCACAGAAGGAGACATCGCGGACCACATAAAATGAATAGATTTGAGATCAATTCGATGAATATTAATCTTCTTTTTATATATGCCTATGGCGTTGAATATGAAAAGCAGTGTTCATCGTACTTTTTGGCTCTTTTAATGCTTTGATTGCTCCCGCACAGAAACAACGTTGGATTTGGGTTTGCTTTATAGGAAAGATCGGACATATAGTTACTTTAGTAATAATCCACAATGGGAAATGCAATTGTGTACATGGAAATGTTTGCTGAGGTAAAGTCGTCGTAATGCTTCTCAAACTGTGAATTTCCATATTGAGTAGGCATAGCAACAGCAATTATTGTAAAACTGTGATAATTTGTTTCTTCATGGTTTTTGGTATGTGTACTTTTGCTTTTTCTTCATTGTTTGCCATATAGAAATCGTTTTGTATGCTAGTAAATTGCGAAATAAATTTAATTGAACATTACTGCATTCTATAATAAATTGTCAAACTATACATTCATTTCTACATCACATTATACGCTGCATAAGGGCAATAGAAAAAAAGGTAAAAACCAGTGCTTGTTGACAACCCTCCTTCATTGAGTACATTTTAACATAACTCACAAATTTCACAAAATGTTAACATTTTTTTGAGTTCGGTTTGAATAAAACACCATCGAGCATCGAACAATTGAGAAAATTGAGAACCGCATGATTTTCGTTCGAATTGTCCAGTCTATCTAATTTCATAGTCTCTGGCTATTGGGCTGCCATCGATAGTGCTATCGATAGTTCTCCACCTCTATTAGATGCATAGATGGATGAGATTTGTGAGAAAGGATAATGTTAGTAATGTAAACACAGGAAGCCAAAGACTATTAAACATATAGAATGGACAACTCGCTCACGAGATGCGCTCTTTTTCAAAATTGTTGAATCTCGTGAGTTTAGTTGTTGTATATGTGTTCAATAGGCTTGAGTAAACTAAAGAAGGAACGGGCTCAGATACTGCACAATGTACAGTATGTGTGAATGTCAAAAAAATTCGCTTGGGTAAAAGCTGAGAAGTAGTAAAATCGGCAAAGGTTCAGAAGCTGAATCCGTTTAAAGACAACTCAGAGGGAGTGGCTATCGTTTTGGAATCAAACATTATATATTGTTGCCAAGCGATTATTAATTTGTTAAATCGCTTTTTTATGCATCTTATTAACGTTCATGCGGAAGGTTTATGCTCTTTAATGCGTCAAAGAAATTGGATTATCAATATTAAATGCGTTCCTTGCTGCCCTCAAATTTCGCTCGAAGAGGGCTGGCGATATATTCTGCGACAACGTAGGAACATGTCGAGAATTACGGGAGATGTAACAGCTGCACGATGATTCGGCCATTAAGCAGCTTCCACTGAGGGAAACGCGTTTTTGGACCAGCACGGAAAATCCATAATTTGACTCACTCACTCACTTATTTTGGCTACATAACCCTTGAATGAGTCGTAAGTTTTCCCTTAGCAAACTCAATCTGCCCCAAAATCAAGAGTCCTAGTATCAAATTTCAGCTTTCCATCTTTTTCTTGTTTATTATGTTTTAATTTATTTTGGTGGGTTTCATCTAATTGATGCCTGCAGAGTTAAAAGATTGTCATAGAAATATATTCAAATCTGTTTTATTGTTAGGTAGTTGGTATCCACAAACAGAGCAATAATTATTAAACTTAGTGACATACTCTTTTTTGTTTATTTGCCTCTCACTAGTTCCAGCCATTTGGCAAGTGCCCTACTTTTTTTGAACGGAAATTCCATATTCTACACATCTTGCGAGAAACAATATTTTTGCGTAATAATACACACATGCCGATGTCATGCTTTAGTTGATGGTACCACCAAAAGTTAATATGTTAGTTCATTTTGATGGTGGATTTTTCAGTTGACGTTAGACTAGATAGCCGGTAAATCGTACATTCTAATTGCCCCGACTTTTAGAATCTATGGAAGATTACCACCTCGCTGCCATTTCTCAAAAGAAGAAAATTCTCATTATTTTTTTTTTTAATTGTTATGATGAAAATCAATCATTTTACATCTATTTTAGAAATAATTTATTTACAGCCTTTACCAAATTAATTTAGTCATAAAATTACCATATACACATTAATGTACTATAGGTCCGTGATAGAAATTTTTTGTTTTTAATGCTGATGTCCGAATGTAATGATTAACGGAAGCAGAGTACCAAAAATCATAATGATTAGTTCGCTATATCTCAACCCTTTATAATTATAACTTTGTTGTTCGGCAATATTTAAATCACCATCTTTTAGTGAATCTTCAATCGTGCGATACTCATGAACGTAAGTTGGCAATTTGTGTTGATGCCCAGCGGTAAGCTCTGGTAGAACATGTACGGTCGCAACATACAAAAATGTTCCTGCTGAAAATAACATTGCGATGCCAGTAGCATTAACTGAGTTAAGTGTTTCCTTTTGTTCTTGACCTATTCCAAAGTAAGTAAGTAATGTCAACATTGGCGCAGACAATGAAAATATTCCCAGATGTTTTCGGATCTGGTGCCTGTCAATTTTTTCGTGCATAAGGAAGCTTACTAGTCCAAAAGCTGCTGGAGCCTTATGCAGCATAATGGCAAGAAACACAATCATTTCAACATCTTGATGACTTGTGGTTGCCGCTGCACCAAGTGCTACACCATCAGCTAAAATTACATTTTTATTAAAATGCAAAATCAATAATGTTTAAACTTATCATACCAGCTGCATGAACCACGAGGCCAAGGGTTGCAGTAATGTTCTTATCATTTTTACTACTTTTTTTTTGAGAAATCTGGTCAATTAACATCATAAACACAAATCCTAAAACCAACGACAAACCTATTGTTCGTGAATGGTCTTCAGATGGAGAATAATTGTGTTCTGTATTTGAATATTCAGAATGTTTGATGGATGCAGGCATAGTATGAGCGTTGTCAACATCATTGGAGCTTACTTTATCCTTCATATACAAAGATCTTATTCCTTCAGGGATAATAACCGTTAACGCCGTGCCAACGAGAAGTCCAGCACCCAGAACAGTAACAGATTTCAACTTTTCCTATCATCAAAAAATGCCAATTAATGTTCAAATAATTTTCTTTTTATTTACCTCGCTTAACTTCATAACTAATGGAATGCTGCCGGCCATATACGAACCAAGAAGCATAACGACCACAAGTAGAATAAGTACTAAAGTCTGTTCTTCTGCCATATTATAAAGCAGGTATATCTAATATTTTTAAAACCAAACTGATATTTTAAGCACATGCATTTATGTCAAAAATTTAACTAATGTTGCATCGAACGGCGTCGTGGCATTATAAACAAACAAGAAGAAGAACGAGAATGACGGTGTGAAGGTGATAAAGTGAAAGCTCGTTGTATTTTTTGACTTTATTAAATTTAAAAGGTCAAAAAACACAATTAGTATTTCCACATCCTTATCCCAGTAAATTTTTTTTTAAGGAGCCGGGTGTGTGTCATGGTACAATAATACAAGGTACCGCCACTAGGGCCTTTTACTCTCTTGAAATTTTCTCACTCTCAATTGTTGACGTCATTTGCATATCAGTGTATAGAACGCTGAAATAATGCATTTAGTGTTGAACATAATTTAAAAATGCATTGATAATTGAAGAAGTGCTATGAAAATTCTTCAAATTCATCAATTTTCAATGCATTTTGTAATTCCGTTGAACACTAAATGCATTATTTCAGCGTTCTATACACTGATATCCTTCAAATTCTTCAATTTTCAATGCAATTTCAAATCATGTTCAACACTTAATGCATTAATTCAGCGTTATATACACTGATATGCGAATGACGTCAAAAATTGAGAACGACACATAACTGTAAACTAATGGCCTCACCTCTATTTCTTACACCATGGACCATGGGTGTGAATGAAGAGGGAAGAATAACTTCTGGAATTTGAGAGTAACAAGTACTTTGAGAGAGAGTAAAAAAGAACTTTGAGAGAGTAATAAGAATCTTGAGAGAGCAATAAGAACTTTGAGAGAGTAATAAGAACCTTGAGAGAAAAAGTGTTTCTTTATCAAAATCAAATCCCGGGACAATAATGCAATAATTTGATACTTAATGAATTAAACATTATATACAATTTATACAATCTATGCGTGGATACACATAAGGAAATGCATTTATCTCAAAAATTTAACTAATGTTGCATCGAGCGGCGTTGTGGCAACAATTAACTTCGACATTTGTAAAACTGCTCTTACATGGTCAGTATTTTCCATCCGAACTATACCTCTAAACCTCTAAATAAAGCCTGCACTTATAAATCATACATACATGCATAAAGCTTAGAAAGCATATAATAAAACATGATGGAAGCAAAGTTTTATATAATTTATAAGGTTTTTTTAGCTCCCTTTTTTCCTTTGTAATTAAATGTGTAAGAAAATACCGCTCGTGATTGGTATGTCAAGTTCAAATTGAAATTTTGCCCACGAAGAAGCTCTTCATTCTGGCAGTCCAGTTGAGTTCGATGAAGAACGATTAAATCAACTTTTGCACGAAAATTCCCATCAAACGACAAAGGAACTAGCATAAAAAATGGAATATCCATACACTGGTATAGAGGAGCATCTTTACTTAAAGCTTGAGTTAGACAAACGTTGTTTTCTGTCACATCCTGGCTTTCAAGGAAACGAAACAAAAAAGATAAAATGTATGAAAATGTATGAAGGCAATTACATAAACTCGTCGGCAAAGCCAACCCGTGAAAAGTTGACAAATATGGATAATGATAATAATGAATAATACTAAATAATTATTAACAATTAATGATATTTATAATAACAAAATAAATGTAATTATAATTATAATTACTAATCGTTTATAATTTTGTGTTAATAATTACTTTCCGTTATTATTATTCAACTTTTGGATTTAACTGATGCTCATGCTTAGCTGATTTTTGTTTACCAAAAGCCAATAACATTGACATCGCTTGTGTAACTCGACGTCGCTTGTGTAACTCGAAGCTGAAGTGCGCCTAGTGCCGAAACACAGTTTGACGGTGACAAAAAACAGCTGTTCAGAGCTCACCAGATCACACTGTAGACACAATCCAGCACTCTCAATTTTTTACTCACTGTGGAAAGGCTATAATATGAAGCACCGAAGGAATGGAAACGGGTTGCCAGCCCAATACATTTTAAATGTTTTATTGTCAATTCAATTTGAAATGGGCAAATTGGCCAACTTCAAACTTTTATTCAGCTGGCGAAGAAGATTGAGAAAGTTCAAAATATATAATTGCAAAGAAATTAATTTTTGGGACGGTCAATCGCAATAGTTTGTTAAATTTTCGATTGAATCTCATAAGAAATGCAAAAGATTTCTATTCAAAAATTCATACATATGTATATAGTAGTTATCAAATAATTGCGAATTACTCTTCTCGATTGTTATTTATTCCGTTCTGTGTCTCTAATCATCTAATCATATTGTCTTCCGCTTAACCTTTCTCTTTTCTAATACATTACAGTTTTATTCGCTTCTGGAGATAGTTATCCTTATTTTCTCTTCTCTATTGGTACTATAAAAAGGATGGACTTTCTCATATTTCTTATTAACATAAATATTTTTTTTTTCGATTTTCCAAACATTTTTTGTTTATAACAGAACTTTTGAATCCCCTGATTGTATTTTCTTTGTCTTTCTTATCACTCATTATACGTTGTATCCATATAATAGCCCTCTGGATTTTTTGAATCATGAACAGCTGGTTTTTGTTGTGGTTATACATACAAGTGGAACATTGTGTCAAATTGTGAGAAATTAAAACTGAAAATTTGTGAAAAATACATGATTTAGAACCATTTGCAGTATATGCATTCTTACAGGTTTCTTACTTATTCCTGTGACTTAATTTATTAAAATTTTAAAAAATCAGCATCAGCTGTTTAATGATGGCTCGCAACGAAAGTAGAGGGTGACAGTAGAGAATCACCTTAAAAATGCAGAAATTACCCAACACTTACGCAAGTGACCAGTCGTAATTCTGAATCACATTCTACAACAACCATCACGTCATTTTCCTTGTGGTTATTGTCGAAAGTGATTCGAATTATGACCCACTGGAAATTGGGTATAAGACTAAAAGGTATAAAAGGTTTGTGTTTCCGCGCTTCCTTAGGTAAACAAAAAACAGCTATTGTGAAATAACAATATTGAAATTGTTAATAGAGGCCAGTTTTGCTTTGGTATTGCTAATAATAATAATAATACTTACATATATGTATGTATTGAAAAATATATATATTTTATGAAGTAAAAGTAAATGGAAGAAATCTTGCAAATAACATTGATCAACAGCATTTTTGTCACAAGAACTATTTTAGTGTATATGTAGGGGAGGGGGCCCAGTTGTGACGCGGGTTTTAAAAAAAATTAAAATTTTTTCCTCAGTTCCGGAAAATGAAAAATTAAGAAGTTTAACATTTAAATATTAACCAAACGCAACTTTTTTCCAAAGAAAGTATGTTTATTTGAGTTACTCAAAATATTTTGGAACAAATTTATTCAGGATAACTTTTTTAGGTCCAGCTGTGACGCAGGCCCAGTTGTGACGCACCTCAAGAAATTCACTGAAAATGAGAAAATATGAAAGGAATGTCACACCAATTGTTGTGATTTAATGGTGTTGGCTTCTGCGGTGTTGGCTTCTTCGCCCCTTTGGCTGCTTTTGCTGCTGCCTTTTCCTTCAAAACAGCACGATTTTCAGGAGAGGTCAGTTCAGCACTTTCAAAATAACTTTTTCGCACGATTTTCAACACGATGTTTGGTGCGCGTATACACAATGCGACTATTAACGTTGGTGTCTGTCCAAAAACTGCAGAACGTCAAAGGAACATGATTGGCAGTGCTCAAACTGTCATTCTCATACCGCATGTCAAAAATATTTAGCTGCGTCACAACTGGGCCTGCGTCACAGCTGGGCTGATTTCGAATCTGACCTTGGTTTTTTGTATCACGTCTAGTTGACTGTATCTCATATCCACTAAAATAGTTATTGTGACAAACAAAAAGTGTTATTTTGTCGACCAGTGTAATTAGTTTTAAGTTAAACAATAATAATCATGCTTTAAAAATATTTATTTTTTTTAACAAAATCAAATTGGTTCGATCCAATTTGCATTTTATTATTTTGAGAACAAAGTATGCAATTATATGCAATTTACACCAACTGCACTGCAGAAATGTCTAGAGAGACCATTATTAATTTTCATATCAAGGCCTCAATGACATCATTTTCCTTGTGGTTGCTGTCGAATTTGATACGTATCAGTAGGCACATCAATGTTGATGTTGATGTGCTTTGGTGTAAATTGCATATAACAAACCATAAATGCATTTGTCTTGTCGTGCATAGCTACCCTATTCCAAATTAAAAGTGGAATTCAACCATATGACAATATCGAAAAGTGAAATAAGACATATTTTTTAATAAAAAATAACAGTAAAAGTAGGGTGAGATTAAAACATACTTAATTTTACGTTATCTATATAATGTATATTACACACGTTCCTGCATCATCCACTTGTCGTTATTGACATTAATGAACTTGCTTAACATGCATTAAAAACATTTTCATTTAACATTTGTATATAGTATTTATTTTGTGCATTTATAGTTTAAAGCTTTTGATTTGTCATTCAAAAAGAACAAAATGTGGAGTGATTTTTAAATTGGGAAATAATGTTAATAATAAGTGCTTTTTATAAAATCAAATATAAAAGTGATTGCTTTTAAAATCGTACAAGGCAAACATAAACATATTGTGTCCTATCACTGGTATTCTGAGAAAGCAAATCGGGAATAATTTTCTATTGTCGATTTTAAGTGTCTGGAGAGAGCACACAATTTCATTAGCGAGTTGTCCAGTCTATATGTTTAATAGTCTTTGATTCAGGTTATAGTCCTGCATTTAACTTTATGGTTAGTTGCAATCCGTAACAATGGTCCATATTAGGAAAAGGTGTCACAAGACCTTAATAAAAAACGCATTTATCAATAGCGCGATATATTCAAACACATTTATAATGCCAAAACTATTATACGATAAGAAAACTATAAACAAATATGTACAAATAAAGTTCATAAATTACAAAATACTAAATACAATTGTATTCACTGATTAAACCAAATGTCCACATTTATTTGCAGAAGTCGGTAAAAAGTAGTGTTGAAGTTAAGTATTGGTCGTCCCCGCCAAAAGTAAAAGGAAATGGGTAATTGTTTAAAAATTAATAACTCTGACGACATATCACTCTTACGCGGTAGTGAGAGCAACAGTGGGCAGGATTTAAACAATGAACCATTTAGTGGGGCCTCAGCAACATATCCGGTGAGATACATGTTTTAAATAGAATATTAACACCTAATTAAAGACATTTGTAAATTTCGATTAGGAGCCATCACCAATTATACAGCCAATATTTTACCCCACACCTTCAGTTAGCCGTCCCGCAAGTAATTTAACAGAAGAAGAACAGGTAAAAATTGCAAAACGCATTGGACTTATACAGCATCTACCCATTGGAACATATGATGGAAAATCAAAAAAATCTCGAGAATGTGTCATTTGTATGATTGAATTCTGTGTTGATGAACCTATTCGTTATTTACCATGTCTACACATTTATCACGTGCGGTGTATCGATGAGTGGCTTATGCGTAATTTGACTTGCCCGAGTTGTTTGGAGCCGGTTGACGCCGCTCTTCTGACAAGTTATGAAACCACATAACGTATAAAATCTTTTTTTCTACTCGACAAAGCCTTTTTCATCAATTTAATGTGTGAAGTTGTAATAGTTTTGGGTATATTCCAATTTTGAACATATTTATGTGAAACACACTACAAACGGACATTATGATTCCAAGGTAATAGTCAAACTAAAATATGGTAAAAAAAAATCTTAACCTCGGCTTTGCCGGAGATTTAATACCGTTCATACAAACAGATACATTTTTAAAAAAATTATATATTTATAAACATAAATTTGACTTGTCCTTTATACGGAAATTATAAGTAACAGGTACCAATTATTTCGATTTTAGCAAATGTTAAATGATTTTTTTTATCAGTATCAAATTGTTGAATAAGTGGAAATTTTGATTATACAAAAAACCAATATATTAGTATTGCTTACATGACACTTATTAGTTCGTATCTATAAATTTACTATCATTTTCCGACCTAATGAATCTATATAAAATTGTCAATCTTTAAAATTCAATGACTGCATATACTAGAGAACTATCTTCTGCTGTTTTTTGGTTTATAAGGGGTGCTTACTATGTAAATTTGGTTTAAGTTTTGGATTAGTAATCATAACTGAAGCTCTGTTTAAAAAATTCGTTTATATAAAGACGTTATATTATTAAATTGTTTCCTTACTCTTAATGTAAAAGGTATGTAAAAATTTGGAACCCGATCGGTTGGTTCGTTACTACTTATAAGAATGGGTCACATAATTGTATAAGCAGCAGTTGTTTGCTGTTTACGCCAAATCAAAGATACTGTGCATAGGGTACATAATTAAGAGTGTAAAGTTGCTTAAGAATATAAATTACAATAATGTCGAACTTTATGAATGACAAAATACATATATGTACATAACTTATTAAAAACTTTTTCTGACGTCTTATCTAAGAAAAATTCTACAGCAAAAGAATTATTTTATTATTCATATAATAATTATTAGTCGCGTGGGTAATTAAGGAAGCAATAACGACGCTTATTGCTATACAAATTTATTTATATATGAAAGAATGTTAACATTTGTCTCATTAGTTTTTTGGACAAGCTGTCTGCGCTCTCGACCTACAACAAAATTCTACTGTACAAGCTAATTAGTTATGCCGGCTACACATTATGCAATTAATTTTGCAATTTCATTTTGCTTGTTGACTCTCAGAACATTTGCGGGGAATTTTTAATCTTTGATTGTACACGCAATCGAATAATGTGTCCCTGGCATTAAACCTGTTTGGACTTATTGGATTCAGCTATTGGAATGCTCATGTTCCAGTAATATATTGCAGATTCAATGATTCCTGAATAAAGTACTGAAATGTGCTGTTAATGCAACCAGGTACGCCGTTAAACTTGATCTTGGCATCGAATCAGCCGCTACTATAATACAGAGATATGCGAAGTCTCACATGAAAAGGATAAGTCAGCGTATCAACAGCGAAGCTTCAATTCTTATTGACCGAATCGGTGTGAAAACAAGGTTTAAAAGCAAAAAGTCACATGGAGTACGTTTGCAATCACTCACGCTAACAAAATAATTTGCATTCTACAAATGCAAATTGCTCATTAGTTTAAAAAGTATTAAAGCTAGGGCTGTAACGGAGGCCATTGTAGCGGACGCGGAGGTGGGTTAAAAAAAATATTCGGTTTTACCTTTTATTTAATAAAATTTACCTATTAGTACTACATTTTATATACTATACTTACAGACTACAAAGTTTGTACTACAAACTATTCTTACATAAAGTATATAAGTAGCTATTGCTAATTAAATTTTATAAGAGGCAAATTATTCTTAATAAATAACAATTTTTCAGCTATGTCTCCTTGGAACTGAAACTGGCGGCGACGATAAATAAGTACGTACGATTGGAAAAAAGCTTGAAATATTTTATTGTATTTCCACCATATTAAAGGCTATTCGTTTAGTGGAAGCCGGTTTTGTGTATAATACTTATCAGTGATTTCCATATAAGGTTGGTAGTGATGTCATTTCTATCTTCCTCATCGTCAGGGCTGTTTTCCAGCATGTCTGTCAGTTTTGAGTAAACACTTTGAGTTTGCGATGAAATCTGGGAGCTCGTACACGGTTCATCGTCAACTCGATGCAATTCAATCCTAGGTGTCTTGGCGACAGAAGCTCCGACATCAGCTTCACTTAAAGGTCTTACAAGATCCAAGTCATGCAGCGTTAGCAAACGCAATAATAATGTATTACTTGGAAGGCCACATAATCTTGAATTGATGTCTTCAATCAGTGGAGGTAAGATTTTTTGCGGATGTTACTCAAGACACATTCATTTAAATGGATTGCTCTCATATTCATAATCATTTAGATTATGAATTTTTCTAATTTCATTTATATTTTACTTGTGCGATGCATATTGAATGTGATTATTATTGCAAATCATACAATGAAACATAAGTAATAGGAAAAGTGGTTGCAATCAACGCACGCCTTTTGTATATACCTCCGCTAAAACTCTGTTAAACACATGTGGAGGTGGAGGTAGGATGTTCCGCAGATGAGGAGGCGAAATTCCGTTACAACCCCAATTAAAACTTAGACATATAAAAAAAAAATAATGTTTTTATACGAATTATCTTAACAGGGGGCTTAATCGATGCATTTTCCTTCCAGAGCTTCCAGAGTTATTTCCCCCGGTCATTTTTTACTTGATGTTCAGGAAGGGTGTGTTTTTTCTTCACGAAATAACTGAGTGGAGCGCAGGCGGAAGGGTGATGGCTTGCAATACTAACCAATTCGGTTCTTGAAAATTTGGGATGATGGATCCGTCCAAAGGTTAACAGTATGCGTTTGGAGTCCAAGCATATTACCAGAACAATATGGTTCAGAGGTTTGATAATTTTGTCAACAAAACAAACAGTCACTTTATTGCTAACTCTGTTTTCTCGTCTTTCTTTATTTTTTAATTCTGTCTATATGTCTAAATGTAACTTCTTGGCGGCAGACAATACCTGGATGGTAACACTTTGTTGATTTAATTTATACCTAGTCACAAGTATTTGTCCTGATGATTATAAATAAGCAAGATATCGTCTTTTTCGTCTTTTTATACTCTTCACGGGAGTGAATAGTATTATAAGTTTGTCATGAAGTTTGTAACACACAGAAGGAGACATCGCAGACCACATAAAGTATATATATATTTGTGATCAGCTCGATGAGACGAGTTGATTTAGCCATGTCCGTCTGTATGTCTGTATGTATGCAAACTAGTCCCTCAGTTTTTGAGCTAGAGAGCTCATAGGTTTCTTTTTACCATACGCAGCACATTTGTCGGAATCAGCCGAATCGGACCACTAGGGGGGTACCTCCCATACAAACCCCCCTTTAAATTAATGTTCTTATTAAAAAAAGTTTTTTGTTTTTTAACATATGGATCTGAAATTTGGACACGATAAGTTTGTAATCTATGGTCATCAATCATGTAAATTTCATGATCCTAGGACTACCAGGTGGGGTACCTCCCATACAAACCCCCTTTAAAAAGTTTTTTGTTTTTTAACGTATCGAACTGAAATTAGGACGCTATAAGTTTGTAATCTATAGCCATCAATCATGTAAATTTCATGATCCTAGGGTTACCAGGAGTGGTACCTCCCATACAAACGCAATTTAAATGGCAAACTTCTTTACATAGTATAAAGCAAAGTCGAAATTTCAAGTAGTTAGAATACTGATTACTTTTAAACCACGCAACGTATTTTGATACGGTTTTCACTGTTAATTAAAGAATTTCCTTAGAATGATTTACATGAATTTGCATGTACATAAATAATTAATTCAATAATAAAAGTAATTATGATTATTATCATTAATTATCCATATTTGTCATTTACTAAAGACAGCAACACTAAGTTTGACATTCACCAAAACAGGTATTTGTAATTCACTACAACATCAAACAGCTCTTTTTGGTTCACAAAACAGTTCGAAAAGTAGCTCTTTCCCCATTTACCAATACTGTATTTTGATAATTTCACAGGTTGGCTTTGCGGACGAGTCCCGTTTTCTTCGCTTATAAAATTAATGTAGTTGTAATAGTGTTATAATTTATGGCAAAATCATTTACTGCTACTACAATATTGCAGCTTTTCATTCTTTACACAGCAAAGTTTCTTCAAATGTGATTTTAGAATTAAATTAAAGTAATTATTATTATCATTTAAGCCATACTATAAGGTAAAGAAAACATTTGTTTACTTGCAATATAAGGAAAAAATGTCCCTACCAACGATCAAATAGGTAAAGTAAATCATTTTATTCTGTCAAAGATCAATGGACTGACTCAAACATGCTACTCTGTAGACAATGCTATTGATCTGAAAGAGGCTGTTCATTTCCCAACAGAATTTCTTAATTCTCTACAGCGTTCTGGTTTGCGCCCACATAAATTAGCTTTAAAAGTAGGGTGTCCCTATTTTATTACGGAACCTTAATCCACCAAAATTGTGCAATGGTACACGTTTACAGATAAAATCATTAAAAAAAACTACATAATAGAGTGTACAATACTGACCGGATGTGGAACTGGAGAAGTCGTCTTAATTCCCCGGATTCCATTAATACTAACGGATCTACCTTTTCAATTTAGAAAATTGCAATTTCCTATAAAATTGTCATTTTCAATGACAATTATCAAATCACAAGGTCAAACATTCAACGTTGTGAGATTAGACCTGAGCATGCAGTGTTTTTCCCATGGACAGTTATATGCAGTAGCGTAGCAGCAAGGGCCCCGGGGCAAAAATGAAATTGGGGCCCTATTAAAACTAAACTCCTTAGCTTACTACTAATTGTTATGTGTAATGCAGCAGATAGTATTTAGTGGAACTTCCTAATATAATATAATTATTATGAGAATTTGTTTGTTTATTTCGCTTTCACATAAAAACTACAATCTTTTTCTGGCTTCAGATTTTGCAAAATCATCTATAACTACTGTTAAATCTAAATTTGATGCCGCCTTGTTTTCAATTGCTATGAGCGCCAAATTTTGGAGACTATCTTGAGTCATACTAAACAATTTTTTATTATCTGTAATTTTCTAAATGATCTTTCGGCTGTTGCAGAAGTTACTGGTATTGTATAGAACAATAAAATTGCGGTAAACACTTCCGTAATGTCGCATTCTACCATTGCATATTTATTTACAATTTCCTTACATAATTGTTCAACAGTCCATGTTGGGGTCAATTTAGGTAGAACATGGTGACAAATTTTAATAAATTGATTGAAAAAATTGGGGCCTATTATATCAGAATACTTACTTTGGAAAGCATCTAATTTTTGTAACAAACTCGCTTCATCTACCTTGAGTAAAAAGGTAGGTGATAGGAAATGAAATATTTGACAGATTGCACTCATGCCAATGAAACGCGAATTTAACTGGCCTATTATTAGGTCTAGTATGTTAATGAAAATTGTAATTTTAAATATTTCTTCTCTATTTCGAAATCGGTGATCAGAAACTAGATCATCAAAATGTGTTTAACTTTTTTTTTGTCGTTTTTCGTGAAAATTGGGATCTATGTCATATTTTTTTGCAGTTTCACTATCTTTGCATTTGAACGATTCAAACTCATTTCTGTAAAATTGAAGTTTTGTTTTCACATCTGCTAAAGCACTACTTGCCTTGTCTAAATCGATATTGCGTGTTTGCAAAATTTTGGATGCATAATTGATATCATTCAAAATTTGATGCATGAACTCACACGTCAATGGGAGCTCGAAATTTAGCATTTTTCGCTACGCTCATCCTTATTGGAACTTTTCAGTACTACTTCTGATAATGCCTTGATTACATAAAAAAACGAAGCTTTACTGCACACATCGCATCAACTCTACTAGACCATCTAGTCGGATTTAATTTTTTTAGAGTGATTTCTGATTCGCCAGTGAATTTTGACAGTAGATCCCAACGCTTAATGTTATTCTCGAAAAAACTATACAAGTCTTGAATCGTTGTCTGTCTGTATCTCCACACAACTGCTAACAGCATCATTTATCACTAAATTCAAATTATAGTAATTGTAGAAGGTTGAGTAAAAAATTTGTCTATTTTGGCCAATTTCTGTTCACTCTCTTCTTTTTTCTGGCGTTGCTTTCATTTAAACGCACCACTGTGTTTCCTTTTTTTGTCCATGATTTAACTTTAATTTAACCTTATTTTACTTTATCAGTAGATTATTTTAACACTTTAATACAAAACTTTGCAAACTATGACTATTATTTTTAATGAAATATTGTTGAAAATAAAAAAAGGAATTTTGAAATTGAAATTAATTGAGTGAATTAGTCAAAAAATTTTATTCAACAACATATGTTATTATTATTTTTTCTCGACATGGCGGCCGAGGGCCCCTAGAGCTCAGGGGCCCCGGGGCACTGCCCCGGCATGCCCCAACGTAGCTACGCCACTGGTTATATGTAGCTCTTTCACGCGTCACTTCAGTATTGTGTAATGACAAAAAAGCTGTAAAAATTTTATACAAAGACATATTGTAAACAAAAATTTGTTAAAAAATTAATTAATAAAATTTCATGCTATCAAAACCAAAGCGATATTTTTTAAATTGCACCCGTGCAACGCAGGGCGGTTTGCTAGTTTAAAGAATAAATGTACAATAAAATTGCCACTCAAACTGATGTGATGCTAAGAAAGGAAGGTTGGATGTAACCCGGAGGAGCGTGAAGAGTATTACATCTTTGGCATAGCCAATGATAGCCTTCTGGTTTTTGAGTGATTTACTGTTGTCATCGACGTGACCACGGAAACTATAGATATTCAATACACATTTAAGACTGGAAATATAATTATTCATTTCGCCTGCTACGAATATATTTGCAAGCCATTGTACATATGTAGTTCTTACCAGTGTTCGGAACCGACCGATAATTCATGCCTACGTAAGATGTACGATACCACATCATTGTCGTACGCAGATTGTACGATAATTTTTATCATGATCCAAATTTTGATAATTCATTTTGTTCTTACTCTGATAAGCACAGAACGGATGTGGATGAATTTAATAGCATTTTAATGCTAAATGAATTTTAAGCGAGAACAGAGAAGTGTTGGTTGTCTAATATAAATACCAATGATTAATAGTCCCGAAAATATAGAATATATTGAAAAAAATGGAAAAATCCTTGGTTTTATTTGTCACAAATCTACTATTCTTTCATATTTTTTTTTTTCGATATTCCGAAATAATAGCAATATCATGCTGGATTTTGGAAACGGTGTAGTTTTTTCGAACGAATTTAAAAATAAGACGGACATAGCTAAATCAACTGCGTGAAAAGTATAAAAAAGTTCTTTTAATATCAAAACGGTTTTTTACAAGTGTTAAGTCATAAAGTATTTGGGAAAATATCAATATTACGTTAAATATGACTTATAAATGAAGCACTATATAAATCGACACCACCGTTAATAAAAACAACACAAAAATTGTAGAGGAAAAAAAAGACTCCGGAAAATATGGCAGACTACCAGATACCCCGAAGACAAAAAAGAACTAAACAAAGCGAGAAAAATGCTTACAACCACACTTCTTAAAGAAAAAGACAATCAGATAACAAATTACCTTCAAACCCTTACTCCAACATTTGAAACGAACTACTCATTATGGAAGGCAACTAAATCGCTAATACCAAAATCACCGCACCAACCTCCGCTGAAGAAAACGAATGGTTCTTGGGCACGGACCGATATCGAGAAGCCACTATCTTAGCTGACCACTTTTAAGGCACATTTACATTGAATATTCCAACCAACACTAGCTTGCCAACTTTTAATGCAATTATATCGACGAATTATATAATAAGAAACATCACACCACGAGAAATACTCCTCTGTATAAAAAATCGAGTCAACTGTACAAAATCGCCCGGATATGATCAACTGACTGGTAAAATAATAAAAGAGCTACCCAGCAAAGCTATAAGTCTCCTTTGCAAACTATTTAATTTTATATTAAAAACTCAATACTTTCCATTACTTTGGAAATTCGCATAAATAATCGCAATACCTAAACCGGGTGAAGATCCAGTACTACCATTATCTTACAGACCCATTAGCTTACATCCGATCTAAGCAAAATATTTGAAAAGACAGGCGGGCAATTCCTGATCATCAATTCGGATTCCGACAACAAGTCCTTAGGGTGACTCAAAAAATATTATCAGATCTAGACGACAAAAAATACTGCGTAGGTGTTTTTCTTGATGTAGAAAAGGCGTTCGACAAAGTTTGGCATGAAGGCTTATTGCACAAACTACAATACCAGTTACCACAACCTCTATATAACATAGTAAAAAGTTATATAACTGGACGATACTTTTATATTAAATACAAAGACTGCCAATCATCGTTAAGACAAATCAAAGCTGGAATTCCACAAGAAACCGTTCTAGGGCCACTACTATACAATTCATATACAGCAGACATACCTACCCCCACAGACGAATCATCAATGATCGCTACATTTGCAGATGACACCGTTCTTTTGCATTCCAACAAAGACTTGACTAAAGCTACATGCAACTAATAATAGACACAATGGTAACCTGGTTCAATAAATGGAAAATCAAAATAAATGAACAAAAAACTGTCCATGTCATTTACACAACGATGACAAGATACCAACCACAGAAGCTCCAAATCAACCAGACGGATATTCCCACTGAAAACGTGGCAAAATATCTAGGAACGCATATAGACAACAAATTAAATTGGAAATTTCAGATTCAAAAGAAAAGAGACCAAGTCAAAATAAAATTCAGACAATTATATTGGCTTCTCTCAAAAAATTCAGCCTTATTAACTGACAACAAACTGCTAATATATAAGACCATTATCAAACCAATCTGGACCTATGGAATTCAGCTATGGGGCACAGCAAAGTCAACAAGCATATCACTTTTACAAAGACAACAATCAAAAATATTAAGAATATTAATCAATGCTGAATGGTATATCGTGATTTAAGAACACCACCAGTGCATGAAGTAATAAAGCAAATGAGCAGAAAACACCAATTAAAACTAGCAAACCATGTTAACAACGATATAAGTAATCTTCCTATTGACGAACTCACAAGAACCAGACGGCTTAAAAGGACAATGCCAGTAGATCTAGCACTATAAAGTATTTAATAAACAAATTTCTAATTTCTAATCGTTTATAAATCTAAAAAATTTTTTGTCTAGATGTATTCAAAAAATTATTGTCAACCCTTTCAGAAACATGTATAAAGTGTCTAATATTAATAGATAAAAAATACAAAAACAATTGGGAAATAAAAAAAAATTACTTAGTATTCACTATATATACATTATTTTGATAAGTACGATAATTTTAGTCCATTTACGATAATTTTACCCCGTAGGTACGATAATTGCTATACTTTAGGTTGGTTCTTACATGATTTTGTTACAAAACTGTGTAGCAAAAAATATCTGTATAAAAAAAATAAAATGATAACCACCGTGTAGAGTAATACTTGTTTGCCTTTTAGTCCTTATATGCCATCAAACAAAATAAGGAAATGTTCCTTTCTTGACTATTGTTACTACTACTTGTGCAGAAAATTTTTTTTTTCAATTCTTCACGGTGCTATAAAAATTATTATTTTTTTGATCAATTAATAAATGTGATTTTTCCACACCAACCACAGGGAAAATGTTGTAATTTAGGTGTTGTTGTTGTAGAAAAGTAGATGAAAAATCTGATCATTGATCAAAATCACCAATATTCTTTTTTTGTTCAGGCCAACATAAAACAGCTGATGATATCACAAACTCATTTTAAGTAACTTGTAATGGTAAAATTGTTCTTAAAATTTTAATAAAACAAATAGGTAGCTGGAAGAACTAAGTGCATACGCTGCAAAATGTTTTAATTCCATTCTAATTTTTCCTTGCGCATGTAAAACCAAAACAAAAAACAGCGGATTTAAAAAAAAAATGTGTGAGTGTGCTTAACACTCAGGAGCCTTTGATGTAAACAAACACGTTGACTTAGGTAGCTAAATGAATTAATGAAAGTTTGATATATACAACTCTCTTTCTAATATGTAATATTTTACGCTTGACAACAAGTATTTAAATAAACCATTTTAGAAGGAGAATTATGTTATTAACAGAGCAAACAAAGTATGTGTGCACACGCTGTTAAATAACATAACATTGACTCTTTCTCTGTTAATTTTTAATATTTTCTATTCTAATTCTGTTTGTTGTCTTTGTTGTAGTTACAAAGTTTAAAAAATACAAAGTATAAAAACGAAAAAAAACAAAGAAAACAAAACAAATTAAAATCCTGATAATGGAGGGCTCGAGAACCCACTTTATGTTTTGTGTCATCGGCTAGCCTGCGCTTTACATATTATATTATGCATACATAAAGTCTTTCACTCACATTTTTTAATTCGATTTATTAACTTTAATTTTTATTAATCTTTATTAATTTTATATGAGCCCAAAATGAGTTTTGTGGTAGTTACAAAGTGTTTATAAAAATATAAAAACAAAAAAAAAAAACAAAAAATTTAAACACTACCCAAGCCACCCGTTGCTTAATTTCTGATCGACAAGAAAAGCGTTAATCAAAATTGCCTATGATGATAACGCAAATGCCAAATTTTACCCTACCGAAACCAAAGATGTTTCACATAAAAAAATTACTGTAAACACTTCAACAAAAATTTGAATCTTTTAAGCACAGTAAATCTAGTATTACATGTAGAAATGTACATAAACAAAATAATTTTGCACCAAATTGGCGGGAAAATTATTAATACTGGTGCCAATATCTCAAAATTGCATTCTTTTGCAGAGTTGATATCACAATAGTACGAAAATTCAAGCTGCCAACTCAACTTTAATTTAATAACCGATAACTTATTTTCAAGAACTAATTTTCCGAGGGCACACGCTACTTTTCAAGGGTACACGCTACTTTTCATTTGTATTTGTTGAACGCTCATTTTACTATTTGCTAAAGAAAGGATAATAAATAATTCAATTAATTTAATAAACAGTATTAAAATCTCGTTAGGTTTTACTATTACCAACACCTTAAGTATTTACATACTTGCATATTTTTACAAAGATAAAAATCAAGCGAATAAAAATGTGTGTGTATATGGTGGAGTAATTTATTTTAAAGCAGTAGCAGCATCTCCAGCAAAACGCAAGTACAAAACAAAATGGCCATTGCTCTGGACCAATTTATTCTTTTTTTTTTATTCAGCATCAAAATTTTATTAAAAACGCGTTCTTGCATCATTTAACTAGAAATAGAAGTATTTATCGTTTTTTCTACGAAGTGTGGTGATGGCTTCGTGAATTCTGCGTAATCTCAATATATTGAACCAGTATAAACTTATTTAAAAAACCATTTCATATTATTCAAATAATGATTTTTTAACAAATGAAATTAAATTTTCTGTGAAATGATAGTGATAGTGTTATTTTCCATTACTTTCCACTGGTAATGTACAATCCATAGATATGTACATCATGTATCAACGGAAGACTGGTCCAATATAATTTACTATATGCATACATGTAAAATACATCAAATAGACTAAAGATCCGCTCTGATTGAAATATTACATTCGGAAAAATTCACGCGAATATGAGCGTCAGAAAAAATGCATTGATTTCTTGTTTTTTATTAGAAAATCTTTTTGTAATTTAATCATCCTTCGCATTCGTATTTGTTGACATTCGCTTTTACGAATGTCTTAAATTGATATGCGTTACAACACTAGAACCTATACAGAAAATTTGATAGAAATGGAGAACTCTTGCCCCGACACATTTTCTGAATATAACAACAACCAGCTCGATGTATTAAAAAAATCGGTCAAGTGATAGTCCGACTCGCACACGAAGGGTTCCGTACCATCGCACAAGGTTTTAACACTATGTATGCAAATTAACATCGCCTAAAAGTACGCTAAAATTAACCATAATGAGAAACAAAAGATAATAAGAATATTAATTTGAATTTGGGTTTGTATGGGACGCACCCTTCCTAGTAATTCTATGATTTTGAAATATACATGGTTAGAGAATATGGATCACACATTTGAAGTGTCCAAATTTTAGGTCGATACATATTTTTTTTTTTTTTTTTTTAAATTATATATTATAATATTATCGCAAAAATAGCATAAAATATTGTTGTGGTTATTTAGAATAATAATTTATCTAGATGGCAACCTTCCGTTTAGAAGGTCATTAGGATGCAGACTCTTAAAAAAAATTTTTCTAATACGAACATTGATTTGAATTGGGGTTTTGTATGGGAGGACCCTTCCTAGTAATCTTAAAAGTTACGTGATTGGTGAATATGTGTCAGGCACTTATAGTGCCCAAAGTGTTCAGTTTGATAATTTGGGTTTGTATGAGGGGTACCCATTCCTCTTCATGAGCAGCGTAAGGTATAAAGCAAACTTCAGCTCTCTCGGTCAAAAACGGAGGGACTAATTTACAAACATACACATGGACAATCAAGCTGATCAATATACTATATGGTGTCTCCGATGTCTAATGTGTGTTACAAACTTCTTGACAAAATTATACGTAATACTATTCACTGCGTGAAAAGTATAAAAATGTGGTGTCCGATGTATGGTTGTTACAAACATCAAAGCAAAGTTTTAATATCAGTTCACGCATGATTCTCGTAAATTGTTTTTTGTCTTATTGAAGTGAAATTTTGACACTATGATTGCCTCATCCATATTCACCAACCATGTAAATTTCAAGATCCTAGGATTACTGGATCATATAGTTTCCAAAATGTGTACTCAATACAATATATGATCCCATCTACATGTGATTATTGGTGTATTGAAATTTGTATGAGTATTGACTACCCTAAATGTAAGTCACAAAAATAATATAATATTTCTGCATTCTCATCCACAGGAGCGTGAAGGGTATTACATCTTTGGCATAGCCAAAGATAACCTTCTTTCTGATTTTCTTGATAATTTGCTCATCATACTTACAAATTGCACCGTACGAACAAGTAATTGATTGATTGATTGATATACCATTTGAGTGTTTATTGGTTTTTAAATGGAAAATTGTTGTATTTTCTAAGATATTCAAATGAAACTTCATGAATCAATTTGAAATGTCAGTTAACACAATAGAGATTATTCCACACATTCTAAAAGATTATTTATAGTTTTTAAAATATCTTAAGGAATATGTTTCATCAAAATAAATAACTCGATAATACATGTTCTGGGTGGTGGTGCAGGCAAAAAAGTAATATTTTTTAATGTGGTTGCATTTTATGAAGTGTGGAAATAAAGATAATTACAATATGATTTTGCAAGTTATGACAATTTTTACATTTTTGGGAGCAATATCGGCTGACCAAGGTGAGTTTTAATGGCTTATTTGTTATGATAAAACTTATTCATTTATTTTCGTTTGCCTTTCAGTAATTCTTTTGGATACCACGCGTGAAGCAACGTTAGAGTGGACTAGATATCCATACGGCCCACAAGCTCAAACACCTGGCGTACGTATTTGAACATAATGATGTGCAAACTTCATTAAACAAATTTTTTTTTAGTGGGTTGAGGAATCTTTTACAGATTTCATAAAGGGTATAAATTGGAGAAGTTATGTAGTATGTGATGTTGCTTATCATAATGTAAACAATTGGTTGTGGTCCCCTTTTATTGACCGTGGACCTGCTAACAGGCTTTACATAGAAATACAGTTTACCATACGCGATTGTTCATTATTTCCAGGTATATAACAATTATAATATTCATATTATTTTAAAGATAGCCAAGTTTATTTTCATAGGAAATGCACTTTCGTGCAAAGAAACATTCAGTTTGCTATTCTATGAATTTGATGCTGCAACTCGTGAGCCACCACCATGGCAAACCGATAGCTATAAGCTAATAGCCCGAATCGCTGCAGGTGAAGGACGTTTTAATCAAAATTCTGACGTAGATATAAACACAGAGGTGAAAAGCATTGCTGTAACTAAAAAAGGAGTATACTTTGCATTTCGCGATCAAGGCGCTTGTATTAGCGTGCTAGCTGTTAAAGTTTACTACATAACATGTCCAGCTGTTACTGAAAACTTTGCACATTTTAATGAAACGCCAACAGGACGCGAAATTACTATTATTGAAAAGCAAAATGGCACTTGTGTTGATAATGCCGAACCTTATGAAACACCAACTTATCTCTGCAAAGGGGATGGTAAATGGACTATTCTTACGGGAGGTTGTCGTTGTAAAGTGGGTTATGAACCAGATTTTGAAAATAAGACGTGCAATGGTAAAAAATTCACAATTTTCCAAAAGAAAAATTTTAATTTGTTTTTTTTATAGAGTGTCCTGTTGGATATTTTAGATCTTCAGAGGTGCGAAAGTGCGTGGCATGCCCTTCCAATTCCAATTCATCAAAAGTTGCGGTTGCCTTTTGTAACTGTCTGCCCGGATACTATCGTCATCCACGTGATGGCAGACATATGCCCTGCTACAAACCACCGGGACCACCATCAAATCTAACGCTTTTGTTCGTTGACCAAACTAGTGCAATTATATCTTGGAATTCACCAAACAAAGATGCTACTTTTGACACGGGAATTGTCAAGTACCGTAATGATATTGTATATAAAGTCCGATGTAATATCTGCTCTGCAAATGTTGTATTTAATCCACCGTCGGACACTTTTAATGAAACAAAACTGACGCTTACAAATTTGGAACCAGTTACAACATATACTATTCAAATCCATGCTACAAACGGTATATCTTATATTGTGGAATCTGATTTAAATTCAAATGAAACTTATGTAGATTTGGATTCACATTTTAATAATTCTGCAAATGTTGGAACAAGTAGCCAAACATTGGACTTAGCAGAGATAAAAACCGAATATGCTGAAATTGTGTTTACAACAGAATCGGCAATACTTTCTACTGTTTTTAATATTCGAGTTTTAGTGACAACCAGTAATTTTGTTGATCTCGCTTGGGAGAAACCGATTCAAAGTGATTCTCCCATCGAACTCTACGAAGTGCGTTGGTTTCCTAAATCTGAGCTAGATGTTAACAATAAAACAACTATTAATACAAAGGAAACAAAGATTCATATTGAAGGGCTTAATGAGAGTACAGAGTACGGATTTCAAGTGCGTTGTAAAACTAATAATGGTTATGGATCCTACAGTAACATTGTATACGCACAAACACTTGAAGGCGTTAGTTCAGGTAAAAATAAAATTAATTATACCTTTTGTACCAGTGTAATGTATAAAACTTTGAATGGAAGATTTAATTAAGTGCATATGGGAATGCTAAATTTGACGAGAAGTATTGATTGAACAATGTCCGTCCGTGCTCATGCAAGCTTGCTTTCATTTGATAACAATAAAACAGAAAGAAGGTTGTCTTTGGGTATGCCAAACTTGCAATACTCTTGACGCTCTTGTTCAAATAGGAACATTAATTTGAAGTTGTATTTGTATGGAAAGTACCCCTCCTAGTAATTCTAGGATCTTGAAATTTATGTGGTTGGTGAGTATCAAACTATCTATCTATCTCTTGTTCAAAAACTGAGGGACTAGTTGGCATACATACAGACGGACATGGCTAAAACATTTTTTTTTTATCAATCTTATCAAATATATGTTCACTACGTGAAATGTATACTGATATGTGCGCTATATTCATATTAATATTATACACTATTGGTGTATTGAAATTAGTGTGAATACTGACTTTACCCTAAACATTAATCAAATCAATAATATAATATACAGAAGTATGCTCATTCGAAGGAGCGTGAAGAGTATTACAACTTTTTCATAGCCAAAGGTAAAGGTAGGCATTGACCATACAAATATTAATATTCAATTTTAGTTAAGCTAGAGACAAGTTTGCATTTCATGGTTAGATTTATATAGTGGCTACGAGATTAAGAACCAGAAAGATGGTTAAGGTAGGCATTGACCATACAAATATTTGCGTTGGTTGGCAACGATACAAATTACAACAACAACTGTTTGTGCAAATATTTGTATGGTCAATGCCTACCTTAACCATCTTTCTGGTTCTTAATCTCGTAGCCACTATATAAATCTAACCATGAAATGCAAACTTGTCTCTAGCTTAACTAAAATTGAACTCCATGCTCAAGTTCGATAAACACAAAATTCGATAATTCCCACAGTCTGTGCTTTGAGGTATTGAATGTTATATGTTTTACATTAAGGAAATTGTAACTAATATTTTCAAGTTTGAAAAAAGATTTATATGAGAAAGGTTCATGATTGTAAAATTTCTAGCTAAACAAACATTACAAAAATAATTTTTCAGTAAGAATGATATATTTATTTGCCAGTTTATTTCACATATAATCTTACAAATTCCAGTATACGACGATTCCGTTCAGATGAGAATAGTTGCAGGTGCAACAGTGGCGCTGGTCTTCATTTTGGTATTAGTGATTGTGGCAACAGTAATATTTTTACGGTCTAAACACCAAGATGAATTGGATAAGAAATCAAGCAATCACTTGCCCCTGCCAATGGACTATGCAAGTAATGAAGGTAAAGAATAATAATTTATAACACTGAAACTATGCATAATATATATATTACATACTTTTTTCACACATAATCTTCAAAATAAGAAGTTTTTCATAATAAAACTGAAATACTAATCTTCTGTTTGTATGTCGAGCTGTAAGTTATTAGAACTCGATCGTTCCGATTTAAATAATGTATTGAGTACAGGCATGAAGAATTTTCCCTTACAATAACTAATTTTTTGGGTTTATATATGGTATCCTTTTGGGTCAATGCTACATAATATATTAAAATGCATGTTGGAAAATATTAATCTTAAAATGTTTATATTTGATATGTACACTCCCATTAAGGTCCTCTTCAAAAAGAGTACCCGCTTGGCTATATGAACTAAATCGAACACCCGTTGTTAATTTAAATCATAGGTTCCTAAAGTGGGCGATAACGCCACTTGAGAGCGCTTTGTGATTTCAGGGAGGCAGTAAAAGGCTAAACGAAAATAAGGGGATTTTAAGGCAATCCTTCATGATTAAAATTAAAAATAGATTTTAATCATAGCAAAAAAAAAAAACCTTTTATTAAATAAATGCTTAGCATTTAAACAAAAATCATTCTAATGAAGTTTGAAAAACTTTGTTGTGTCTGTTTTTTATTTGCTTTTGGCTTCATATGCAATGTTTTCTTTCTTCATTTACGAAACTCCAATAAATCATCAGTTTTACAATTTTATTCAGCCCAAATAATGACTGCGTTGAAAGCGTCTAATACTTCCTCTTATGTGCCACTTGTATTTCATCCTTACTTTGTTAGTCATTGTTGTTCACTTTATTCAAGTCGTCCGAAATATCGTTATCACATCACTCCAATAATTAATATCATCAATTGTGCATTGGTACTGTCTACCCAACTGAGATGCAAGGTTAAATTATTCAGCTGCCGGAGCTTCAGTATCCTTTCTATATTATTTTCTTAATATGATCAAAATCATAAGATTTGCATACGAAAACAAAACAAAAATCACTTGAAAAAAAATGTACTGTTCATATAAAAGAGCTATGCATTGTTCACTCTTTAGAAGCTCCTGTATGCAATTTGGTTGATATTTTTTTTTTGTTTAATCGTCTTCGTGTTTCAAACAAAACAAAAAAAAAGTATGATGTGAAAACGACTGCCACCACTTGTTGTAAAATTGTTAATTTCCAAAACTTCAAATGCAATACAACTTTTTGTACATTAGACTCTTCCTGCTATCATTCTTGACACTAAGAACAACACTACCAAACTGTGGCTTATAGCTGCATTGATAACACAATGTATTGTATAAAAATCTATTCTAAAAGTTGATGTTTAATTTCATTTCATTTTCTTCAATGCTTCGCCCACGTAATTATTATTATTGTAATACGAATAATGTTTAAATACTATGTATGTACTGATGTAGCGAGCGTTTTTAAAAACGCGTGGACGCAACTATATTCGGATAACTTGAAATTTAACCTCAAACATAAAATGATGATTGAAATTGAAGTTTTTAATTTTTAAGAATCTTGTATTTGCAATTTTTATAAATATTTTTTGTGAACAGTATGTAATACTTGGTTAAACCGTTTTATTTGCTAATATTTTTTTACACGTTTCTTTTTGTGGTTTTGAGTCATGAGTCATGACTAGTAGCTAAAAATTTGAGCTCTAAAGCTTTTTTAATAGTTTTACGTTTTTACTACAGTTAAATTGTCATTAAAATAGTCATGTTTTCATGAAATATATTAAATTCGTATCAGTAGGAGTACTATTTTATGTGATGCAACTATTATGTGAGTGTGGTTACGAAACTTTTGTGTTTGGAAAATCCGACTTCCCTATATCTGTCACACATATAAATGATATCTCTTTCTTTAAGCTTTCAGAAAGTCGTTTACAGAAGTAGTATTGGATTGTGATACGCATCCATGCTATGCTTTCAGTTTTCAAACACAATGACTGAAATTTTGTGTAGATATGATTTAATTTCGTACATAACTCGTATGTCAAAATCAGTTTTTCCAATACTGGAAGAGATAATCCCCATACAAATTTCACTTACAAATCTTGATTATTGTTTTATTTATCTATAGTAAACTATTTTTTTGATTGAAAAATGACAATTGCGCAAAAATTATAAAGCATAGATATAATTGAGTGTTTAGATTCATGCATAAAAGTCCTCACATTTTTTTCATCCGACCACCGACCTTACCTCTCTGAACCGAACACTATAAAAAACCACCGGCTTTAAAAGTTATAAAGATATTGTTGTTCAATAAAACACCCACAACCGCCCAAAATTTGCAAAAATTTAAAATATGAAAGCTAGAAAAACTTCAATGAGAAGATCACATATTCAGAATTATGTTGATCGACTTGATGTCCTAGAATTGAGGCTTAACAGCTTTGTTACCAGATTCGATAACATCGACCCCTTTGCGCGAAATTATCGTATGTGCCAAAAACTAATTTTTACAGGAGAGCGTTTTTTAATACTTTTCTGTGGTTTAGTTTGCAATATCAAAACCAAATTTTACATATGCTTAGATATTTAAGTAATATAACTAAACAAATAAATTTTTCTTTTGGAAATGTTTTCATTTTCCGAAAACACATATTTTTGGTACGGGGTTCTTTCGGGTTCAATCATTATGTTAGCTACTTCTTTTGGTTTTATACTGTTAAGACTGAGCTAAGAAAAATAATTGGAGTACAAGGCATTGCTGAAGAATTCGCCCAATTTTATGTGGTTTTCAGCAAAAAAGAATCAATTTCAATAAAAACTAGAAAGATGGCTATCATTGGCTATGCCAACGATGTACTCTTCACGCTCCTCCGAGTTGCATCCAACCTTCCTTTCTTAGCATCACATCAGTTTGAGTGGCAATTTTTTTGTACTTTTATTCTTTATGTTTCTCATTTAATTTGGGTTTGTATGGGAGGTACACCTCCTGGTAAACCTAGGATCATGAAATTTACACGGTTGATGGATATAGATCGGAAACCTATTTTGTTCCAATTTCAGTTTGATATGATAAAAAACACAAACTTTTTCTAATAAGAACATTAATTTAATGGGTTGTTTGTATGGGAGGTACCCCTAGTGGTCCGATTCTGCTGATTCCGACAAACGTATGGTAAAAAGAAACCTATGTGCAAAATTTCAGTTCTCTAGCTCAAAAACTGAGGGACTAGTTTGCATACATACAGACGGACAGACGGACATGGCTAAATCAACTCGTCTCATCGAGCTGATCACAAATATATATACTTTATGTGGTCTGCGATATCTCCTTCTGTGTGTTACAAACTTCATGACAAACTTATAATTCTATTCACTCCCGTGAAGAGTATAATGAGCCAGTGCGCCAACAAGAAAAAAAAATTCCAGTTTTGGCGCAAAAACCCCAAGTGTGTGTATATATGATGTTCACTGAGAGCGGAAAGAGATCAAGAGAGTGTATTGTTATTCTTATTGCAGTTTTTTTTTTAGGTCACAAAGAAAATAGTTGAGTTAATTGAAATAGCGTAGCGTAGCAAGCCGGATTCGCTAGTGGTAAATTAAACTACTGTGTACAAAATATTATATGATATGATTATAAAAAAATTGCACAAACGATAATTTCGCGGAAAGGTGGTCGACATGATGGAAATGCTAGAGATCGTCATGATGGATAAAAATAACTACCTTTATTAACATCGCTATTTAGAACGGAGTCCTACATCGCAGAAGTGATCTACAGTTATTTTTGACAACTAAAGCAAATCTCGTAATGCTTTTTGCGGAAACTCATTTTTGTTGCCGAAATACCAAAAAAAATTTTTTTTTTTATAAATTAAAAACCTTCGTAAATAACGCCTACGCATATATAATTGTATTATTGACTTCAAAAATATTTTTTTTAAATCAGGGATGTCCTACCTTTTTGGTTCCCTGGGCCACTTTGGAAAAATTCGCGGTGAGTTGGGTCGTAGGTGGAAAAACATTTTTGGCGAGTAAAAAGGAAATTGGGCAGTGCCACAAAAAAATTCTTTCTGGTGAAAATCTGTAATGAGATAACATCAACAAGAAAATGGTCTTCCGTATCAACCAACAAAACGTACAATATATGCAGTTTATTACACTTTGGATTATACATTATTTTCTACATACAATTAATGTGATACTTGCGACTGCTGTTCGGATACTAATGCGTTAATATCTGGTTCAATTGACGATGTTGCTATTCATTCAACATTCTTATACTAATCTTTCACTTGGTGTGTTTTAATCTTGAAAAAAATTGTTCGCATAAGTACGTGCTTCCAAACAATGATGCCATGAATAGTGCATGACTGTACAGTGTGGCATATTTCTTTCTGGATAGGTGTAGTTTATAAAACTCGAACAAAAATACATAATGCAATTTTTTCCTTAAGTTCCATCTCACATTGCAACTCTATACATTCCATTTGGAAAATTGTTGGCAGCGTTCCTACATTGACACTAATAGGAGTCGCAAAATACTGAAATTTGGATCATCTCTCCGAAAATCCAGAAATCTATTTTCGATCTCTTCTATCAAATTGGATTTGCCCGGCGCGCTTTGCTACGCCCTCGCTCCAAAAAAAACAAATTGAAATTGTTTACGTTACAATTTTGAGAGTGAACACAATATCTTGATTCAATTGTCCAGTCTTTGTAGATAATGGACTTCGGTAAAACTCTTGTGCGTACACACACATACACCTTTACTTATATCTGCTTTGCAAAAGCAATTAAAGCTTTAACAACGAAACGCACAGTCTCTCTCTCTCTCTCTCTCTCTCTCTTGGGTCGATCTCAGTGACCAACATATTCAAAAAGAAGATAACGAAGAGCGCAATACTCGTGTGCGTACTCAGAGAGGAAAATTACAACAATAACAAAAACAACACAACATTCAAGAAGAAGCACTGCATAAAAACGTACAAACGTTTCTGTGCTTGGCTGTGGAAAAAATTTAAAAATCTTAATCCTAAGAAAACTATATTAAAATTTTTAATAAATCAAAAAAGTAAGTATCCTATGACATTCAGTGACAACGTAGCATCCTTCTGGTGATAGAATTTTTAAAATTGGAAGTCGTTTCGAAAATTACCAGTATCATCTAAACAAACATTACCTCGCTATTATATTAGTATAGACTAGTATAGATATCGGTTTTTAAGTGTACTATGAAAAATTAATTTTTTAAATAATAATAATTTTTCCCTTTTAATCTAAACAATTCCCAAACCGAAAAGGACTCGTCGTAACTTACAGTAAGTGTGGCATAATATTTTATTTATATATTTTAGTCTTTGTACATATAAAGTTTAAGGTATGTATGAGAATCTTAATAAGAGTAGTTTAACTGCAATTTGAATAAGATGACAGTATTTAATATTTCGAAATTTTGTGTGGGTACAAAAATGTGTTGCAATTTCTTGTTTGGAGGAACTCTACAGTAAATGTTAAGATATAGCCATATACCAGAAAATTCGACCAATAAATTTTCAATCTAAATAAATACATTATATCGAAAAATCTAGAATAGTTTTCTTTGGGAAATTTATAGTAATCATTCAGTTTACTATTTTAATAATTGATTATTTTATTTTTTTAGTACATACTATGGTTCAGTTTACTATTTTAATAATTGATTATTTTATTTTATTTTTTTAGTACATACTATGGACACTACTCCGATTGTCAAAACTTTGCAGTCAAATGGTATTTATTATCTTATGATTTCTTAAATTTATTATATATTTATTTTGTTTCGGGATTTTTAAAAAGGCTTCTTGGGTTCTTTCTTTATAAGATGATTACAAATTTTCATCACTAACTATTTAACAGACATGCTATGAGACAAAAACTTCACTTTAATTTGTTTGGTCAAAGTATACAGAAAGAAAACAGAATTTATTCTTTGTTCCACCAAAAAAGTATACATGTCTTTCGATATGCTATTTGATGTAAAAATCTAGAATCGTAGTAAATCAACAATTTATGGTCATGATTAACATTACAGAAACAATTGACGTATCAACGTATATAAATTATAGTAGGCCATGAAAAAAAATGTATGTATGTCGAATTTATATTTTGTAGAAAGTATTAACCTTGAAAATGAGATTTCATGAAAATTATTATTAAGAAA
Source organism: Amiota communis (assembly GCA_037043315.1). Taxonomy (NCBI): domain Eukaryota; kingdom Metazoa; phylum Arthropoda; class Insecta; order Diptera; family Drosophilidae; genus Amiota; species Amiota communis. Next base: position 7,177 of record JBAMAV010001500.1, on the reverse strand, counting down.
AAGTAAGTAGAAAAATATACTCTATTTAAACAGAGTAGAACATAAACTATCAACTTCTTTTCACTGTAGCTTGTTACCTTTCACACTCCAATTTTTCTATTTATTAAGTTATTTATCATTTCAAATTTATTTGTGATTTTATTTATGTTAAAAGGATAGGTAGGAGGGAGTGGCTCCAAAGGGAATTTATTGTGGTTTGTACCATTCCAATAAACAGAGAACTCTGATATACCAGATGCTTTCAACAATCAAGCATGTCTACAAAATTTCAATCCATTATCTTCGAAAACTTAGGAAATACATGGACGGACATGGCTTCTATTGATCATTTTTATATACAGCCCCGACAAAAAAAAAGCAACATAGCAATTTTTATTGTAGTTTGAGATAGTAGAAACATAACAATTTAGTAAAATTTTGATTAAAATTATTTTTCGGTTAATTTGCAACAAAGTTGTAAAAGATACTAGCCAAAAGATTTATAATTTATTTAGCAAAACATCATTGAAACCAGAAAGAAGGCTATCATTGGCTATGCCAAAGATGTAATACTCTTCACGCTCCTCCGGGTTGCATCCAACCTTCCTTTCTTAGCATCACTGTATTCTCTCTGTTACAGTTTGATTAACAACAAAGAACACAGTTTGAGTGGCACTTTTATTCTTTATAAGTTTCTTATTTAATTTGGGTTTGTATGGGAGGTACCCCTCCTAGTAAACCTAGGATCATGAAATTGACATGGTTGACGAATATGGATGAAGATGGAAACTTATAGTGTCCAAATTTCAGTTCGATACGTTAAAAACCAAAAAACTTTCTAATAAGAACATTAATTTAAAGGGTTGTTTGTATGGGGTTACCCCCTAGTGGTCCGATTCGTCTGATTCTGACAAATGTGCAGCGTATGGTAAAAAGAAACCTATGAGCTCTCTAGCTCAAAAACTGCGGGACTAGTTTGCATACATACAGACGGACAGACGGACATGGCTAAATCAACTCGTCTCATCGAGCTGATCACAAATATATATACTTTTTGTGGTCTGCGATGTCTCCTTCTGTGTGTTACAAACTTCATGACAAACTTATAATACTATTCACTATTTACTATTTATAAAAATAACTTAAGTTATTAGTTAATTAGGTCAGACTATAAATATTAAATATAGAAAATACATGTTAATGTACACAAATTATATATTTTTTTCTCGTAAAAGAATTATTAAATATTCAGTAAAATCGTAGCTTATGATTTTTCTTTTAAGGATTAAAACTTGTAAAAGAGGAAATTTAGAAGAAAATATATTTTTATCTCTTAAATTTGCTTGGTACTATTATATAAAATTATCATTAGTTATTTTCACACACATTTTTTATATAACATTCTTTATATGCACTCAAAAAAAATATTTTTTTTTTTTTCAGTGACAACGCCTCTATTCGGAAATAGTCGCAGTTATGTAGATCCACATACATACGAAGATCCCAATCAAGCAATTCGAGAATTTGCACGTGAAATCGATGCGAATTACATTACGATAGAAGCCATCATTGGTAATATATTACTTATAATATAAAACGAAATATATACGTATTGATGCCTTTTTTTTTTTAGGTGGTGGCGAATTTGGTGATGTTTGCAGAGGTCGTCTAAAAATCCCTCCAAATTTTGTACAGGACATTGATGTGGCTATAAAAACTTTAAAACCGGGTAGGAAACTATATATTTAAAGTATTGCTTTCAACTGAAATAATATAAATTGAAAACAGGATCATCTGAAAAGGCTCGCTGCGATTTTCTAACGGAAGCATCAATAATGGGTCAATTTGATCATCCCAATGTTATATATTTGCAAGGTGTTGTGACTCGGTCAAACCCTGTCATGATTATAACCGAATATATGGAAAACGGTAGTCTGGATACTTTTCTCCGCGTGAACGATGGAAAGTTTCAAACACTCCAACTGATAGTAATGTTACGAGGTATCTCCAGCGGTATGTCATACCTAAGTGACATGAACTATGTTCACCGTGATTTAGCTGCTCGTAACGTACTTGTGAATGCTCAATTAATATGTAAAATCGCCGATTTTGGACTTTCTCGTGAAATTGAAAATGCTAGTGATGCTTACACAACAAGGGTATAAAACATTAATTGAGCTCATTAACTAGTAAAGTACTACTTTAAGGAATATTGCTTATTTTAGGGTGGAAAAATTCCAGTGCGATGGACAGCTCCCGAAGCAATTGCTTTCCGGAAATTCACTTCTGCATCGGATGTATGGTCGTATGGAGTCGTTTTATGGGAAGTAATGTCATATGGTGAACGTCCCTACTGGAATTGGTCAAATCAAGTAAGCATATACTATGTGTAGCTATCTGTCTGTTGAATTTGTTTGCTTCACATTTTCAATAAGAACGAATCTGTTATCTCTTTTGCCTGATTATATAGAAGGGTAGTCATATAATAATGACCCTAATACCACAAAATCAGCTGTATTAAGTGAGAAAATTTTTTACTTTTTTATCTACAGCTCTCATACAATACAAAGTAGATTTAATAATATTAACGTATATTAACTTGCAATGTAGGAAATTTTATAAGAGCTCGAATAGTTAGGCAGGTTGTAGTGGGGTAGTAGGTAATGTACCAAATTAATTAAATTCGATTCGGCCCACTCTGATGCCACAAAATTTAGTGTGCAATATTTGTATTTGTTAAAAATACAAATTGGTCGATTCAAATTCTACTAATAAATATATTTTTCTTGTCCTTATTTTTTATTAGGATGTAATTAAAAGTATAGAAAAAGGATACCGTTTGCCAGCTCCAATGGATTGTCCGGAGGCCTTATACCAATTAATGTTAGATTGTTGGCAGAAGCAGCGTACCCATCGTCCAACATTTGCTAGTATTGTAACGACTTTAGACAACCTTGCTAGACAGCCACAATCACTGCTGACAACTCGAAATTCTCCTGAAACTGACAATGCACACATTTTGGATGGACAACGTGGACATAATATTTTTATTAGCACTGATTTATGGCTGGAGAATATTAAAATGTCTCGATATTCGCAACACTTCAAAGAGGCTAATTTAGTTAATTCTCAACAGGTAAAAAATTAAGAAAATTAAAACGACAAAATTTATGTTTATTTTTATTACTATCTTTAATACAGATCTCAAGATTAACAGCTCAACAGTTATCCGACATGGGTATAACATTAGTCGGTCATCAGAAAAAAATTTTACATCAAGCTAGGCAATTGGATACCATAATTTAACAATTATATTAATAAAAATGTACATACTTAATATAAATAGCGCACCAAGGCGGATAAATGCATTATTATTCACAATAAAGCATTAGAAGACAAAATACATCAAGAATTAGTTGTAAGGAAATTTATTTATATATTATATCATGTTTGCAATATATTTGCTTGCTCAGTGTTATATTTCCAAATAAGTAATCAAATTAGCATTTAGAGTGGTCTAACTATTTATTAAGTTTTTTAAAGAACACATTCTATTGAGTTTCATTTTTAATTATAATTATTATTTTTTATATAAGAACACTTTATTGCCTAATTATGTTACATAACGGTGTACCGACTGCAACAAAATAATATGAAAAAAAGAAGCTAACTTTGGTCTTACCAATGCTTGCATACACATCACAAACACATAATTTTAATTATATGAGACTGAAACATTTTAGATTTCAAAGCAATGTACTTTTACTCTAGTGTTCTGAAGTATAACATATAGCAAACTGTTAATTGATCGCTATGCCTTCTTTATTTTTCAAGAACAATTTCAATGTTTTATCTTTAAAAAAATTTAAAATGTCGGCTCTAAGTATACAAAAAATTGTATGGGAAAGTTTATAAGCTTTGTGAACCGAAGTTGATATATATCCTTTAATTTTATCAAAGAATTTTGTGAAGCTTATATGTATCAATAAATGCAAAGTTTTGCATATATAACTGTACCAGATCGATATCTCAAAAATTAAGAAACTAACATACAAATGGATGTGCGAGCGGACTCAATGAATTCCTCCCATAGTGTAAGACATACCTGTATGTACTCTGCGGGGTCTCCGAAGAACGGAAAAATATGTCTGCACTAATTAACATGGTTTAAAACAAACAAAAAATGTGTACATGATATGCCGGAAACAATCATTTGTATTACGCAATATTATATACAAATTATTATTGTAATTGTGCTTTACTTTTTTATTTTAAAAAAGTATTATTTTGAGTTTATTTTAACATTTCATTTTTATATTTTTTGTTAAATTTGTTTTAATTTATGCCCATTTAAACAACCAAACAATTTTAAGTTACTATGCTAAAAGTATCTGACAACCAAAATTAACTTCATAAAAATATATCGATTTTAATAAAGTTAGATTTAAGTTTTCTATCCAACTCAACATATTTTCCTACGTTTCGGATAAGTAATCAGTGTATATTGATATGAATATTAAAGCCGAAATGATCTATATTACAAAACCCCATAAACACACTAAATTAATTTTTTTATGTTAAGAGAAAAGGCTACTTTTATATCTCAAAGAGAAATATGTCCTGATAATTTCAATATATATATTAGTACTAGAAAAAAACTTTTGGATACTGAATGGTTTTCTGTATCATTTCTTTCATTGTAATGCTTTATAATTCTGTACACGACATTTTTTGCTTTGTTGTCTGGTGCATAAACGAACAAAACTGATGGCTTTCCGAACGGACACATCAATAATTCAATTGACTTACCAAATGAACAACATTCTTCCCTGCTCTGTCCACAGTATTATTATAGAGTCGTTTAATTTATTCAAAACAAACTGTAGTACATTCCACAGCACTTGAAATAGTTTTAAAAAAATCAGAGGAATCAATTATAATTATGTCATATGTTTGAAAAAGACTACTTGATTAATTTTAAAATATAACGTTTATATGCAAAATTTGAACTACCAATTCCAACATTTCCGGTTAGAAGATGAAGTTGTTATTGGTTTTCCATAATACCTTCCTAAAATATGTTGTTCTATATAAAGTAATCAGGTGTTATAGTTTTAAAGAAAGTTACCATTTTGTTTTTAGATTTGTAGCTCTTTGAAACTCTATAAAAATACTGAAACAATGCTTCCATACATATGTACTTTTGTAGGATTCATCCCAACTTTTTCTATATTGCATACTTGCTTGGGGCCAAGTTATAAAAAATGTAGATAATCTTTTGGTTTGATGAGATTAAAGTGTGATTTGTGTAATAAGACTTTGTACAAATCTCTAACCAATTTACCAACCCCTACTATGTAACTAATAACGGGAAATTGTTTACATTATCAGTGTATATCACAGTCATCTCCATTTGTCAGATACTTTTGTAATAGATACATACATACATACATACATACAACAGTGATCTATTAAATATATCTTAATAGAATATGTGACATTTATATTACTGAGTAGATTACTTATTTTTACCGTAAATTTACTTGTTAAGTCAGAATTATTTTTTATAATATAGCCATATTTGCATCCATAGATACTCGTCCTTTTTGTCATCGTTATAAAATCAAAATTAAATGCTTAAATAATATATACATATTAGAAATACAACTTAAATTATTGATTTTAAATTATTTAAACACAACTTGTGTTTGTTAAAAAAAAGGCATATGAATTGCAATAAATTGCTTGAAAAGCGTCTATCGAAACTTGAGACGCACTTTGCAGAATCTAATAAAATAAGTAAAAATAAATAATTAAGTTACAAGATTTTATTGTAAAAAAAACATTATAATGATGCAGATAATTTACTAAAAGCTAAAAAATAATTAGGTAGGTACCCGGTACCATTCATCACACCACTCTCCTCATCAATCTTGAGTATTGATCTACGATGCCGTACGATGATAGCGACGGATTTACTTTGATACACATTATGAATTCGTTGTCTATTGAGAAGATGCATTTAAAGCATACCAATAATGATATAAGCGGTTGACTGTAGATGATAGAAATTCAACTCGTCCCACAAATTTATTTAGGTACCTACCTAATTATTTTTTTTTTTTTGCTCATAGTAAATTATCTCCATTATTATTATGTTTCTTTACAACATAAGCTTTTAACTTACAATTTTTTTTAACTTATTTTATTTTCAAGTGTATAATTTTTTTATTTACTTGCTTAATATTTCTCATTATTCGCTCGTTTTCGACTTGTGATTTCTATGGAATTCGAACGATCCGATAAAGCATTTAAATGAGCTGAAGATAATACTCTAATCTGAAAACGTTGATATCTGGATAACAGCTAAAGGTTAGGTTAGGTTTGCTTGGCTGATCAAGAGATCTCACATAGACCAATAATGGTCCTTTGTGTTGCCAAGAAGAAGTATGGAGACTCTTTAAATACTGTTTTTTATGCACTTTTTTGCGAGCTTTAATAAATTGCTACTTTTCTGATCCGCGATACTTTCCAAGGAGAGGAAAGATACAGATCCGAGATAGCTAAAGCGTGATCTGTTGAGAGCTAGACATTGGCAAAGTAGGTGTTCTAGAGTTCCCCTAACATTTACCTCGTTGCATGTTGTACAGGCATCACTCTGTACCAAGCCCAATTTGGCTGCGTGGGAAGGTGTTAAACAGTGTCCCGTGAGTATTCCGACTAATAACTTGCAATCCTCTCTTGGGAGAGCTAAGATGTAGTTGGTAGTCTTATTATTAACAGAGCGAAGCATGATTTTTGCGGTTCTGCAAGAGAGTGTTCCATCCCACATTCTCTTCGCCTCCTGAATCGTTGCTGCGTCTATTTCTGTTTTTAACGTGGACAGAGAGGGACGTAAGTATGACGCACTTACCTCAGCTTGGCTAGCACCAGCTTTAGCGAGTGCGTCTGCTTCCTCGTTCCTTTTATGTTCCGGTATCCAAAAGATGGTGACGCGTCTGTCAAAACAGAGTTCGTCAATTTTGGTTCTATTCTTTATTTGTCATTTGAACAGTGTAGACGTGTTTTGCGCTTAATAAATTTTGTCCGCATAATAATCAAACACTTTCACGTTAAGCAAATAAAAAAATAATATATAAAAAAAAATCAGCACAAAGATGAGCTTCGCTCATCAAAAACCCAACAACAACGTTAAAAA